>CM032631.1:9450491-10185149 GCA_019097785.1 Fraxinus excelsior | reverse complement strand
AGTTGGGCAAACTACGGCTGCGATAGGATCGTGGGGCCTAAGCAAAGCTGCAGCCCGTGACACTTGGGGTTGATTGTCCCAATGGTCAAATGATTGTATTTCGATTGCTCGTTGAAGTTATTTTTAGCCCCTGTTTGACATACATTAAAATTTTCATTTTCATTCTTCTACTTATTTTCAACCACACATTTTTCAATAAAATAATATTTTTCATCACATCAATAACTTCACATTCTTTTTCAATCACACATTCTCTATCAATCTACAATTCCATAATACGTTCTTCCAAAATAATGTGGCTCAAACATACCTTTAATCACTAAACTTATTCAAATATTGGACGAAACTCATTGGTATGACATCCATTTCAAACCTTTAATGAGATTAGTGACGTGATTGACAGAATGTACATTGACATCGCATCACGTCATTAACAAATTGTCACATGTTCAATTACTCACTAAATTTTGAAAAATGTCTTTGATTCTTCATTGAACTTTAAGGTGATTGAATTTTGGTCACTAAACTTATAAAAATAATGCCGGTCTGTTGTTCGTTAAAAAATATGTACTGCAAGCGCGCGGGTCGCTTTAAAATAATAAAGTGAACAAACGAGTTCGAGTGTCGATCCCACAAGAAATGATAACTCAATTACACAATAGTTAAATAGAGATATTTTCAATTTCACTTTACTTTACAAAGGAAAAAAAATGCAAATGCAATTGCTACTCTATTCTCAAGGGCCCCATCCAAAACCTGCTTTCTATTTCGATAGTCTAGTATGTGTAAATTATACCAACCTTACAACTAGATTTTAGAAGTTTGAAAACTCAGACGAAGAGAATAAACGGAATCTTCAAGGGCTACTTAAGCCTCTTTAGTGCAAAATAGAAGGACTAGAGCTTTGGATGTTGCTCACTACTGTTATAATTTAATAACCAAAAAGCTCTGCGTCGAACTTCAGCCCCTTCGAGTTGGCCACGGGGCAACAGCCTTTGACGCCCCACACCATTGCGACAGGAGGGGGCTTGCCCATCAGCCTACTTTGATAAGAGGCGACAAGAGTACAACGACCTAAGTTAAACTACTTAAACAAGCTAAAGGCTTAGCCTAGTCTGAAGGTGGACTAGAGGTAGCATATAGGTTCAAGCAACGAGCTCGGTGAAAACTCACTCGTATTCCATGTGAGTCAGTTGACTTCGATTAGACCAGACCGACCCAGAGAGGAACGTGCCCACGAGGGCACCACCAGATGTTTTATACCTGCTAAAGAAGAAGTTGAGTATATCATAGATGACCACACCATAACCCGTGTTTCATTACAAAAATCTAAACCCTTATTTGATCCCCATTATTTTCAAAATATATTTTTATTTCTCTTATTTTCAATCACGGATGTTTCAATAAAATAATATGACACGTAAACTCAAAACTTTCCTTTATTTTTTAACCACGCGTTTTTCTTCAAAATACTATTTCAAAATTCATTTTTAAGCAAAAAAAAAATGGGGCTCAAACAGGCTAATCTTAATCAAGTTTATTATCTATTTCATTCTAAAATTTATTTTAATTAAATTTATTGTGTGTTTCGTTGCAAAATTCAAATTTTATTTTAATTATTTGAAAATGAAACATACAATAAATTTGAATTTTTCAAATGACGAGAATAGCTTAAAATTTTACAAAAATATGTTAAAATTAAATTTAACTATTGTGTAATTGAGTAATCATTTCTCATGGAATCAACAATTCGAATTCATTTGTCCAATTTATTACTTTTACGTTATTCGTGCGCTTATAGTACTCATTTTGCGAACAACAAATTGACGTCATTTTTATAAGTTTAGTAGCCAAAAAGTTAAGTGGGCAATCGAAAACGTTTTCAGAGTTTAGTAAATATTCAAAATCGTTTTTCAAATTTTAGTAAGCAATTAAAGACACGACAATTTGTTAGGCACGTCACTAATTTTGTTAACCACATCACCAATTCCATTAAAGGTTTGAAACAGATGTTAAGTCAATAAGTAATGTCCAACATTTGTATAAGTTTAATGGTCAAAACTCAACATCTTAAACTTTCTTAAGCAATCAAAGATACAGTCATAAGTTCAATGACTATTGGGACAATTAACTCCCAAACTTGACCTATGTTAACACAAAATATCACATGTTGTCCATATTTGATGTAGCTAAAAGTCAATTTTAGTAATTTTTGATAAAAGTTAATAAAATATATGGTTGAAAAATTAATAAAAATTACCGGACTCATGGAATGTGGGTTAGAATTAATAGTTGATTTCGACTTAATTTTTTATCAAAATTTTAAGCCACGCCAAACAAAGTCAATTTGTCAACTCTTATAATATCAATATTCCATAGTCAAGCGTGACGGTAATATTTAAGAAAAATAATTGGCATTTTTAAGTAAACTAGTCTATTGCCCATGCAATGCACGGACAATGTTATTTCGAAGGTAATATTAGCGTTTCAAAAATATATATATTTATTTCCTTTTTTTATGGATTCTTCTTAAGAATTTAATGCATAATGTAACATTTTTTCATGCACTCGTTTTTTCAGAGTTAAGAATTATAGATACTGAACTTTATTATGAAACGTTATGAAAATATGAATTAATAACGAAAGAACATAATATTAATTGAATGACAAATGAAACTCAATAACATTGACAAATTGCAAAAAAGTTGTAATCTTAGATGACAAAAATCATAAGTAATAAAAGTACATTCTTCCTCATCTCCTCTCTTCGTATGGGACATGATGTAAAAATTATTTTATATCCTACCAGCAGGTACGAATGTGAGCTAAATAAAAGAACTCTTGACAGTTTTTTGTGTTAATTTGAAAAAAATGTATTTACTGACGTAGTGATGAACTATACTAAATTGGCCTTCAAATCATGTGAGCAGCTCTTATCACTTTCGTCAACATCTTCAACAATCCCTTTGACAAGACATCTCGATTGAGTGCTTTTTACATAGGCTTTACATGCTATCAGAATATCACGAGAATGTTTGTAGAAATGTCATATCACAAAGTCCTCGAAATGCTATGAGCAACACAACACAAAACTTAAATCAGTATACAATGAAATCGTTACCCAAAAGGAAATAATAAATTGAAATTAAGTATCAAAATATGTAAGGATTGAAATGCCTAATAATAACAGTAGTACATAGAAGGATCTCAATTTTATCTTACCTTCGGTGGCCGCCTCATACTGTACACCATTGTTTAGAGAGAATGAATAAAAATATTCTCATTGTATGTCATAGAACACTTTTCTCCTATCGCTGAACCACTCATATTTGTACGTCTAGACTTATTAAAATAGGGCATAGCATTAGTCGAGGTGCGCGCAAGCTGACCCGGACATCCACGGTTATCAAAAAAAAAAAAAAAAAGTCACATATTAGTTAAATAAAATGCTAAAATCAACTATAATGTCTTAGTTAGCCTCTTGGGAATGCCTGATGTCCAGTTCATATTTTAGACAATTACAGGAACAAATACTCATACATGAGAAGTAAATAAGTAGCGAGTTGAAAACCACAATGCCTGATATATATCTCTTTCCACCTTTACTTCCCAAATGTAAATTTGTCATTTTCTCATCGAATACAAAGATAGCATTTAGTTCTCATTACCTCATTACTCTCAATTGAAACCAGGATTCTATTTTAGTAAAAATATTAAAACAGTCACAAGAATTCAAGCTCAGGAATGTCCACCCATCCATCTTAATTTAATCAAAATTGGAAATAACCAAATTATTTTCAAAATAAATAACTTAGCTAAACATGCTCTCCTCCCAGCCAGAATCTTTAGTAACAAGAGTCACATTATGGCAACATGACTAATATTTTTATCAATTTACTCTAGATTACAAATTCCAAAATCTCTTCAAGTTCGCAACTTCCAATTACAATCATGTATATTATTTATACAATAACCACAAATGACAACTACCCACAAACTACAACAGCAAATAGAAACTAACATGAAGAAGATAATCAAATTCTAATATAGAAAATTTAACAAACAACCCAGGAAAAAAACTAAAAGGAAAACATTATTAACCAAAAATGCACAGTAACTCAATAAAAATGAAAGCAGAATACGAATTGATAGCTAACAAAGACACAATATTGGGGATTATTTTTCTTACCCGGCGATTGAATCCGGTGTCTTCAAACATCAAACACTGGTCGACAGGGACCGAGACGGTTTTATCTTGGCATGAAGTTTTGGTTGTTCGATTGGCCCTAAGAACGGAAATTGACAGCTTGAATGTAGCGACAAGTGAGAATCTGAGAGAGGTGTTTTGGAGAGTTGGGAAACTTAACCCAGTGGAAATAGAGGGGTCTAGCGAGAGAGATAGTGAGAGGAGAGGTGATTACAAGAATTGGAGAGGTTGAACAGAGAGAACGGCGATAACGGGGTACTCAGAAATCGGAGGTGTCTGAGATTGGGGCAAGAAGCAACTGCACAATGTAGATGATAATTAAAATGCAAGAAAAAACAATATTTCCAAAAGCAACAACTTCAATATATCGATTCAAGAACCCAATAGGAAAACCCATAAAACTAATCCACATTTCTGAGTAAATAAGGAAAAAAGGGGGTTTAATCAGAACTAAACCCGAGAAGATACTAAGATTACCTGAAGAAGGGTAATGAATTTACATTTCATTTCTTAATTAGCAAAGTAAACCTACCCAGAGAAGAACAGAAAATTAAAGCGAAAGTGTTTTGAAAAAAATTGATGAAAATGAAGAAACTATTACCTCGGATTCCATCGGAGTGCGGGTTGAAACGGGAGTCACCCGCAATTATTTTAGAGAGAGATATATCAGAGAAGGGTTTTGGCTTAAAAGTGATGAAAGGGAATTAACGGTGGTGGAACCGTGCGCGCACGGGGAGTTTCCTTCTCCCCGTGCACGCACTGGGAGTTCGTTCGGAGAGTTTTTTAATGTTTTTTTTTTCTTTCAATTTCCAATTAAAAAAAAAACCGTGCGAGCACGGGGAGACTCATTCTCCCCGTGCGCACACAGGGGTAATTTTTTTTTTTTTTTTTTTTTTGTCTTTCCTAGTCAGTTTTTCAACGAATTTTTTTTTATCTATATAAATTCAGGTATAATTTTATGTAAGTATTATTAATTATTGTAATTTATATAATTAGTAAAAATTTAATATTAAGATACCCACCCCAATTATAATACTAATAATACTAAAATGATATGTTGACAACTTATTAAGTTAACCTAATATGCTTCAAAATTTATTGTGAAACATAGAGAAATACTAAATCCACACAGACAATATTAAATATACCTAACTACTTACAAAAATCTTAAACATGGAACACAATTATATTTATTTAAAGAAATACTAAATATGCAAAAGTAATAATAATATAAACAAAAATAACTTCTACATATAAATACTTACAGTAAAAGTTTATGTTCTGCTGCAATATCAAAGCTTCAAAATTTAGTCGTACAAGCTGAAAAACATAATGGAGTAAAATAAATATTTTCAAGATTTATAGATCAACATAATAGTATTTACATACTAAACATACAAAAACAAAACAAAAACAAAATTAACTATACCTATACCTAACTACTTACAAAAATCTTAAACATAGAACACAATTGTGTTTTTATTTAATGAAATACTAAACATGCGAAATATATATCTAATATAATAATAGAAACTAAAATAAATTTTTCGATAGACTTACAGTAAACAACAATAAAGGTTAAGAAATTCTCGATGATGGAATAAATTTTTCTTCATTAGTTCTCCCATATAAATAGACTAATCTCTTCAGCCGACTACAAAAATTAACCGACTACAAAAATATCAAAAGTTATTGAAACTGTTACTCGTATAAATAATCGTACAATAAATACACGTGGCAAGTGGACAAGTTCCAACGAAGTCCTAAATATAGCCAAGTGACAAACTACACAGCAAGTGAACCTAGATTCGTCCCACAACATTCTGCCCATATGGAGGGTCGGTCGAGCCACTATCAACCGAACCCCTACCTTGTCGAACCCCTTTTAGCCGAACCACTATTGGAAAGCTAAGCCCCAACAGATAACATGGAGCCTGAAGAGGCGTATTGGAGAAGATCCCGTACCCGATCTTATATCAAGTGGGTGATGTGACAACTCTATATATGTAGCTCCACTTAATGAAACAAGTCTAGTCTAGTCTTACACATCAGGCATAGGGCTTCCAAGCCGTCACGGCATTAAATGCGAAATGTCCTACGAATGATTGATTGATGACTGCGATAAGAGGCCTTAGCTATGCGGATGAGGCCACGTGTTTCATCATCTAACGGTTCTCCACCATTGTATTTTACTATAAAAGCACACATTCAACATTGTAAAGGGTAATGCAAATATATACACGCAAAGAAACACTTTGGCAGTCCCTCTATTTACCAGACTTATCCCTCCGGTCAACTCCCATTTTTATATAGAAAATAATCACATTACAACTAATGAACTAGAGAAACCCTTGGAACAACTCTTCTGTTGGACCATTTTTTGGGGTCAACAGAAACTATACAAAAGGCGCCTACATTTTTGACCGCCTACGATTAATGTGATAGGCAAAAGTCCCCAGTTTTTTGTTTCACCGCCTACAGTTAATAATTTTTTTTTTATTTTTTTTTTTGTCATATGAACATCAAAGTCAACAATTGAGGCCTGACCTCCCTCCGCCTACTTTTTGGAAGAATCTCTTTTTTCCGCATTTTTCAGGGAATTTCTTATAAGAGGGAGAGAATAAATTAGGGAAAAAAATACGTCAAGAATGAATAGTAAACTGCGGATTGCCTCTTTTAGTAGAAGAGGGATATATCATCTAATCAAGTGCGACGGTAACAACATTTTTAAAGAAATGCAGCATATATGATATCAAACTACAAGTTCGACAATTTATTTTCAACCTCTTGACAACAACAAAATTGATAGTATTAGACATAGATTTGAATTTCTTAGTATCATAATAATAAACACTTCTGCAGTAAGTCCAAACTATCATCGAACTTTTTTCAGATGACAACTAATCAAAATCTATTAGACAAAATTCAAATACATTGCCAAAGCATCCCTGCTGCCATGAAATCCATTCCAAAAGGTGGGAAATTGGCTTTAAAAGGAGTTTTCCAATAGTTATTGTTGCCAGAATCAATAGTGGAATCTCCGAAAACAAAAATAGTCGAAATTGAATTGTTGAATGACCTAATTTTCTTGTATTGAAATTTGTAGTGCATGAAGAACTGTGGATAGAGACAAGGGGCAAAATAAACTGAAGGGAGACCACATTGTTGCTGCAAAAACTTAACTAAAGATTACGCCCTGGGCTGTTGGTGCTGGATTATTATGTCTGCAAAGGAATTTGAAGGGTATTGGATTATTATGACGGTTGGTTAATTCTTCTATGGGTTAAGGAATTTGAAAGGTTTTGGATTGGGGCAAGATTTGGACTTTTTTTTTTTTTTTTTCCTTTTAGAGGCTCTTTAAAATCTGGGGCCCAAGGTAGTGGCCTTACTTGCTTTGGGCCAAGGCCCCGTGGCACCAACGCTCTTCCTCTAGCTGGATGGTCGTAGCACATTGTTTCTATTCGAAGGTTTCAATGCATGGATTGATTGATTTAGGTTTTCTTAATGCTGGGGGCTTTGGCTTTTGTTAGCATGATTGTTAAAGTACACTTTGTCCAAGTCAACTGTTCGAAAATCCAATAGCCAAAGTTTTCGTGGTAGTACACCTCTAAAACATCATGGCTGATGTTCATACTAATCATTGATAATCTCTACTCGTAGACTAGAGTATGATGTCACAGAGAATTCGTCGTGTGCATTCTTTTATTGTAATGAGATCTAATTATATCACAATATAATTGTAGGGAAAAATTCATATTTAAGGTGTTTTCTTTAATTCAAAAATAAGGTAAATAGTTTGAAAATTCAAAAATCGGGTATAAATTTAATTAATTAAAAATATTTATTAAATAATGATAATAAAGTCACAGTTTGTGATTAATGGTCACAAATTCATAATTATAAGTTACATATTTATTTAATGGTCACATATCGTCAAATTTGATTATTCGAGGTCACAGATCAAAATTTTTTTACGTCACATATTATTTCGAGGTCACAGATTTTAAATTAATTGGTCACATATTAATTTTGAGTCACGGATTATTAAATTTTTAGGTCACAGTTGATTGATTGGTCACAGATATTACCAAACATTTGGTCACAGACTAAATACACTACTACAAATACTTGGTCACAAGTCACAGATAGACCAACACAAACTAACCAATCACAAAACATAGACGAAAACTGAACCGCGACGCCGCCACCACCAACAATAAATCTGCCACCAACAACAACAAATATAAACATCCAACCACAACACAGATCCGCCAACAAAAAATCGCCGCCGCCGCCGGAAGCCGCTGCCGCTTGCTCGCAGCAGCGGCCGATGCTGCTGCGAGCACCGGCAGCAGCAGCTTGCTGCTGCTGAGCTTGCTGCCGCTGCCGGAGAGGGGGAGAACGCAGAGAATGGAGGAGAGGAGAGGGGGAGAGAAAGAGAGAGAAGAGGGGTAGGGTAAAAAATTAGGGTTAGGATGTTTATATATTACCTGATTTTTGAAAAATAAAGTTTGATCCCTGATTTTTGAATTGGTGTAAATTTTACACCTGATTTTTGTAATTATGCCATAATTGTATTCCATCACTTGTTTAAGGCATAATTTGTGAATTTATAATAATTGGATGCCCTCTTAAGTCGATTTTAATGGTGAGTTCTGGCCCTTCTCATCTCTCTTTAATTTAATTTTTAATCCGTTTTCAATTCAACATTTTTTACAACAGTGGGACCCATGTCTGCACCCTATCTAATCACTTTGCAGATGATATCAATATGCAAAGGACTGTTGGATATTATCGCCCTCCACTTTCCCTAACAAATTACAAAATTGTTGGAAAATTTTAACATATTTGGGGCCACACGTAACATATTAAAATGTGTGGTGCTATTATTTGAAATATATTAGTCGTTAGAGTAATCCACTAAAGATCAATTTTGACTAATGAATATTAGATTTCACGAAATTAAAGTGTAAAGACTGGAAGTTTGTTTTAGATTTTTGAGGGGCCGATTTAAAACAAATGAAAGATAATGAATGGTCATCATCTTATGAATATATGGGATTGTGTTCTTTGAGATTCTCTATATCCCCATCACTAGATATTAGAAATTGAAGCGAAGATCACAATCAAGTTGGAAGATCGTGATCCATTCAGCCTAACAATCAAATTATCATGGATTTATGTATATTTTATGTTTCTGTTAATTTTTCAGATTTCAATATAGAGTATGGATCTAGGGATTTTTAAATGAGAAAATGATTTGAATAAAGTATATTGATTGATTATTCCTTTTCGATTTTCTATCAAGTGGTATCAAAGACACTCCATACCATAATTGAAATCTTGAGAAATTAAATTTTTAAATTCTGAATTTTTATGGATAATTTGATTTTCATGCTATATTATGAATTTCAAACATATTATGTTATGGATCTAGAATTATAGCATGTTATTATATATATGAGTATGTTATAATATGGTTTTTTGAAATTATTATATGGATATAGCATGAAATTATAAGGATCTATGATTTTCTTCAAAATTCGATTTTTTTGAAATCGAGATGGATATAGATATGTTAAAAAAATAGAGATTTCAGTTTTTTTTTTAAATTCAGCCATGATGCCGCTGCAACAGCGGCATCAGCTGCTGTAACAGTAGCCACCGGGCTGCTGTTACAGCAGCAGTTCGTTACTAACAGCAGCACCGGTCGCTGCTTGGACGGGGGAGACGGCGGCCCCCCCGGCCACTTGGTGGCGCCAGTGGTAAATTAAGGAGCCAATTAAAGTTTTCAATTATGGGAAGAAGAAGGGGCATTCTTCATTAAGTTTTTAGTTACAGAAGATGCGGGGGCGGGGCTGCAAATACATTATTTTAAAGCCCATGTTTGCAATTTAAAATTAGAGTTAAGTTTTATAAATTAGTCCCTAAAATTTAAAGTTAATCATAATTGGACCTTAAGGTTACGAGTTTTAATAATTCAGCACATGAACGTTCATAATAGATTTAAATTGGCCCCTAAACTTTTGAATAATTAATTTTTGGGTCCCTAAAATTTTCAATAATTAATTATTGACCCCTAAAGTTCCGCATAATTGATTTAATGACTCCTAAACTTTTCAATAATTACTTATTGACCCATATAGTTTTGAATTAATTAATTTTGATCCCTAAAGTCTTGAGTTATTAACCATTGGACCCTTAAAGTTTCAAGATAAATAAAATTAAGTATTCTGCTTATCAAATTATGGTATAAAGGACTCATTATGAGGTTATAATATTCGAAAGTGAATTGATTGAAGCAATATGTAACCAAAGTAACATCTCTTGTGGAAATTAATTAACTTAGAATATTAGAAGGAACTCGTGTTTGTTCATGCGGATATTAGCCGGCTTAAAGGAAGGTTAATATTTGGTAGAATTTGATACACACCCGTGGTGGAAACATGTGACAATTATAAGATTTTCGTGTGAATAATAAATCAATCCAAAGATGGATTTATTATTTGACATAAGTTATTGTCAATGTTTGATCACTAAATCAAGAGTACCATTACAATTAATATTACTGTCCAAATACTTGATATTAATGATGTACTAGGTATCTTGAGATGGGACTTACGGCCACAAATCAAAAATCTTATATGTCACGATTTATTTATCGGTCACAAATCAGAAATTTTATAAGTCACAAATTATTTTACGGTCACAAATCAAAAATTTATAGGTTGCAAATTATTTAACGATCACAATTCAGAAATTTTATAAGCCATAATTTGTTCATCGGTCATAAATAAAAAATTTATACGTCACAACTTATTCATTGGTCTCAAATCACAAATATTATAAGTCACAACTTAATAGACAATCACAAATTAACAATTTTTTAGCTCACACGTTGTTTCTTAGTCATAAATTATCGAATTTTAAGGTTACATTTTAATAGTTAGTCACAATGAACCAAATAATTGGTCACATATACCAAAACACCCTACCCCGATTTCGATTCACCACCAATACTAAGTCACAAATCAATCAATAATTGATCACATACACTATCTCATTGCTGCCACTACCACAACAGCACAACACCAACAACAATGCCACCACCACTAGATCCAATACACTCCCAACAAAAATCATCTAGTAGATTCAATAATTTGTTAATTACAGTAATACGTAACAAGTAACTTTATGCAAAAAACGAGTGACAAACGAGTAATTGAAAAACGAATTAAACAGTAAAAACTTTTAACCCGATGCATGTGTTACACGCAATTTTCTTAAAACAGATTCGCCCTCTCACCGTAAGTACTTAAGGTTTAACTCGAGCGTCTGTTTTCCAGGATGCAACGGTAAACTAGTAAATTCTAAGCACTACAGATACTACTTCGACGAACTAATTTAGTGTCTCAACAATACCACCACTAAGACTTAAACAGAAATTAAAAATGTATGTAGAAAGAACTCGAACTGTATTTTCAGATGGAATCGTATGGGTTGAAAAGTGGATCAACGAAATATATAAATACTTGGAAGATCCACATGCTTATACTTTTATTACTAATATGACCTTATACTTTTCAATAGTTCCATTTTCTTTCATTTTTCGTTTGAAAATCCATCTGTAGCCTAGTGGTTTACTTCCTGAAGGAAGATCCACTAGCCCCCATGCATGATTTTACAAAATGGAATTTATTTCACTTTTAATGACCTCTTTCCATTGAGGTTCTTCTAAGGAGTTCACATCTTCTTGATAGGTTTGAGATTCACTTTCTAACATATAGGTAAGAAAATCTGGACCATAAGATTTTTCCGTCATTTCTCTTTTGCTACGTCTTGGTTCAACCTCAACTGCTAGTTCTTGGTCTTGACTATTTTCAATCATAATATCATATGTCCGTTTAGAAGAGCTTGCATCTTCTTTGGACCTATATGAAAATACATGTTCAAAGAACGAAACATTTCTCGATTCCATTATCGTGTGTTTTATGTATATCTGGGATTTTAGATTCATACACAAGAAACCGATAAGTACTACTGTTATGTGCATATCCAATGAAGATGCAATCTACCGTTTTCAGGCATATTTTCACTTTCTTTGGTGTTGGGACAACCATTTTAGTAAGACATCCCCACACTCATAAGTATTTATAGGAAGACTTTCTTCTTTTCTATAACTTATAAGGGGTATTTTCCATTTTCTTCCGGGGTACCTTATTTAAAAGGTAATTTATTGATAACACAGCTTCTCCCTACATATTTTGAGGTAACCCAAAACTTACTAACATTGCATTCTTCATTTCTTTAAAGGTACAATTTTTTCTTTCAAAAACACCATTTTGTTGCGGTGAATAAGGAGCAGTGGTTTCATGTATGATTCTATGTTGTGCACATAATTCAGCAAATTGTACTTCATACTCACCACATCGATCAGTTCTTAGTACCTTAATTTTCTTATTAAGTTATTTTCAACTTCATTCTTATAGAGAATAAATTTCTCTATAACTTCGTCATTACTTTTAAGTAAGTACACATAACAGTATTGTGTGCTATTGTCAACAAAAGTAATGAAATACTTATTTCTACATTTTGTTTGCACAAACTTTAAATCACATATATTGCTGCCAATTAAATCAAGTGATCATGTATTCCGTTCAATTGATTTAATGGATGATTTTGTCAATTTTGTCTCAACACAAGTTTCGCACTTATGATTGAAATCAACGTGGAACGCAGCTATGCAATTCAAGTTAACCAGTCTACGTATAGTATCTTAGTTAACATGTCTTAGTCTACCATGCCACAAGTTGAAAGACTCAAACAAGTAAGCAGAAGAGTTTACTTTATTCATTTTTGGCTTAACAATCATTACATTTAGTTTAAACATACAATTGGAAACATAACATTTTCCAACAAACATTCCACTTGTTGACAACGAGCCTGTTTGGAGGAGATTTTGAGGAGGAAAAAATTAATTATATAACCGTTGCCAGCATTTCCAACAATTTCCAGCCACTTTTCTTGACCAAATCTCGCACATGTGGGCCCCAGTTGACCAAAAAGGGTAAAAAAAAAATTGATTTTGAGAATCTCCTCCAAATAGGCTCAAAATAACTTTGTCTGACTCAAATACAATACGGAAACCATGCTTATTCAAAAGCGACCTGGACACTAAGTTCTTGTGGATTTTCGACACATACAACACATTGTTAAGAGTCGGTTCTTTTTCCAAAGTCGACTTCAGAACCACCTTACATTGTCCCTTGATTTCAAATGTTGCTGAATTTTCCATAAACAACTTCTCTCTATTTTCAATTGTTTCAAAGGTAGTAAACAGTTTCTTTATCAGTACACACATATATCGTAGCTCCAGTGTCATTCCACCACTCTTTTATGTTTAAACCCACCATGTTCACTCCAGAAATGACGTCTACGAGACTCATCTCCTATACATCATGTGTCATGTAGTCAACCACATTTGTTTCTTTTTCTTCTTTGGGAATCTACACTCCGAAGACTTGTGACCTACTTTGTCACAATTGAAGCATTTTTCTTGAAACTTCATTTTGGAAATTCCACATTTAGGTCTTAGCTTGGTCCTTTTGCCACCAGATAACTCAAGCTTAGTTTTGTAGGTCTTACTACTTGACCATGCTTCACAACATTAGCTTTAGCAACACTAGGATTGAACCACTCTTCTCGGAACTCTTGCTGTCTTCTTCAATTCAAAGTCTAACAATCAGTTCTTCGACATTCATTTCCTTTCGTTTGTGCTTCAAATAATTTTTGAAATCTTTCCCCCGCGGGGGCAATTTTTCAATAATTGCAACCTCTTGAAAAGTTTCACTCAACATCATCCATTTGGCACGAATTTTGTGAAGAATCACTAGGGGTTCTTGCACTTGACTGATTACTGTTTTGGAGTCCACCATCTTATAATCTAAGAATCTGTCGATGATGAACTTTTTAGCCCCGGCATCCCAGTTTTATATTTTCAGTCCAAAGACTCCCATAACTCTTTAGCAGTTTTCATAGTATTATACACATTGGCTCCCTTTTTTTAGGAAGAATTAGTTTTCGAATAGTGATTGATGGGAGAATATGTGGTGAAAAAGTGATGAAATTTTTTAGATTTGCGTGTAATATTATTTTATTTGGAGAATGTGTAGTTGAAAATGAGTACCGTAGAAAAATGAATGGGAAAAACGGAGAAAGAATGAGGCTCAAACATAGGCTGTATAATGAGTCCGCTAAGCTGTTCATAATGTAGTTTCGGTAAAGAAAATCTGAATGATTCCAAACATTAAGTGCACTGATCGCTTGAACATCTCCATCACCCTCATTGAGTTTTGGAGCACTTTGAGTCAAGAGTCTCACAATATTCAAGATGGTAAGATAAAATAGCATTTTCTGCGTTACCTCTTGAAATTCAAGCCATTAAATTTCTTCGATTTTTCTTCATGATTAACCAGAACATTAACGGTATGGCCAATTGTTTGACTAACAACATGACTTGACAATCTAGCCGCAGTCTGAGCCATATCAGAGCCCACAACCTGATTTTCATTAACCACAGCTTATGTTACATCCATGTTAGTTGATTCGGTTGCCATTTCTGAAAATGAAACAAATATTAGCTTCCAATAAATCAATATTAATTTTTTCAGTAAACCAAATGAAACAACTTATCTATAATAACGAATCTGTTTTAAGTTTGTTAGACAAGTATTTTAGTACTGGATACCGTATTTACTATTTACAAGATAGATACCGTATATGCAACAGATAATGTTTATGTAAGATAGATACCGTATATACAACAGATACCATATATGCAACGTAGTGAAGTTACAGTTTTAATACTGTATTTACAACATACCGAATTGTCACTTACCGTATATGCAATGAATTTAAACACTGAATTTCCACATACCGATTTTGTATATAACTTTGAATATAACAGATTCAATTATATATAACAGATTTAATAATCTAGCATATTCAATGATTTGTTAATTACAGTAATACATAACAAGTAATTTTATGTAAAAAGCGAGTAACAAACAAGTAATTAAAAAATGAATTAAACAGTAAAAACTTTTAACCCGATGCCTGTGTTACACACAATTTCCTTAAAACATATTCGCTCCCTCACCGTTGTGCTTAAAGTTTAACTCGAGCGTATGCTTTCTAGGATACAATGATAAACTAGTAGATTCTGAGCACTACAGATACTACTTCGACGAATTGATTTAGTGTTTGAACAATACGCCACCAACACTCAAACAAAAATTTAAAATGTATGCAGAAATAACTCGGACTGTATTCTCAAATGGATTCGTGTGTGTTGAAAAGTGGACAAACTAGATATATAAATACTGGCTTTTAAGAGTATAACTTGCTCATTCATTTCCACAGGAGTTTCAACAGTTTTAGAAAATGAAAAGTCAGTTGAATAAAATAAAAATGTAACAAAACGTGGACACTCCGAAGGGGCCAATTTTGCTCATTTCGGTTCGACATTCGTGTATACAGGTCGTGCCCACACACGGGTTCCAGGTCTGAAGTCATTTCGATTCATGATTTGCATCCCCTGCGCACGCACGTATAGAAAGCCTCTATCCTACACATGATTACACCGTTTCAAAGTGCAACTATATTTAAAGTGAATTTTGTTTTCATCCACTTCCTATGTGAGACAAACACATTTCTAGTTTTCCCACCAACATAAACTCATTTTAATCGGCACACTTTGAGCTTTAATTTCTCATTCACCCGAACATCAATTTTGGCAGGTAAATACATGATTTCGATGTACTCACAGAGGAGAACACATACCAATCTCGATCTTCCATAATAACCAAATGGGTCACACTCAAAATTCATGCCAAAGTCAACCACATACTCTCATTTTTCCAACAAATTGCCCATCTGGATTTTCAACTAAAAAAACCATAAATAAATAAAAGAAACTAACCTTTTACTCGAGTTCGATTTTCAGTAGATGCAGTTAACTACACATCGACCTACTGATTAAAGCCCTAAAACTCAAACATCAATATTACCGATAAATCGTAAAAATAACAGACATCCTAGTTTCCTAAATTTTAAAACTTAAAACGGAAATAGCATAAATGTAGCGGGTTTTTGTGTTAAAAATTTGATCAAAATTACATAGTAGCATTAAATTGGAAGCTTCGAGTCCAAGCAAGAGATAAGAAAGTAGTAGTAGTAACAGCAACGGAAGCTCAACCAATTTCATTTCCACGAGCTTCTTACAGTGTCAATGTCAAGAACCCTCCCTAACTGAAATACATAGCCAATTCAACGTTTGGTAATATGTAAATCTTAGAGATGATAGCTGGTGGATTTATAATGGAGATGAAGAGTAAGGTTTCTATTTACTAGTCTTCACAGCCTTGTTGGTGTTGAATTAAGATTAAGACCATGTTTGGTACATATTTAAATTTTCATTTTTATTCTTCTACTCATTTTCAACCACATATTTTTCAATAAAATAATATTTTTCATCACATTAATAATTTTTCCTTCTTTTTGAACCACACATTTTCCATCAATCTACTATTCTAAAATACATTCTTCCGAAATAATGTGACTCAAACACACTCTAAACATATTTTTTTCTCAATTTCTCCTATATGTTTCAACTTGTGTTTGCAATGGTAAAGCCCCCACAGTAAAGATGTCTATTTGACTCGTCGAATTGAACGATCTGTGGTTTGACCCAAAAAAGTTCAAATCGGCCCGACTTAAGACTTGGAGGAATTGAGCCTCAATTTTGGGCATCTGCTCGAGCCCGAACCGGCCACAACAATTTGCGGGATGTGTAGCTACCTAAAAAAATCCAGCCAGTTTGACTCGATGAGCCCAATCCAAAAAAAGCTCGGATCATTTTTTACCTTAGTTTGCGAGTTTCAGCTCAACTCGTTTACATGCCTACCTGACAACCATTATTTAGGAAAAAATAATATTTTGAATAGTGATTTTTAAAAGAATAAGTAGTTCAGAAGTAGAAAAAATCTGAATTTACTATTAATGTGTGTTGAAAATAAGTATATAAAAAAAGAGTTTTCAAATAATAGTTATCAAATATGAACAAAATTAAACGTTAAATATAAAGAGTTTTGAGTACTTAAAAAAGTTTTACTCTCTGAATTTATAAATATTTTTTAAATTATAGAATACGTTCTTTAAAAATAGAGAGTTTCGTATCTATTCAAATTTATCAAAATCAAATATATGATTGTTAAAATTAAGATTTTTAACAGATTTTAATAAAAATTAATAAAATATATGGATCATAGTTGATAAAAATTGTGAGCATAATTAAAAGTAATTGTTGATTATAACTTACACTTTTATCTATTTTTTTACGAATTTTTTTTACCTAATCTCTTACTGACTATTCACAATAAGGGGTGGGGACTACATCTTGAGATTTTTTTATTCACGTGGGGCCCGCGTGCATGTGAGAGATGGAGTAAACAATTCAGTAGATTTTTTTATGTACAAATATTTTTATTCATATATTAAATATTACATCAAGTGAGAATCAGTTTTTGGACGATTATAACCTTTATATAATTAAATTATTTTTCATTTTTCAATATATATTTAATTTACAAACTATAATAAATACTATAATTAATTCTCAATTAATTAGCATTCACATTCATTAGATAATATTTATTAGAATTTCACGCCCATGTTATTAATTCCCAATTAATTAAGATTAACTAAAATTTCAAATTCAATGACGCAGTTTATTATTCACGTCGATGTATGCTAATTAGCATCATTTTCACTTAATTGGAAATTATATTATATTCATTTAATATAAATGATTTAACATTTATCGTGAGGTATATATGATTATATTCATTAGTATTAATTCTAAATTAATTAACATTCACATTAATTCATGTATCGTATTTATCATTCGTCTTCATTTATGCTGTTAGTTATATAATCATTTTTGGACGATTATAACCTTTATATAATTCAATAATTTTTCTTTTTTCGATATATATTTAATTTACAAATATATCTATAATATATTAAATATCACATCAAGTGAGAATTATTTTTTGTGTGATTATAACCTTTGTATAATTTAATTGTTTTTCCTTTTTCAATATATATTTAATTTACAAACTATAATAAATACTATAATTAATTCTCAATTAATTAGTATTCACACATTAATTAATATTAATTAGAATTTCATATTCAATGCCCTATTATTAATTCTCAATTAATTAATATTAACTAAAATTCAAATTCAATGACACGGTTTATATTCACATCGATGTATGCTAATTATCATCATTTTCACTTAATTGGAAATTAAATTATATGCATTTAATATAAATGATTTAACATTTATTGTGAGTAGGGGTAGACGTAAGTTGTGTTGGGTCGGTTTTTTCCTCAACCTAAACCAACATTGTCGGTTTGCTTGAAATCCAACTCAACCCAACCCACCTCAATCCAATTATGTGTTGGTCGGGTTGGGTTGGACTATTTGGAATAAATTTATTGTACAAAAATTAAAATCATCCAATTTTTTGATGTAAAGTAACAATAACAGAAGTCACAGACCTAAGAATCAAGTCAGAATGTCAACATAATGCTCCTTGTCAACAAACAAGATAAAGGAAAAATAACATACTTCCACATGGATTAGCATATAGTTGGTCAAGTAAAGACGCCTTTCTTGCAGAATATTTCTCAGGGAAATGCTCCTCCAGTAAGTGATCTAAAACCAAACAAACATTTGGGAAGCCATTTGGATGCACACTTTGACACACTGGACATCTGCAGGCCTTGTTGTCTTGATTACTTATACATGCTTCACAATAAACTGCAAAATGAAATACAATAAGCAGGTAAGTATTGGTGACGAACTCTTCCTAACATGACATGCAAATCAATGGTAAAACTTATCGTGGCCACAATTAAGAACTAAAACAAAACTAAAACTATATAAAATTCATACCAAATCTGAAAACAAACATTTCATAATTGTTATTATAGAAGCATAATATGCAAGCAAACATCCAGAAGCCCAGATCAAAGATTCTTTAAAATAGAACTCAGAGGACCCCACAAAACAACAAAAAAGAGAAGCAGTTAACATATTGAAAGTTCTACCTTTTTGATGTCTATAAAGATTCTTGCTTCTAACTGATCCAAAATTTGAACCCACCAAATTACCCAAATATTTTCTCTGGATAAATACTAGATATACATGTACGTACATATAGTAGTGGAAAAAGTATAGAGGAAGTTCGTTTCAACATATTTGAAGTCTCCATTCTAGAGATAGGATAATAGATTGGAATGATTTTTATGGGGCCGACAGCAAGATGAAAGATAAAAAATGGGGCAAAATATGAAGAAAGAAGAGAGGAAAGAGACAAGACGCTGGGATTTTGATTTGAGGGAAGAGAATGTAGGTAAAATAATGGAGAATCAAAGTAAATCAAGACAAGCCGAAAGCTCGTGTTTACACGGTTTCCTTAAATCGAATTCGCCGCCTCACCGGAGTACAAGAGATTTTGATCGGTGTTCGATTCTCAGGATACAATCGGTCGTCGATCCACGCTGCACTACGTTACCGACCTACAAACTAGCTGTGTCTATCTCTCAAACAATTTAGCAAAGGAAGGAAAAATGATTAACCCCACAGGCTGCCGAAAATGGGAAAAAAAGAAGCTGGTTTTTTTTTAATTTTCTTGTTGTGTTTGCTGTTTGAAGTTGTATCTCTCTTTTGTGTGTGTTTGTTCCAACCAAGAGATCCTCTATTTATACCCATAGATGAGGAATGTGGTCATTAAGACATTGAAGAGGAGTTATGGAATTGAAGAGGTGAAACGAATGAAATTGATTTCCATTAAAATTGATTTTCATGAACGGATGAATTGATTTTCATGAAACATATTTTTTCATGAAACAGATTTTCATTCAATTCCAACAATGTAGCGACTCAATCTGCTAACTGAATATGCTATATCCGGTCTCGTACAAGTCATTAAATACATTAAACTCCCAATTATCCGAGAATATTCTAACTGTGACACACCATCACCAGTGTTCTTGGATAAGTGGAGACTCAAATCCACTGGAGTCCTAGCCACAGTGGTATCTGACGTGTTGAACTTGTCAAGTATCTTATCAATGTAATGAGATTGAGATAACGCAAGTCCATTTGGTGATCGAGTGATTTTTACTCCCAAAATGACATCCGTGAGACCCATGTCTTTCAGTCAAACTTTGAGTTTAACATATTTTTAATGGCTTTGATAATCTTATCAGAGCTGTCGACAATGAGCATGTCATCGACGTATAGACACAATATGACATATCCATCATTAGTGTCATTGATATATACACACTTGTTGCACTCGTTGATTCGAAAGCCACTAGTCATCACAGCATTATCAAATTTCTCATGCCATTGCTTCGGTGCTTGCTTTAAACCATAAAACGATTTAACCAATTTACAGACTTTCCTTTCTTGACCTGGAGCCGAAAACCCCTCTGGTTGCTCCATGTAGATTTCTTCATTCAAATCTCCATTTAGGAAAGCTGTTTTTACATCCATCTGATATATTTCCAGATTTCGCAAGGCTGCAATAGCAATTACCATTCGAATAGAAGTTATTCTCGACACAGGAGAATAAGTATCAAAGTAATCTAAGCATTCTTTTTGCTTATAACCTTTGATTACTAGCCGAGCTTTATATTTATCAATAGAGCCATCCGCTTTCATCTTCTTCTTGAAGATCCACTTGTAGCCCAAAGGCTTACAATCCGGTGGAAGATCTACTAATTCCAGGTATGATTCTGTAGGATAGAATCGATTTCACTCTTGATGACTTCTTTCCACAGATGACCATTTGGAGAAGATATAGCTTTTTTATAGTTTTGATGATCATTCTCCATCAAATATATGAGGAAATCAGGGCCAAACGTCTTAGAAGTTTTGGTCATTTTGCTCCGTCTAGGCTCATCCTTACCTTCTTCAACTGGATCTTTACTGCTGCCAGTAGCTGAAGATTCCATAGTCCGTTTAATAGGAGTTAACTGTTTAGGAGATTTACAAGGAAATATATTCTCAAAGAATTGTGCATTCCTAGACTCCATAATCGTGTTCGGATGAATATCGGGTGCATTCGAATAATGCTCAAGGAACCTATATGCACTATTATTTTGTGCATAACCAATGAACACACAATCAACTGTCTTAGGTCTAATCTTGACCTTCTTAGGAGGAGGCACCACAACTTTAGCAAGACACCCCCACATTTATAAGTATTTATATGAAAGTGTTCGACTTGTCCAAAGTTTATACGGAGTCTTATCCATATTCTTTCTTAACACTTTATTCAAAATGTAATTCGTAGAAAGAATAGCTTCTCCCCACATGTTCTGTGGTAATCCAGAACTAATCAACATAGCATTCATCATTTCTTTTAATGTTCGATTCTTACGCTCAGCAATTCCGTTCGACTGAAGTGAATAAGGTGCAGTATTTTGGTGAATTATTCTATGTTTAGCACAAAATTCACCAAATGGTGATTCATATTCACCACCACGATCAGTTCGTAGCACCTTTATTTTCTTGCTAAATTGATTTTCAACTTCATTATTGTAAAGAATGAATTTATCGATAGCTTCGTCTTTGCTTTTAAGCAAGTACACATAACAATATCTCGTGCTATCGTCGACAAAAGTAATAAAGTACTTATTGCCGCCTCGTGTTTGGACAAATTTTAAGTCACACACATCACTATGGACTAGTCCCAATGGCTCGGTACTTCTTTCAATACTATGAAACAAAGACCTAGTTAGCTTAGCCTCAACACAAGTTTCACATTTATGATTTGAATCAATTTGAAACCTAGGCAAGTAGTTTAGTTTGCTAAGTCTACGTAATGCATTGTAATTTACGTGACCTAATCTACCACGCCACAGATTAGGAGACTCAAGCAAGTAAACATAAGGACTTTTCTCATTATTCATAACAGCTGTGGTTACAGCAATTACATTCAATTTAAACAGGCCATTAGTCATATAGACTTTCCCAACATAAACTCCTATTTTGGTAATCACCAGCTTATCCGCCTCAAAGACCATGCGGAAACCATTCTTGCTCAGAAGAGACCCAGAGACCAGATTCTTGCGAATCTCCGGTACGTACAGCAGATTAGTCAAAGTAAGCTCTCTGCCAGAGGTCATCTTCAGGATCACTTTGCCTTTGCCAAGCACTTCAGAAGTTGCAGAGTTTCTCATAAATAATTTTTCACCATTTGTAACTGGTGCAAAAGTAGTGAACATGCTCCTGTTGGAGCAAACATGACAAGTGGCCCTAGTGTCTAGCCATCACTCCTTATGGTTAGACCCCACCAGGTTAACCTCACTAATCACTGCCGTAAGGTTTAGGTCAGACATGTCATCTGAGATATGATCTCTCTCATTTCCAACCATATTATCCTGAGGGCGCTGCTTGTTATCCCTCCGAAGCTGACGACAGTCTGCTGATCGATGCTCAACTTTGTCACAATTGAAACACTTTCTATTGAACTAGAACTTAGGCTTCTTTCCTACCCCACCGGTAGTCTTTAACTGAGACCCTTTCGTGGTCTGCTTTTTGTCTTTCCAATTTTCATTACCCTATTTGGCTTTAAATGATTGACCTTTCTTAGTACCAGAACTTTGGCCGCGTTCCAATACATTAGCCTTCTCAGAGTAAGAATTCATTGACTTGCGTTTAGCCTTTTTGTTATCCTCCTCAATGCGCAGCTTGATAATTAAATCTTCGAAAGATATCTCTTTCCTCTTATGCTGCAAATAACTTTTGAAAGCCTTCCACTAAGAAGGTAGCTTGTGAATAGCAGTAGCCACCTGTAGAGATTCTGACATAGTCAGACCCTCAGCATGCGTTTCTTGCAAAAGCACTTGATACTCCTGCACTGGCTCACCACTGAACGTGAATTAACAATTTCGAAGTCCATGCACCGACTGGCCAAGAATTTCTTAGACCCAGCATCCTCGGACTTGTACTTCTTTTCTAAGGACTCCCAAAACTCCTTAGCAGACTTCTTTACCACATACACGTGATACAGAGAATTCTATAGTCCATCCAAGACATAGTTGCGACACAAAAAATCAGCACTTTTCCATGCATCCCAAGTCGCACGCCTATGCATATCAGTGTCGTTTTCAGCCACAACAGTGGCATCCTCAGTGAGGAAACGAGCAATGCCCAAAGTAGTAAGATAAAAAATTATCTTATTCTACCATGTCTTAAAAATCAGTGCCAGCAAACTTATCCGGTCGAATTGCATGATTCACCGGAAATTGAGGCGGAAATGTTGGCAAAGGTACTGAGGCCGCAGCCCTAGGTACTGGTAAGGGTATTGTGCCAAATTGAATTTTTGAGACCGCAGCCGTAGGCAAAGTGGGGTTCACTCCAATATGAGGAATCCCGCCGCCAATAGTCCCATCAACGGGAGGAATGCCAGTCGAGGTCCCCACAGGGTTGACAGCGGTCATTGCGGGATTTGGTACACCGGTACCAATAGTGTTGTTGTTCATATCGTCATTTCCATGTGATGCCATTTAACCTTAAAACAAGCAACAAATAATTTAGAATACTTAAACTCGAGATCTAAATTATATGTTGAAAAAATTCCAAAGTTGAAGAACGGATTATTTTTGTCAAATTATTAACAACTTATCAATTTTTTAAACGTAAATTAGACAATCATTAGTCAATGATTAAAATAATCATTAAATGAAAAGCAATCAATCATATTATAATGATGAGACCATCATTATCAAACAATTATAATCAAATAATGAGCAATCATAACTAATAATTAGTCAAAAGTTAAATATTCATTATCTAATGATATAATCATATTATAAAATAATCACATAATCATCATATAATCATTACCAATCATATAAACATGCAAAAAACCACTTCAAATTCATGCAAAACCACCTTTTAAAAATTTTCTGAAACATAACCTTTTTTTTCCTTCCAAAATCTTTATCTACCTTAATACATTTTATGTAATAGTAATCAGAACTTAGAAACTCGTGAACTGAAGGAAAAAAAAATTTACCACGGACAGGAGAAAAAAAAAATTACAGAACTGAAAAATAAGGAAAACAACTAATAAACAAAACAACCGATTTTGATTCAGCTAATCAATTCGATTTAAGCTTGTAGGTAAAATAATGGAGAATCAAAATAAATCAAAACAAACCGAAGGCCCGTGTTTACACGGTTTCCTTAAATCGAATTCGCCGCCTCACCGGAGTGCAAGGGGTTTTGATCGGTGTTCGATTCCCAGGATACAATCGGTCGTCAGTCCACGCTGCACTACGTTACCAACCTACGAACTAGCTGTATCTATCTTTCAAACAATTTAGCAAAGGAAGGAAAAATGATTAACCCCACAGGCTGCCGAAAATGGGAAAAAAAGAAGCTGGTTTTTTTTTTCTTTTCTTGTTGTGTTTGCTGTTTGAAGTTGTATCTCTCTTGAGATCCTCTATTTATACCCATAGATGAGGAGTGTGGTCATTAAGACATTGAAGAGGAGTTATGGAATTGAAGAGGTGAAACGAATGAAATTGATTTCCATTAAAATTGATTTTCATGAACTGATGAACGGATGAATTGATTTTCATGAAACAGTTTCATGAAACAGATTTTCATTCAATTCCAACAGAGAATACTTAGAGAAGACGCATTCAGGTTTAGTTGAAGTGGGGTTCATAAATGGGGTTTTTTTTTTTTCTTAATTTGGTGGGTCAGGTCGGGTCGGGTGGGTAACCAATAACCTGACCCGCCAATTAAAGCCAGAACCCAAACCCAATAAAAAATGAAAAAAAAAATCGACGTAACCCGGTTGGTTCGGTCGATTTTTGCCCACCCTTAATTGTGAGCTATATATTCATTGGTATTAATTCTAAATTAATTTACATTTACATTAATTCATGTATCGTATTTGTCATTCATCTTCATTTATGCATTTAGTTATATAATCATTTTTTGGACGATTATAACGTTTTATAATTCAATTATTTTTCGTTTTTCAAAATATATTTAATTTACAAACTATAATAAATGCTATAATTAATTCTCAATTAATCAACATTCACTAGTTAATATTAATTAGAATTTCACATTCAATGCCCCTATTATTAATTCTCAATTAACTAATATTAGTATTAACTAAAATTTCAAACTCAATGATGCAGTTTATTATTTATGTCGATGTGTACTAATTAACATTATTTTCACTTAATTGAAAATTAAATTACATTCATTTAATATAAATGATTTAACATTTGTTGTGGGGTATATATTCATTGGTATTAATGTTAAATTAATTAACATTCACATTAATTCATGTATCGTATTTGTCATTTATCTTCATTTATGCATTTAGTTATAATTTTAATATCCACATTCAAGTATGAATTTCACTATTTACGCGTATGTATAATAATTAATATATATTTTCATGGACTTGTATTTATCTTATATTTAGATCAAAATGATAAATGAATGGTCAAATATTACATTCACGTTATAAATTCTAAATTAATTAATATTTACATTCATTTAATTAATATCGGATTCAAGAATGCAATTTATCATTCACATTTATGTTTGCTAATTAGCATGTAATTTTACTTAATTGAAAATTAATTTATATTCATTTAATATAAATAATAACATTCATTGTCACATTTAAATTATTTGGTATTAATTCTAAATTAATTAACATTCATGCTAATTCATGTATCTTATTTGACATTCATCTTTATTTATATATTTGGTTTTGGACGATTATAACCTTCATATAATTCAATTATTTTTCGTTTTTCAATATATATTTAATTCACAAACTATAATAAATACTGTAATTAATTCCTAATTAATTAGCATTTACATTCATTAATTAATATTAATTAGAATTTTACATTCAATGTCAATGTTATTAATTTTCAATTAATTAATATTAATATTAACATTAATTTAATTAATATTAACTAAAATTTCAAATTCAATGACGCAATTTATTATTCATGTTGATGTATGCTAATTGGCATCATTTTCACTTAATTGGAAATTAAATTCATTTAATATAAATGATTTACCATTTATTTTGAGATATATATTCATTGATGTTAATTCTAAATTAATTAACATTCACATTAATTCATGTATCGTATTTACCATTCATATTCATTTATGTATTTAGTTATAATTCTAATACCGACATTCAAATATGAATTTCACTATTTACATGCATGTATAATAATTAACATATATTTTCTGGGACTTGCATTTATCTTATAATTAGATCGAAATGGTAAATGAATGGTCAAGTATTACATCCACAAAACTTGTAAAGTATTTTAGAATAACGTACGACGCACGTTCACTCTGACTAGTGTAATTAAAAATGAGCATTTTTTCACTGCTCAAAATGAAATATTAAAATTTAGTCGGACCCATCAATTAAAATTTATTTAAAATAAATAAAACGCATATTTTATTACTCCCTCCGTCTCAATTATATAGGCCGAGTTTCCTTTTTCTCTTATCCCAAATATATAGACACATTTTTTAATGTAAAATATTTTGTTGTATTCCTTTATCAATATATCATTATTAAATTTTCTCACTTAATGTGTCAATTTCTTGAAATCATCCAAATACACACATTTTCCACTTTTTAGAATCATGAACAACTCTCGTTTCTTCTTCTTCTTCAAATTATTTATTAATTCCAATAATAATTCAATTTTACATACTAAAAAATAAATAGGAGTAAATTCAAAAAAAAAAAAAAAATGACAAAAATTAATTTTTCAATGACATTAAGAATTTTTTGTCAAAAAAGGAAACAAATCTGTATAATTGGGAGGTAGGTAGTATAAGAAATGAAAAACCTTAGGTGTGTGACACACTGCTCATTCAACGGATACCAGAAAGAAAGAAACAGTAAGATCAATGGCTCAATCCTTAAACCCTTCAAAAACCCTAAACCCAGTTCAGCTTCGACTGGCCAATTCTCCATCATCATCACCACTGCCAGTTAAATCAATTCCAAAACTTCTAAAAAAGAAAAAGTTTCCTTCAATTACGATCTCTGCATCTTCAAAAATGTCAAGCACCCAACACCAAACGCCGCTCTCGATTTATCTCCAGGCTAATGGAGACCGCAAAATTGAAGTAACGAATGCTATCAAAAACTCGATTTCCAACTGTCTTTCCGAGACCCATCTCGATTTAACTGTTCATGGGCTCAAATCCAAAACCAGAGGCAAGGTAATTCTTTTCTCAATTCTTAATTTATTTATTTTTTGAAGAATTTATGTGGGATTTGTTCTGTTTGAATGCTCGTCTTCATGATTAGGTTATCTTAATGAAAAATTGTGAATTCGACTGTGAACAGTAACGAATACATTTCACGACCGTGGATAGTAGTAGCCCGTTACCATTCGCGGCAGTGAACACTGAAGTTCACTTTGCATGGGTAAAAAAATATGTAAAAGATTGTTGTGTCGTTTTCCTGTCCCAAATTTTTATCTTTACAGGATGTGTATAATTGTGTGATAACACTTCTAAAGTTATAAGAGTCAGTGCAATTTTTATTGATTTGGAATTATAATTCTGGCTCATGGTGCCCTCAGAAAAACAGAATTGATGTTGAATGTTTATGTTTTAAATTGCTGATAATTTGATGTTATGTTCAATGGAATTAAATGAAGGCAAAAGATTTGATTTTTATGGCGATTTAGCTCAAGAAAGATCATGACTTGAGCAGTTCTATAAATCCATTGAATATTCAAAGGCAAAATTAATTAAGAAATTTATATTTAACTTTCAAAGCCATTGTTAATTTATTATGTTGAGAATAGATTCAATTAGTTTTTTTTTTTTTTTCCTTGAGATATTTTACAGAATTGAGATATTTTCTTTGAATTGAATTTTACTGTTATTGAATTAATTTTTCTGTAACGTTTTGTAAAACTAGATGATTTGCCCTGTCTAAAAGTTAAGAAGATATAGACAAATGTTTCTAGTCCGAAATAGTTTCTTAATAATGAAGTTTTTAAAGACCGAATGTTATGAGATTTTACAAAGACAGAGGACATTATAACTAACAATTTCCATTGGAACGCTTTTTTAATGTCTTTTCTGGATGATTTATATAATAAAAATTCAGAAATTTTTAGAAGGATTGCCATTCCATCAACTCAATCACAAAGCTATGCATGGAAATTTTTACAGAAAAGTTTCATTGAGCTTTTTAATGGGCAAAAGGGAATTAAGTTTTAAAGAAATCAAAATAACTAATCAGCCTTTTCATCTTATGGGTAAAATCAAAGTATTAAGTATACACTATACAGCTGCTCTAAAGGAAACACGATATTTGTCAGAATTAGAGGTTTAATCAGGGGACCGAAGAAAATAGGTGTCAAGTTTTAGGATAATGTTGAATATGCATTTATCTTAACGCTAAGATATAGAGTATATTCAAATGCTTATTATTCATGAGGAATAAGGTTAGAGATGTGCAAACATGTTGCCCATTTTTAATGAATTTTCCATTCATTATCTCGACTGCCATAAATGTACTGGATGGAAAAATGATGGTTAAATTGATGTTCTAGGTCAGAGATATTTATGATGGAGGAGATTATCTTGTTCTGGTCACAACTGATAGGCAAAGTGCTTTTGATAGAATCCTTGCTTCAATTCCCTTTAAGGGTCAGGTAATTGTAGTTCTTCACTCCGCGTTTTCAGATACTTTACACTGGGAAAAATGCAGGAATTCTTAAGATGATTTCCGCCAGCATTCAGAAAAATGATTCTTGTGGAAAATCAATATTTTTATAGTAATTAAGCTTCTTATTGGATTTTTTGAAGAAAATTCCCCCTTGCACTTTTTACTACATGCAGGTGCTTAATGAAACAAGTTTATGGTGGTTTAGTAAAACTCAGCACATAACTCCAAATGCAGTGGTATGTTCACCAGATAAGAATGTTACTATCGCAAAGAAATGTTCTGTTTTTCCTGTTGAATTTGTTGGTGAGTATTTCAAGTGATTTTAACAATTGTTCTTGCACGTTTCCTTAATTTTGTATAATTTTCTAGAAAGCCATATCTTTACACGCATACGAGAGTTGTTGCTGTGCTTTCTAACACTGTTGGTTATCTGTAGTTAGAGGTTATGTGACGGGAAGTACTGATACGTCACTTTGGACGGTCTACAAAGATGGTGTTCGAAATTATTGTGGCAATGCTCTTCCTGATGGTGAGGTTTGTGATTGATACATAATATTGAACTTATACTGAATCTTTGTTTTTATACTGTTCTGCATATACTTGTAACAGACTTGGTGAAGAACCAAAAGCTACCGGCAAATGTACTTACACCAACAACTAAAGCTGCAGATCATGATGTTCCTGTAACCCCCCAGGAGGTTTGGATTCCCTTACATTCTATTTTAGCTACCGCAGATATGAATACTTTCTGTCTTTGCTTATTAGGCTTCTCCTTCCACCTAACCAATCTATCACTGAACCTGTAGAATGTGATCTCTATTGAGCTTCATTGATTTCCACTAAACGCAACACGAGTTCAAACCATCCCAAGTACAAGCCTAAAGTTCAGGGTCAAATTTTATATCAAGCTGAGTCTGTATCGTAGTAGCTCCACTAGAATTATGCTCAGCAATGTGGTACAAAGTTATTTTGTATTTTTATATTTAATTTTGGACGTAAGGTTTCTTAGTACAATACTAATAAACGTGGTGATATTCATCCAAGGTCTTAGGCAGTTCCGTGTTGCATTGTTTTCTATCACAGAATATGTATTTGAGAGAGAACCTAAGCGATAATCATATGGTAGACTGATTAGTATTCATAAGGTTAAGCGCTAAAATTCGTTTTAATTCTTTTGATAAACATATTTTCATAGGATGAATTTTTTAGGATGGAGATCAAAGTTTTAGATTGGGTTGCGGAGGATAGGAAATTTCTGCTGTTTAGGATAGGTTAATCAGCCAGATAGACTAGCAGCTGGTCCTTCACCGTTGAATCCTGGACACTTAATTGACCATTATTTATAAGTATTATTACATCCTACTGGAATTTTACGAAAATGGTTCCAAAGGCTAATTGTAAAAGGATCAAAGTCCATTATTTTGCCAAGGAACGAAATCCCAACTTTAAGCTACCCAGCTAATATTTCCTTTTCGATATGCAAGGTTAATCACCTAGAATATATTCCATGTAAACTAATTCAAACTAAAAATTTAAAACTGCACTGACCCCTAATCAAATTTTAAACCTAGTTATCTTCCAATTCAGCCAATATATATTGTTTGTCCTTGATAACCAATTTTACTTTCAAATTCTTTGATCAACATTTTCATTGATAACAATGATAATTCGAGGTTGTTCAAATCTTAATCGTAAAGGTGGAAAATGGGTGGCAAGAAAATGTTTTATAGAGAATTGATTTGCCTAGAAATTGTTTTATTGAGAATTGTAATTAATTGTGTTTGATTAGTATAATTTTTCATGGAAAATGTTGAAAGTTTGGTGTTCGTTTGACTTCGTTTTTTATGGAAATTGTCCATTAAAGTGATAATGGTTTCTACCATTGGGTTTAGAATTTGTTCCAATTGCCAAAAAAAAATATGAAAAAAAATAACCATACTGAATACCATTTGTTTGGCTTTATTTTGCATGGAAATTATCAATAAAAGTAAAAAAAAAAAATTACCTTTGTGTCTAGAATTTTTTCCAATTGCCAAAAAAAAAAACTTGAAAAATATTTACCAACCAAAACATAAAAAATTTATTTTCCTCAAAAATGTGGAAAATTTGGAAAGTTGGAAAACATTTTCTCGGGAAAATTTTGCCATTCAAACATTACAAAAGTTGGAAAATTTTCAATGGAAAATGTGTATTATCAAACGGACCCTTATTGAAAATCCAATTCCTTGGAATTCTGACACCTTACCTGGCCTTTATTTAGCACCCCTTAAGGATCGCACTGAATAAAAAGCTGCATATCTACAGGAATTTTTGCCAACTAACTTATCTAAAGAGGCAAACTAGCATATATGGTAGTTTGAATAATTTGTCCAATGTCAAGGTGTCAATTGCAAAATGCTTATGTTTTATGCACATTTTGCATTGCAGATTGTTCAGCGTGGGCTGATGACTCAAGATGATTATGATGAAGTAAGTAGGAAAGCTTTAAGTCTCTTCCAATACGGGCAGGTGCTAATCTCAACTTCATTTGTCTTCCACTGTTCTTTTTACTTGTATCAAATCTTAGATTTTGCTTATTGCACACTGGCAGAAATAAACAGCATATTGTTTTACTTCGTTATTCCAAGAACCACGTTATAGATGATAGGATCATCATTTTTGTTTTCAGGTTGTGATGATATGCATTTTAGTTTCATCTTTAAAATAAAATGGAATTTTATTTTGCATATAGAAGCATTCCTCTGAGACCAATGCATTCACATGCATGCTTGTATCTATTAGGTCAAATATGGATAATGATGTTTTACATTTTTATACTAATTTTTAAACTCAGCAAGTAGCTCTGGAACATGGCCTGATTTTGGTGGATACTAAATACGAATTCGGGAAGGGATCAGATGGCACAGTGCTTTTGATTGATGAGGTTATTGTTCCAACCGAAACACACTTTCTTACGCAAAATAGAATGCACGATGGCATACTCGTGTGCGTCCATTCTATGACAATAAATTTTGATTTTCCATCGTATCAATTTTAGGTGCATACACCTGACTCGAGCAGGTATTGGATTGCTGATTCTTATGAGGAACGCTTTGAGAATGGTTTTGAACCCGAGAACATTGACAAGGTGCATCATCATTCTGATTTGCTACATCCATTTATTATATACTGATATCTTCCTTTTGAGTAGATCTACAATATTACTGACTTCTAGGATAACTAAATATTTGGTAGGAATTTTTGAGGTTGTGGTTTAAAGATCATTGCAACCCATATGAAGATGAGGTAAACTTAAATAATAATAAATTATTTTTTCATTATTTATATGTTGAATCTAACTATGGTCAACACTTTCTTAGGTCTTGCCTGATGCACCTGAAGAGCTTGTTACTGAATTAGCTTGGCGGTATGACTTCCATCTCATGCTGAGTTTGCAGGGTTATATTATTTCATATGTTAGTAAAATGGAAATGAGCAAGCATATCCTTTTTGCAAGCTGATACACAAGTCTTCTTTACTGTTGTTCGTTCCTTCGATTGCAGGTATATTTTCTTATACGAGACAATAACAAAATCAAAGTTTGAAATGCCCCTGACAAAGGTAATAAATATTTGATTGATAAGACATCTTTCTGTTGGGACAACATCGAGTATTATAGCGTTCAATGTCTTTATGCAGGAACATATACACGATAGGATATCTTGTAATGTTTCCCAGGCACTTTCATCTCTGTGACAATGCTGTCAAGATCTATATCACTGACCCGATTTTGCCAAAAATATTTCAGTAGGGTGTGAGTTTACAAATATTCTTGGACTCCCGAGTTTTTTTGTGAATGGTGAATGGTTCTTTCTTGCTGTTCTTATTTTTCACTTTTATTTTATTATAATATTTGATCCTTTCAAAAAAGGATAAAATGAAGGAACAGACTCCTTTTCTTCTCAATCGAGGCACTTTTTCCTCCCCCTCCCTCGAACTGTTGATGTAAAAAATTCATTGTCAAATGTAAATGGGCTGTAATTTTCATTGTTGTCGTCAAGTCGCATTTTCCCCCTTTTGCTGATGCAATGGCATCGTTTAGCTTCAAGTGTCTCCTACATTGATTGTCCCATAAGGGTGACACCTACATTTTTCATCATTGTATTGTATGCGCAACTTATTAACCAAGTTTTGTTTTAATATTATTTGCTTTAAAAAAATGGCACAAGTAAAAAAGTTGAAACAATTTTTAATTCAAAATACTATACAGTTGTTAAGAGATCTACAAAGAATTTGGCAAGGCGAATATACATTTTTCGTGAGATAAGAAGCTGATATTTTGAGGATCATAAAACACAGCAACTAATTTACACGAGTTTCAAGGAATGCTAGGACTGCTACACCGGCTGCCCAAATATTGTCGTCTGACGCATGCTCGGCCGGGGAATGACTAATACCACCACGACAACGCACAAATAACATGGCAACCTATCCAGCATTACAAATCATCAATATATTGAGGGAAGTACACATGTAAAGCTAATAAGAGGATGCTAGCAGAAGTCTCAGGCACCCGGTTAATTCGGTGTTGAGCATATTTGGCAAAGCTTTTATTAGATTATAAGTTGGTCTATGAAATGTGTGAATAATAATAAACTGGTAAAAGTTGTGGGTCGTACTGAATTTGTGGATAAAAATAAAGATTGACCAACTTATAAACAAGTATAAGCTTTGCCAAACACGCATGAATACAGTGCCAGTGGTTTTCTACAATAGACTGCTGATAGCCTTCATATGATATGATAATAACATAAAAGACTAAGAAGGCAGACCTTAGTTAGATGAGACATGGCCATTGCATCATGTCCAGCTCCACTCATCATTATAGGCACATCATCTGGATTCTCGCCTGTTAATCGCTTCAGAGCAGCATAAGCGGCAGATTTTAGCTCTAAACTCAATCCTTGATCGTAGATCACTGCATTGGCGTTGTGCTGAAATTATCCAAACTCAAATGAGATACAAATTCCTTTTTGGCACATGTAGCAAAAAAATGGGATGCAAACCTCGCACATTACGGTCTATATGACAAAAAACTAAACGCCCATCACATATTTGGTACGTCATGTTAGACAATTTGTAAATAATAGCTTCTCGTCCTAGGTCATCCATTTCCCGTATGTCAGCAGTAAAGGTCACCTGCAAGCAGACGAATCATTTAGAACGCAAAAATGAGTAAATTCCTCATCTGATAATCGTGTCACGGAATGTTGCAGGAATATATGCAGTTTCAAGACATTGAATACTTGTCTGGCCGGGAATCACGTTACTTGCACTTGGCCAGGTTGATATTTCTCCAACAGTACAAACAAGAGATCCCGCAAGCAGAGACGGAGCTGGGGCGGGGGGGGGGGGGGGGGGGGTGGGCACCGGCCCCCCTCAACATGCTCCCCGTTGTAACCTGTTTTCCTAGTTAAATTGTGAGTAACGTATTTTTCAATTTCGCCCCCCCCCCCAAGATTTTTTCTCGCCCCAAAAATTTTGAAATTTTTTATTTTTTTCCATTAATAAATATTGAGTAAATAACTTACATTTTAAAATTCAACATACAAAAATCTTAGATCTAAACAAAAGATCCAATAGTTACTTAAATAAATCAATAGCCCAAATCCAATCCAAAACCTAAGTTCCCAATTCTCAAGCCCAACTAATTAAAACTCAATTCCCAACCTGGTTTATGCATAATGCATATTTAGTTGTTCTTGAATATTTGAATTTAAGAATTAAGTAGAGTAGTTGCTGTTAGTTTGTGTAATTGTTAGTTATTGAATATTTGAATTTAAGAATTAAGTAGTAGGATAGTCAGTAGTGATTGAATCGAACATTGAATTTCAGTACTATTTTAGTACTCAAAATCGTTGTTTTCAATTCTTTTAGTTAAAAAAAAAAATTTCGGGGGCTCCGCCCCCGAACCCCCGGGAGGGGGGCCTGCCCCCCTCCACCCCCCGTATTTTCCCCCCCCCAACTTCAAAACCTGGCTACGTCCCTGCCCGCAAGAGATTGGACCGTAGAAGCCATGCACTGACCATCATAGGATAGATAATCCTCAGGTTGTTTACAGAGACTTTCCAAAGACACGATTGATTCTGCAGTAGCAGCCATTGGATCTTAACGCAATTTCATGGGGACTGTTCCTGCATGCCCCTGTGAACCATTTACGGTCACCTGCAAATTATAGGAAGCGATATTTACCAATTTAAGTAAAAGAAATATGTAATTACAAGTTGGTATCCAAAGCAACTAAGCAAATGGCATACTTCATTTTCAATATTATAAAATAAGAATTATACTACTAACTAGCCACTAGGGGAAAAAATCAACAATGGAAAATATGGCCTTAGCAGTATAATACTAGTCTCTAAGATTTGCATGTAAAAGCGTGTAAATATATTTTTGAACTATATGATATAAACGCTTAGTTACCCTTAGCTGCGTCTGCCTTACAATCCATTTTACCACACCAAGAGGAAAACCTGCAGTTTCTAGTACAGGTCCCTGTTCAATGTGAACCTACAATGCATTAAAAATAAGGGATGTGCTATGGGTACATAATTGTACCCATAGGGGTAGCATTTTTCTAAAAATAAATTGTGTAAAGCTACTTGTACACTTTTGTTTACATAATGCTGAGTTGACAATTTCTCATTGGCTGGTGACATTTTGTTTTTTGTGCAACAACCAATGAAAAATTGTCAACTCAACATCCGTAAACAAGAGTGTAAACAAAGGTGTACATGTAACATCTCCCAAATAAATTTAGGATAAGCATCATAGTAACATAAACTTATCTCTTGATTTCTTGCCTGCAGCAGCAGTCTTCCAGGTAGGAAAATGTTGGCATACCTCAATATAACTGCAGAGAGATTTATGATCACATTTGAGCTGCAAAAGGTTTTCCTCTGTAGCATCAATGGAGTTTATTTTCAAAGCACCTTGCACTGTGACACCACTGAATAATTTAGATTTATGGAAGGACAGAGGACCATCAAATTACAAGTGAATACAATTTCTTGAACTACTAATGGCAAACCTCTTATCCTGCACATGCAATGATGAGCGCTTCCTAAGAAAGTAGACTGAAATCTAACTCCTTCCTCATTACTAAATGCAATAACCTGAAAAAAGATGAGAGCAGAGAACCGAGATACTTGGCTTTACAAAGAAATGGCCAAGATAGCAAGACAGAAGATTTCTGTTTCCTTCTTCTGTACAAGATAAACTTGAATCCCCATTCTGAACAATTTCATTACACATGACAACATTTTTAACAGAGAAAGAGAGATTTAAGATGATGATGATGATCATAATAATAATAATAATACTCATCATCTGGGTCCACGTATCCTATATTTAGAGGTTCTATGGATGTTTCGCCCCTTTCACACAGCTAAATCCAATTACCATGGTCCTATAGTATTAATGAAAGCTTCAACATTATTCCAGCCAACTTGCTAAAAGGTATGTTGTCATCACCTAAATTAGATTGTTAGGTAAAATAACCACCAGTGTGTTCATCACAACTTATTATGAGAAGACTGTCTTATTAGTGCATTGTATAGTAGTATCAGATTCCAGATGCTTGAGGAAATAATATTTCTCCAAGTGCTTTGTCTTTGCTCCCTCAATTCCACAAAAGGTGGAATGATAAGCCGCCAAAGGTAGCTTCTTCAAACTAGGCTTCCACAATTGGACTCCCACGGAAGTCCATCCGTGACGAATTGCTGAACTCTAACATAGGTGCTCACAGGACGTAGAAGTCCAATATTTTGTGTTTTAATGTCAGATATATCCATGTCAGTACACAAAAGATCAACACAATCATCTCAAAATGCCACTCGACCAACTTTTATTGAGGTAATGCATTTGATACAGTTAGTCTGCATGGTTACCTCAACTGGCCGCCTGAGTCTTCCTAGTCTTCCAGTGGTATTCAACACCTTCAATGCAGATATCGCAATAATGATTCCCAATGCACCATCATACATTCCAGCATCAATAACAGTGTCCTGTTTGAAAAAAAAGAGCCGTTCATTTCAGTCTGCCTGATATTAAGTAGGCCATACTGGAAATTATAATATTTTACTGTAGAAACACAAGTACTGTAATTGCTTCACCAAATGAGAGCCAATTAACAAAGCCTTCTCCCTTGGATTCATCCCTTCAATTCTACCATGCAAGTTGCCCATTTGGTCCACCCACCTGAAGAGGAGGCAACATCAGCAGAGTTTCTCGAATATTGTCAAGGAAAAGAAGTAAATTTGACAGCTCACGTTCTCAATCCAGCATCTTCCATCCACTCGAATAAAGTCTCCTGCTTTGATAGAAGCTGGACTTTGGAAAGTTCTCTCGAGAAATTCATGTGCATCACTTACCTGTGTTGGGAGTGCACCCAAAGTCCCACATTGGTTAGAATGGGAAAGATTATGAGTTTATAAGCATGGACAATATTTTCATTGGTATGAGACCTTTTAGGATAAAATCCAGAAACAAAGCCATAAGGGTTTAGGCCCAAAGTGGACAATATCATACTATTGTGGAGATATATGGTGTCCATAAACCCAACAAATGGTATCAGAGCCAAGCCCAGACTTAGCCATGTGGATGAATTCCTCGGAATGTCGAAAGAAGATGGTGAGCCTCGGTTTGCTCGCGATGGGATCCGTGGATGAGCTCTATTGGACAGGCGGTGTGCTCCGGATGCTTCACGGACGTGTCCTGATCCTAACACGGTGAAGAGGAGTTGACCTGAATAGAGCAAGTCGAGTCAGGTAGTGCTCTCAGAATGCTTCATGGACGTGTTATGACCCCAACAATTTGAAGAGGAGAATGGAGAATCCTCTAGTTGGTAGAGAGTGGACGGATGAATGATCGTTTGAGGGGAGGCTCGGTGGTCCTTTGTTGCGCCCAAAGTCCTACTGTTTCGCGCGGTTTTTGGGTCGCTAACAATTAAAAGGAAATCAGACGATTGTGTAAAGAACAAATCTCTTAAGACAAAGTCCCAAAAATGGGTGTTTTTATTGGCGAACGAAGATTTACAATCAGAAATGAACAAAATGCCTCCAAGGGGCGCAAGCACACGAGTACTAAAAGAATGAAATTAAAGTTATACTAAGAAATTGAAATTACATATTCTCTGTTGAGAGTTTTTGATTTGGGGGTTTTTTTTTTCTCTCTGTCTCTTCTTCCTTTTATATTACTCTGATGGTTTTCTTTGTGGCAAACCGTTTGGAAACTGCTTGACCAATTCATAACTACCCACTTCCTTCATGGTGGATGAGCAATCGTGGAACTGTCATATCTAACTGCTGCCATCATGTTGCTGTCGTTCAACTGCTCCCAAATGGGCTCTTAGAATTGTGGATCGTGACGAAAGTGCTCGATATCCGTTTCAATAACCGTCGTTCTGAGTAAATACAATGTCGACGTGGCTACAACCTTGGGTGATTCGAAGGTCTGTGCGATGATAGACTCGTTGCTTTGGGCGACAGTAGGGTATTCCATTTGCGCAGATTCTGGGCGTTACGCAGGTTTGGGCGATGCCATTACCAATTTGGCGGGCCTTTATCTCGCCAACACTCCAACTTGGGCTTTTGTCTTGATTTCTCCAATTGGGCTTCACTCCTTGGGCCATTCAGATTGGACTGCACTTTTAGTGAGTCAACACCTACATTGGTTAGAAATGGGAAATATTATGAGTTTATAAGCATGTACAATATCTCTATTGGTATGAGACCTTTTGGGATAAAACCCAAAAGCAAATTCATGAGGGTTTAGTTCCAAAGTAGACAATATCATTGTAGAGATATGTGGTGTCCATAAACCCAACAGGTTATGTGGTGTCCATAAACCCGCAAAGTCAATATAAACTGCAATAAGATTACAAGTGATCATATTTAGTTAGCCTAATATCTGTTACGCAATAATAACTGCACTTAATCAATGACTACAAAGCTGAAGAAATATCCCCAAGGATCAAGTACAGAGAAACTCTTTTTGAACTCATACAAGCAAAAAATAGCAATGCCGGTATTTTTTAGTTACATCGAGATCATAAGACCCATCTCTTGGAACAACACATAATACACCAACACCACAGAGAATTTTTATCCTTTAATCAACCGTTTCAGTTTTTCTTCTACATGAACTCAAGTACAAGGTATATTTTATCCCAAAATTTCATCAGTAAGTTCCAGGTTATCTAGACATAGATCATATATTCAATGGTCGTATTCCCCTTCTGGTAATATAACTTGCCCAAAATCTATTCTTGCGAGCGTGCTGTTGCAATCAAAAAGAAAAGAGCAAAACTAATTTTGAAGGACCAATGCCACCCATTAAGTTTTGCCAAATAATTGTAAATAAAGAGTTACCAAATACAAGTCAATCAACGTAATTTTCTAATATATATTTCTATTTATTTTTCACATCGGTCTATGATTATATTTACAATTGAGAATCTAAATATCTCCCTCAATGACAAAATTGTCATTTCACATAATGAAGCAACCATTAGGGTTTTCATCGCTAAACATTTGATTGTTCATGTTCACATAAGTTGGTGATGGTGGTGGTGGAGAGAGCTGTGAATATTTTACCATATAACCAGAATTAACACGACCCTGATTGTACATTGGTACAGTATAATCGTGATGAACATAACTTTGATGATGCATTGGAACTGCATAATGTGTATTGGAATTGTATGCTTGATATTCCATTTTGTTTACTTCACCCTTTGTCCCTTCGATTTTTCTACCTTCTCCACCGTCGTCTTCCTTTTTCTCATTGTTGCCACCACTGTCATCGCCGTTGCCACCTTCTTTTTTCTCTCCACCACCATCCTTCTTGTCTCCACTGCTTTCATCTTCCTTTGGTGGAACAATATCAATGCTCATGTTTAGCTTTTCTTTCAAGAATGTCGTAAGATGTTTTACATCCGTTGTCCCATTTATCGTCACAAGCCTTCTCTAAATTTGTCGACATGGAATCTACTCCTAAAATAGGCAAAACATAATATCGTCATTAATCTTCTATCTACGTTGCGGATGTGTCTACGTGCACATGCGGTTTTCGTATTATTATTATTTTTCTTCTTTGTGACTTTTCCCTTACCCATCATGGCAAAAATGTGTATAGACAAAGAACAATTGAAATATATGTCAATTTTCACTACCTTGAGCAATAAGAAAACATACATTCAAACAATGAATAACTAAAATCTTGAACAACTAATTCATTATTGAAGACACCTTTGAGAACAATTTTGATTATTTGATATTTGAATAAATATAGGCTACAAATTGAACCACCCACCCATTTAGACCTTGGCACAAATTGGAGAAAAAAAACTTAGGTAATTTTGGTATTCATCGAGATTGATACCAAAGATTTGCTACTTCCGATAACATAAACATTTTATAAGTGATGATAATATAGTTAATTATTTTTTTGTATTTATATATTTTCTTGTTCTAAAAGCATAACTAGGTAACCTTTGAGAACAATTGAAATAGATGCCAATTTTCAGTACCTTGAACAACAAAAAAACATGCATCTAGACAATGGATAACCCAAATCTTGAACAACTAATTTATTATTGAAGACACCCTTCGCAAATTTTGAAATGTAAACAATGTTTATGGAAAGAGGAAAAAATGAAAACTCGCCTTATATTGACCGTAACGAATCCAGTCTCTGGAACTTTAGGAGAAAAGAAAGTGCTTCAGGTGGATGCAATTTGAAACTTCGAGTCGAGTTAGAAGATATGAGAGTGGAATGGTCTTCTTTGTTGAAATAAGTTGAACAATAATATCGAAGAAGAAACCGTGTTGCTGTACTTAGTTTAAAGGATTAGCCAAATCAGTGTGAAAACTGACGGAAAAGAGTAGAAATACCATCACTTTCAGTCAATAATTGCGGATACTTGCGACTTCTGAGGAACATCAAAATTGTCATTTTTTTTTTGGTTCGCACATGTAACAATAAACTGTGAGGAAAAAACACAAATGAACAGTATTTCTCAAAGTCCCTCTTTTAAGAGACGGTAGATTTTGTAAGATGGGTCAATCAAAAACTACACCAAGTTGTGCCCAAATTTGATTTTGGGCTTTAAGTTTTGACTCACACTCAAGCTGTCAAACAAGATCCATTTCAAGAGTGTGGGGATCTTTACGCAAATGGCATCAATAGATGCTACATAACGAGCAAGTAAATGTTTGCACTGTGTTTATGATTTTTTTATAGCACTTTTTGGAAATAGAATAATTTTCATTCCTTGTACTCTCTTCACCTGGTGATGTCAACTGTTCATTTTAGACAGTTTTGGACATTTTATAAACTAAATCGCTTCAATATTCAAACCAAACCATAATATGCAGTATTGCTCGATTTTAAACTGTGATTTGAATATTCTTGGAACAATTGCTCTTGTAATCTCGAAATTTCTTCAATTTACACAATTTTTAAGAACACGCGAACATCATTAATTATGAAATACCTCGTAGCTGAATGACCTCAATTTTCTAAAATTCATTGTATTTCTCAAACTCATTTTCAACCATACGTTTTATAAAATCCATGATTTTTTATAAATTTTGCAATCATACGTTTCATCAACTTTTATCAGATCCATTAAAAATCTAAATTTTAGTTTAATCAAAATAGGCTAAAAGAGAAAATGCAGTGCAGACAAACAAGTCTAATTATTAAGGGTTTTTGGCTCTTCTTTTAGGCTTTGTGATGATGAGACATTTGGTTGTTTGGATTGCAATAAGAAAACTAAAAAATCAGAATGTTAGTTTGGTTATCCAAAAGCTAATATGTACTGTGTAGTATGTAATATTTAATTTATTTAATATTTATAAATTTGGTTGGCACAAAATCCACCTGAAATTCTTAACATTTAAGTAGGTGAAGTTTTATTTTTTTATTTTTGGCCTTAACATTCAAAGTATTGTTTAGAAATACTACAAATGTTCTATTTTAAACGATTTTTTAATCAAAAATTCCATTCATCTCCACTGGGATTACAACCCCAGTTTAGGTGGTTCTAAATGATATGTTAAATGAGAGGTGAAATTAAATGACTTATTTAATTTCACATTAACGTCACATAAACTAGGATTGTAACTTCAGTGGAGATGAATAGCGTTGCTATTTTTTAATTGATAGAAACCTAAACCACTCTATTTTAGGACGATTAGGTTAGGGTCAAAATCAAAACGTTAATCGACAATTCTAATGCGAAGATTTTGAATTTCCATTCAATTCAACAATCTCTATATGGCGTAAATTATTAAAAGTGTGTTACTTACGACTAAGGTTTAACAAGGCAAATTATTTACAAGTATGAGTAAATATTCTTGATTCCCATTATGATTAAATGTGAAGCACGATGGTTGAGGAATGATTCTAGAAAACAAAAACTCTTTAATATTTTTCGAATAATAAAAATTTAAAGTCAATTATTGATTATTTCTCGACTGAATATCGAACATGTCACAAAAATTGACTAAACTCTCAATAGCTCAATTTTACTTCTTTCTATATATAAAAAGTGCATATTTAACGGAATTTGTTGGTTTAACGGAAAAACTAACGGAATTTCTTGATTTAACGGAAAAACTAACGGAATTTTTTTAATTTAAAAATCTTTTAACTTCATAATTGGGCTTCAAAATTTACAATTCTAAAGCCCATGTAGAAGTATTGGATGTCATGCTCATTTTATATATACACTTCTCTCCAAAGGTTTAATAAACTTCCAATGTGGGATTGTGCATTTTATATATGCTCTTAACTCCAATTGTTTTATAAACTTTCAATGTGGGATAGTGACAAAAAAATAATAATATTAAAATGCTCATCAAAATCATTTTCAAATGTATGCCTAATTGACTAATTTGATTTTGAATTACAACTAATTAAATTGTAATATTCACTTTCATTCTTTTAATTTTCAGATTTAATTTAAATTGCACTTGATTATTAATATATTAATGTTAGATATTATTTTTTATAAGTTTAAAATATTTTAATTTAACAAAGTAAAACTATTTTAACATATTTATTTTTAATTTTTAGTGTTGAGACTAATTGTAGGATAATGAATCTAATTAGTAAAGATAGATTTACTTTAAATTATTTTTATGTATTTATTGCACTCGGTTCGACCCCAATTGAATTTCCACGGACTTCACGTCGGAATCATTCTCGATTGTGAACCAAAATCCTTCATCTCCATTTCCAGATATCAGAATTATCAAATACGCAGACTTTTCGTATAAATCCTATGATTAATGCTCATGTTTAGTTCCTTAATTAATAAAAAAAATTAAAATTCTCCTAACACTATTTGGCAATATTATAGTATTATATTAAATGTTTAGTAAGTATTATTTTTAAATATTAGATATTTTATGATATAGTAAAAAATATCTCTTTTTTTTTTTATAATATAGAAAAAAAAATATTTTTTAAAATAAAAATATATTTAATGTCTTAAAAATAATTAAAATAATATTAAAAATACGAAACGTATTATGACGCTTATTCTTCGTATTGACACACCTAAACTTGTGGTTCTTGATTCTCAACATCGACATCTCGCAACGCATTACGCCTTTTAGAACATTATTAATAAATGAATGGAAAATGTAAAAAACTTTGTACAACTACATTTTAGTCACTAGGAAAAAATGAATCTAAAAAAACAAAATGGATGTGGATATTATCAATTTAAAAATGCTAATAGTTTATTTGGTAATGTACATTGAATTCAATGAAGAAAAAATATTTATTTATTTAGTTTTGTACTATAATGTTATCTATTATTTTATTATGTATAAAAAGTTCATGATTAAATACAAAATTTAATATAATATAATAGTACGAAACACAAACTTATACATTTTAATTTAGAATTTAACACTATTCAAATTAAAATTAATATATCACAATGTGTAATTATTTATCAATTACATAAACATTACATCATTAATTATTTAATGAACCAAAAAAATTATATATAACTAAGCAAACGTGCATTGCACGTTGCTTAAACCTAGTATAATTAAATTCAACAAAAGCCAACCAATGTCGTTGTCCCAATAAGAAGCCTAATCCATTTCTATCCGAAACTGAACCCTATGTCCATGAATCTCCTGTGAAAATGCAAAATAAACCTTGGACAACACAATACACGTGTCCAGTATTTGGACCTTAAATTTATCGTCTCCATTTTCTTGCTTTTCCTCATTGAAGAAGTTGAAACAGCCCAACTACATCAATACTGCAATCACATGAACAAAATATATTTTCATTTGTTGACCTCAAAATTTAATCAAACTTCTTGATCGACCTATACGTGCTCTTTCACAAAAAAACGAAACTAGGTTAGCGAGTATGGCCACCAGGGTCTTGGAGTATATAGAGGTGAAATGACACATTAGATTTCTTATCTGTGTCAAGTGTCATGTCTTTGTCAATTTGTATAACTAGTTTGTGACGCAACAGAAACTTATAGAAAATAACAAAATATTACAAAAATTCTTAACATGTTTCACTCGCGAATATCAAGAAAGAAAGAAAGAATAATTTTGAGAAATTCTCAAGACTCTTTATTATAATCAAATTCAACTAATTACCATAAGACTTACAATTCATATTTAAAGCAATTATTAAAATTTGGATCACGAATAATTCTAAACGGAATTAAAATTAATAAAATTACCCAAAAAAATGAAAAAATCATTTTCGGAGCCCTAGACGATGGAATTTGCCCGAAATTTTTTGCATATTGTGCCATTTCCACCCAAAATTTTCTAAAGATGGACATTTTGAAAAATTACGTCTTTTGACGTCAGTCCCACTTCTCCATGGAATTTTATTCCTTTTGTATCGCATCAGCATGGCATAATAGCTATGACTTTGTGTTGATCTTAAAAATAGATCACCGTTACTCAGATACTATTGTGCGACCCAGTCTCATCATGTATACGTTCCGTAAAATATTGATATAATATTATCGACATTTTTCTTGATTATTCTCTTAAGTTCACTCGTACTAATTCATAAATGAGCAATGTTATTTAGGGGAGAATTGCCCTCACCTTATTAAGTGGATCATTTATATTCTCTCAATCAATGTGGAATTCTAATACGCCCCCTCACGCACAGCGTGGACCATGCCAAACAATTGTGAACAAATCGATATTGGGTGGCACCCAACATTGCATAATTGGGCCTAGCTCTGATACCATGTTAGGAATATTGGGCCAACTCCATCTAATAAAACCGGCTTATTAGGGGAGGATTGCCTTCACCTTATTAAGTGGATCATTTATATTTTCGCAAGCAATGTGAGATTCTAATAAGTTACAATACTATTGACATTTCATTTAACCTATCATTTAGAGCCACATAGACTGAGTGTTGTAACCCCAGTGTAGATGAATATCATTTGTTCATAAATACTATTGCGGACATCTGAAAACCCAAAAATTAGAATTAAATGTGCTCAATAATGCTAGCTTTTCAGCAAATGCCAAATGCAATACTGATTCCCTAACATCTCTAACACGAAACCTGTTGCTAGTTGTAACCATAAACTTGGTATATATTTCTTACAAGAAAATAATTAGCACCTCTGCAAAGTATCTCGTGACTGTTAAGATAACATTAGTTTTGATTCTTGGATTCATCATAAAGCAAGAAAGAATGAAATAAAATACAAGAAAAGTGAAAACATTAAATTAAATAGAAGGGAGAAAGGGTCAAAAAAAGTTGATGATCTGCTCATCTGTTAGGACATCCGTTAACCTGTCACCATGGGCCATTTTTGCTTTTTATGATGTCAAATAAATCTGAGTCAGCCTTAGCTTAAAAAATTCACATAACCTCGATTTGACGCATATGAAAATCAGATTTTTAGTTTAAAAGTTGATGAAATATGTAGTTGAAGAATTGTGAGTCTCATAAAATGTGTGATTAAATTGTTAACTTTGATTTGAGTTTAAAATCCAATAATAATCTAACAAAACAAGGGCATGTATGTGAATAAATTATCGAGTTTTAGTAAGCAAATTCTATATCGACTTCTATCTATCACTCAATCGTCATTCATGGCCTAGGCGGAGTGGGAATAGCATTAGAATTAGCGGGTTAGGGATAGTTTCCCTTAGATGGGAGTATATTAACTCTCTTAATCGAGGTTGTGTCCTCGTTGTGCAAATAAATTTATCTATGCCTAAGAGTATAATTTATGGTGTGTTTGAGCCACATTATTTTGGAATAATGTATTCTGAAATAGTAGATTGATGGAGAATGTATGGTTGAAAAAAAAAAAGAAAAGTTATTGATGTGATGAAAATATTATTTTATTGAAAAATAAGAATGAAAATTTTAATGTATACCAAATATGAGCTTAATTCTATATGACTTACTACTTACTAGTACCTCTTTTAAATTTCACAAATGAAAAAGAACAGCACTATAGGTACAGAAAAATCAACAGCAATACACTTGGAAGGTTTTCATTGGAAGAACAAAGAAAAAGGCTAACACGGGTTCAAATTCCGTCAAAAAAGCTTGTACCTGAAGGTTTATTGAATGAAGAATTGAATACGAGTAAAATAATTGAGAAGGTAAAGAATTCTTCGATCGTATGAAAACTTTTCCTAACTTTCAATCCGATAATTATATTTTTCAACCAAACTCTATTCTACCAGTCAGGCCGGTTGGTCTCAACCACCAATATTATTACAAACTTAAATATGAAGCTATTACATAGCCATCAAGACTTTATAAAATGATAATTATGAATATACAATAAAAGTAAAATTTAGAGAAAATAATTTTTACAAAATGTCAAACTTGTTAGATCCTAAAGTACAAAGTTTGTTTATATAATGTACGTGTTCTCACCCTCGATTAAAACAAATGGACATCTAAAGATGGCCCATAGGGTGTTATTTGTATGATTTTATTAGTTATATATATTCTTTTACTTTTCGGTTACACCCTCTTCTTTCCATGTTCATCACCATTACTTCTCCTTCTCCATATATATGTACACAACTCTTTCTCTCTTTCACAATCATGCATACAGACATGAAAGCCACACGAAAAGCTCTAGTCCTATTTGTCATTATTATGTTTTTGGCAATTCATGTGCATGGACATAATTCTTCGCCCGACCGTGATCGGTTACGGTTCCGAGCTTCACTTATTCAACGCAATTCAGTACTATCTAATCCTCCGTCCCCTACGGCTGCACCTGGTAAACCAAGTCCATTGGTGTACGACGTGACATCATACGGCGCAGACCCGACTGGGGTATCAGATAGTACAGAAGCACTTCTTGGAGCAATATCGGATGCACTTAAGGGTCCAAGCAATGGGTTTTTGTTGGAGGGAATAGTTAATCTTGGTGGTGCACAGATTAATCTTCAAGGTGGGAATTACTTGATCAGCCGTCCGTTACAATTTCCGGTAGCCGGAAGAGGTAATCTAGTGGTAAGTCTTTTCGTGCTCGTCATTAAAAGTGAAATTTATGCATCTCAGCCTCTTGCGAAGCTTCATATACACCATTTGGCTTTTTTTTTCGTTTGATTAATTAATTTTTTTATTTTCATCGACCCAAAGTAGGTTGAGTTGTGAAAATTTCAACGAGAAAATCTTTATATATTATCGTCAGTCTTTATCATGCAAACTAGAAGGAAAAAAAATTGAAATTAATGGCAGGCTTGCCTTTCGAGTTTTGACTAAGCCCAAAATCAAACGAATTGACCTTTATTTTTCTGTTCTAAATGGCATGCTGTTTACCTAAATTCAACTGCTCCAGTTAATGTAGCCATACATTTTCATTGTTCGTGATTAAGACATGACGATCTATTGACAGATACATGGAGGAACATTAAAGGCATCGAACAATTTCCCAGACGACGGTTATTTGATTGATTTATCACCTTCCTCGAACAATGGATCATCATCGGCATATAACTACGAGTTTATAACACTAAGAGACCTGTTGCTGGACTCAAATTATAGGGGCGGAGGCATTCAAGTTGTGAACTCTCTTAGAATTAGCATTGACAATTGCTATGTCACCCATTTTACATCGAATGGTATCCTAGTCCGAAGTGGTCATGAAACATACATTCGGAGCTCGTATCTTGGCCAACACATTACGGCAGGAGGAGATCCAGGCGAAAGAAACTTCTCCGGGACGGCAATAAACTTGATGGGCAACGACAATTCTGTCACAGACGTCGTGATTTTTTCTGCCGCCATTGGAATCATGGTTTCTGGTCAAGCCAATACACTTTCCGGGGTACACTGTTACAATAAGGCGGCTGGATTTGGCGGTACTGGTATCTATCTAAAATTGCCAGGATTAACACAAACTCGCATCGTGAATTCCTACCTTGACTTCACTGGTATCGTTGCCGAAGATCCAGTCCAACTCCACATATCAAGTAGCTTTTTCCTAGGTGACGCATACATTCTTTTGAAATCTATAAACGGTGTGATGAATGGAGTAAACATAGTGGACAACATGTTTGCCGGATCTGATAAAGGGATTGATATCGTTCAGTTGGATCAACAGAATGGGGCGTTCAAAGAGGTTGATCAAGTTGTTATAGATCGTAACAACGTTAGAGGAATGAAGCTGAAAGCGACCGTAGGAAGACAAAGTGTACAAGGAAATGGTAGCTCATGGATTGCGGACTTGAATCCAATTCTCGTGTTTCCTAACCTTATTAAACGGGTACAATACACATTCGTCGCGACGGGGAATTCCTTTCCAAATCATGCTCTGCGAAATGTATCGAATAACCAAGTTGTGATTCAGTCGGACGTGGCTGTTCCGGCAACCGTTTCCATTACAGCGGATCAAGGAAATTCATTTTGATGTTAACTAACTAACTAACCATACTCCTTTACTTAATCGATTTTTCCAAAAGTCGAAAGATTATTGATTTTACTTCCCATTAATTAATTCCTGTCTCCTGTGTAAGGTGGAGATTAGAAAAAAGTCAATTTAATGCAAAAGATATTTTCATCTGCCTGCCGTTTAAATTAGACTAACTGCTATTTTTATGTTTATGTGTGTTGAATTGAATTGCACTTCTGATTTGAGATGTGACCGGTGACCCTAACTACAAGTGTAAAATATTGCAAAGGTAAATTAATGAGTAGGGATGGCAGGGGCTAGTCAGGTGTCGTTTTTCCTTTAGGTCGAGGACGAGAAACATGGACCACAATCCGGCCCCGTCCAACCTTCTTGTAAGCAAAGATTGGGGCATTAAAATCTTCAGTGCAACAGTGGTCGGGGAAGGTCGTCCTACCCCGTTGCTATCCCTGTCATCGTGTTGGATTGGATGACTGGTTGGTTAGTTTTGAATTTTGATAGCTGCATGCCGTTGATTAGGTGAATATAATGTGGTTAGTTAACTTTTAAAGTCATCATCCACGTGGTTGCAAATATGTTGGTAATTCTCGCCAACTAGAAGCAAAATTAGCCAAATGCAATTACTTGAAAATGATGTCCAATGATAGTTTATTCTTATCAACACATTAGTCTTTCCAAAATTACATGACATTTGTTTTAACTTATTCACATTTGTATTCATTATTTTTTTAATGAGTAGTCTTCACAATTGCCGAAAAGATGCTTATGCTAAATTTGTTATTGTTGTGCTTTTAAGAGAATCGGTTGAGAAAAAAATTTGTTAGGTGTTTGGTAAACTTTGTATATTTCGACATCAATATTTTAACATTTGGTAAACAAAAGTATCATATAACCATATGTAATAATATAATATTATCAAACATTTTTAAAGACAAATATTCACTATAATTACTTTAAAATGGAAATAATATCAATTAATAAATCTCAAATTTATAAAATTAAAACTAAACAAGTTTAGTATTTTCAAATTTCTTTATTCTAGTTTTCCTTTCCCGTTGTATTTAGGGTCTGTTTGACATGACTTTTGTGAAATCAAAATGAGTTTTGTTATTCGAAAGCTGTTTTTTGACCATTTTGGTTAATTTTATAGAAGTGTTTTTTTAGACGAGTTTTTGTAGGAAGTTGAGCAAATGTTGTTTCCTCTAAAAGCTCTTTGAAAGAGGAAACTCTTTTAGAAATTAGTTTTCAAACATCAATTAAGGTAGCTCTATATTGAAACTTTTTTATAAGAAGCAGAAGCCCTGTCACACGGGCCATAAGTGTTCCCGATGAACTTTACATAGCACTGCATCTACTTACACTCCATCGTGTATCCAGTGTCTCTCATGTTTTCTATTCTACTCCTTTACTCGTATCTTGATTTCAATTTTGAGCTATTATGAAAATATGACGTTAGAGATTCAAATTTCGTTTATGCAAAAATGGCAGAAAATGTGGTGATGGTAAAAAATGAACCTTCCACCAACCCCTATTGCACTAAGGTAACTTCTTTGTTTTTTCATGCAATAACGAGATTCGATACAAACTACTCATAGAGGGGGGTGAATATGTGTAAATGCGGAATTAAAAATTGTAATTAACCAGCAACAAGTCACTAATCAATTATCTATAGATTGTTAAGCATATAATCCAATTACCCTATGTTTGAATACCGTATAATATGAAAACAGTAAATAACACGCGGAATGTTCACGAAAGAACTCCAACTAGGCAAAAACTCCGGGCGCTTTGCCAATCAAAATTAACTATAAACGATCGAACTTACAGTCCACTAGATAAGACGACGACACAAACTTTCTGACCCCCTAACTGAAGTTAATACAGTCTTCCTAGATTGCGTGTCTCGCAACAACTCTTGACTGAGATTCTGACAGTCCTTCTAGATTGCGTGCCCCTGCACCAACTCATGACTACAATGCACGCTCATGCATCAACTCCTTGACTGCAATATCAAAGCCCTCCTGGATTCTCTAATCCCTGGCTTTGTAAATTTGTATATCTCCTGTGGATTCTTGAAGAACTCTGTGTTCCTCAGTAAGCTTGGTATTTGGATTAACTGGAACTAAAGTTTTTTCTGCTAAGTATAATTAAATCAATGAAGGTTGAAGTCTCTCAATGAATTGGAAGATGGAAAGATGAAGCCCTCAAGTTCTCTTTATGTTTCAATCTTCAAATTTACGTTCTGTGGCGTTCTGGTATTTATATGATAAGGTTAGGGTTGAATGGACCAAATAAAAGCCTTGAAATTGTGATGAAACAATTCTCGACTAGCCCTGTCGCTCGAGCGAAAGCTCAGTAACAGTCGAGCTCAAGTGAAGTTCTGCCGACGGTCAGGAGACACAATTTCTATTTTTGACGCTCGAGCCAAGTCTTGGACAATCTAGCGAAATTCTGGCGCCGCTTTTCCTTCTTTTCCATTCTCGAACCTTAGACATAATATAACACAATTTCCATTATTTGTAGTGGAAAAAGGCAGTACTTAAAGCTTCAGGAGAAGTACTCAAAGCTTGAACTTCATCGAAATGCTCTTCGAGAAGGCATCTCCATGGTCGAATTATTCAGCAATCTCCTCCCCAACCACCGCAGTTTTTACTACAAAGTGGACAGCATGCTATTACTCAAACTCCCCCTTGACTTCCCTCTCTTCCGCAGAACAAAATGCATCTGAATTTGTCCCATGCACAGGAGAATCAAATCTCTTCTTCCCATCTAAACCAGTATCCAATACTCACACAATTTCCTACACAATCACAGATTCAGTGTCCACAGCTAACCCAAAACCAAGTCCTACAGCAAGGTCGAATTCCCGTACAGTTTGAAATTTCTGTTCTTCCCTATGTGTGTCCGCATGAACTAGGAAATTTGTTATTTAGACTACATATTCAACCAACAACTTCCTGTGCCCTGAACCAGCGCATGCAAACTCCTATGTTACAACATCTTGGTCTGATTCCATCTACTAGTTCAAGGTCTACTGGGCAATTTCTGGCTCAAGGGTTCCAGGCGCTAAACTTTACTTGACCTGCCTTTATGTAATAGTTGAAATGTCTATACATATATTCGTCGCTCCAAAGTATTACTTAAAATTCATTTTAACACAATTGAGTCTCAAGTATGGGATAAGTCAAGGAAAAACTCAACCAATACAAATCTTTGGAGTTATGAAGTGAAAGCTAGTGTAGCTTTGTTGAAACATACATAACATGATTGTACTTGTACGTTGACATTCAAGTTAATGAAGTTCAATTATTGGTTATGTTGAACAATAGATTGATCACCCAAGTTTCCGGGCTCAGTATATCAACAAATAACGAATCAAAACACCACCAATCGATAAAACCAAAAACCACAACGCAATCCAAAATCGGTTGCTCTATTGGCTAGCCCACAAAGGGTTATGGTATGATATATTTGCAGCCACACAAACAAGCCACAAAGGCTGGAAGAAAACGATAAGAAGAGGCTCAACGGTAGAAGCACGAAGTAAACTGTAGCCGTCATTTTCTCTCACGCACAGGCAATGAAAAAATATGTTTCATATACCAAAGCCAACACACGGGGAGTCAAACATATATAAGTTTTGGAGTGGGCTTTTAGGTTAGGAATTAATTAGGCCCAATAACTAATAGGTAGTGGTTAAATGGACTATCAACCTAAGGAGTCATACAAGATTTACGGGTCAAGCCATGAGTAACATTAATTAAATTATGTTACTTCGAATGGCCTAAATAGGTTGTAGGATTCATTTGAGCGATTGTGATGTCGATATTTGACTTCACTCATTGACCAAGGCATATGAAGTATAATCCATAAAACGATTTAACATCATTGCCCGGGATTTATTGGGTATCAAAAAACCCAACGGGTTAAATTTTATTTTGATGTGATTAGATTAAAGAGTAGGTATTTTTATATTTAACCAAAGGAAGATTGAAAACTTTCTAATATTTACAATGTTACTGGCTGTGAGTTTAGGAATTAGAACTGATTTTCTATTTTACTATTTTGGCATAAATTAGTATGCACGCACATTTATTGATGCATTTTATCGATACTTTCTGTCATTTTTATTCTAATCTAGTCATGGCATGAAACCCAAGTTAAATGATACACTGGAGTTCAGTTGAGGTTTCGAAATTTCTATATTGAGAAAAATGGCGCTGCCATCATTGGCAAGCTATTATGTTATCATTTGATGTATAAGTAAGACATACGAAAACAAAAACCAAATTCTCGAAGATCTGATTTTTACACATTTTCTTTTGAGACATCCCCTGATCCAAAGGACTGGAAATAAGTTGTGTGTTCAAATCCATTCAATTGATAATGTGGAATTAACATTGACAACCAAAAATCGCACCTGCTGATTTCCCGAGCTTAACGACTGAGAACGAGCACGAACAAAGTCTTCTGGTACCTGAAACAAAGGAGTCGAAGTTTGACCTCGTCGCCCCTCCGATGCTTAAGTCAGAGAGAGAATATATATGCCGAAAGATATATGTAAAAATGTACCTAAATATTGGATGAGAATTATGTATTTATAGAGACGGGTGGTAGAGTTCTAGAAGGACCCATCTCCTTATTTTTACGAAATAGTATTGAGATACGTGTTGTATAGAAGTCTCATTCCTTACCTGAAGTACCTACACGAAAGAGGCTCCTTGTTGACCTGGGATTTGTGAACGACAGCAATTTAATGGGGTTAGGATTCTTTCTGGATGAGGACTAGTGACGCTGGATCACATGGTGTTTTGGTGTTGACCAAGTAAATTTCCCGAGCACTAACAGCCTGAGGAGTGCTATCGTGTTTCTAAGAGGCAATCTATGAGGCCAGTCCTCGAGCTACTTGAGGACCCTTCACACCCGAGGACTATGGTCCCTTGGTTGAGAAATGAGGCACTTGGAAGTCCTCGTGCTAGAGCTGACCCGTAAATGACCGCATCATTACCCCCATGCATCCAGACCTAAGAGCTCGGGGTGTAGGTGTGGATGCACATGAGCTCGATCTATGAGTCATGAAAGAGTGGGATGCTCGAGTTTTTGATTCGCAAGCTTTGATCGTTTGTAATTAATATGGCGGTCAACAGTGATCGTCTGATGCTTGACATGTGGCGAGATCCAACGGTCATGGGGATGACTCTTAGCTTTCCACTCCAACCCCTATAAATATTCCTTTCACTTTTTCATTTTTCACATTGCTGTAAAAGTTCTCCGCAAGGTCGAGCTCGAGCAAAATCATTAGGCATTCTTTTGGTCTCTTAGTCGTCTTAAGGTAAGTCCTCAAGCTTTAAGTAACTTATTAAGTTTTCGTCGAGTGATGTCGAGTGGCAAGGGTAATATGTGTTTTGGTAGTTCGAGCAGTAGCGAGGACTTATGGACGTCGATGATTCCAGTAGCCATCCTCTTAGATGCCCGACCTAGGTATCAAGGTAACGTTGAGTTCAAATCACTCGAAGAACCTTATAGATTCAAAAAACATCTGGCTTTAGGAGCTGCTCGGGAATATGGGCTAATGCCCGAGTGTGATGTTAGGTCACCTTTACTTGAGGATAGAATGGCTCAGGCTCAGGCTCGGGACAAAGAGTTTGTCATTTTTAGAGAAACCTTAAAGGCAAGGGTTAGGTGGGCATTGCACCCTTTTTTTCTAAGTTTTCTAGTCGAGCCCTACATGTACCCTGGTCAGTTGGTGCCCAACACATGGAGGATGCTCATATATATTTTTATAGCGTGTATGTATCTGGGGATCGAGCCCTATGTCGACCTTTGTCGAATGGTGTTCGAGATCAAGCAGCTCCCCCAGTTCACGTGCTTTGCTTACTTGTCAACTCGAGGAGGTTTTAGGGTCCCGAACATGCCAAGTTCATTGAAGGGTTGGAAGGATAAATGGTTCTACGTAGTTGCTCAGGATCCCGACCTTCTCTTCTAGTCGAGGTGGGGTATTCCCGATACTACTAAATTCTATGAGGGTCAGACCTATTTTGAGTCAGTAGAGCGGGATATGCAGATGCTTGAGGATCTCGAACCCTTACTGCCCGATATGAAGGAAATTCTTGGGGATGAAGTTCTAGACCTCGCTGATGTTAGAGGCCTCGAGGGTAGGCTTTGTTCCTTCAATTATCAAGTTATCCTTCCTGATGACATGCTCGAGCTAATCAGTTGTCTTTTTGTGCAGGAATGTCATTTAATCCTTCGGCTCTTATGAAGTTTGTAAACATGAAGGCTAATGTATTAACCAAAGGGGAAGAAGAGGCATCGAGTCTCCAGGAGAGAGGAGCAACCATGGGGGCCTGGCGAAACTTCCCAATCCAGGCAACCCGAGCCGAGCCCGAGACCGGTACACAAATCGATTCAATCACGGAGGGAGCTTCCTCCTTGACGTACTCCCGAGGTCGTTGACCTCGAGGATAATTGCATTCCGCCAATAGCGTCTGTTATCAAGGATTTTGAGAAATGCCACTTGGTACAGAACATAGTGGCCAAATATCGGGAAGACCCTCAAGTTTCTGACCCTGAAGGTAAGAGTTCATCCCTTGTTTGGTATTTTCTTATGTATTTATCTCGATGCTGATGCAAGCCCATTTCTCCTATCCTTTCTTTACAGACCCTGAGTGTTGTTCGAGGCCTCTCGCTGCAAGGGATGGACAAGTCCCATAAGATGGCCGGGCTCGTGGAGGCCGTCAAGCTGAGGGATAAGAAGTTGGACGACTTGAAGGCTGAGTGCGAAGTCATTTTGAAGGAGCGCGATGAAGTGAGGGTTAAGTTGAGAAAAGCTTGAGATGAAATTGGCGCCGCCAAGGATGAGGCCGAGGAGGCTAAGTTGGAGCTTAAGCACCTGTGCAAAGAGCACGAAACTAAGTTGGCTGAGGCAAGAGCTCGAGCTTAGGAGGAGTTCAGGACTTCCGAAGAATGTGATAAGATAAAGGGTGAGTACACTTCCGGGGCATACCTCTATGCCTTTAAAGAAGCCCGAGCTTATCTTTGAGGGAACCTACCTGACGTTCAGCCCAATGATCTGAAGATAGTACCCGAAATTGTAGAAACCCTTGAGTTATCTGAGTCCGAGGAAGCTACTAATAAGGGCAACGAGGACGATGCCGAGGATGACAATGTCGAGGTAGATATCGAGGCTTCCGCACCTGACAGCCTAGATTAGGACTCCCTCCGAGCACGATGTTTTGATGTAATTTTTTGATTTTTTTGTCTAAGTACGGTGCCCAAGCACATGTGCCGTTATGTTTTCAGCTTTTGACGAAGTATAATTCTCGATGTTTAGTTCTTGGTTTTGTGATTCTCGATCATTTAGTCGCTCTTTATCTTGATGATTGTTTAAAGTTTTATGCTCGACGATAACATGATCATGATGATCATACAATGTTTTTGTATTGATGACTACATGATGAATGACCTTGATGTCAAGATAATTAACTGATCTCGACGATTACTCAGTAACTCGATTTTTTGATCAAGTCTTAAGATCGATGTCGACGTAGTTAATTTTGTAATGAGCTAGATGATATCATAATTAATAAGACGTTAAGGCCCGGGCTCGAGGGCTGCATAATCATTCTGACTTTTTGAGAAAGTGTGAGCCCGACGATAGCTCGTTTGATAAATTCAATCCTAAGCTCAAGGAGAGCCCAATCAACAAATAAGTAATGAGCTTGATGATAGCTCTCTCAATAAAAGTAATCATGAGCCCGATGAGAGACTAGTTAACAAATAAGTAATGAGCTCGATGATAGCTCACTTTAATAAAATTAATCTTGAGCTCGAGGACAACCTAATTTGTAATTGTTTCATATCCCCAAGTGTTGGGCCCGACGAGACCATCACTATGACGCAGTCTCGAGTTCGAGAACTATTCGATGAAATTTTGTTCAGGGCTTATTTCGAGACTGGTCGAGCTCAAGGTATGTCTTTAAGGTGTTCGTTCATGGTATGTTTTGAGGTGTCTGTGCGTGAGAGGGCTTTGATCAGATCATGCCCATAGCATGTTTCGGGGGTGCCTGCTTATGACATAGCTTTAATGAGAACATGCCCATAACATGTCTCGGGGGTGCCTGCGCGTGACAGGGCTTTGATGAGATCATGCTCGTAGCATGTCTCGGGAGAAACACTTGTAAGAATTTTTGTTGGGACATTCCCAATGGTTACTTCATATAAACTTTGCCATGTTCTAGAGTGAGAATGGGCTCGCAGGCCTTCATAAATGAGCTATCTAAAGTAAAAATACGCAGGGTATGCAAGCCCTATGAAAAATCGAAATAACAAAAAACAAAAGAAAAAGCATAGGGCACGCAAACCAAGAAATAAAGTAAACTAATACTTGTAATCAAATGACAAGGTCATGACTTTTACTTGTGATGGACATTGAGGTTGTCGGCATTCCAAGGCCTTGGGAGCGGCCTTCCCGACATATCTCTCAAGTTGTATGCTCCACTTCAAACTCGTCAAATGACTTTATAGGGTCCTTCCCAAGCTGGTCCGAATTTACTCGGGGCATAATCGGCAGCCTCAGCCTTTCTGAGTACCAGATCTCCCATCCTGAATCTTCGGGATCTGACTTTGCTATTGAAGCACTTGGCTGTTCTGTTTTGATAGGAAGCGACTAGTAGTGCGTCCTGTTCTCGCGTTTCCTCCAATAGGTCGAGATGTTCAATGGTGTGCTCCTCGGCATTATGATCCAAACGCCTCAGTGATGGTAGGTTAACTTCAATGGGTATAGTGGCCTCCAACCCAAAGGCCAGCATGAATGGGGTCTCCCATGTGGTTGTCTTGTGTGAAGTCCTGTAAGTCCGTAGTATGTAGATACCTTCAATCCTTGTGCGAAGGTCTTGCAATATAATCATGTTGGTCACTTCAGCCAAACCATTGCTTTGCGGGTGCGCTACCGAGGTGAGGCGATGGTCTATCCCAAGGTTCGTGCAGAAGTTCTTAAACTGTGCATTATCGAACTGTCTTCGTGCAGAAGTTCTTAAACTGTGCATTATCGAACTGTCTTCTATTGTCAGTGATGAGCACCTTCGACAACCCGAACCTACATATGATAGACTTCCAGATGAAAGACCTTAGCTTGGGCTTCGAGATTGTTACTAGGGGCTCTGCTTCTACCTATTTTGTAAAGTACTCAACAGCTACAGCCACAAACTTCAACTGTCCTCTTGCTATCGGAAAAGGCCCGAGGATGTCAACCCCCCATTGCTCGAAGGAAGCTGAACAATGTGTGGGTGTGAGCACTTCAGCAGGGGAATGGATGATGTTACCAAACTTTTGACATTTATCACATTTTTTCACATAGTCTTGTGTCGTCTTTCTTCATTATCGGCCAATAGTACCCATACCTTATAAGCTTGAAGGCGAGTGCCCATGCTCCCTGATGATTTCCACATATGCCCTCATGAACTTCTGTCATAGCCTGTGTTGATTCCGAGGGTTTGAGGCATCTGAGGTGTGGAAGTGTAAAGCTCCTACGAAAGAGGACTCATTGGATCATGTAGTACCTCGGTGCTCTAGATTGGACGCTCCTAGCTTCCTTTGGATTCTCGAGGAGATTTCCACTTGTTATAAATTCAACTATGGAGTCCATCCGAGAGGATTCACTATTGATGTCCATGATTGCTAGTTCTTGACCAATGCTTGGCTCGTCACGATTTCAATGTGGACTGTCTTGTCAAGACCATCTACTCCTACGAACACAAGTCTTGACAACGCATCCACCTTTCCATTATTAGCCTGGACAATTTTCAAAATTTGACAATCCTTAAACCTTCTTCGTAGATCATGTACTTTCAAACAGTACATGCTCTTCTTTCCGTCATTCCTTTCGAATTCTCATTCAATCTGTCCTACGACAAGTTGTGAATCGCTAAAGAGCTTGATGTGTTCAATCCCCAAGCTATTTGCAAGTTCAAGGGCAATGACCATAGCCTCATATTCCGCTTCATTGTTGGTAGCCTCAAATTGGAACCTGAGTGCACATTGAATTTCGGTTAGTTTGTTCGGACTACTGATGATGACACTTGCACCCGAACCCGAAGAGTTGGATGCTCTATAAACAAATATTTCCCATACATTCGCTATGGTGATCGGGCTATCTCCTGGTCCCCGAGGCCTTGGGATGAGCTTTGCGATGAAATCTGCTAGGACTTGTCCTTTGATGGAAGGTCAGTGTTTAAACTCTATATCAAATTCACCGAGTTCAATTGCCCACTTCAACAATCTTCCTGAAATGCCTGATTTTTGAAGTATCTACCTGAGTGGTTGATCTGTAAGCACAACAATGGGGTGTGCCTGAAAATATTGACGTAGCTTTCGAGCTGACACAACTAGTGCCAGAGCAAGTTGTTCTGCCAACGTATACCTTGTCTTTGTCTCCAACAATACCTTGCTCACATAGTAGATGGGTTGTTGAGCCTTCTTCACCTCTTTTACCAGTACTCCGCTCATTGCATTCTAGGATATGGCCATGTACAAGTACAACATGTCCCCGGGCTCGAGTTTTGTGAGTACTGAAGGAGTAGCCAAAGTCTGTTTGAGTTCCTGGAGAGTTCTCTCACAATCCTCATTCCAATTGAAGTTCTGATTGCCTCTTAGGACTTTAAAGAAGAGAAAACATCTGTCAGCTGCCCTAGACATAAACCTATTCAAAGCAGCAATCCGACCTGTCAACTTTTGGACCTTATTCTTGCTCCTAGGTGATTCCATAGATATTAAAGCATGTATCTTGTCAGGATTGGCCTCAATTCCCATGTGAGTAATCATAAAACCCAAGAACTTTCCTGATGCCACCCCAAAAGTACACTTGGCTGGGTTTAACCTCATCTTATATCTTCGGAGAGTAGAAAACACTTCATCTAAGTCAGCGATATGCTCATTCTCTTACTTACTTTTGACCACCATGTCATCGACATAAGCCTCAATGTTCTTCCCAATCAGGTCAGCAAAGACTTTATTGATGAGTCTCTCATATGTTGCCACTGCATTCTTCAAACCAAAAGGTATGACCTTGTAACAGTAGATGTTAGAGTCAGTTATGAATGACGTCTTCTCTTGATCTTCTTCAGCCATAAGAATCTGGTGATAGCCCGAGAAAGTATCAAGAAAGCTATACAACTTGTGACCCGAGGTGCTGTCCACCAGATTATTGATACGAGGTAGAGGATAACTGTCTTTCGGGCACGCCTTGTCAGTGAAATCAATACACACCCTCCACTTGCCATTAGCCTTCTTGACAAGAACGACATTGGCAAGCTAGTCTAGATATTGGACTTCCCTGATGAACTGAGCATTGACGAGCTTGTTGATCTCCTCACGTATTACCACCCGTCTCTCCGGCGTAAATTGTCTTCCTCTGTTTTAATGGTCTAGCATTAGGCCTTACATTCAGTTTATGGACCACGACATCGGGGTCTATCCCCAGCACGTCCTCCACTTTCCAGGCGAATACATCAATGTTGCGGGACAAACACTTGATGAGTTTATCCTTGAGAGCAGCGTCAAGATCCCGACCAATAGTTACTTTTTATCATGCTCGAGCTTGACCTCTACCAAATCTTCCACTGGAGTAAGTATATCATGATGCTTGAGCTCGAGCTCAGGGGTGAATAGTTGTATGACTTCAGTGCTAAACCCCTGAATGCTTAAGATATAACACTTTCTTGTTGTTGCTTGATCTCCAGGTACAACCCATATGCCATGACTTGTCGGGAATTTTATAGCAAGATGGAAAGTGGATACAATGGTCGTGATCTTGTTGAGTAGCGGTCTTCCCAAAATGGTGTTGTATGGTACGGAGGTCTGTACTACATGAAAAGGTGTAATCTCCATCACCTGCTTCTGGTATGTGCCCAAAGTTAGTGGAAGGTCAACAATTCCTTCCAAAATGATTGTTCTACCCTCGAATCCTTGGAGCGGGGTCTTGACCATCTTGAGTTGGCTAGTAGAAATCCCCATCTTCACATAGGCATTACGGGACAATACATTGGTGGCACTCCCATTGTCCACAAGTATCCTCCTGACTTTGAAATTGGCTATTATAGCAGATATTACCAACGTATCATCATGATGAAATGTTATGTCTTCCAGATACCCTGTCCTAAAGGTGATGTCTTCGACGTTGGAAATAGTGGTCTTCTGGGCCGATCCATACTGCCAAGCATATTGTTTTCTCCCACTGTTTAAATCTTCTCCCGACAATATTCCTCCAACTATAATATTGATCGTACCAGCGATGTGTTTGTTACCTCCTCTCGAGCCCAAGGTCCTACCCTTGTTGTGATTATTCCTTGGACACTTGTCGTTCCCGACGTATGTCCTCAAAAATCCTCTCTTGATCATTGCATCAATCTCCCGTTGCAACATTATACGTTATTCCGTAGTGTGCCCATAATCCTTGTGAAAGTCATAGTACTTGCTCTTGTCTCTGGGAGAGATCGCAACTTAGGAAACCATTTAAGATATTTCATATCCCTGGTCTCTATCAGTATGTTGGACTTAGAAGTGTTCAGACGAGTAAACGGCCAACGTGGTCTTTCTTGCCTCTGCTTTCCCCGAGCATGATCCTATTGCAAATTGGGCTCGTGTGACCTCTTAAGTTGGGATTTCTCAGAGCTCAGGGTAGCCTTCATCGCCTCCTTCATATTGATGTATTTTTCTCCTCTGGTTAAGAGCTCTGTTACCAACTTCGGTGGTGTCTTCGATAAATACATTTTGAAGGCCTCACACCTTACTGCATATGTTAAAGTCGAAACGGCTGCTGTGATATGAAGGTCGGGTATCTATAACCTCTCTTTGTTGGATCTCGTCATGAAGTTACGCAAAGTCTCATTAGGCCCGTGGTGGAGCTGTATGAGGGTGGCTGCTGTCTTCCGAATGCGCTTACTACTTGTAAAGAAGGCATAGAACTTGTTAGAAAGGTCAGAGAATGACGATATAGAGTTCAGCTCCAATGTGACGAACCAATCCCGAGCAGCATTAGTCAACGTTTGAGGAAAGACTTTGCACATTACTTGGTCCAGCGCAACCTGTAGGTTCATGACATCTCCGTAGACATTTAGATGGTTGACGGGATCGATGGTCCCATTGTACTCCTTCATGCGGGGAAACTTGAACTTGTCCGAAAGGGGATATGAAAGAACCTCTTGTGTGAACATGGCGTTAGGGGTGAACCCCATCACTCCATTGGCATTCTGTTGTAGCCCTGCTGCGATTCCATCTTGTACGATCCGAGCGAGTTCTCCTGAGTCCATGGCTACCAATCTCGAGGCCGAGGCAGGTATGCCCAAGGCCCCAGACCCACCATTCTTTTGGGCATCATGGGTGTCTCGAGCTCGAGCATTAGCCATGACACCTTCTTTCGACTCCGGTGTATGTGCATACGTTAGTTCTGGAGTTTGGGGAATGTTTCTTTGGTTGAGTAGCTGAGTCAGGGTCACGACTTGTTGACGAAGCTCTTCGAATGCTCCAGCAGTAACCATTGCGGGTGGAGGATTCGGCATCCCTGGTGATTCTTCCTGATGAGCTTGAGGATTCGTAATGGGTGGTTGATTTGGAGCGGATGAGCTTGCAAGAAGAAGACATGAACGTCTATTCACCATGACTTTTGGTAGCGTTTCCCACAGACGACACCAATGATGCTACCAAAAATTGTACCTACTGATTCTCGAGCTTAACAACTGAGAATGAGCATGAACGAGGTCTTTTGGTACCTGAAACAAAGACGTCGAGGTTTGGCGTCGTCGCCCCTCCGATACTTAAGTCAGAGAGAAAATAGAGAGATAATATATATGCTGAAAGATATATGTAAAAATGTACCTGAATACTGGATGAGAATGATGTATTTATAGAGGCAGGTAGTAGAGTTCTAGAAGGACTCGTCTCCTTATTTTTAGGAAATAATGTTGAGATAAGTATCGTATAGAAGTCTCCTTCCTTACCTGCAGTACCTACACAAAAGAGGCTCTTTGTTGACCTGGGATTCATGAACAACGACAATTTGATGGGGTTAGGATTCTTTCTGGATGAGGACTAGTGACGCTGGATCACGGAGTGTTTTGGAGTTGACCAAGTAAATTTCCCGAGCACTAACAGCCGAGGAGTGCAGGTACTTCTAACAGTCCTCGTGTTTCTAAGAGCCCGAAAAAGTCCTTGTGTTTCTAAGCGGCAATCTATGAGGCCAGTCCTCAAGCTATCTCGAGGACCCTTCATACCTGAGGACTATGGTCCCTTGGTTAAGAAATGAGGCACTTGGAAGTCCTTGTGCTCGAGCTGACCCGTAAATGACCACATCAACAAGTATTGACTTTCTTTCCTCAGCAAGAGGACTATTGTCAAATGCGTGGCTTTTATTTATTTGGTAAAACTTTCAATTGTGTGTAGGGGTGGGCAAAACTCAAATCAACCCGAGTAAACCGATTGACCCGACCTAAACTGATCAATTTGGGTCGATTTTTTGCTTTTTTGGACGGGTTTCGGGTTGGCTACTCGGGTCGGGTTGGGGGTTGACAACCCAAACCCGATGCAACCCGACCCGAAACAAAAAAATAATTTTTTAAAAATAAAAACGAGTTTAAAAACAAAACCCTAAAGGCAAGTCCATCCACAATTTCCACTTTCCAGTCACCTTCTCTTTTGCTCAAATCGTCAATCCACAGTAAACACGCTCCTAGGTATGAATTTGTACTGATTTTTTTTGGATTTTCCCTAATATATCACTGTTAATTCCATTTCTTCGATCTATTTGAATTTTGGAAGTTAAAATTGGGATACCCGAACTTACTATTTGAAGCTAAAGTTTAAAAATTTCCAAAATCTTCACAGCCTTCCAGGATCAAAAGAAATGAGTTTTACATATATATTTTGTCAAAGTTGTTGGTGAACCATTTTGTAACAATCTAGATGGAGTTGGCTTTTGAGCGCATCCGTCACAGTATACAGGTCCAAAGAGAAATGAGATACAAAATTTCTGAAGTCTACCATCAAGTTTAAAGTCTATGTCTGAAGTTCCTGTTTCGTGTGACAGTAGAAATATCCCTGATAAAATGACTAAATGCCAAGTCTATTGTGCATTTTGCGTTTAGTTATTTAATATAACATAAAAACTTTTTTTATGTTATATTTGTAAGGTATTAAAACTTCATTTTGCATTCAGTTATTTTCAACAATTTGAGTTGTGCTTCTTTCAGTATTTTGCCTGGTATTTTAGAATATGGTAGTTGAATTGGACACATAAGTCTCCACAATGGGAACAAAAAAGAAAGGGATCTTCCAGAGATTCATATGTAGTATGTTTCAAATCTTTTGTAATGCCTCTAATTCACAATTTCTAAGATCATTTTTGCTGTCTATTGTAATGGGTTTTTGGCAGTTTTGGGTCTAATGTGAAAACTGGTCATTTTGAAGTTGAGAAAGAGCCTGAACTAGAGATTGGATTGCCAACAAATGTTAAGCATATAGCGTACATCAGCTGGGATTCAGTTATTAATTCAAATTCTATTTCATATGTTTTATTTTTCAGTTATTATTTCAGATTCTATTTTATATGTTTTATTTTTTCGGCTGGGAATTCCCTTTTTGAGTTTATCTCAAACTGATCAACACAACCCGACCGACACATAATTGGGTTGTGTTGAGTTGAGTTTCAACATTTACATGGGTTTGATTGGGTTGTATTTCGAACAAATCGACAATATTGAATTGGGTTTGTGTTTGGGCCAAAAATCGACCCGACCCAACCCATGCCCATCCCTAAATTTGTGTGTCCAAATTACATTATGTTATATGCAAGTGTAAATATTATGAAAATGAGTACTAGCTATGATATATCATATGGCCAGTATTAAGCAGAGGCAAAGCGAGGCCCATGCCTCAGGCCCAACAATCAAAAGGGCCTCCGATTTATTTTTATTTTATTTTATTTTTTTAATTTGAAAATGAAGAAATCACGTTGAAAGGCATTGCTATCCCGTCTGTGCGGCTGTATCGAGAAGAACCCTAAACGAAACCCACCCTCCTGCCTTGACGCCATCTTCTTACTTCTCTCTCAGCCGTCCGCTGACTGCTGCCAATGTGCCACGCCACTGACTGCGACCCTGCTCTCTGTCTCATCTGTCCGGCGCCGTCCCTAGCAAAGGTATATGTAATTGTATGTCTTTATGAATGAACTACATTGTTGTACAGTTGTACTCTGCAAAATATCATTGTCGATCACATCTGATTTTGTTAATTATAGCAATTTCTGGAGTGGTCATAAGTTGAAACATTCCGTACGAATTTTTCCAAGTTTATTTGAGTTTGTAATAAAGCAAAATTCTGCATTCCAGTTTTGTTTATTTTTCAAATTTGATTTTTGAAATTTGCTTATTTTGGTTATCTCCAGCTTGCTTTCTCTTACAATGTCATCGTCTTTTCCACATGATTTCAAATATGAAAGAAACTTGATATGTACTTAGTTCTTTTACAGCATTCATGATCTGAGTTTCACTTATTTTGTCCAAGAAATCATTTTCATTTTATACATTCCCCTATTTTCTGTTTTCAATGTTCTTCCTTAATTGTCAAATTACATACTTTTTCAATTTATATGATGTACAAACAGGAGGGTTGATGTATCAGTATCAAGAAGGCAAAGGCAAATGTTATCAGAACAATCCAATAAATGACTGATAGCCCTCGTCGGTAAGGGGTGGATCTAGGCACGGGCTGGCCCGGACTGCAACCCGTGCTCGCCCAAGCCCAGATCCAATACTCCCCCCCCCTTTTAAGAGATAATTACAAAAATCAGGTGTAAAGTTTACACCAATTCAAAAATCAGAGTGAAAGTTTAATTGTTCAAAAATAAGGTATTTTATTTTATATATCAAAACCTCAAATCTATCAAAACCCTAATCTATCTCAACTCTCTCTCTCTCTCCCCCTCCACCATTTCTCTTCCCCCCTTCCCCGTCCGCCGTCGCCCGCCGCGCCTCCACCTCCCACCTCCCCCTCCCCTTTCCCAGCAACGTCGAGCAGCGCCTCGACTCAGCAGCTGTGAATCGCAGTGAGTTCTTCATTTCAAAAGAACCTTAAAAAGGAAAATTTTCTTGAGTGCCTCTTGACTTTCAATATTCATTCTTGTATCACAGATATTTTGTTTCATTTCATACCGCTTTTGGTTCGCAGTGAGTTCTTCATTTCTCATTCAGCTTCTCTTTAAATTCCACTCATGATCATTTTTATTTTATTTTCTGTTCAAACCTTGAGTTATTGCTTTGAAAGAGGATGTGTTTTTACAGGTTCTTATGTGGTGGTCTAGACTCTAGGCATTTTTTGTGTTGAATTTTGGTGTGGTTTGACTTGCTGTAAGCTTGCTTTGATGAATTGGGGATTTTGACATTATGGGTCCTATTTTCTAAACTATTACTAAAGTGGAATTTCTTGTTTGATTTTATCTCATGGATGTTCTTTAAATTCCGTTTCATGTTTATGTGATTAGCTTCTTTGGAATTTTTGGTGAGTATTCTTTCACTGAGATTGAAATTGAGTCTGTTGATGAGGTATAATGTTGCATAAACTTGAATGTTTGATGTACGCAGCTACTACAATTGTTTCTTAATAGATTCTTGATGTTAATAAATGAGAAAGATATTATTTGCAATCCTTCTATGCAATTATGAAGCTTGTTTTGAATATAATCCGTGACCTTCAAATTCTATAATATGTGACCTAAAAATTATATAATATGTGACCGTGAAAAAATCTGTGACTTATGACCTATAAATTTTGATATGTGACCAACTAATTTTGAAATATGTGACATGTGACCTGTGACCAATAAATTTTTTGAACTGTGACCATCGGAATCGGAGCCGTCGCCGGAACGATCGTCGGAGAAGAGTGGTGGTCGGAACGGTGGTCGGAATAGTCCCCGAAATGGTAGGGGTGGTGGAGGTGGGGAGAGCTAATTATATTATTTAATAATTAATTAATAAAAATATTTTTAATTAATAAATAAATACCTGAATTTTGCATTTTTAAACTTGACACTTGAAAAATGAATTGTGTCAAAGTTAACACCTGATTTTTGAATTCTTCCCTTTTTTTAATTTTTTTTGGGCTCAGCCCACTAATAATATGGTCCAGCCCGTGTCCTGGTGTCCATGAAAAAAAAATATTGAAGAGTAGTCCATTCCGGTTTTGATTCTGATTGAGATTTGAGAAGAAAATCTTTTGCCTTCTGGCAGCGGTGAATGAATCGGCAGGCGGCGGCCACAATCTGATCGGGAAAGTTGTATATCCAACAAGTACAACTGGAAGCGGCCTGAGTCACCTGGAAGCCTCACGTAGTAAGTAGAAGATGGTTCGTTACTTCGTTTAGCCATGTTCCCACGACTCCCTTTCCAGTTTCCACCATTTCTGTATTGCTTCATTTGCTTGCACTATAGCTTTATATAAAAATGGAATAAGACCCTCCATATATTTCTTTATCTAGATTTCTCTCTTTAAATTTCTGTGTGTAGCAGTGTAGGGATCTAAGGAGAGATTTTTTTTCCTGTGATGAGTAGGGCTGGGGGTGGACTTCGATTAAAAGAAGAGGGAAAATGGTGGGTTGGGGATTTTTAACTACATTCGGACATTCCATTACAATTACTGAATTACATCTCACCAAGACACCAACTGATGGAGGCCTAAAGGATCAGCTCGAACAGTTTTGCAATAATCCTAATAATGCAGGTCAAGAGTTGTAATTCCTTTCCTTTCTATTGAATATTTGAAATGAATACGAACATTCAGTAACAAAAAATTCTTGCTCAGGTTTTTAATTAATTGTGTTGCAGCTAGAAATGTAATAGTTACTGAGAATCTGAGATTTAATGGTTTCTAATTAATTTGGTTTATCTTAAGACTTAGTTAAACATACTTCCATACAAAACTTATTTGGTTTATCTTAGGAGACAATTAACTTAGTATTTGTTTGGCAGAGGTTATTTGAATTGATATTTTTGGAAAATGTGTTTTTAAAAAATTATGGAAAAGTTTTGAGTACATGTGCAAAATTATTTTATTGGGAGATTGTGTTGTTGAAAATAAGTTTGTGAAAGACTAATTTTCAAATATCCCACGAATTAATTTTATGCTACGCATTAATGCGCAATTCTTCTTCATTGTCAACATGATTAATTCCACAGACACGTAGGAAAAGCAAAAACTTGAATACACCCTAGTAAGTTAGGTTGATTATCTCTCTGCTTTATTGCCTTGCCGAAATATTGAATTGAATGTTTTCTATTTTCCCTTACTTGTCTAAGTTGTTGTGTTGAAATGTTGCCTTGTCGGCGTAATGATTGTTGTTATTGCTTTGTAGGCATTTTGACTTTTAAATTTTAGCCCGTGCGCGAAAAATTCCTGGATCCGCCCCTGGTCGGTATGTAGTCAGATTTCTATGTATATATTTAAATGTGGTCTTTTCCTCATTGAAGTAAGTATACAAAATATCAAAATGATTAACTGATAGTGTGTTCTAGGTTAGTATTACTTCTTCTCTTTTTGTGCATGGAACATTTCTGAGATGAAGTGGGCCGAATAGGGCTATTTTATTGAAATTTGTCTTTATACCCTTGTTTCTTATGGGAATCCATTAGAAAACGTCGCATTCTTCGCTCTAACGTCTACAAATACCGGACTGCGACCTAATGATTGCCAACCGGAATTGGTAACTCAACATTCTGCACCAAATTTCCACATTTCCTCTATCGTTTTAAAGGGTTGAGAATATGGGTTTTGGTCTTCAGTGAGATTCATTGAATTTTAATGATTTTCCCTTTTCAATTTTTTTGAGAATTATATGGTTTCATTCAAGTGAAAATGTATGATTGCTTTGACCGGAATGCATAGATTTTGATATAATTTCTTATCCGTAATCTTTTTGATTGACACAATAACACATATTGCAGTTATTTGGGTAATTGTAATATTTTAATTTAATGAAACTGAGTTGAATATTTTGCAATGAGAAGGAACACAATGGCAGTAATTTCCGTTTTACGCTTTTTACTTCTACGTTTTTATTTGTTTTTCCCAAGAATCCAACCAGGGGTCAGTGGCGGAGCCAGCACCCGGCGAGGGTGCGACTTCTCGTGCTGGCCCTGCCGAAATTTACAGTTGTCGTTGGGAGCCAAGAGGAAACTTGAAGCACAAGACTTTTCGCCGGGAGGAATTTACAGTGCTGACTTTAGTGTTTGGAAGATGACGTATATGGATTGGGCCTTTTTTTAAAATGAGCTTTTCTTTAGGGCCTCTTGTTTTTTAAAAAAAGAAAAAATTGGCCCAATCATCCTATCCACTGAATCAAAGCTGTTGGTTAATGGTTTGTATTATTTCAATTGCAAAATCAGAGAACAAACCAAGCAATTTCAATTTGCAAACTGACAAACCCTATCTCATTCCCTCTCTCTCGCTATACACTCAATTCAGCCCCTGTACTGTGAACTGTTGCCGGCGAGTCATCGCCGACACCGAGCCTATCCAATCTCCATCCCTGCTGCTAACTTCGTGACTCGTGAGCGATGAACCTCTTGCTTCTCTTCTTCCTTTTTTTTTTTTTTGATTTTTGTTCTTTAAAACTCTAGTTCATTTTTTATTTATCATTTATGAATTATGAGTTATGAGTTTTGACTATAATTGTGATTGTCAATGTGTCTGTTTAGTTCATGAAAATAGATGCTTATTTTCCTGTTTTATTTTTGAGTAAAATCAGCATGATGGGTGGTGGAGATTTTTTTTTAAAAAAGATTCTTTGTCGTTTTCCAGATTGTAAGCTAAAAAAATATGGCTTGGAAATTGGTAATTTTTACAAAAATATAATAGAATTTGATTATTTGTCTATTTTAACCAATAACCAGAGTGCAACAATTTATTTACTCATGAATATATAGCTCAAAAGCTCCAATTTTTGTTAACTATGTCTTGCATGAGCAAATTTTGTAGTCTTTATTTTTTGGGTCCGTAGAAAAATTTCAAATTGAAGATAAAACCCTTTCTTTGGACGTTGAATGGAGTTTTTTGGGAACATCATTTTTCTGTGTAATTTTGAATAGAAATACTACTAAGATAGTTGTCGTCTATGAGTTATGATTTTTTCAAACTATTTAATTAAATATTAATAAACAAGCTCGTTATCACGACTGTTGACCGTTGAAAGTTAAATGTCACAGACGCCCTACCTTACCTCCAATTCTGGATCCGCTACTGCCAGGGGTTAATGATATAAATGCAGCCAAGCCCTAAATAATAAATGAAGGTATTAATAAGCCCAAAGTCCAGCCCCAAATCTCAACCTGAATAAAAAATTCAGTCTGAAACCCCACTTTGACACTTCCCAAAATCCCAGATCTCTGTTCTTGATATCTTCCGCTCAAAATCAAACCCCAGTCAAAGTAGGATCTTTATCTTCCAATTGCATTTCTGCTTCTTGACTGTTAGTATTTATTGCTAATTCGTCATTTTTTTGGCTGATTTTACTTATTTCTTGCACCATAAGTTAATTATAAAGGTTTAAGTCGCATGAATGATGCTGGGCTTTTCATGAAGCCAGCTGGAGTTAATTAATTATTATTATTATTTTTTGTGTGTGTGTGTTCTGTGGGTTTGATGCTATGTTTGCAATTTATAATGTTATGCTTAAAGTTCAGTTAAAATTGTGCTAGCTTTGATTGAGGTTCTTTATTTGATTAGGGGCCTTGAGAATATAATTGAAATGATATACACATTATTGCAGTTGAAACACTCACATTCATTGGTTATTTCCTCCATCGTGTTACTGTTTTATTTTAGTTTGCATATTTTTTTTTATAAGTATCATGATAACAAAATTTTCATTTGTACATAAAGCTGATTTGTGCCAACTCTTGTAGTGAAGCATGACTAACTACTTTTTAATTAGAGTGATTAATTTAAAAATTAGATTATGATTGCCTTTTTCATGAGCAAGAAATGTATAATAGTCTCTCTTTAAATCATTATCTAATACTCTTTTGTTTGATTTCTCGCTTTTCGAATTTCCCTGATTATAAATTTATGTTTGATAGGATGGCTTTTTATAGAGGGTTTCTTATGATAAATGTTTGGTTTAACCTTGTTGGTGGATCTGGGGTTTTCTTTTACTGTATAAAATATTTAAAGCCTCCCAGTTGTAAATTCCTGGTTCTGCCCCTTAATCAAATAAAAGGAATTCCTCATATGGAAAATTACTTTTCTACCAACTTTCTCAGCTAAAACTAAACAAGTTATTTAGGGCCTGTTTGGCATGACTTTTGTGAAGTCAAAAGAAGCTTTGTTATCCGAAAGCTACTTTTGGACCTTTTGGTTAATTTTATAAAAGTGATTTTTTTAGTTAGAAGAGTTTCTAGAGGAAGCTGCCCGAATGTTGCTTCCTCTAAAAGCTCTTCGGAAGAGAAAACTCTTTTAGAAATTAGTTTTCAAATATCAATTAAGGTAGCTCTATGAGGAAACGCTTTTACAAGAAGCAGAAGCCTTGTCGAACGGGCCCTTAGTGTTCCCGATGAACTTTATGTACTACTGCATCTACTCACACTCCATCGTGTGTCCAGTGTCTCGTGTTTTCTATTCTACCCCTTTACTCGAATCTTAATTTCAATTCTGAGCTATTATGAAAATCTGACTTAGAGATTCAAATTTTGTTTATGTAGAGATGGTGGAAATTGTGGCGACGGTAAAAAATGAACCTTCCACCAACCCCTGTTGCACTGAGGTAACTTATTTGTTTTTCTCACTTTTGCTTTTATTTTATTTACTAGATATCCAAGAAATGCAATTATTGGCTTTCTTTTTGTATTCTGGTGTGTGTGTTTGCAGTGGAAAAAGCAGTATTTAAAGCTTCAGGAGAAGTACTCAAAGCTTGAACTTCGTCGAAATGCTCTTCGAGAAGGCATCTCCATGGTCAATGAAAAATTTGATATGATTGAAAAAGAAAATAAAGTTCTTAAACAAGGTAAAAATCAATGATTATCTTTGCACTTCATTTGCATTTCTTGTTAATTTTTAAATGAGTAATGACAAATAATAATTCGGTTCTTGAAATTTTTGAAATGTTTAGGAGTTAAAAAAGGGTATCAGAAATATAAGATGCCAGTCTGGTGGAGATTGTGTAAAGAACAAAATAACTTAAATTTGGTATAGAAAGAATGACTAAAAAATAAAACGTTTCTTCAACAATATTTTCTGGTTGTAATATCATCTCTCTTTTCTCCAGCATTAGAGGGTCTGAAACTGCAGGCTAGAAAGGAGAAAGATGAGAAAGAAAAAGAATCTACAATGCGGGTTTCTCTGGAGAGTGAGGTCTATGCTCTAAAGGCTGAGTTACTTTCATTGCAGCAGAATGGTAATGCAGCAACTCAAGAGGCAGATGGGGTAGCATTGCAACCTCAAAAAAGTCTTGCTGCTGCAGAGACAGAGATAGGCCGACTTAAGGAACTTCTAGAGAAAGAGATGGTAAGAGCTGATTTGGAGAAAAAGAATGCTGAGATGGAGAAGAAGAAAGCTGAGAAAGCTATGAAGAAAATAAATGCGGAAAAAACGAAGGTTATTAATGCAAAGAAGCTAGCTGATATTGAAAGGAAAAAAGCTGAGGAAAGTAGACTTCAGTGGGATAAATTAAAAACTGAAATTAATGAAGCAAAATCAAAGTTGGCATCCAAGATGTCTGAAACTGAAGAAGCAAATAAGAAAGTCGAGTCAGAGAGACAAAACACAATTCAAGAAAGAAAACGTGCAGATTTGGCAATGGCCAAAGCTGAAGAGCTAAGGAAACTTGCGGAAATGAATTTGAAGAAGGCTATTGATGAAAAGGGTAGAGTGCAGCAATTGTCTCAAATATTGGTAAAGGAAAGGAAAAAGGCTGAAAAACTAGAGAAGGGCACATATGAACACATGTCCCCCAGGACGTTGGTTACAGCTCCCTTTAACCTCTCTGAGAGGCAAATAACTGCGAGAAATGTAGAAGGAAAAGATGAGCATTGTTTGGAAACAATGAAGTCAAGATGTTTAATGTATGAAGAATTGGAGAAAAAACTTGTGGAGAGAGATCATACCATTACCTGGGAAAAAAAGCGTGCAGATTCGGAGATGAAGAAAGCAGAAAAACAGAGGAAAATTGCTGAAGCACATAAAAAAGAGGCCATAAATGGAAAGCATAGAGCCGATCAACTATCTCGAGAATTAGAAGACAATAAGCAAAGGATAGAGCAATTACAAAAGGAGTTGCAGGAACTTGTTCCTTGTAGAAAATTTGCCAATTCTCTGCTTTCTGAATATAGTAAAGTGATTTCTGAAACTGCTACTACAAAACTGTTAAAGAAACAGCTGAAGTTTGAAAAGATGCTTGTAAAGCATGCCAAAAAAGTTGCAAGAGCTGAAATAGCTCGCAGTAATATGCTACGCCAGGAATTATTTCAACTAAAGCAGGAGTCTCTTCAATTCCAACAGCGCTTGGATGCATTGAATGAAAGTTTCCTACACAGCAATGAAGGTATAGATGAGGTGGAAAAGGTTAGTTTCCTTTTACCATAATTTTAATCTTCATTTCTTTTGAAATTTGGGGTATTTTCTTATAATAAGTAGTTCAGTTGTGTTTATTAACTGCTAGTATATTCAAGGGTGCAGCCCAAGAAGGGCTACCCACTTAAAACCCGTCCCTCTTATGGCCCCTCTACTGCAGGGTAACATTCACAAAAATGAAATTCATCTCAGCTTCCAGACTCCGCCCGACATATAAATTCTTTTGCTATTTTATATAAAATTAATCTTTAGAGGCTTCGATTCGTGAGTATACGTTAACCTTTGAAGAAGATTTTTATATAATAAGCTATTGGAATTGCTGAAAGAAAATTTTCATCTACTAATAAGCTTTAGAAATTGATGGTTTCTGCATTTATTATTGTGAAGGCATACTAGGATTTTTATATGTGCGTAATACACCTATTTTAGTTGGGAGTGCTTATTTTTATTATTAGATAATGAATTTCTTATGTGCTTTCTGTCTTGATTATGTAAAAAATATAATGAAGAGAAATTAGAGAAAATAACATATTTATGCTTTTTCCTTAAAAAAATCTGCAATTCATCTGTTACAAAATGCATGGAACAGTCTCTCAGCAGATGCACAATAATCCCTTCTATGTGAATTTTTTTTTTTTTTTTTTTTCAAAATCCCCCAATTTCATATGTAATTTTTTTTTTCTCATTATCTTTGTTGTGTCTTGTTTTGCACCCTGGAATCTTCTCATTAGTAATGTACAATTGCAGACATTATGAAGATATTTCATAGTAATTTAGTGAGATTTGTTAGCCCGGTGGTAATGTGATGCATGAGGAAGTAAAATTGTGAAGCATTATTTGCATTGATTATTGATGGCATCTTCTTAAAATTGTCTGTTGCACCTCCGATTTCATTACAAGGACAATTGATGTGTCATATAGATTGGCTGTCAAGAAACAAAGTACCGTGTTATAATTGTGTTGAAAACATTAACACGATGAAATCAACAGAGAATAATTGTTATTTCACTTCAATCCTGGACACTCTGATTGTTTTGCACTTCAATCTTGTTATCCAGTGTAGGACTGTGTATTAAGTTGACCGTCTTCAGAGCTATGGTCATTAACATGTTATTGTGGGTTTTGGCTGCTTTTGATTAATTTATTGTCTATTTTTTTATGTATTTTATGTGTATTTGAGGAATTTCAAACGGATATGTCGAACAAGAATGTTGTCAATTGTCATCTCTTTTCTTTATTATCATGCATCATTCATTTTTTTAATGCACAGCCAAACTTTCGATATCAACTCAGATGCCATGGAATCACTTGTAAATGCAGAGGATTCAAAGAGTTATCATTTTTCAAACTATATGCATCTAAGCTTATGAAAATTACTAGTATTAGGTAGGCTCATGCATACAAAGGCTTACAAAGGTATATTTTGCATAGGAGTTTGCAACTTTTTCTAAATTTTATCCTACCCTAACTTCTGATTCCAGTTCCGCCTGAGTATAACAATTGTGTTTGTGGTTCTAGTTACTTTTAACTCCTGCTAGTGGATTTTTATAAGAATATGTCAGATGGTTGGTCAGAGTAGAAATAAATCACACATCGACATTGCAACTTGAACCTCCTTTGTTTATTTTTTGGCATGAAGTGAAGTGATATCACCTGAACCTTTTTTTTTTTTACTGGTATGTCATGAATATTGAGGTTGTATGCATACTTTAATTTGTAGTGCTTAACCTTTCTTCTCGCTCTTTCTAATGATCCTTAATTAGAAATACTTTGGTTTTTGAATGAGAATTAGATCGTTCTGTTACTGAAGGAGGTGATTGTATTTTACAGATTGGCAACTTGAGCTTCACAAGAAAACATATTGGGTGGAACCCCTATCAGATGCAATATGATGAAAAAAATGAGATTGTTACTAAGCCTAGCTCTGCGGCCAACACACCGGTGATGGGTTCTGACCCATTGAAGCAAAACATAGAACGCACTACTTCCATGCATCCTCTTTGTGTATCAGGTATAGATTCTAAATTGGAGCCTCTGTGTAGAGTTTCCAACAGAAAAATGTTACAGAATTCTGCCATAAATTCCAGTTCGGCATCTTTTTCTGATAGACCATTCGTGGGCTCACAGGACAGAGGTTATATTACTTTCACCTCATCAGCTAAACTATCAGAGTATTCATCAAATGATTCAATCCTAGAACCAACTATATCCAGATTGTCTGGTGAGACAAGAAAAAGGTACAATCTGAACTTTGCTGCAATAGCAGAAGACAGTGTTAGGAGTCCTATTAAAGGCAATGATGCTGAAAGGGGAGCTGGGGATTGTAAGAAGAGGAAAAGAAATGTTGAAGCGGTCGAATCCATTGAAAATTTGTATTCTAGGGGTCAGAAGTTGCATCAGGAGGTATCTGAGAAGCTCTCTTTACTTCATGGTATACTCAGTGGTCAAAGGGATGAACCCATAGAGGAGAATGTGCAAGGAAATTCTTGCGGAAAGTGTGTTAGACGTCACAAGAAAAGAAAATCTTCTTATGAGGAAGCAATAGTTATCCATCCTGTTCATGATGCTAGCAAGGGAAAAAGCGTGGTCGATAATTTAGAAATTAGAGAGTTTGATGTCTGTATGCACGATTCACCACCTGTCTATAATCTAGCTCAAGCTGATCGAGATTGTAAGGATGGAATGGATAATTTCTTAATAAACAATCAATACATACCGCTAGATTTTGAAGAGCTGGCAAATCATGACCATATGAAGTTGCTTGACTTGGATAATGACATCGATGAAAAATCTTACCGTGCAGCTATTGCAACACCTCTTTCCCCCACTTTACCCGAGATTGAGTTTCAGGAAAATGGGGCACTTGAAGTAGATAATTCCAAGATGCTGGTGGAAGAGAGTTTGTACGAGGGATTATCACATTTGAAGGAAAATCTGGCACCAAGTTGTAACGTTGATGCCCTTGACGTGGAAATGGATTCCAATATGTTGAAACATAATGGCTTTTGCATATCCAAATTGCAGTCTAATGAATATCATGTTGATACATCAAAAAATCTAACTGGCAATGAAAAAGGTGACTTGGATGTTGCTCATGTGAGCAATGCTTGTCACCAGATCAACGTGTTGAGTGGGAAGTTGGGGATATCAGTTAAATCTAATTGTGGAAACAAGAAGTCAATGGTATTTAGTGAAGACATGGTTGCGTCCGCATGTGACAATGGTCCAAAATATTGTGTTGTTTTTTCTGATAACAATGACAACAGCAGCATTTGTAGGATATTACAGACTATCAAATGTTATATGTCTCAGTACTCGCTTCGCTTTTCAGCAGATTCTTTCCTTCCGAGTATTGTGTTTTCTCGTTTGAACGCTGAAAGTCTTTCTTCTAAGTAAGTGACTTGTCATAAGTTGGTAGACAACACATTTAATTACTTTGATGTTTCCAAATGCTATGTTGAGTTAGTTGTGATCTGTGGATCGAAATCATTTTGGCCCACCTTTTATAACGGTTTTACATAGAAGTTTCAAATTCATGAATACTTTGTTCATTATGTAAATTCATCGAGTCCATATATTTATTAACAAATCCTGCAAAACACCTCATTTTGTATACAATGCTTCAGTGTTATGCTTTTACAAGTTCTTCTTGGTGATCACTTCTCATGTTTTTGTCAACCTCACTGGCACATTGTTTGATGTTGTGTTACAAGCCACAAATAAGAAGTTGATTAATTTTTCTTCCCTTTCTTTTCTCTTTCCAGAGAGAAGGTCTCCGTGGTCTTCTCATTGTTATTGCATAGAATTTCGGAGTGTGAAATGAAAAACTCCATAAACTTGGTTAGCAATGATTCAGTGGCCTCCTTGGATACTTTTTCTGAACGTCTTCTTGCAGGTGTGTGATCTTGTCTTAGCAAGAAATTCGTGACATTATTTCATTCTTCTATTACATACTAATTAGATTAATGGTTTTCCATGCAGTGCTGTCAGATGTGGACTTAAGAAGGATATTTATGGAATCGTGTAACTTATTTGAACTGCTTGATCTCATCGAGGATTTCCTTTTACAGAGAAAAGTTTTGGTCTGTGCTGATTTATCTTCTGAGTCAATGCTTGAATGTGTCCCAGAAATGAACCCTGTTAAAAATGATAATGTCAAAATGTCTGTTGAAGTTGCTTCATCTCACTTATTGGTTGCTGGTGCTATTTTATTAGCATCATTGTGTAAGGCGGTTGACCATATTGGTTTTGTTTGCGAGACTTCATGCAATATTTTATTGATGGTGAAATTTGACTCGGTGTTGCTGACTATTCTTCATATTTTTGCCCATCTATGTGGGTCCAAATATTTTACCATAGATCAGTACAGTGTTGCAATGACAGTTGTAAAATCTTTGGTTGTGTTACTTGAGAAGCACACTTTTTCTCAATCCTTAGTCGACACTCCATCTAAAATCTGGTCATGTAGCAAGTGCCCATTTTTTGAGGGTTCTGTTTCTATGGAGGATGTTGCATCACTGCTGTTGGATAAGCTACAGAAGTGTGCTGGAGCTTGTGTTTGGCCAGAGAATTCATTTGAATTAGTGAAATTGTTAGTTCCTGAATCATGGTTCCAGAAGGAGAAAGCTGAAGAAGTTTCAATCCATGGAGAGGCTGTTCTCTCACGTTCAATTTCTGATGAAGTTTTACGCAACTCCATTGATATTCTTTCATTATTTGAGCTTGTAGCTTATTCCATGGTAAGAATCCTCCCTCCCTTTCTTCTGGAAATCCTTTTTATTTTCTTGAAGTTTCTAATGTATTTCGGCATCTTCTGAAATTTAACTAGGCTATGATAAAATTGTCATGGTTGTTTCTAGTCAGGATTGTACTTCATGAAATTTATTTTCCAAATTTTCCTGCTATTATTGAACTTGATTTTAGGTCTTGCATTTTTCTGGTGTGTGAAAATTGAACTTTCAGGGTGTGTGTGTCTCCCATTATTGGGAGAGATGATGTAATGAATAGTATTTTTTGGAGAATGTGTGGTTGAAATTTAAAGTAACTTTATTAGTTTGTGTGTAGAATATTTTATTGGGTGAATGTGTGGTGGAGAATCTTACTGTAGCAAACAATGTTTTTTATTAATGGTAGACAAACAGGGGCTCAATGGTATCTTCTTCTAATTTTAGTCTTCTCATGAATCTCATCGTTTATCAGGAGTGCTGTACATTCACAAAGGAATATATGATTCAGGATTAGGAAATAATTAAGTTCATTTTTGTAAGATGGTACTGTCGGTGTCACGAAAAATAAAAGATTTTGGAAGGATCAAAGGACAATATAAAATAATGTGCAAGTGTTCACGAAATGGCATGCAAGATTTCTTTTAGGTTATGATGTATTTTAGTGGGACTCCTGCGGGTAATAAGAAGCTTAAAAAATGAAGCTCATTTTGTTTTATTTCTTAGCTGCCTTGGCCTTGTTGCAGTTGCCAGGAGCATTTTATGCATAAATTTATGTCTTGCTTGAGAGAAGTTGATCTTCATTCTTTCTCCCTCTCTTGAACTGGTGATGGAATCATCGAACCTTTATATCGATAACTATAGTGAGAACTAAAACTGAATTCAAATGAATTGATTCTGACGCTTTGAATGAAAAGATGGCGTTGCACAGTAATGATTCAGATGTCGTATTTTTGTTCTTTGGAACAAATTTTGAAACTTCATGCATGAAAGTTAAAATTAGAAGATTTTCCTTGTGACAGACCTTTTGCTATAAGGTGTAGTATGCCTTGTATTCTTTTCTTTTCTTTCTTGTTTGTGTGTGTGTTAAGGTTCACATGGATTTAGGGAGTGTGTTACTTGGTTTGCTGATGACGTTGTACACAATTTGTGATTTGCTATGCTGCCTTAAAATATATCAGCCCTATTATTTATCTCTTTCACCGTATAGGTGTTCATGATTTAGGAAAATGTTGCTCGGCAAGCTGATATGATTCTTTGAATTAAATTTCACTTCTATTTCCTTTTCCTACTTCTTTCTTTGGTGGATCAGTGGATCCCATACTTTTTCGTTTTTTCTTTTTAGTTGAAAGGGGTAGCTGGTGGGACCGTGGGATTAGGCGTACATAATTCCATATGGAACAAAAAGTTAATATTTTCATCACAGTTCTTTGGTTCTTAAGATTGTAATGAGTACTTTACTTTCTTAATTATGCATACCTTTGAAAATGATACATGTCTAACTATATTCCTCCTCTCTCTGTATGTGCTAGGCAGATTTTTTTGGTCCTTACGATTGCCATTTTTACTTTCCTTTCTTATGCATACCTTTAAAATGATGCATGTTTCACTATGTGCCTATTTTCACTCTTGATATGCAGGGCTGGGATTGGACATTTGACAACATTGTCTGTCAACTATGGGTATTGTTAGAAGCACATGTCCTGGGATGTTTTTCTATTGCTATCATCACACTTCTTGGTCAGCTTGGGAGGTATGTTGTTGCATGCGAGTGTTAACATTAAGATATTATTGATTATGTGCTAATGCATGCATCATAGCATGATTGCGAATGGTTATTTCCATATCTTGGTTGGTGAACCATAAATTCAGATTCTAAAATTTATGCATCATATGCTGTGTACAATGCTAATTGTCATCTGTTATAAAATCCAGCACCTATATCCCTACGTACCACTAACCAGTAACCACCATCTTGCTCTCCCCTCTCACTCTATCCAAATCACTCCTCTTTTACCTGATTGCTTTATATTCAAGCTTTACATTATTGAAATCCTCAAACGTAACCCAGCCACTACTGTAAGCTACCTCCCATAAATTCACTTGAACGAAATATCCTCAATACGAGATGTGTGGATTACTATGTAGGTATGGTTAAAGGTGCTCAAGAAGACCTTTTTTTTTTCCGACAGCGCTTAAGAAAGACATTTAATTTGTTAGCGGCAAAGCGATTTCTTAGTGAACGTTGTGGTGGTATTGAGAATGTTGTCCTGTCCATTGTTAGTCAACCATGCTTCTTTTCGTTATGTTGTCCTTTATGGGAGTTATCATTTCATGTTATGCATTTTATCGAAATATTTATTTACTTGATTACTACCATGCAGGCTTGGAGTCAGTACTCGTGGATACGAGGATACTGGAGTTGAGAAATTGAGAAGCTGGCTGTCTTCATTTTTTTGCAGCACTTCTGATAAATTGAGCATTTCCGTTCAATTGGCAACATTAAATGCTTTATTTGGTGTTATTCCTATCAAGTTTGAAGAACTTGTGGAAAATAAAGATGAAACTACAGCAATTTTAAGCCAATCCAATGCTGCCAATTGTGTTAGGAAGTGGTTTTTCTCACTGAGTAGTGAGCAACAGTCGTCCTTCAGGCTTCAAGCTGCTAGTATGACCAATTCCAAGTCTGGGTCTCCCTCTAGAATATGTTTTGATTCAACTTTGTAATCCAATGCTCAAGACTTTCTGCAGTGTCTTTTCTGTTACTCGAGAGCTGAAAATTTTGAGAGTTGAAAATTTTGTTGATGTACCATTCTTCAGAAGAATGCTGTTTTCACCTGCTACTGCAAAGTGGCCGGTGACAGGTCATTTTGTGGACACATTGGTTTAAGCTGTCAATGATTATCCGAATCTGGTTTGGGGATATACACCATTTTTCTTTTGGCAGTTAATGAATATCTGAAAATAATTTGATTTGTCCTTTTCTTTCTCATTACTTTTTCTACTACATTTTGTGACACGCTACGTTTTATCTTAGTGATCCGAGGCAATTTATTCACCTGGACCTGTGCTGGGAATTCATTCTATAATGGTTTTTTAAGCTGCACCAAGCTAGTATTGTGTCTAAAATCTGGGCAATAGCTGAGTTCACATGTTCTAGATTTTAAATTTATGTTCGAAAAATGTGAATTTGCAATTGATAAAATTCTCTTTCAAAAACGAAACTGGATTACATGGTCGCCAACGAGAAACCAACTTTGGGGCACAATTTAACTTGTACTAGCTCAACCGATGCAATTTGTCTCGTTCTATTTCTTGATTGTTCATTTGAAAAACTTCCCTCCATTATGTTTTAAAACTGAACCTGTGTGTGTGTGTGTGTGACTATTTGGATAATCAGACCAATTGTATTCGTGATTTAACGATGTTAGTGTTTTTCCTCATGGCAATAGCCTTTCATCATTCCTTCAATATTTTTGCTATGAGCTAGTGTGTTGCATTGAAGCTGCTGTGGCGCTGATATTAAAAATGTCACCAGCAAAAACGTACCTTTTGTAGCTTTATAGTGCTGCATCTTTACCAATACCATGTAGTGAAAGAATTATACAATGAATATCAAACCCTACCACAAAAATGAAATGGAATTTTCTCCATCAATATTTGCTTCGTAAATCCATTTTTCTTTTTGCAACACCTCGAGTCCAAAAGAAACAAAGCTCATTAGAGCCTGTTTGACAACCATTTTGGTATAAAAAAAGAGTTTTGAATAGTAATTTTTAGGAGAATGTGTTGTTAAAAATAAAAAACGTGTTGTTAAAAATTAGGGAATTTTTTTTATACGTTTAGAATATTTTATTGTGTGAATGTATTGTTGAAAATGATCATGTAACAAACCACAAAATAAATTAAAGAGTGTCGGCACTTAGTATTAATATACATCCAAATTCAAACTCAGATTAGAGTTTACGCAAAGAAAACTATGTTCATGCCCACTTTCTACAAGACAATTTTACATGTAGTAAGATGGTGAGGATGGTTCTTCATCCTCATCGTAGTATTACTCTTCTTCACTGCTGTCACTGTAATGATAGTCATCATTGTCGTCCTCTTCTCTATCATACAAGAGTCCTCTTATATTCTTAGTTCTTATTTGTTCTTGAATCCGATCTCTGATGACAGTTCCCTAATAAATTAAAACTGAATTACGTATGTCTCTAATAATTCTCTCTTTTATTATTGGATTGAAGGGGGGAGAGGTGTGGGGGGGGGGGGTGTAGAGGAAGGGAGAGAGAACCATCTTATGGCAGCCCTCTTCAAACATTTCAAGAAAACCAGCAACCAATCGATCAGCATTTTCCACCAAAATGTTGCGCTGCATGCTTGCAGATTTTGCTACTGTTTGTATCTGCAGTATAATAACCAAGAAAAAATCATTACTTGATGTTCTGAATATGTTCTGTTTATATTTCACTCACAAATTGGTATAACAGATTACGCAACAGTTCAAAGTTTTAGCCTCATGCGTGCAACCTTCTATAATTCGGAGGAAAAATTACCTGTAAAATCCTTCTTTTGCAACCTGAACAACATTCTACGTCTTTTCATGACTTTCTGAAAGAACAAAGTCTTAATTTTATTAAAATATTTCCGAAGAAGCGCTAAAATCTGAACGAAGTATCTTTTGTTCCTTTTTCATTCTTGAACAGTGCTAAATATATCTTGTTCGCAATTTGCCATGCTCCCGTTTTACTCTGTTACTTTAATCAAAAGTGAAAATACATCGATAGCATATAATTATTATGAGAATTGGCACCATATAAGCACTATTAAATCCAAGAAGTAATAAAACTTGGACTAACATATGTTCTCTTTTCACTTAAGTTTGCAGTGGCCACTGAGTGAGTTGTTTTATTCCAATTATGTTTACGACCTGGTAGATTTGTTTTTCTCTAGTGTTAAGTAAAAGTTACTAAATACTGTAGGTAGGACAAAAGTGGACAGCAATATGCCATTTCCTTCTATTAGGGTTTCTTTGGAGTAATTATGTGAAGTGTTAATTAGCGTAAAAAAATCGATGGGATTTCACAGTGCATTGGATTGCAATAGGACCCATTGCTTAGTACATGTTTGGAAAGTGATAAAATCACTTCTAGTCAAGCATACTTTTTATTCACACATTTCATATGACTCACCTCTACTACCTACTTATTATCCCTACATTCCGTAGGACTCAAAACTTGTAATCACTTAAATTTTAATTGAGGGTATGTTTGGGAAGTGTAATAAGTTATTATAATTATAAATATATAGAAATGATTGGTGGATACTACTTGTGGGATTCTCAAAGTTTTGTGGATAAAAAGCGACTCAAGTGTTTTTAAACATGAGCCAAACATAGATGTAATCACTTCCCAAACATGTACTTAGGTCCCTCCTCTGACTAGCTTGATCTGTCTTTCTTAGTTGAGTTCTTGAGCTAGAGAGTAATGAGCTGTTATCTTTTCCTATATAAACATCTAAAGACCATCGATGATAGTAGATGGTCCTCTCTCATGAGGGTGGCTGCTTTTCAACTCATCACAGGGGAACTCTATGGAGCTTCTTTCTCTCGTTTGAGTTAGTTGAAGAGAAGTAAGAGCAGTGGGGTTAAGGGTTTAATGAGACCTCCTACTTTTAGGAAAAGGAATAAAACTTCTTTGCTTTAGGAACTGGACCACCTCATTGAAAAGATAATATGCCTACTTCCCTCTCTCTCTATTCCTCTATTACCACATTTGACATTCTTCTCCACAAAAGTAGCATTTGATAGTTTCATATCTTTTCCTATCTAAGACCATACAAATTTAGCTAAAATACTACCAATAAAAGTAATCCACTTCCCAACAATCACACAGAGAGGAAGGACAATGCTCCTCTTTTAAGATAGATTGAAGTCATCACTTCAATTTGGCCACCATCAAAAAGATCATGCTTATCTACTTCATATTGCGATATAACACAGCTTTATTAATATCTCATAAAAACACGCATACCTTTTCCCCCACTTTCTCTTGTTGTTTCTTCACTTTCTCACGCAACTTTTTCAGCCCCCTGTCAGCTCTCAACCTTTTTTCCTAATACAAGTAAATAACATGTCAATATTTTTCAAAGCAATTATGGCATAGAAATTTGCCAAAAAAATTATGATATATGAAATGATACAAATTAAGAATATAAATATACCTTCACATAGCTAAGGCCAAGTTCCTTTCTAGTATAACCTCGGTCCAAGTTGCGCATCACATACTCATTATAATCTTTCACGATCCTCATTATTATATCTGATGTAGAGATCCCTTCAGTCTGCTTTGTCTCTTTGAATTTTCCTATGGACTTGACCTAAAAAATGAGTATAAAATGATTAGCATGCTTACATCAAATGGTTAGGAGTGAAGGTAGAGAACTGTAACTGAGGAGGAGCACAAGTTCATAATTTATTTAGTTCTAATAATAAACTGAAAATGGAGGATCAAAATAAATCGACTTTGAAGAAGTACGAATCCAATATAATCCAAAGAAGGGAGTTGGGAGATATCTCATATTGATTGTTGGCATTTAACTGAAAACACATTCCCTAGTTGGCAACAGAAACCAAAACATCTTGAAAATCAAACAGGATAGGCCAAAGATTTTTTAAGTAGCAAAAAATGTTGGTTGGATATACAAAAACAATTGAGAAGAATACCAGAATAGAATTGAAGGAAGATAATCTCAGACATAGCTACACTACAATCTGAACTCACATATTCATAAACATCTTTGCCGGCCCCACTTGCATCAGCATAACTGACATGTAGAGAAAGGGAAAACATTAATAGTCTAAATTGAACAGTAAAAATAACAATAATAATATGATGTTCACATGAAATACCATAAAATACCGCGCCAAAATACTGAAGATCTCAGTTCATCATGCAAGGAGGAAAGGGCCGTTTATTCCCACAGCTCAGTGAAAAACTTTCTAGCTAAGACTTTTCCTAAAATTTCTTGCTGAACAATTATTAATATTGAATCACAAATCTTGCCAAAAAATAAAAAATAAAAAAACACTTTTCAATTTTAACTAATAAATCTCACATGTAGGTTGAAGGGGGTGAGAATATAAAGAAAAGTTTGGAGCTCGGTATCCTTACGGAAGAGAATCGTGTGCCACATAGTCAATCTGATGCTTGTCAATGAAGTCCTGGGTAATCACCCATGGTGCATCTGGAATAACTTCATCAACCCACCTTCAATAAAAATAAACAAGAATCCCAATGCTTAGTAAAAAATGATATATCTGATAAGACTTCAATGGTCTTTGTTTAATTGGTCCCAAGGCAAAGTATATGTAGATGCTAAGTGCCTGCTTGAAAGCATTTTTGGACCCTGCTTTTTCTTTAGCAGGATACAAATACATTTTCCCAGTATTTAAACCAATTTAAACTATGTATGCCTCACACTGGAAAATGGATTTTTGATTTTTCTTTTCTTTTCTTCTCTATTTGGGGTGGTGTTTTTTAAGTTAATTGACTGCCACAACAAATGTTTATTTATGTGTGGCATTGCCCATCAATCAATACTTCGTTTACACAAACAAATTACTTTCTGAATTAGAAAATTCCAAGAGCAGAAATAAACTCCAGATACAAAGAAGGGATTTTCTCAACACGAACTCAACGCAGAAAAGCTTATTTCAGATCCTAACATATACATTACACCAACCTGCAATGACGGAGAGATTCATAGCGCTCCTTGTCAATCATAACAGTTTTGCCCTTGTATTTGTGGGTGACTTCATCATTGCAGCATCCAACAAGAAGATAAGTGTTGGGGAACCTACAAGCATAATTGATGATCATCTTGCATCACAAAATGTACAAGTTTCACTCAGGTATTCAGAAGCAGAAAATGAAAACCACAGAGGTTCCATAACTTTGAGTGCAAATGGGTAATATTCCAAAGAGAACCCTATCATACTAAACAGCCACTAATTTGGCAAAAAACATTTAAAAAGGGGATTAGTAAGTTATCAATTTTCTGCTATTTCTTGAAATTCAGTGTTCAGCTTCCAAACAGTTATCGTTAAGGGAAATTCCTCATTGAAAAAAGAACATAAACCAACATGTAAGCATATAGGGGATTGAGCCCTTCTATAATGAAAATGGAATCATACTGCAAGTCATCTATCCACCATTGTCGTACCAAAACATTACTTTTACTCCCATTATTATCCATTCAAACCCATTTAAAATCTTCCAACACTTTGCACGTGGGGAAGAAATTCAATTACCAGCAGCAGATTTTTCACGTAACTCTATTATGTAACCAAAACCTTAGTATCGAAAACATATATTCACAGAAAGCTCCACAAAATCCATAGACTAATTATTATCAGACTTGGATTTCTAAAGAAAATGGAAGTGCATAGGTGCGCTTTCGTTAATTGAATTCTTTCTTCAAGTTCGTACGAGGTACTGTTGTATCTTAACACCATCGCAATACAATTACCTTCCCAATTTCAGAATTTATCACACTCAGAATACTAGTATGTATCCAATTAGTTTCACGAACACACACAAAACCACAACTATACATACACGTATATGCGCGTGTGTATGTGTATATAGGGAGAGTTCCATGTACAGTTTTTTGGCTTGTTCGAGAGAACGAGCATGTCCAAAGTGGAAGAGATCGTAAATTCCATCGGCATATATCCGAACCGGACGATCCACCGGCAGTTCATACTCCGACATTGACTTGCCGTTCAGTTCACTTCTCTCCATCCCTCTTTTCTATGCGCGCGCGCACGCGCGTGTTTCGCCGTAGGGAGCCGGAATCTAATGTTTACTTGCAAGTACAGCTTCAGTTGATGATGCTGAAATGCCACCTACCGTCCTGTGTCAGTCACTACAATTTTCTCCAGTGGGAATTGAGAGACAATTATTAATAGCGACTTTTGTAAAGTAATACGCACGATTGTTCGTTATGATTCGTAACTGCAGGTCATTGCCGACAGCTTAACGGGAGAAGATCCAGATGCGCACGGGTATAATTGCTGATGAGTCTGGGTTTGGTACACATGAAAATTTTCTTTCATATTCTTCCATTCATTTTTCAATAAAATAATATTTTTCATCACATAAACAACTTTTTTTTTCAAATACACATTCTCGATTAATTTACTATTCCAAAATAATGTGACTCAAACTCACCCTAAAGCGACAATCTTTACTAGTTAAATACGGCTATAAACATAATTTTGTTCCATTATGCTTCGACTAAATCTTCCCGGCTTAAGCTAGTTTGGCTTGGCAAAGCTTAAGTTCATAAGTACTTAAAACTATCAATCATGAACATAGACTTTCTAATTGCACACTACACACAAGCGATATAACTACAAAGTTCGATCCCCGGCAAGCAAGCATAAATACAAAGACTTTAAACTAGCATTATAGGAGGGTGTTTGATGTAAATTAAAATCAGATTTTAAGTGGATTGTTATAGAAGTTTATGAAATGTGTGGTCGAAAAGATGTGAGACTCGTGAAAAATGTGGTTGTTATTGATTGTTTGACTTTGATTTAAATTAAAATCAGATTTTAATCTGACCCAAGCGTGCCAGAATTTAGATCAATTTCTTATAGACACCAAAAGTAAGTCAAAATTAAATTTTTTTTTTTCATGTATTTGGAAAATTTACTTCCAAGGACTAACAAAATACTATCTTATTCTAAACACGAGTATATTTTTCATGGTGGGCCAGATCATTCAGCATCCCGAAAGGGGTGATGAGCCTTCTGGAATCAAGATTGATTCGATATGCTTGTGTAGAAGTGGTCCCTCATCTTTCCTTGTGCTACTTCACGTCAACTCAATTTGACCAAGATAAAACATTTTAAGAGTTTTGCTACTTGTACTTCGGTGTACAACTCCCTCACGAATAGGAGTGTTCACACTTAGGATTGGACGTGGATTGGGTTGGGTTGGATTGGATTGGTTTTGAGTCTAATCCAAACTTAATCCAACATGTTCAGTTTGAACCCATTAACGATTAAAACCTTATCTAATCCAAACCGACCAATGGTTGTAATATCTTTCGTTGAATTTGAACAATTTTTTTAGAGTTTAATACAATTTCAATTACGTTAAAAATTGTGATTTGAAAGATCTTAAGTCGATTGGGTTCGTGGGTTAAGTTCTATTCCAATAGAATAATATAAATTTAAAATATTGTAAAACCTGTTAAATAAATTATATCATGATCAAATTAAATACATATGAAATTAATTTAAATACATGTTGAATACCTGCATATTATACATATTAAATAAAATGAATTTAACATAAACATAAAAAATGTTAAATCATTTAAACTCAATATAAAATCTATTCATTCCTACCAAGTGTTTAGTCAAAAATCACGTCAAAAAATCAAGTCAAGAAGTCGAGCAGAAATAAGAAGTAGAAGAGACGTGACGCAGAGGAAAATTTTGATCATTAGGTTTTAAGTACTAATTTTCTTTTTAATATTTTTTTTGTAATTTATTGGGTTGGATTGTGTTTGATTGAGTTTTAATAGATAACCCGGAACCCAACCCGACCCGACTTAAAATTTGATTTCATAACGCGAACCTAATCCAATTGAACTGAAAAATCAATCCAAACCAGTTGATTTAGGTTGTGTTTATTGGTTTGTCTTAATAAAATTCATATAAGGATTATCTGCTGAAGTTTCAAAGTTCGGGGGAAGCATTGTAAGCCATAGCACCATAAAACCAAGAAGGAAAAATCCAAGAAAAGTACATGTTCCGTATGCATTGTGACTTTAAATTGTGTGTGATATTGGAGCAATGACAACATATGTCATAAATCATCAAAAAAAAGTTTATAAACATTAAATTATTATTTACTAAATAAATACTGAAAATAAACAAAAACATATATAAAAGCACACGTTGGTAGAGGTAGTGTCACCGCTGTGGGTGTTAATTGATGGTAGAATGCTTGAATGAAGCACCAAACTCGGTTGAATCAGGAAATCAACAAAAAATGTTCCAAAAATTGAAATGTTGATGTATTTTTTTGACGTTGAAAATGAGAAGATGAAGATAGAAACTTCAACATTTAGTACGCTGCCATCAAAGTACTAACATGAGAAAGAAAAGAAGAGAGAGAAAAAAAAAATTCAGAGTTCTGGAGATCAAATCAATATGCAGTAAAATCTTTAAAAGAAAATAGAAATAAGCATTTAAAACCTTGTGATCCTAAATTTGGGGAACTCAATTACTGGGAAATTTTCTTAAGTTCTTCGTGAATGAGTATTTCTGTTAAATTAATTGATGCTGAGTTGCCGAAAGAAAGGAAAACGAACTTACGCAACATTATTGTGTCATAATGCATATGAAAATGGTATATCTACGTTCGAGGTCGAGCCGAGACCTTTGTTTCTACTGTTTGGACAAGTTTTTCAGTTGTTCTTTAATCCAAATGTAAGGGTCATGCGCGTTTTGCTACTAGATGGTATTTCGATGATCGATTCATCTTATTTTTTTATTAGGCTACAATCTTGAAACGAATGTTCATGAATAGTCCAAGAATTTTGATCTTGTATACTCTTTCAATCCGAGACTTAAAAGGTATGCTATTTTTATTCCAATATACATATATATATTTTCAAATAAGTTCAAGATGGATTTTTAACTTCTCTCTTTCAAGTTTTTATCTATAGGAGATACTCTTTCAATTTCATAAAACGTCGAGCCCTTTGGATACACTTTAACTAGTTATCCTTATTTGGCATAGACTCATGCTATGTGTACAACCGAGGTTGACAACCTCTCACATGAGGGGTCCACTTTTTTTTTTTTGAATTTTTTAAACATGCGGACCCCGCACACATGTGAGAGGTTGTCAACCTCAGTTGTACAAATAGAATTTCCTTTTGGCATATCCTTAATTGGGTTATGCTCCATGTACCGAATTTTTATACCGAATCTTTTACACCTCACTCACATTAAGAGGTGGGGGACCACAAATCGAAATTTTTAAATACACATGGGACCCACACGGGGTAACCCATTCAGTACATATATATTAATCCTCCTTAATTAGGGGCCTGAAGAATATGTGGGTGGGTCCCATGACCCTTGGGGCTCTCTTCAGGTCCATTGGATCTCTAGTTGCAAAAGCTATTCTAGCTAGAGTGAGTAATGCTATCACTGAGGTTACAAATACAATTTAGGTGGTGTTAATATAACATTAAATGATAAATACAATTTAAGTCATTTAATTTCACTTTTCATTTAACCTATCATTTAAAGTCACCTAAACTGTGTTTGTAAACACACTGTGAATGAATAACATTATTCTTCTAGCTAGCTTCTAAAATTCGTTAGGCACATAACTCTTGACTCTCTTGAATAATCTTACTATCTAATTATCCCATGTTTCGTAAAATATAAAATTCAAATTCAAATTTAAATTAAAAATCAACAATTAATTTTAATCACATATTTCATTAACTTTTATCAAATCAAAATCTATTAAAAATTTGATTTTAATCCCCACCAAACATGACTACATACCTTTTAGGGATTATTGTTCTAAAAGTACGTCGATTCCTCTCTCTAGATGGAGAGAATGAATAAAAACACATGAAAATCCACTTACATAAATTGAAATTTCCATAAAATAAAAACAGGTTTGAAATATAACATATCAATCTTAACCATGTTACCTAGTTAATTGTCTTGCTGAGGAATGATCTTTATTAATAAGTACTCGTACAGAAACAAACTGATGAAATAAATTCATTGTAGCCGATTTTGGGAATGAAACTCACTAGAACTCATTGACGTCTATATGTACACAACACATGAGAGCTCGACGTGGGAAAGTGTAAGTTTATCGGCGAACACGAACCTTAATCTTAATATTCCCGAAAATCATCATTAATCCTTGTTCCAATTGAGAAATGATCTTCAGGTATAAGATCTTGCAAAAGAATGTTGTCAATATCAAGATCGTCTAAAGTCAACTCCTCCGAAGTAGGGTTGCTGAAAGTTGATAAAAATGCATCATCACTAACGAGACTGGTGTTGTGTGAAAACAAACCTTCTTGATCTTCATGAAATTTCTCGACTTCGAGTTTCTGCTGGTAGTTCTGGTGTTGCTCGTGAGTTTTCTGGGTGTAGTAATTGTATCCACGTAGGGAAATAGTTGAAGTTTCATTAAAATCTGTTGGAACTGCAAAGTTCAAGTTGATGGGTCCTTTGTAAGCCCTTGCACTTCGACAGCCGGTGAATTGTTGCACTAGGTCACGAAAATTGGTTGTGGTGGCTTTGAGGAGAGTTGTGGGTGCCTTCTTTGATGCTTTGGGTCGTTTTCGAACTGGTTTATTGATGTTTCCTGATTTAGGGATTACATCAGTATAAGGGGACGAATATGAATGTTTTGTGCTAAAAGCGTCATAGGATCGTTGCATTGTAAAACCTATAATGGTAGGAACTTTAGGTTAGAATCAGGTCACCCTCTTCCCCGAGTATACCTTTTCGAGGAATTATGAGGAAGATTGCAAAAACCAACATTTCCTCTGGTGTAATATATAGTGTCTCAATGTTAATGGAGGTTGACCATAAATTAGGGTCATATGATCCGTGTCAAGATCCTTGTAAGTGTGTGTGTGAGAGAGAGAGAGAGAGAGAGAGAGTTAAGCTACTTCCAGGAACTTCAATGCTTATCTAGGTGAATAATTAAATCATCCGGAAAAAGCTGTGGTCCTGGCCAAGTAGCAGTGTAAGGTTCGTTACAAGGTCGTTTTGGATGGCCTCTCCTGACACAGACTTTGACTGGGAAAGGGAGTGTTGAATTACAAATGTATGTTTATGAAATGAATTTGTAACAAACGCATATTTGTTAAAGTTTAGCCCCGGTGCCAATTATTAAATAAAAAAAAGAGTTTTACAATGTATTTTTAAGAGAATGTGTGATTAAAAAATATGAAAATGTTTTAGATTTATGTGCAGAATATTTTATTATGTGAATGTGTGATTGAAAATGATCATATGCAAAAAAGAGTTTTAAAACAATGGACACCAAACATGGGTTTAATATGAATAGATTTTGCCCCCAAGGCACATCTCCAAGTGGTAAAGGGGAAGGTGGAAAAACTCTAACTTTGTTTGAGGCTGTCGCGTCAAGAGTTCGAATCCTAAAATATGAATTTGGTCCTTGAGTAAGTGCAGTGTACAAGCAGCCTTCCACCATGTACCTTGAAGGCATAATCTGCGATTTACCTCCTTCACCAAAACTCAGGGCATGGCAGGTTAGGGCCGTCAAGGATGCGGTTCACCCTTTAATATGAGTATGTTTTGATAAAACTTTATTCGATGTGTGTATCCATCTATTTTATTATTATTGATTATATGTTAAAATATGCAATCGCACATAAAATTTAAGCATTTTAGATCGGTTCATGTAAATACAACGCTACTAGTGTGACACAATTGAAATTAGTCTACGTTTCTTGTAAAAAAATTTCTCAAAAAACAATGTTTTAAACAGTGATTTTTAGAATAATGTGTGTTTAAAAAGTAGGAAATTTTTTTGAATTTATGTACACGATATTTTATTGTGTGAATGTGGGGTTCAAAATGAGCACGTAGAAAAAAAAAATTTCAAATAATAGTTGCCAAACGGGGCTTAATTATGCAACTCCATTCCCTAGACTAGTCTAGCATTACTAAAAATATTGACTAGAAGATATGATTAACAATGGAAATCCCAATCAACATTGACCGTTGAATATTTGACCAAGTAATTCTACAACTTGAATCACAAGTAATAGGTTAGTAGTACAAAGCAGATTGTACTACTTCAAAAAATGTCTCCCTTTTCCCTAAGCTTGCCTTCAAATTAATTGGTCATAGTTGATGATTATATACGCCATTGTTTATCCACGCTATTTTCAAAATATATATTTTTTTCTTTTTTCTTTTCAATTACTCATTTTTTAATAAAATAATATTACACTCAAATCCAAAACTTTTCTTTATTTCTCGATCATACATTATTCGTCAATCCACTATTCGATTTTAAAAAAATACGGGGCTCAAACGGGCTCTAAAGGAGGAGAAAAAAAAAATGTCGTACGACAAGGATAGCTAACCTGCTACACATTATTTAATTTGTAGGGATGAAATATATGCATGCTGAAAACATTTTTAGTTCTAACTTAGATCAATTATTATGGGAAAGTTCGGTGAAATTTGTTTTCACTAAGATTGACATCTGTCTCTATTTATGTGAACACAATTTTATTAATTATCAATTTGCAGATGTTTCGTCGGGGTTTCCCGTAACTACTGAATGTAACAGGTCAAAATTGGATAATATATAACAAAACTGTTTATAATTGTTAATATTTTGAAATAGTGATTTTTTAAAAATAAAGAATTTTTTTGAATTTACGTATAATATTATTTTATAGAAGAATGTATGATTGAAAAGAAAAAAGATAAAAATGTATTAAATTTTTGGATTAGTCTTCTTGTACATTGGGGTGTCCATAATGGACACCCGGCACCCCCTATTGGATGGAATGCCGACCCTCTGGCACTACATCCAATAAGGGGGTGCCGATTGTCCATTATAGACACCCTTATGGACACTCCAATGTACCCATAGTATCACCCTAAATTTTTTAGCGCATGTTTGCTTTTATTTTTTCAACCCTATAATGCATTATATTATCATTGCCTCTTGAAAATGTGTCTCGCGGTAAGATACTAAAGTCTCGTTCGGTAGTGATTAAAATTGAAAATATAGTCATTATTGAGTCTCACGTGTCTAATAAAAATCAACAATAACGACTATTTTTTTAATTTTAATTCGATTTTAATCTCTACCGTAAAGAAGAAGAAGACAATTTTTGCATTGTTAACGGTCCAAAAACTTATTAAAATGGGGATTAAAATGGAAAAAGGCAAAAAAAACAGGCACTAAGTTGGACGCTTCAGTTTCTATCTACTGTTAGGAATTTGGCTTTCGAATTACGCAAGTTGTTCAAATGTAGTTTACTTTGACTACATCTCCTTTCCAATTATGTTTTATTAGAGGCTCGTTCTGTAGGGATTAAAATTAGATTAAAATTGAAAAACTAGCCGTTATTATTGACTTTTATTAGACGAGTAAGACTCAATAACGACCATATTTTCAATTTTAATTGAATTTTAATCCCTACCGAACGGGACCTAGATATATCAAACCAACAATCACGAAATGAGTGCAGATTCTTCATACAAGAATGCTTGATGTACAATATCGTTGACAGTATGTCACGTGACACGTAATCATTTGACAGTTTAAAAAATAATTTATCTGTCCGACCAATGTTTTTTTGTTTTTCATATACAACATTGTTGACAATGTTGTAAAAAAAATATTTTCCAAATAGATTTATCCTTTTGTGAAATATAAGTAGTTGGAAAGTGGATAATTTTGTGGTTCAATATAATGTGTAATTAAAATTAATTATGGACTTTGACTTCAACTTTTAGCAACTTTTTTTATTTTTCCGAACAAGCAAAAAGGGTTCATTTGGCGGAATTTTCTCTTTTAATTTTGTTTTTTTGTAGAAGAGTTTTCTGAAAAAGTCGTCTAAAATATCTTACTCTTATGAACTCTTTTAGTAGGACAAAATAATTTTAAAAAATTGTCTAAAAATATTCAAAAATAAATAAATAAATAAAAACTAGTCCTATTAGAAGCAATTTTCAGAGACATTGCTGAATGGGTCATAAAGCTATTTTCATTTTCCTCTTCCAATTTTGATGCTCGTTACTGAAGTTCCTCAAAATGAATTTGGGCTTGACACTAATTATTCAAAGAAAGTAGTCTCCATCAGCCCAATATGTTTTTGGGATATTTTGGCAGCGTAAAATTCTGTGACTCTACAATCTACAACAATTCCTTCGTTTTTTACACAAGATTTTCTCGGCCATCTTCCTCACCACTTTCCCACCCATTCCACAAGGATGGCCATGAATAATCTTCTATTCACCACTTCACCAATATCTCACAAGCAACTCCTTTGCACATTCTCTTCATTGCCAATTCACACACTCAGCTACTCACCATCACCTCCGTCTCTTCACTTTCCTACTTTGCCCTCGAGAAAACCAAGAAGTTCCATCTTCACCGTCCAATCTAAGGGGAGCAATTCAGCTGATGCCCCTGACCGCTTAATCTCAGCCATTACTTACTTTTACCCCTTTTTTGATGGCATACAGTATGGAAAATATATCATTACACAGTTCAGTCCCTTTCAGACAATCATTCAACCCTTAGTCCCAGCAATTAAGGTTTTCAAAAGCTTCCCTTTTAATGGGTTTTTGGTTTTCTTGACCCTTTATTTTGTTGTTGTGAGGAATCGCAATTTCAGTAGGTATGTGAGGTTCAATACTATGCAGGCTATAGTTCTTGATGTGCTCTTGATTTTCCCTGATCTTTTGGAGAGGACTTTTAATCCAAGAGATGGGGTGGGCTTGGAATTGATGATGAGCTTGGATAGCACCGTGTTCTTGTTCCTCTTGGTGTGCTTGATTTATGGCTCATCCTCTTGCTTTTTTGGTCAAGTCCCCAGATTGCCCCTTGTTGCCGAGGCTGCTGATAGGCAAGTTCTTTGAATTATGACTCTTGTACTCATTTGGTAATTTCAGCAATTTTTCTTCTTCATATTGATAAATTTGAAGTAGCGATACTTGTACCTTTATCATGCCATGAAAATTTGAGTCTAGTTCTGTATTCTGGACAAAGGAAGAAGATTGAAATGATAATTGCATTTCGTTTTATGGGATTCAGACATAGAAGGGATAATTGATGTTAAATTGAGGATACCCTTGATTGATTGTGTTGAAAGGATTTAAGGTACAATATTCAACATACAATGTATCTATTCTGTTATGATCAAGTTTTATTTTTGGTATGTTTATCTTTGGACTCTTCCCTTTGTTTCAGTTTGGATACTTGGATGATGATATGTGCATTTAAATGAATACAAGTAACAATGACTTCTTGAATTAATCATAGCTAACCTTGCGAATCCCCGATCTACTTTTTATTTTTCAATTTAGTATCTGGTTTTCGAGCTTCTATGCTTATAGACAACACATGAGCGTCTCTTCATATGGATGCTTATATGCTCTTGACCGTGGCTCTGAAAGAGTGACTCGTATTATTGCATTTTTTGCTAGGTTTGAGGTCACCGCCTAATTGTTTGAACATTAAGCCATTTAATGTTGGAAATACTATTTCTCATGCCAAAGGCGGTCATTCAATTAGGAAAATATGCATAACTAGACTATGAGCTAAGCAGTTTCTCCTCAGTTTTGGATTGAATTTGCTGATGTTATCGTCAATTTTTTTTTATTTTCGTTTTATTTTGGATAATGTGAACCTAGAATTGTTTTTGTAAGTCTTTACTACTGGATCACGTTTGGAAGTAGTAGTTTGGAAAGAGGTTTTCCAATCAACTAGTGGTTGAACCATTTCCGCTGCCTTGAGAATTAAAGAGCGTAATGATCTTTCCTTGTGGGGGCTCTGCACTTCGATATTTCTCCCATTTCATTTGTTTGTCACTAGGATCTATGGTGAATCTACAACTCATAGAGTCTGGATTGTCAATCACTATAGAAAAGAGAAGAATAGAGAAGACCATCACTATATTGGTCATGTAGCAAAATTTTAGGTTGGGAGTTTCTTTCTTGTCATTGCATTGAACCAAATAGTTTAAATAGGTTTAGGGCCTGTGTGGGGGATAATTGCGGTAATTACACTAAACCAGCTATTAAGTTTGGACTTTTAAAAAATCAGGTTTTCACCTTTTTTTTTTTTTTTTTTTTCCATTTATCAGGTTTTTATAATTTTAATTAATGATGATATTATAAAATTAAATTAACATATATACTCACCCTACTACCTATCCCATCAAATTTATTTTAAATATAAAATTCTACCATAAACCCTAATTCATTTCATTTCTCCCACCCCACCTCCCGCCGCCTCCTCTCCCCTCCCGCTCCCGGCATCAAATTCAACCTCCCGCTGCCTCCCCTTCCCCTCCCCTGTCGGCACGCTGCTGCGAATCTGCAGCAGCTTCGCTGTGACGCTGCTGCCGGTTCAGCAGCGTCATAGCGACGATGTGCTGCTGAACCGATAGCAGCGGTGCAGCAGCGAAGAAGCTGCTGATTTTGGGCAACAATGCTGATTTTGCTGTGTGCGGCGTCGCAGCAGCGTTCTGCTGTGTGTGTGGGTGCTGCCGGCGGGAGGTTGAATTTGCTGCCGACAGGGTAGATCTGTGGTGTGGGGGCGGATTTCTGTACAGGCGGTTTGGGTGGTGGTGGTTGTTGGTGGTGTTGTTCAAGCAGCTGTGGTGGTTGTTGGTGGTGTTATTGTTTGTGGGTGTTTTAGGGATTAGGGTCGGATGGGGATGGGACGAAGTGTATGTGGCCAACTGTTTGATCGTTCTGTGACCTGTGACCTTTTATTGTTGGTGTATTGGGATTGAGGGACGGGTGCTGCGGATGGGACGAAGAGTTTCTGTGACCAACTATTTGGTCGATCTGTGACCAAGTATTGGTGGTGTTTTGGGATGGAGGGATGAGTGTTTGGGTGTATGCGACTAACTATATTGTTCTCTGTGGCAACTATTTAAGTGCGACCTTAAAATTTGTTAATCCGTGACCAATAATATTTTTCATTTGTTAATCTGTGACTAATTAAAAATATGTGACCTATAATATTTTTCATTTGTGACCTCGAAATAATCCGTGACAAATTAATTTGATAAGTTGGACTGAAAATTAAATTTTTAACTAATTAATAAGATGTCTGTGACATTGGAATCAGAGCAGTTATCGGAATTAGGCGACGATCAATGGTCGCCGAAATTAAGCGCGGCTGGAGAACTGTCGTCGGAGTAGTCGCCGGAGTAGGGGAGGTGGGGTGATGTGGGGTGGGTCAATTATATTAAAGTTAAATATTTAATTTATAGATTAATTGTAAAATATAATTAATTAATTTATAGAAAACCCTGAATTTTGTAAATTTAAACATTGGAGCCTAATTTTTGATTTCATCAAAAATAATCCATGGCTTATGAATTTTTCCCGGGATAATTCCCTCATGGACTATGCTATTGTGAGCTTATCTTGGGCCTTGAAGCTCGGACATCAACGATCCAATTATAGAAATTGATATAAATAGCACTAAATGGTGTTAAAAAAAAAAGTATACCAGTCACTTTTGTGCTTATTTTTTCTTCTATTATTTAGACATTTCATACTAGAGGTTGGTAGTTGGATTATTAAAAAGACCAAGTTATACGTACTTAATTCTCTACATAATGTTTTATCGAATTGACAAGTGGCGGCTCCCTATTGGGGGGCGCCTGTACGCATACTTAATTATCTACATGGGGCACTTGTCTCGATAAAACATTATGTAGAAAATTATGTACAAATAGAATAATCTTTATTAAAAACAACAATCTTGCTGTGTGTGCAGAAATGGTTTACAATTTTTTTGACAGATTGTTGGCTGTTGGACAAAAAACACAATTGAACCAACCAATGTAGTGTTACCACCTGTATATCTGTAATGCTTTTCGTAAATTTCATCCGTATAAGGAGCTTAATTCTAAAACCAAACATTTTGATAAGACACACTGTATACTCCTAAATATTGTTTAATATTCAAAACTTTAATTTGTGTGCGACCAATATGTCATGTACCAAACGAATCGTAACCGACAACTAAGAACCCCAGAACTTGTATAAGCCAAACGCAGCTTTTGTCGGTGGAGGCACCTTCCTAAACACCCTTTAAAACGCCAGCTGGCAAACTACTGTAGCTCACACCCATTGTTTTTGAAAAAAAGCCCTTGCAGTATTCACGTTATACCATAATACGTCCACCTCAAATACGCCTCTCTTTCTCTGTTTTTTCCTTTTATTTTATAGAAATTCGGGCAAACTCAAAAACAAAAAGAACAAAGGCACAACCAAAACCAACATGCTTTTGAAAGGAAAAAAAAAAACAATTTTGCTATTTCTACCCTGATCTTTTATACTTTGGTTGACATTTGCATTGTTGTCCAGTATTGATTGGATGAAAAAGTTGTTTGAAATTTAAACTGTTTAATTGAGTAATGTCACATTGTAAAGCGTACATTAAAGTGTACATGTAGAAATGTTCAAAAATGTGGACCAATTTTATCTCTCATTACCTTTTAAGGCTTGGTTTGTTAGAATATTTTCACTATAGTTAATATTTTTTAAGCATTGTTATACTTATTGATTTATGATATGATTTGTACAATTGTATTCTTCTAGTGTCTATTTGCTCGCAGTGTATGTATTTGATGGAAAGTACAAAATTGAAGAAAGAAAGCGAATAAGGAGATGTCCGAATATAGTGAGTGTCGCGCGCTAAACAGGTCTCGAGTACAAGGGAATTGCATTTCATTCACAACTTCGATCGCTTGGTTTACAAACATTTGGTGCTCGAAATGTTAGACAATACCATACTATACTCTCCCATCAACCAACATCTTGGAAATTTTCCATAAAAAAAATGAGAATTTATAGAATTAGGAGGAAATAAATGGTAAAATGAATAAATAAAGAACAAATATCATACTTGTGTTGTGGTATTTGGTATTGTATTCTTGCCTTCATTTGATGCTTAACCCATGTTAGCTGTTCCCAGCTTTTCCTTTCTTCCGCCCATATTTATGCATTGTACTCCAAAAGATTTATTTATTTATTTTTATCAAATTCTCCAATCTTGATTTCATAAATGGGGATTTGAAGTTAGTTTGTTTGCTCTAAAATTCATTAATTGATTGTTAAATCATTAATGTCTTTTTAATCTTTAATAAAGGCCCCGTTTGGCAGAGATGAAAATCAGATTTTTAGTAGATTTTGATAAAAGTTAATGAAATGTGTGGTTGAAAAGTTGTGGATCGCGTGAAATGTGATGTTAAAATTAAGAATAAATCTATATGTACATAATCATTGTACATAATGGATTACATAAGTCCATGTGGAAGAAATCTGACCGTGAATGTGAAGTGTGGAAAAGTCAAAAATTATAGACTGTCGATGAATGCGCGCCACGTGTCCATTATGTAATTTATTATGTAAGTGATTATGTACTTGTAGCATGATCATAAAATTAATTGTTGAATTTGATTGAAAATTTTAATCCAAACAATGGAAAGTTTTGTTTTGGAATCCACGCAGTGGCATTAGCTGTAATTTTACTCTCAAAATCTCAACTCACTTTCTATAAAAACCCCCACTCAAATCTTCTTCTTCCTCTGAAGTATTCGCCCAGATATCTATAAACAAAAACTCATTCCACAAAAAAATTCTGTTTATTGACCAGAATGCAGCTCCGCCAGGCCGCCGTGGCGGTAATATTTCTACTCTTCTCAGTCACCTCCGATGCTCACAATATCACTCGCATTCTAGCCAAGTTCCCGGAGTTCTCAACGTTCAACCACTACTTAACCGAGACACATCTGGCGGAGGATATTAACAACCGGGAAACAATCACCGTGTGCGCGGTGGACAATGCCGGAATGTCTGATCTAATAGCAAAACACCTCCCCGTCAGCGGCATCAAGAACGTGTTGTCCCTTCACGTACTCCTCGACTACTTCGGCGCTAAGAAGCTACACCAGATCACCAATGGCACTGTACTAGCCGCCACTATGTACCAAGCCACCGGTTCCGCCTCCGGATCCTCTGGCTTCGTCAACATTACAGATATGAAGGGAGGAAAGGTTGGCTTCTCCACTGAGGACAACGGCGGCGTCAGTCACGCTACCTTCGTCAAATCCGTCGACGAAATCCCCTATAACATCTCTGTCATTCAGATCTCTAACATATTACCTTCTTCCGATGCCGAGGCGCCTACACCAGCCCCCAGCCAGCAAAATCTCACGGCTATAATGTCTTCTCACGGCTGCAAAGTTTTCGCTGAAACTCTCCTCGCTAATCCTGCTGAAAAGACATATGAGGACGCTGTGGATGGTGGATTAACCATTTTCTGCCCTGGAGATGATGCCATGAAGAATTTTTTACCCAAATATAAGAATTTAACTGCTGCAGGAAAGCAAGCTTTACTAGAATTTCACGGAATGCCGATTTACCAGTCACTATCAGGTTTAAAATCGAGTAACGGCATCACGAACACATTGGCCACTGATGGCGTGAATAAGTATGATTTCACCGTACAGAATGACGGTACTGAAGTAACATTGAAGACGAAGCTCGTTACGGCAAAAATCATCGATACTATAATCGACGAGCAGCCATTGGCCATTTTTTCGCTGAATAAGGTGTTGTTGCCGGAGGAATTGTTCAAGTTAGCTCCTACGCCTGCACCGGCACCAGCTCCCGAGGCTGATGCTGACTCTCCGGCCCCTTCCAAGAAAAAGCACAGGTCTCCGCCAGCGCCGGCTGCTCCATCTGACTCACCGGCTGATGCACCCAACGGGGATGCAGCGGATCAGACTGCGGACAATAACAGAGCCGTTGGATATAATGGGGGAAGATTTGGGTTTGTAATTTTCGCTCTCTGGTTTGTATTTTTACAGTAGTAAGTTCATTGAATTTTATTTTTTTCCCTTTCTCGTTTTTTCCCAGGTGAAATAATCTAGCCCTGTTTGATCTTATATTTATATTTATTTTTAATTGGTAATCATGTTTGTGAGAAGATTTACGGACCTTCTTACTTTTTGTTATATTGAATTAATAGAAAAAAAATTAAAATTTTTATTTATTTTGGAGCTATTTTTCATTTTGTTTTCAAATTAATGTTTTTATCAAAGGCTTGTTCGGTTTGACTTAAAAATCAATTAAAATTAAAAATATAGCCGTTATTGAATCTCACTCGTCTGATAAAAATCAATAATAACAATTAATTTTTCAATTTTAATCTCTATCGAAGATGCCCCAAATCCAAACTGGCACGAATAGGCATTCTACACATGGAACTAACCAACCAACCAGACAAGGCGGTCATGTTTCAATTCAATTCAATAAAAAACTGTAGGATTTAAAAATTGGGTAATTAACCCATAACATTTCTATCTCTTAAGGTTGTTGTGCAAAACGTTCATACGTTTCATTTTTTGACATTTTTATCCTTATTTTTACATTTCGTTGCCAAAAATGTCCCTCCATTTTTACCCTACAAATTACCTTTATATTTTTTATTGAATTAATGGAGCAATTGACAGTAAGTGGATAGAAGAACATTTTTTGGCAAAACCAGAAAATGTGAAAATGATAGTGAAAATGTCAAAAATGAAAAGTATGTGTAATAATATTGAAAGATATGAGCGTTTTGTGCTAATCACCCTAACTTTTTGTATTGAATTAAAGGAGCGACGTACGGTAAGTGGATGTAGTGACATTTTTGGCCAAAAAATAAAAATAATTAAGTGTAAATAAAGGTTTTCAAAATAATATTGAAAACTATGGACGATTTATGCTAATTACCCTTAAAAATTGTATAGATAAAAACCGTGTTAGAATCATCTAATTTTGAATAATTAAATATTAATTAAATTAAAACTGAAGAGATGAGTAATTTGAGTTGGATTAGGATGGTCAACAAAAAAAATGTTGGCATTGGAATATTAATAAGCTAAGCAACGCAATTAATTTACTGTCTTGATTAAACCCCTAAAAAATACTCCCTCAATCCCAATTATATAAGCTGAGTTTCTTTTTAATGTAGAATATTTTGTTATTTTCATTTACCAATGTACACTTATTAAATTTTCCCAACTTAATATGACAACTTCTTCAAATCATCCAAATACACACATTTCCCACTTCTTGAAAACATGGAACAACTCGCATTTCTTCTTCTTTTTCTTCTTCAAATTCCTTATTAATTCCAACAATAATTTAATTTTACATATAGGAAAGATCTTGACAAAAATTAATTTTCCAATAATATTAAATAAATTTTCTTAATCCGTGTGAAAAACGAACAAGCCTATATAATTGGAACGGAGTAAGTAGCACTAATGGAGAAAACCATTACTTAACTCACGTGGAATCTCTGTAAATCACGTGCTTTGATCAGTGTTGAGGTAACTAAAACCATCCTTCTCGTTATAGGTATGGATATTGCAATGTTTATGTTTAAAAAACTTTTAATTAAAACGCAGTATTTAGACTTTAAATTAATATATTATGTTTTAACTTGTTTGAAAAAAAAAGGACTATCTATGTACTTAAAACATATAAGTTGGGGAGCATACCGTAAAAAAGAAAAAAATAGAATGGGAATGCATTACAAGCAGCCCTATGTGATGGAACCAATGCAGGGACGGACCAGCACCCGATCGGGGGCAGTCGTGCGTGTTGGGATCCGTCAGAGTAATTTTTGGGAAGAAGAAGTGGGAACTGGCTTGTCGCTATTCACCTTCCTTCCGCCTGGTTCATCTTCCTGCTTGGTTCTGGAGTTCTGCTTTTTCTTTTTTCTTTTTTATGATTATTACAATGGGCTGTGCTGCCCAGCCTAGACATTATCTTTTTTTTTTTTTTTTTTTAAATTGGGTTGCTCAGTTGGGCCTTTGTTATTTCAGTTGGGTGTCAACCCAAGTCCAACCCTTTTCCCCAAATCAATTTAAGCCCTTGTTAGGCACTCATTTTTTTCTCACTCTCACTCTCATTCTTTCTTTTTCTTCTATTCAACCACACATTTTATCAATAAAATAATATTACACAAAAATCTGAAAATTCTCATTACTTTTTAACCACACATTCTTCCATAAATCATTATTAAAAAAACATTTTTCTACTAAAATGGGTGTCAAACAACCCCTAAAATGTGTGGTATAGAAATTCAATCACCCTTCAACTCCAAGGCGATTCCGATTTCGCTCCTGTCGAGTTCTGCCACAGCCTGTCCGGCCGTCTTCTCCACCACCACCGATCGGAGACCGCCGTGTGAATGCCTGCAACAACTATATTTTTTTCTGCCTAGAAGCCGTGTGTTTTCTTTTCAACCGGAAGCCGTGAGTTTTTTTTTCTGCCCACGTTTTTTTTTGTTTTTTTTTGTGTTATTATCTATTTATGAGTTATGGAATCGTGATTAAGGATAGTTTTCAGTTTATTTCAAATATGATTTATGAATTGGAATTGGGGGAATTAAAATTGGTTGTGGAATTGAATTTGGAATTGGAATTGGAATTGGATTAGGAATTGGGGGAAATTAAGGTTGTGTCTGGTAGCCATTAAAATGGCCAAAAGAATTGTAATTCCTACCGTTGCATATTACTTCAGTCGCAACAATTGACCAGCCATGAGTGGTGCGGGCCTCACTAACGATCAGGAAAGGAATTAAAATTTGGCCAAAAGCAAAACCAGACAGACCCTAAAATTGGAGATGGGTAATTGTTTGTTTTCAATTTTGGTTGATGAGGCTCACGATAATTTTAGTGTGTTTACTTATATATTGAATAATTTTTAATATTATATAATTAAATATTAATAAACGATCTCCTTCTTACGATCGTTGACTCATCAACATCCGCTCGAATTGGGATGATTTGTTGGATCCGTCCCTGGACCAATGGTACAATAAAAGAATTGTAAATTACTAAAATCGGACGAGATTGACCGTTGACTAACCTTGTGACATGCTTTTATTCATTCAGCAATAAATTCTTCTTGTAAGAGAGCAGATCGATCGGCGTAACCGAGGTGCAAGTTGCTCGCTATGAAGGAAAATATACTCTCTCGGTCTTCCAGAGGTAACATGAATTCATTAAACAAATCACATTATATATGTTTCAATTTCGTTTACACCTCTATTTCGAAGTGCAAAGAATAACTCAACTATGAAAATACATTTTTGTCCCATATTAATCACTTGCATATCAGTTCAACAAAATAAATAAAAGATTATACATACGTGAGAATTCATGTCTTGTTTGTTGAGCCAACTACTTCAGAAATAAAATAATAAATCTATGGCTTCAGATCCTCGTTGTTCATGTAAAGATAGCTTATATGATCATCGAATAAGGAAGTTATGGGCAATGGAGTCCATCCGGCATATCCCCTCTCGATTTTTGCTAAACAAATATCCTTGACATGCTTGAAAATACCGTGATTTTCGACAACAGGTTGTTCCGCGTATTCCTCAAAAGGCATCCACTGGGTAGCAACCAGATGCTAAAATTTGTAAGCACTACGTTTTATAATATGTGGAAGAGAAGACAATTCGTGTCAGAAAGCAATTTAAGATACCTTGGCCTCCTCAATTTCTGAGTCTTGCTTATGGATGTCAAAGGATAGTGGTTGCAGCGTGCACAGAAAGATCAAGTCTGACTTGCCGAAGAAGCACCTGTGCGTCTGCCTATAAATTGAAACAATGATTGAAATGAATATTGAAATTCTTACAATATCTAAAGCACTCGTCCCGTCTCCACCCACCCAAACAAAAACTAATTTTTACCGTTCCTAATATATATAGAGTTAGCTACCTGGAATAGGCTCTTATGCAAAAAAACATGTCCTAACAGTGTCATTCCCTTAATTTATTCACCATGGATGTCACCACCTATTTCCTCCAATTATTCGCTTAACTTATTCTCAATGGATGTCACCTCCTATTTCCTCCAAATTTAGGATTTATTTTAATTATTTCTAGTGCCCACACGTCCATCTTAACATTCTCATTTCTGTTACATTCTCTCTCTTTTTGACACATTGATATTTTCTATAGCTAATCCAGACGGCAGAAAGATCAAAACATTCTATGCCGCAAGAACCTTTACAACAAAGCTGGCATGTCATATGGATTCTCATCGGGAAAGCTCGTATAGTTCAGTAATTACACCAAAAAATAAAGTAAACTCTGCGCCAAAATTTGTCTCAATTGGCTGCCCATTTTTCCTCTTGGGTGAGTAACCAGTAAGTTTTATAACTTTCTCATGCAAGTAGGAAAAGAAACTTCAGATTAAAAGAAAATCTTGAGTAATATTTCATTAAAAACTTTTACCTGAATGCTATCACATCAACAAATTCCGTATTGATCTGCAACAATAGATATCCAGCTCTCTCAAAATACTACACAAAATGCTTGGAATGAGGAAATTATGTGTTATTTATACCTACACAGTGATTACTTACTCCTGTTTCTTCTTTTACTTCTCTTGTTGCACCTGTGAATATATCCTCTCCCTGTGGATTAAAGAGCTCGACACGCTGATCATGGAGATATAAGACCTTGTGTCGAAACTTAGACTTCTGGAAACATGCATACCTCTTCAAGAATACCGGTAGGGATCTTCCAAATACCTGTTCCCCAAAATCTGCCAAGCTTTTCCCGTACAACTAGCAACTGTAAAAGTGAAGTTGCAAAATTTGAAATAGAAATTCAAGAAACTATTGTTACCCCTATTCGATAAATTTTATTCAGTAAGCTGAAGCACAACTTGTCACGTTAATATCAAAACATAATATAGTTCTTAATGAAAAAAATATATCCAAAATAAGAGTTGTGAATTTGCTGATAAAGAAGTATGAAAAAAATATGTACGTTGAACATCAACAAAAATGGAATGAGAAAAAGCCACAGCTCTATTATGATGTTCAAATGGGACATAGATAGAGGGTGCTTCTCATATACAGAAACTTCAAAGTACCTCTCTTTTATCATTCATGACAATAGCACCAATGCGGATTTGGTGTGTAGCATTTGCAGGGATAGCGCTCGTAGTATCGGGAATCCAGTATGCAAGCATCAAGTACTGAGGCTCTGCATGATGATACCAAAATCCTTCCTGCAAAAATACAGCACTATCTGATGAATTCAGGTGTCAAAACATAATAATTGATCCAAGAATATTATACTGGTAAAACTACTAAACAAACTGCTGCAAGTTTTTGAATATGCTAGTCTCAAAATCTTATAGAGCTGGAAAAAGGGATAGGAACAAACTTTAGCAACAGTTACCAAATCAGAAACCTAACAATCACACCACTTCTATAGTTGTTAGGATTGACCATTTAAAGTATAACGAATCAAAACCAGTAAATCACATTTTCATATAGATAATGTCTTGTGTTTTGAGCGAAGGAAACATCATGGAATCTGTAGACCTACCATGAGACACATACAAATATCCATGCCTCAAAGTATAACCACTCTGTTTGACATGATATGCTCAATTCTAGGAAAAGCCATGAAATGCTAATATGACAAAGAACTTAAAATATCACAGATATAACGAACAGCCATTTTACCTTGACTGCAATTTCAACAAGATTAGCAAGTCCAATTGGTACTTTGATCCAAGCACCCTTCTTTCCCTGCAAGATAATTTTGTCAAACTAACAAAAAGGAACACAAAAATCAAGAAATTTTAGCATTGGATCAAATGCATATTACATGTAATTATGTCTAAACAAGAGGGAGTCATTGATTAAAGATTGCTAAACAGTTGCTATAAGCAATCTTCTGAAATGAATTGGTTACTGTGATGCTCATTCCACATAAGCACCTTGACCAGTGCAAGTATTTCGGAAAATGATTTCAAAATAATTGATCGGATAACATATAAATCTCTTTTAGCATATAAGTGGCCGACGGGAAACCCATAAACATTCAGAGTAATAACTGAACCACAAAGACCTTTCATTCTACAACTCTTTTCCAAGTCATATTAAACATGTGAATTAAGAGCAAGAATTTAAAGATTCTGTTTTAAGGTCAGAATGAACAAGACATTAAAATTTTGAAAGTTCTCAAGTCTAGCAACACAACATGGTTGATATGTTAGTTTCTCAGATCATACTCTTTACATTAATGCTTGTTTGGTAGTGCTTTTAATTGTAACACCATTCATGCATGAGTAGCGTCGACTAAAAGGTAAATTCCTCTATAATTATACATTTTCTAACAGTACAGGACTTTGCACGGCCGCAGACATGTCTACAAGTGTTACAGTGGACAAGAGTGACAGTTTATCAAGTGCCCGATAGTAACTGGGAATGGAATAGTTATCAAAAATTATCCAGTCAATTGCTTCTCAAAAATGAAAAATGGATTAACAAGTTGAAAGTCTTAAGAGAAACTTGCTCCAGCGTCATAGGAACATATACCTCTAGCTTCCACTGGGAAAGAGAAGCTTTAAGCATTGCCTGAAAAACGTTGGGGTCCATAGGCTCCTTCATATCCACTATGACTCCCTCATGGTCATCCTCATAAGCAGGAAGCACTCGTAACTTTGGAACTCCATCTTCAACAAATTTTTGCTCCATTAAACTGCATAATATCTGAGATGAGATATAACATTCTCTAGCGCAATCTTTCAGACATCCACTCGGCATAATGAGATCTCAACAATACTGTTCATGAATTTAACTGCCATACTATTTACACTGAAAATCAGTTTCATTGATCAAATAAGCAAAAAAAATTAAATTAATTAAAAATTGATTCTGGCTATACTATTAAAATACAGATTGCAGTGCCTAAGCAGTTAGCAATTCTTTGGCAAGAAAATTGATTTTACCAGAACAGAACAAACCATTATCCGTCAAAAATCAAAACTAGCAATTATAATTAATTCTATATCAGGATAAGGCACACGATATGAATGAATTGCAATACATAATCTAAAAAATAAACAAGTACCTCTGCAGAAACAGCACCAAAACTCCGAAGTACTGCTGTTGCCAGTTACTGCTGTGACCAATAATTGATAAGGATTCGTACTTGAAAAGAGTTAAGGATGGTGGGGACACTAGCACGCGCCGAGTGCGTACAAATAGCATACCTGGAAATTGATTACGTCATTTGTGGGGCCCAAGCACGTAGCCGCCCGCTGGCTGACGAGGCGGATTGCCCTACACTGAAAAGGACTCGCTGAGCACGACTCATGCACGGCAATATTCATCGACTTGCTGCTACAAAGCAAACGCACAAGGATTGCTTGAAGGTGCCGTGCTAGTACTCTTGTTTGGTGGCCATTTTATTTTGAAAAAATAAAATTATTTTGAATAGCAAGTTTTTTTTAGAATATCCAAGTTAAAAAATGATATTAGATGGTTTCAATAATTATTTATGATGGTCAACAAGACAAAGACTACTCAATAGGCAACACCACATATTAGACTGTCTATCATTACGAGGTGGTTAATCACTATGAAACTCTCTACATTCTACTAGATCGTATACCACTATGAGGTTCTCTACGTTCACACTAGGTCATTTGCCATTATGAGACTGTCGATCACTATAAGACCATCTACATTCATATTAAATCGTCTACCATTATGAGGTAGTCTGCGTTCATTATGAGACTCTTTATCACTACGATGTCAACACAACACTTAACCATAAAAACAATCATGAGTTGTATGAGAACCGTTCGCTGGTTATTATGGACACAACCAACAATTAGATAGGTGGAGGTCCTCCACTTAGAACATGAGGTAGTGGGAGGTATTATGTGAGATACATGACACAACAACCGTCGAGCAATTATATGATTTTGGATGCTTATAAATACTCTTAAGGCGAGACAAGTATGAGTCTTGGAATTTTGGTTATCCGAATACACATTTTATATTTTCTTCCTAAGTATACGTTCCTAAATCTTTTACTAATTCTCATGCTGAAGGTGCAATGGGGGAGAAAGTCTCAACATCATTTCGTAGGTAACATTTGTTTATCGAAGTAGCAGAAACACATTGCGTCGTTGGAGGACACGGAGGTTTGTTTCATAACTTTTTCAAACAAGTAAGAAAAAAATTGAGTTCAACGTTTACGTATAGAATATTTTATTTTGTGAATGTATGATTGAAAATTAGTATGTAAAAAAATGAAAGATCGAAAGACAAACGGGGCTAACTGATGAATATAAATAAGAATTATATTAAGTCTACATTCCATAGTATACACCTTTGTTGATATTGTGTAGAAATTCAAAAATTGTTGGGCAGAAGTGTGTTTTCTAAAAAACTTCCAATCATGTGTCAACATGTGGCACAATATCAAAAATGATTTTAAAATAAAATGTATATGTAGCATGACTGATGAAATAAACGATAATTACTAAAAATGCCCTACACTGAAAGGGATTATAATATTATACAACTTGGATCTTGAGACTTTCTTTCTTTGTATTTGAATGTGACTGAAGATTGCTTTAATAATTGGGTCACATCGAAGCCTTCTTTTGAATTTTAGTCCCTCTTTGACATCTATTTTGGAAGAAAAATTAGTTTTTGAATAGTGATTAATAGAAGAATGTGTAGTTAAAAAGTAAGGAGAATTTTTGAGTTTATGTGTAATATTATTTTATTAATAGAATGTGTGGTTGAAATGAAGAAAGAGAAAAAAAATGAGAATGTGAAAAAAAATGGGTGTCAAACATAGGCTTAATCTCATTCTTATTTTTTTTTTCTCTTTCTTTATTTCAACCACATATCCTCTAAATAAAATAATATTACACAAAAATCTAAAAGTATTCATCACTTTTCCACCACACATTTTCCCATCACTCACTATTTCAAAAATTCTATTATCATTTTAGCCTGTGTCCGTTTCACCTTTTTTCCTCATTTTTAGAAAATATCCCACCGTTACACAGTGACACAACCACAATCTTTGACCAAATGCTCTCTTGGTGGGTCCCATAGCTTTGAAAATAACGGTTGCAATTTTCATTTTCATGGCCAGACAATGAGAAACAAACACAGCCTTAATGAGATTCAAACACACACTAATTTAAGTTAAAGTCAACAATTAATTTTGATCATATATTTTATGATATTCACAATTTTTCAATCACACATTTCATCAACATTTACTAAAGATCTGATTTTAGTTGCAACCAAACATGGGCTAAAAAGGTTATATAATTGTTTGATTCAAACATGCCACTGGACAAGATATATTTTTCTATACAGATTTGGATATTTTGTCATTATTTAAAAAAAAAAAAAAAGTCAACTAGATAGCAATTTATAGATGACTAGAGATCAATTTTGAATCAAGGTGTGTATTCACTAGACAACGACACTTAGATTTAAAATCCTTTAGCCTATGTTTGACACCCTTTTTGGGTTAAAATTTGGTTTTTAAATAGTAATTGATAGAAGAATGTGTGGTTAAAAAGTAAGGAGAATTTTTTGGTTTATGTGTAATATTATTTTATTGATATAATGTGTGGTTGAAATGAAGAAATAAAAATAGAATGAGAATGAGAATGAAAAAAAAAAGAAAAAGATGTCAAACATAGGCTTAATATTTGTGTTACCTAAGCCCCCGTTTTGTCGTCTTTATTTGAAAAAATAATAATGCTTTCAATAGTATTTTTTTGAAGAATGTGACTTTAAAAAGTGCGATTTTTTTTTTATTTTACGTGCAGAATATTTCATTGTATGAAAGTGGAATCAAACATGGACTAAATAGCAATTTACAGAATACATTGGATGCACACATGTTTAGCATTTGTCCAACATATAATTAAAAGTCATATTTTTTTTCATTTTAATTATTGTAGGTGGGACCTCACTGTCACGTAAAACTACTTTAAGAACATTGATCACTCAACATTTACTCGAGTTATTCATGATAACCCATCCATCCATCAATGTAATGTAATGGATTATATTTCGTCCTGATATACAAAAACCAGACATGACATTATTAAGGTGTTGAATGTCGCTATGACTTCAAAATGGAAATAAAAACAAAATCTAAATAGAGGAAAAAAGATCTCTTTTTTCCCTTTATTTATTTTATTGCTTTTTGTTATTGTGTTCAATTTTAAATAGGAAATATTTTTTTAAATGCTATGACATTTTAATATTCAAATTGACCTACTGGGCTAAAGCCGACTTGATTAAAAAATTTAAGATTTAAATGTTAAAAAATAAATGTTCAGACCTAAAACGGTACTTTATCCATAAGTTTAAGGACCCAAAATAATTTTACCAACTTTTGAACTTCGCCCGACATGTCCATTTGACTTTGAAAACGCTTCTTGTCCATTTATGTTTGGACTTTGGTATGAATGTTTGGACTTTTTTTTTTTCGGCTAGAATATATTGTCCATTTATGTTTGGACTTTGGTATGAATGTTTGGACTTTTTTTTGGGCTAGAATATACGGAGTCATGACAGTGGTATCACGCAAGAGGAAATTACACAAAACCATGCTTTTTCTTTTACATTTTAAAATTTTAGATTTTTAACTTTTTTATTCACTTTTCAAATTTTTATAAATTTAATTAATTAATAATAATATTATAAAATTAAATTAATTTATATACCTACCCTTACTACTTACCCCCACCACATTTTAAATAGAGGAAATTACACAAAACCATGCTTTTTCTTTTACATTTTAAAATTTTAGATTTTTAACTTTTTTATTCACTTTTCAGGTTTTTATAAATTTAATTAATTAATAATAATATTATAAAATTAAATTAATTTATATACCTACCCTTACTACTTACCCCCACCACATTTTAAATATAAAACCATACTAAACCCTAATTCATTTCATTTTTTCATTTCATCTCTCACGCCTCTCTCACCGCCGCCTCTCCGGCGACCACTCCGACCGCCGCCTGCTCCGGCGACCGCCGCCTCTCCCCCTCCCTTCTCCCTCCTCCTCCCCCTTCCCCTTCCCCTCCTTCTTCTCGGCAGATTTGGCAGATTCCCCCGCTCCGGCGAGCCCCCCATTTCTGGCAGATTCGGCAGCGGCGACGCTGCTGAGATTCAGCAGCGTCGCCGCTGCGAGGCTGCCGTTCAGCAGCGTGGACGCTGCTGAACGGCAGCGTCGCTGCCGTTCAGCAGCAGATTTTTTTTTAATTTTTTTTAATTTTTAATTTTGAGCAGATTTTTAATTTTGGAATGGTAGAAAGGCAGTGCAGTGGGTGTGAGATGATGTGCTATGGGTGTGCGTTGTTTGTGGGGATCTGTATGTGTTGGAGATGGATCTGTGTGTGGGTAGCTTATCTGTGGGTGTGGTGGCGGATGTGTGAACGGTGGTATGTTTTGGGTGGTGGCAGTGATTGTTTTTTTTTTTTTGATCTGTGACCTAGTTATTGAACCTTGATTTTTTATTTTTGTCTGTGACCTAGCTTTTTTTGGTGTCTGTGACCTAGTTATTGAATTATGATGTTTTTTTTTGGGTCTGTGACCTAGTTTTTTTGGTGTCCGTGACCTAGATATTGAATTGTGGTTTTTTTTTGTCTGTGACCGTGCTATTGAACATGTGGTGGGTTTTTTGGTGTCTGTGACCTAGCTATTGAACTGTAATGATTTTTTTAGTGGCTGTGACCTAGCTATTGAATTGTTGTGGATTTTTTTTTGGTGTCTGTGACCTAACTATTAATCTGTGACTTAGTTATCGAACTGTGACCCACAAATTTGAAAATACGTGACTTGTGACATATAATTTTTATTGATGACCATTGTTAATTTGTGACCGTAATTTGATAATTTGTGACGGTATGATAAGTTGTGACCTATAATATTTGTGATATGTGACCGATAAAGAAATCGTGACTTTAAAGTTTTAATTTGTGACCGTAATTTGATAATTTGTGACGGTATGATAAGTTGTGACCTATAATATTTGTAATATGTGACCGATAAAGAAATCGTGACTTTAAGTTTTAATTTGTAATCGATGAACAAAATGTGACCTATAATATTTTTCAATTGTGACTATAAAATAATGTGACACATGAAAATTTTGATTTGTAATCAAAAAATAATTTGTTACTAATAAAATGGTTAATTGTGACCTAAAAACTCTTAGATTGTGACCAAACTCTTAGAATTAAATATGTAATATTAAATTGATTTAATAATTTATTATTTCATAAATAAAAATATTAAAAACCTGATTTTTGAAATTTGAAACTTGTTTTTGTATTTTTGAAATGGTGTAAAGTAAACCCCTTATAAATGTAATCTTCCCATCACGCAAATAACACGTGTCGCTTTTACAAGTAACGAATTTTTATTAATTTAAGGGCGTGTTTGGTAGAGATTAAAATTGAATGATACATAAGGTAGTTATAAGATATAATTTCAAAACTCGGGTCATCATTCACATTTTATTAATTAAATAGATAATTAAATATATTAAGATCACAATATTATACAGTTTATAGTCACGTTACTTATTAATCACAATTACAAATTTTACAGGTCACTGCTTATTTAATAGTCACAAATTATCAATTTAATTGTTACAGATTATTTCTTTATCACAATTTTTACATGTCACAACTTATTTGTTATTCATAAATTATCAAATTAATAGGTTATGCATTGTTTCACGTGTCATAAATTTTATAGATCACAACTTATTTCACGATAATAAATTATCAAATCATTTAGTCACAAATTATTTCTCAATCATAAATTATCAAATTGATTGATCACATTTTAACAAATTGTGCATTGTTGCAATCTCACGTTCTTTTAGATTACATATTATTTATTGTCCACAAATTATCTATTTTATCTATTACATATTACTTAATGGTCAAGTTAGTATTTTTCTTGGTCACAATCATATTTGGTGATAAATATTCTTCATCCCACCTCATCCCAATAGAAAACGTGCACCACCTCACCTCCACGGTCAACACCAGCATCACCATCGCCGCCACCATTTTGCAAACCACCGAATACCATCAACAAAAATCCTCTAAAACTCTGGCTAAGCGAATTGAATCAGATTGGAGGAAAAAATCACCCAAAACAACAGTCGTAAGCACTGTAGCGATGATGAGCCCAAAACTATAATCGCTACTTAGTGATAAGCATTCATACGCACGGTGCACTTCAATCTCGTCAACTTTTTCTACAATTTTGTCCATGTTTGTACACTTTCTTTTAAAATTCATTTTCAACAACACATTTTTCAATAAAATAATATTTTTCATCACATCAATAATTTTTTCTTACTTTTTAACCACATATTTACTATCATATCAATATTTAAAATACATTCTTTTCTCGATAATATTCACAAAACACACCATGTATACAAATCTAACCACAAAGAACAACCAATCTTTCAAATACCTCTGCAACTACCCCACTTCAGTTTTGCTAGCTTCATAGCACACTATCAAAGTCTACCTTCGGCATATGAGGAAACATATTTCCAAACAGCAAATAAAAGAACACACGACATAGAGTAGATGAGAATTAAAAATAAATATCCTTTTGTTTGGATAAAAAATGAATCGGGGTTAACCAGGGGCGGATGCAGAAGATTTTTGTTAGGGGGGCACACTCGAACTTGCAAAGAAGTTGGGATAAATTTTACACTCGAAAATTTACGTAAAAAAAAAATCATATCCCATATAATTTTGCATCCGAAAATTTACATGGGATATGACTTTTTCGGATGTAAAATTTTGAAATTTTTTTGTCATGTTCCATATAAAGTTTCCTAATAAATGATGAAAATTACATTGAAGTGTATCGCAAAAATAGTAAATTTTAATGAAATAATTGATTTTTTTTGAAAAAATGCGAATTAGACGTTTTTCTTTAAGACTTACGTTTAACATATTTTTAACTATTTTCGATATCTATTTGGACTATTCGATAAACCCATAATGTAGTTATCGAAATAAGTTTTGAGATTACATAAGCAATTTGTAGATTTGATTAGCATACAATCGTCGGTAAATTTTTAAAATTAGCATGTTATCGAAATTCAATTTATTATGATTTTGCCCCTGTTTGGTGGAAATTAAAATCAAATTTGTAGTAAATTTTGATAAAAGTTAAAACATTTATGGATTCTATGAAATATATTATTAAAATTTATTGTAAACTTTGATTTAGATTAAAATTTAGATTTCAATCGATACCAAACACGAAAAAAAAAAAAAACTCAAAAGTTAGGGGGGCACGTGCCCCCCCAGGACCCCCCTGTGTCCGCCCCTGGGGTTAACAGATGGGTGGGGACTGTATACCTGGAATTTGAAAGTAATGTCGAAATTTGATTTTTGAAATAATAAGTTAAAATATAGGGCTAGGTGTAATTTCCACTATTTTGTAAAGTGAAAATTACACCCATACCTACATTTAAAAATCAAGTTATAACCTTATTTTTTTCTTTTTTTCAAAAATCAGGTTATAATTATTATTTTTAATTTAAAAAATATATAATTATATATCAATCTCTCAATTAACAACCGTACCCACCCAAACTCCAAATCCTAAAAATCTCACCCAATTCAACATACCCGCTCAACCACCACTTTCTCTTACACATGTTGATGCATAATACGGCGAAGTTGCAACAACGATGAATGTTGGTGGCGGTTGCTGATGCAGATTGTGGTGGTGGTGCAATTTTTATTGGTTGGAGTTGCATGGGGTGGAGGTTGTGGTTTTTGGAGTGGCACTTGTGAGGTGTGATGCAGTGACGATGTGTGTAATGGTGGTGGAGCTAGCAATAATGATGAGGTGGTGGCAATGGTAAGGTGCTGGCGGTGGCAATGGCAATGGCGGTGTAGGCAATAGTGGTGATGGTTCAGGCGGTGGTGATAGCGGTGAGGTGGTAGTAGTCACAAATGCCGATGGCAACGACAGTGATGGCACGATGTTTGGTTGATGTTGGTGGGGAAGTGAAGTGGGGGTGCGATGAAAAGTGTTTGCGATTAATAAAATCATTAATTGGTAACCAATAAAATTGATAACTTGTTATCAACTATCGCGATGTTTGGTTAGTGTCAGTTGTGAAGTGGGTGGAGCGAGGGTGCGGTGAAGAGTTTTTGTGATCAATAAAATAATTAATTTGTAACTAGTAAAATAGGTAATTTGTTAATAATAAATAATCCGTGACTTAAAAAAAATGAAGTTGTGACTAAATGTGTAATCATGACTTACAATTTGTTAAGCTGTGATCGAAATAACTTGTGACCAATTAATTTTATAAATTATGACTTATAAAATTTACGATTTGTATTCGGAAAATAATACGTGACCTATTAATTTGATAATTTGTGACCAATAAATAAATTATGTAATATAAATTTTGTGATTTATGACCGAAAAATAAACGTGACCTATTAATTTGATAAATTGTGACCTATAATTTTTTTTTTTTTATGATTAAGAAATAATATGCGATCAATTAATTTGATAATTCGCGATTGAAAAATAAGTTGTGACCTATAAAATTTGTGATTCATGACTATGAAGTCTATAATTATGACTGATACATAATTGTGACCATACATTATATAATATTGTGACATTAATACATATAATTAATAAAATATTTTTTAATTAGGTATTTAATAAATAAAATTTAATTAAGGTCTGATTTTTGAAATAATAAAATTAATTTCTTAATTTTGAGAATGTATTTTGCAAAATGATCCCTTTTAAAAATCATTATGGTCCCATATCTATGGAAGTAGAGCCGGGAAAAATTTATATTTCAGGTGTATGGTTTATACCAATTCAAAAGTGAGGTATATAGTTTAACAATTCAAAACTCAAGTATTAGATAATTAATTAAAAATATTTATTAATTAGGTCACAATTATACAATTAATGGTCACATATACATAATTATAGTTCACAATTTACTTATTGATCACATATTATTAAATTAATTAGTCATTGATGATTTCGAAGTCACAAATTCAAAAAATTATAGGTCACATTTAATTTCATTGGTCACATATTTTCAAATTTGTTGGTCACGTTCACGTATTATTTTTTAGTTACATATTATCAAATTTTTAGGTCGCGATTAAATAAATGGTCACAGATAATCAAACACTTGGTCACATATCACTGACACTACCACTTCGGCCACTTTTGACCACCCTCACCTCCTCACTGCCATAACCACCACGCCACCAACATCACCACCAACAACCCCACCACCACCGAATCCAACCACACACCACCACCACCAACCAGATTCGAACCCACCACACACCACATTTACACCACGCCTGCGCCACCATCACCCACAACACCACTTAACAAAAAAACCACGTCACACCACAACCATCACCCAACAAAAAACCCAAAACCCGTCACCGTCACCACACTCCCACCCGTCGCGACCCCACCACCACCACAACTCCACTCCGTCACTGCACACACACCCATAGCACCCGTCGTGACGCCACTGTGAAAGTGTCGCATGGCAGCGTCACAGCAACAAAAATCCACTACCCCAACAGGTGCTCCAAGCGGTGGTCTTGAAGGAGAAAATTTTAGATTGAGCTGTTGCACTTCTGCCTAGATCGTCGTCGTGAGTTTGATGATGGATTGTTGATGTAGGCGGTGGTCGACGATAGGCGTTGGTTGACGGTGGGTAGAGGGGAGATTTACAAAGAGAGGGAATGGGAGGGGAGAAGAGGCGAGAGACAGAGGGGTAAGGGAGTTGAGAGTGATAAATTAGGGTTAGATTTTTAATATATTCCATGATATTTGAATAATGAAACTTGATTCCAGATTTTTGAATTCCATTCTTCGAACACTAGCCAAATCCAGACTTTGAAAATCAGTTCAAGCTATAGCGGGCCGACATCCGACCCGCCCCCACATTTCCGGGTCCACTATTCATCCTGTTCGTTACAATTGTTAATTCTTTCACACGGGTAAAAAATTTGAAATCCCATCTGCGCTCATAACCGTTCACCCAACGGTCACACCCACACATTTCTGTAAAATTTTACTCGATAACAGTAATAATCAGTATATTGGCGTATGGATTATTGTATGAAGCGAATGGCGGTGTGAAGAAGAAGAAGATGACGACGACGGTGGAGAAGCTGTTGGTGCAGATCTTCGAGCGGAAGAATGGGATTATCGAACAAGTCAAGCAGCGAACGGAATTGTACAACCAACACCTTGCTTCTAAACTCCTCATTGATGGGATTACCCCTCCTCCATGGCTTTGGAACCCTACCCAATTCTCAGATCCAAAAGGTGCCCCCAAATTAATTTCATATTTGTTAGCCCTAGGATTTACTTCATTGTCTTTAAATTATTCGAGTCACTTTATGATATAGAAGTTGGAAGAACCCAGCATGTGTCAAATCAAGCCCAAGGAACATAGAAGGTTATTATTTTTCTTTTGATTTTTGATTATAGTATTTTGTATGCGGTAAATTTGTCAACTTGTTTTAAGAAATGAAAATGATCCAGCCGTTTATGCCCTGCAAGAGCTAGGTAAGAGTATTGGAGCTAACTGCAAAACTGTGGAAAGTTGACTTGTACTTGCAGATAAAACTGCTGCAGCATAACATCCAACCCCCAACCACTTGCTTACGAAGATGTTATCTGCAGAAATTAATTGTTGATCATTAATTTCTTAAGCTTTTGAAATATATTTAATAGTTTTGCCCTAAAACCTCTTAGAATTGGAGCAGGTTTTCTTATATTTTCCTTGCAAATAAAAAATGTTTCTGTGCTTTTTGTCTGTACTCATTAACAAGTTTACTTTTTATTGATGGATTTTCTCCCAAGTACCTTGCATAATCTGTAAGTTACAGCAATATATAATTATCTTAAAAGTTTTTTTTTTTGCTATTGCAGAGCTGAATAAGGAAGAGTTGATTTCTAAACTTCTACTTCCACATCCCCAACCTAGAGTTGGTTTCTCTACTGATTGTTTCTCCCTGTACAAAAACCTAGTCAGAGAAAATCATGGAGATATTTCTGATGGACTTTTCATGGACAAAGGTTTCAAGGCACAGGATGCGCCAATGGTTGCAACTGTCAGCAATGAGAATCGTGCTCAGTGTACCCCAAATGGGCTTCCTCAGCTAGATGTTATCGGTACCTCACCTGTGGACGAGACAGATGAAAGGCTTTTAAATATTTATTATGCACCAGATCAATCACTAGCTAGATTTCAGAGGTCAAAGTCTAGACAGCAGGCTCTTGAGCATCGGAGCAGTGCAAAGGCACAAGCTAAGATTTGCTTAAGCCATGAGAATGGCAGCGATGTTCCTCCTAGCAGCATTAGATTATCTATTTCTGCTTCTGAGCAGAATGACGAGGCTTCAAAATTGGCTGAGCCCTGCGATATCAGTCGCCAAAGTTATGGGGACTGGGATTTGGATCAAGCAAATTGTCAAAGCAAGGAAAAGGGGATGAATATTGACACTGGTAGAACTACTAGGTCTAGAAGTTCTAACGATGTCCCAACTTTTGTCAGTGATTCTACTGCTGATGCTGAAGCAGGCAGTTCCTGTGATGATGCTAAAGCAAGGAAAACAAGATCAAGGTCTATATATGTTTCTATGCAGGAAGACCGTGTTAATGAGTTTTCGATGGCCGAACCATTTGCTAGCAGTTGTCAAAGTTGTGGAGAAATGGAACTTGATGAAAGAGATTATCAAAGCAAGGAAACTAGTATCAATTCTAACAATAGTGCACATGCTAGGTCTAGGAGTTCTGGTAAACCTCAAAGTTATGCTAATGATTCTTCAATAACAAATTTCTCTTCTGATGATATTCACAGGATGGATAATACCATAGTAGATCCCATGGTGAAGTTACACGTAGACTATGTTAATGGGTCAGTTGTATCAATTAGTTCTTCTAATGGCCCTACCGAAAGTTTCAGTGCCCGAGAATCAATGTTAGAAGATGGGAAAAGGCACAAGGAAAAGAGCGATGATCTTTCCTGCAGTAGGATCACAAGATTCAGCAGATCTGGCCAACAGAATCCTGGTATAGGTGCGGATCTGGATTTGCCTCCTCACTCTGCCAAGGCCGATTGTAGAATGCTTGCTCCAACAGTTGGCTCATCAATGGAACATCTTAACGTATCTAATGAGGTTTTGGGGTTGGTTGGTAGAGTGACTATGCCTCAGACTAGGTCAGGTGACAAAGGCATAACAGACCCTGTCAATAGATCTAATAGTTCTGGCCAGGGGATCACAGACGATCAGAATGCTTCAGGTGGTCAAATAGTCCAGCCTTGTTGTGAAACGCATGATGTTGTTACCTTGAAGGGGAATGCTGAAATTCTTGTGGCTGATGACCTTGTTTCACTTGATCTTGTTGGAGAACAGTCTGTAAATTCCAGTCTTAGTGATGCCAAGCGAAGAAGAGAATTGGACTGTCTTGTTGCACGGGCTCCCTCTGATTGTTTTATGGTTGTGAAGCCAAAACAACTCGATTTTGATGACATGGAAGAGCACAACTCAAATGAAACCTCCACTTCTATTCCCAGAAAGATAATAATTGACAGCTTACCAGTAAATATATGTTGTTCTTTGTTAGAACATGAACTATCACTAGATAAAGATTTTTCTTGTAATATCCATCAATTATCTTCACATAAGAAGTCATTAGAAACATTGAAGGTCTCAAACAAAGGAAAGGAAGATTGGAGGGGTTCTATTGAATCTGATGTCAACATGCAATTTAAGATCCAGACGGAGAAAGATAGATCGGTAATGAGTAAGCACCCTATGTCAATGAGTTTTGAAAATGAGCTTGAAGCTGTGGTACAAATTGAAAACTCTCAAATGTTACAGAAGGCAGATGTTTTCTTATCAAATGCTGTACCTTATATAGAGATCCATCAGGCGGAACTTCATTTGAACCAAGGGCGTGATGCCTCACCAGATATGCTCATTGAAAATGTAAGTTCTAATGTTCTCTTTCGCTTATTTTAATGCTTACCCTATACATGCATGTGTGTTTTTTCCCGCCAACACGAAAGTTGTATCATGTACGCATACACGTGCACATTTGTTTGAGTGAGGTAGCTAGCCTATTTGCATATAGATTTTTTAGTTAATTATCTTTTGATATTTCTCTTTACAGAAAAAAATTCCAACTTCTATCTAACACCCTAGATAGTTTAGGGTATGTTTGATTAGCGTGGAAAACGTTTTCTAGAAAAGTAAAAGTTTTCGTTGTTTTGAGCAACCCCCCCCCCCCCCCCCCCCCCCAAAAAAAGTGTTTTCCTCAAAAACAAGGAAAATTAGGCATATTTTCAAAGGTTGGAAAAAAATTGGTAATCATACACTCTAAAAGTTGGAATTTGGGTGGAAAAGGCCATTTTCCATGGAAAATTTTCCAATCAAACACACCTTTATATTTTTCTTGAAATTCATATGGATGAAACCTTGGTCAATATGACTAATCGTTGTTATACAAACATTCAGAAAAACTTCATACAAGGCCTATATAATATCCCCAAGAGGTATGAGCTAACCTGAGTGTTTTTGGTTTTTCATTTGGTCTTTGATTTACTCCCGGTGTTGATTCCCAGAAGTTTGTAAAAGATGTAGAGTAAAATTACTTATTTTATATGAACCTTGGACTCATTCAGCTGATAATAATAAGATATAAGTGGTAGGTATGTTGTGGAAATTTACTGGGATATTTTATAGCAGCCTATGATCTATGTGGAAATAGGATTATCCATTTCGGTTGTTGTTCAATCAATCTTCTGCATGTTAGTGAGGATGGCTTGATTGAAATTGCAGGGAGTGCATTGGTCAGGATACTCATAGTATTGATTTTTGTTCTTTTAATCCAGTACAAAATTGGTAAGTCTTTAACTAAAAAATATTTATGAATAGGTTGGATGTGCCTATTTCCTCCCAGAGCAAATTCACATTTAGGCCAAAACTTAGGGGCTAGTAAATTTTTTCTACACAAACATGCATGCGGAAAATTATTGATAAGTAGTTGATGGATTGTATGTTGGTAGCCTTCCTTTCTACTCGTGCACCTCTATTTGGTGCCTTATTGCCTTTTCAGTAAATTCCTGTTTACTGGAAAAATGTCCACTGGTATTAGAGCTACATCAGTTCAGTGTTAAACTCTCCAACTGGTTTGACAGGGTGCATATAATTACAAAGGCGAGGATAAGGGTGCATCTGGATACCATGTCTCTAACAGCCAAAATGTTCGGCCATCTTATTTGTCAAATTCAACCAGCCAGGCAAGTGGAGAGTCCAAAGATTGCTTGATCAAGAAAGTTGGAAGGGCAGATTCAACCTGCATTGTCCTTGATGAAAAAAAGCAACTTAAACATGCATACAATCTGTCTTGCGACAGGAGAGACTTGGATGGGAGTCTACCTCAAGGAGAGAATGATGGAACGGCAGGTTCAACTTACATTGTCCTTGATGAAAGAAGGCAACTTCCTCTTCGGGAGACTCAAAATTTCTCATGCCTGGATGATGAAGTTTCTACTAAACATGAGCACAATTTGTCTTGTGACAATAGAGACTTGGACAGGAGTCCACTTCATGGTGAAAATGGATTATTAACATGTAATTCATTTGGGTCTTTGCACCGTGAAGATGAAATTATCAATATTTCAAGTTCTCCTCAAATCACGAAGAAGCACTCACCACCTGAAAGAAGATTCAGGCCTGCCAAAGAGTGCTCATGGCCACAGATTAAGAGGAGAAAGATCGAAGATCAGCGAACTAATAGTTTTACATCTTCCCCAAGTTTTAGGGTACAAAAGCGTAACTGCATTCAACCGGACTCTACAACTTCATGTTTGAAGAATGCTGAAACCAAAGGTGATGTTGTCTTGGTGGATGCATTTAAGGAAGACGGGAATTTGATGGAAGTCATTGAGTCGGCACTTGAGTCTCATAATATCAAGGTATATATTCGACTGGAAAGCAAGGCTTTCCTTTCACATGTTGCTTTACATAACTGGATGCAGTGCAAGAAGACATTCTTTTTAAGTATTTTTATCATGGCTTCTTTTTATAGCAGGTTTGCTGGATACTAGTATAAATTCTTTCATGAAGCTCTTAAAGCTTGACTCTGATTTTCTATAATGATATATGTGTTATAGTACATTGCATAGCATATCTAGCTTTCATGTTCTCAGTAGGACTTCTGGAATGTAGATTTTATGAAGATCTTATCTCATGGTTTTGACAAATAACAGAAATCAGATTGCAAGCGCTGTCAAATTGAATATGATGGTCAGCTATCTACTAAAATAATTATTTTGTATCCTTTCTCATCTATGATAGTGAACTGTTTATAATTTTCCTCAATGTCTAGGCAAATAAATGAAATCAGATTGCATATGTTTCAGTGAATGTAACTTGTAATCATAATTATACCTGGAATATGAGAGCACTTAAATTACCAGTTTATATTATCTTCAGCTGTGTAGAACTTTAGTGGAAGTAAATAAATAGCTGTATATATTTTACACAGATAGGGAAATAGGGAATGTGACCTAAATATTTAAGCATGTTCAACAAAAAACCCTTGGCCGCTAGCCTTCTGTTTGATTAATTATTTCATTTGCCGATATGCATTTTGTGAGGTTGTGTGAGATTCTAATATGCATGTTTGGACTAAGTGGCTCGTTGATTTAGTATGGAATTGAAACTATGAAATATCATTTAGGGTTCCTCCCTTATCACTTAACTGGAAGTCAATTTTTGTTAGCAGAAGATCTGATATCTCTAGAAACAGATCTCCCTTGGATATCGTGTTTTCACAGGTAGCTCTTTTAGCTTTCTGATGCAGGAGCTCCATTCACGTCAATGTCTATGCAGGGCACATGTTATTTTGAAGAGGAGAGTAAACACAGAAAGTCCTCCTTTGTTATCGATCACAAACAGTTAGGGGCATCCCTTGTCCTGAGTTCAACTGAAGATGATGCTAGAGGCACAAGAGGATGCTTGGCTAAGGAAGTGAGAACTCCATCTCTGGGTAGCAACTTTTTAGAAGTAATGAAACCCCATGATGAACAAAGTAGACAACACTTGTTACCTCTTGATAACAATTTTGATCTGCCAAATTCTGCTAATTTGGCTTGTTTTGAGAACACCCTTTCTGAAGGAAATTCCCATCAGGGAGAGGACAGGCTACTTCCACAATGCTCAGTTCCTTCTCCTAATGATAAAGACCTGGACTTTGTTTATGTTGATCAAACTATGCCTGTGTTGGAGGGATTTATTGTAGATGCACAAGAAGATAATGGAGAAGTGAACATTGCTGGTGATGGAATAGATTTCGACAAACTGAACCTTTCTAGGACTACAATTGAACGTGCCAGTATTCTGGCACACATTTGCAAATCTTCTAGCACAGATACACGTTTATCCCACTTCTCATCTCATTTCAAGTTTCAGGGAACCCAAGATTTATTTCAATCTGAACCCAGTGGTCTTATTGAGCGGTTGGGCACTTTACCTTTGAATATAAACGTTGACGAAGAGTTTGGATTTGATGACAGTGTTGTGAATGCATCTAAAGGGATGCCATATTCTGATTGTCTACCATATTCTGGTGCACGATTTGGTTGGCATTCAGGAAATCATTATGCATCTCCTGCTGGGAAGCTATGGGAAAGATTTTCATCACACTCAGGAAATTCAGAGAAGAGTTTGAGTTCAAATCCGGAGCTAACGTGCTTTCCAATTGAGGAGGATTTCAGTGTAAGTGAAGAGAATAAGACTCTGGATGAGGAGGTAGATGAAGTCCAAGAAGAGATTGATTCATCAGACAATAGTCATTATGCTCAAAGAGAACCACTAAAAGATTTTACAAATTCAAGTCTAAATTCTGCAGATGAGATCTCTCTGAGCAGAGATAGTGTGGATTATTTTAACACAAAAACCACCTTCACTGGGATTCAAAATAAGGTCAAACAAAAATCTGAAAGTCTCTTAAGAAATAACAACGAGGCAAAGGAAAACCGGACGTTATCCATAGGAGCAAATAAAATCAGGAAGGCCAAGGAATCATTTAAAAAAAGTTTCAACAAAACAAATTTACCATGCAGAACCAGTTTGAGACAAGAACAAAAGTTTTCATTGAAGGAGTCTAAGAGAAACAACATTGTTTCAAATGTCTCTTCATTTATCCCGCTGGTACAACAAAAACAAGCGGCTGCAGTATGTGCAGGTTATTTTTCTTCTTTCCTTTGCTTGGTGCTTTATATTTGTTTATCCTTTCATAGGAATTTCATTTGTTCTTAAACAATTTGATACAGTAAACTTACTAATTGCATTTGTTCAGGTGGTTCAAGATCAAGAACCTTTCTCACTTTGAAGTATTCTCCATTTTATATTTGTCTTATATTATGCTTTTATTTTATTTCCTTCTTTTGTATATGTATTATTAGCACAGCACGTCTTCGACTCCCTTGCATCTCTCTTTTTTCTTCAGTTTGTGTTTTTGCTCTAAGAGGAGCTTGACACTTGTACCATCTTACCTAAAAATATTTTTATCATTTTATGTACATGATAATAGGGATTAACTATTATATTATGCAACCAAATTACATGTTAGGGTTTGGGGTATTACATAAATGGTGGCTTCTAGAGCCTTCACCTTGATGTCTCTCTTTCCAGTAAGTGTATAGTTGAGAATTATGGATAGAATGTTACGAAGTTGTTTAGAAGGGGTGTGAGATACTTATGGGTTTTGTGTATTTATCTATTTCATATATAGTTTAGAACTTATTATGTTTCAGGAAAGAGAGACATCAAGGTGAAGGCTCTAGAAGCTGCAGAGGCTGCAAAGCTTTTGGAAGAAAAAAGAGAGAACGAACGCAAGGTAAGAAAAGAAGCACTGAAAGTCGAGCGAGCAAAGATGGATAAAGAAAATATGAGACAGAAGGAGTTGGACAAGAAAAAAAGAGAAGAGGAAAGGAAGAGAAAAGATGCTGATATGCAAGCAAAGAAAAGGCTGAGAGAGGAAGAGGAGAGGAAGCAAAAGGAGAAGAAAAGAATGCGCATTGAAGTTAGGCAAAGACAGCAGAGAGAACAAGAAGAAAAAATGTGTGCCGAGAAAGCAAAGAAAGAAAAACAGCGTTTCAAAGTTGTAAGTTGTTCTATATCACTAGTAACTTTTTGCTTCCTGTTTCCATGACCTCACTTATCTTGGTTATATTCTAGCATGAACAAGTGAACAGCAGTAAGGAGTCTAACAATGAATTCAGAAGGCAACAAAACCGGGATAAAGCTGGAGATGATGCTGCTTTCAAAGAAACAGAGACTAAATCTGTACCATCCGGACTTACAATGGACCAGCAAACTATCATTCATTTTGAAGAATGTGGCGCTTCTTGTGAAATTGGAAAGGTGTTGAAAGTTTCCGTTTCCGTTTCTGTCTAATTCAATTCATATTGTCTGTCATGTCTTCTTTGATGTCGAACCTTGTTAGTGAAAACAGCCCATAATAATGAAGTATATAGAAAAATGAGCTTACAAAGATATGTAGTGTCTATGGCGTCTAGTTTACAGGGATGTCAAAAAGATTGGATTAGTTGTTCAATTTCTTTCTACTTCTGTAACATCTTCTAGTTTGCCAATGAAGAAATTTAGCTTGGCACTTTTTAGGGTCAAAACCACTTTCATCAAGATGCTAAAAACGAGTTCTTTCTCGAGTTTCATACTGACATTTTCATTTTACATTCCTTTCCTAGGCAACGAATGTGGTGAATAGCTCAAGCAAAAATGATGACATGTTTGTCCAGAAATGTCTAGAGAAGTCGTACGATATTTCTCCATATCAGTGCTCTGATGATGAAGATGAAGAAGAAGAAGAAGACTTACCCTCTAGAAAATTAATACCATCCTGGGCCAGGTGAATAACTAAATAATTTATTTTATTTTATTTTTTGAAATCTCAGCATAAACGGGACTGCTCTGACAGATAATATTGGATGTTAACCACATATTTCAGTAATAATGTTTCATCTCTGCCCTCGAACACTTACAAAGGAATGTAATTAATCTTTTCTTTTGGTTTGTAATGAACCATATAATGACTTTTGAGCTAGTTCTATACTCAGGCAATCTTTTCTTTAGAAAATCGAAACTCCTGAATTTTATGTATTCTTTCTGCAGTAAAAGCTCTGTGGCTGTAGTTTTACCCTCGCAGCAAGAAATGGATCCTGATGTTATATTTCCCCAGGGAAGCTTTTGCAGCATGGATGAAGGTAGTTGCTATAAAGAATTTTTTTTTTTCTCTGAATTATCATCGCAGTTGGTGACTAAGGCCTTAATTTGCATTGTACAGTTCTCCTTCCCCGAAAGCTTCAACAAAATTAAGTGACAACAACATGAATGGAGTTGTTGTCTCTGGACTTCAAGCATTGGCGATTGATTTTGGTTAGGATTTCTTCCATAGGATAAGGTTCTTTCTTACCATGCTCTTTATTTTTGTCTATGATTTGTTCAAGTGGGTGAACAAACGCGAAGAATAAGTGATAGTAGGATAGGTTAGAAAAATATATCTAGCAACTCATTGGAAAATTCATTAGCTTTACATTTTCTCCTCTTTGTACTTTACCATGTCATATTGAAAGTTCAACGATTAATCTAGGGGAAAAAAAAAAAAGTTTTGCAACTAAAGTTGAATAACTTTTCTATGAGTTAAGAGTAACTTAAACAACATTTTTAACCTATGGATGTGAGTAAGAGCACAAACTTCTGCACTTTGACCACTATCAGATGAGGCTGAGTAATGTCTTTCTCGAAAAAATCAGTCTCACGATATTTTCAGCTGAATATGTTTTTAGAGCTTCATTCACGTTGGATTTTAATTGAGGCCTCTGTCCGATTTCAATCGATTGATAATTAAAAGCTAATGGCCTGTTCGGTAGGGATTAAAATCGGATCAAAATTGAAAAATTAGCCGTTATTGTTGACTTTTATTAGACGAGTGAGACCCAATAACGGTCATATTTTCAATTTTAATCCCTACCGAACGGGGCCTAACTTTCATTATTTCCTTCTTAGGCCACTATAGAGTTTGATTTCCTTTTATCAGCGATATCTTTTTCTTCATATGATATTGTAGTTAGTTTTTGTTCCTAATAAAGTTGTTTCTTTCATAACCGACTCACAGATGAAATAGCAGATGGCAATCTTGAAGGGTTAATCAGAAGGATAAGCAAAGCCTCATGAATAGAGGGATGTATAAATTGCATATGCAACCTTGGACAAGCCTTTAAGAACAACTAGGTGGGATGATACTGTACAGTATCAAAAAGGAAAAAGTGGTTAAAATCTCGTTATTGTACTGTCGAATTTGAATCTGTACAGTACTAGTAAACGAGGATTTAAGGTGTAAGGTTGACTACCACCCTCTGCAAAAATAAGGGTTTTGTTCTATTAAAGCAAAAATTTTCCCTATGCTTAGTTAGATGATTGGAAGTTTAATTATAAAAGTACTGAGCTAGAGCAGTGTTCCAAACTTATAAAGGTACTGTTTTGTTTACCACTATGTATATAAAATGCTAGCAGGAAAGTATGTTGTAGATAGCAAGAAAGATTTAAAAACTAGTGTAATAATCGTGGTTATTGATTTCATGTAGAAATATTGACACGTTAAATCATTTCAATTGTTACATTAGTGGTTCTTAAAATACAATATCCCCAATAAAGTATCAAAAAGTTCTCTTGACACGTGTGGTCGACTTGGTGTAGTTAGTAGATGATTAGATCAATATTTTTTCTTATTTTTTTTGGGGACGAGAAAAAAAGAAAGAAAGAAAGCATAAGGCAAGGATTAGATAAGAAGGGAAGAAGTGTTTTGAACATGTTGGGCTTTTTCTACCTTGTAACGGCTATATGACACGTGATTCATATGTGTATATATATTTTCATTTTTTTGGGAATCAATGTTTATTTTATATAATGGGAAGAAGAGCCCAAATCACATGGTATTCAGTGTCATTGGCACTTTTTTAAGCTCAATTTCTAACGGTCTACACAGTGAGCAAGATTCCTCAAGATTCAAGAATAAGACTATTAGCAGGGAAACCTTCATGCATATGCGATAAATGAGGTCGTGTTGAAGTAAAAAATATGATCCAGGGAAATCTTAATGCATATACCATAAAGAAGGTCGTGTCAAAGGCAAAATACGATCAACAAGGAATGAAATTGGGAAGATATAAGTTGAACATTTTACTGGACAGTATGCAAAGCAGCAAAAGTATCTTCTTCTACTATCACGTCAAGTGAGAAATTATTTTTTGGACGATTCTAATCCTACTACAATTCAATTATTTCAACAATGCCTTACTTTTCGTTTCTCAATATACGTTTAATTGAATGTTCTATAATATATTAAATATCCATACTTTTTTGTTTTTATTTGTATTTAATTGAATGTTAATTATTATACGTGCATGTAAAAAAATAATTAAATTGTATGAGAACAATTAAATACATTCATGAACATGGAATTTAATTGATTTGAATCAATGAATGAAAAAGAATAATTTATATATATGTACGTGAACCAACTTGGAATTTAATTAATTTGAATTAATAGATATAGAAAAATAATAATTTATCTACATTTAGACAAATGGTGTCATATCATGGATTAAATGAATAACATTAAAAATAAATAAGTGTACATGAACTTGAAAACTTGACGTGATATTTAATATATCTATAAATAAATGTTAATTACTATACACGCACCTATGTAAGTAATAGAATTGTAGTACTTAGTAATTGAATAGCCCTAAAATATAAATATATAAAGTGTACATAAACTTGAAGAATTAATTGAAAAATTCTTCTCCAAATCAGCATACCCATATTACCGTTATAAAGCACATGGTCTCACCTTTTTTCCCAATTATTTTGTTCTTCAAAGAAGTACCCACCATTTCCTTCAACCATTTAAACCCCGTTTCCCCCACCCCCACCCCGCCAAGAAAATAGCTTATACTCTTTTTCTTCTTCATTCATGAACTCAAGTACCTGTTCTAAGAAATTCGAGTACTTCTTGTAAGAAATCTTCAAAATATTTCTCAAAAAAATCATCACATCACCATGTCTCCAAGAAAGCTTCTTGTTTTCTTGATTCTCATTAACCTTTCGGTCTACCCAGATTATGTGTTATCAGAGAATGTTAATCTTGATTTCCCATTCTTCACATTCAGAAACATTACTCTTCTTGGCGATTCTTATCTCCGAAACGGCGTAATTGGGTTAACTAGAGAACTTGGGGTCCCTTCTTCAAGCTCTGGTTCTGTAATCTACAACTACCCAGTTGCATTCTTTGATCCGGAGACAAATATAACTGCTTCATTCTCCACGAGATTTTCTTTTTCCATTGATAATGTTAATCCGTCGTCCTTCGGAGACGGTTTGGCCTTTTTTCTCTCTCCTAATAACCAGACATTAGGGAGTCCTGGAGGGTACTTGGGCCTAGTGAACTCATCAGAGTTAAGCAAGAACAGGTTTATTGCAATTGAATTTGATACAAGACAGGACTTGCACTTCAATGATCCTGATGAGAATCATGTTGGATTGGATATAGATAGCCTTATTTCAATCAAGACCGCGAATTCAATGATTCAAGGTGTCAATTTGAAGGGTGGGAATCTGATTACTGCGTGGATTGATTACGAGAATGAGAAGAAAAAGTTGGAAATTTTCTTGAGTTATTCAAGTTTCAAACCTGAGGAGCCTCTCTTGAGAGTTGCTATTGACCTTTCTGATTATCTTAAGGAGTTTATGTATGCGGGATTTTCAGCTTCTACTGAAGGGAGTACAGAACTACATTGCATTGAGAATTGGAGTTTCCGGACTATGGGATTTCGCCCCATAAGGCCGAAAGTTCAGCCTCATAATGTTTCTGATAGTTCTGTGCCACTTAAGTCACCAATTACAGTTTCTGGTTCAGGAAATATGCACCATAAGAGGATTGGTTTGGGTCTCGGGATTGGTTTTCCGGCCTTCTTTTGCGCAGTTCTTGTAATATTTGGTTGGATTTCTGTCAAGAAATGGAAGGGTATCAAATCAGAGAGAATCATCAAAGCAGAGCTGGTGACAGGTCCAAGGCAGTTTAGTTACAAAGAACTCAAATCAGCCACAAGAGGATTTCATTCTAGCAGGATTTTAGGTCATGGAGCCTTTGGCACTGTTTATACAGCTCTTTTCATGGATTTAGGAACTATTTCTGCAGTGAAAAGATCGAAACATACTCATGAAGGAAAAACTGAATTCCTCTCGGAATTAACAATAATAGCTTCTTTGAGGCACAAAAACTTAGTCCAGCTCCAAGGTTGGTGTGTTGAAAAAGGTGAATTGCTTCTTGTTTACGACTTTATGCCCAATAGGAGTCTTGATAAGGTACTGTATCAAGAATCTGAAAATGGTAATCCTCTGAAATGGTCGTATAGATACAATAGTGCAGTGGGGTTGGCCTCTGTTCTCACTTATCTGCATCAAGAATGTGAGCAGCAAGTGATTCACAGAGACATAAAGACTAGTAATGTTATGCTGGATGGGAATTACAATGCAAGATTAGGTGATTTTGGACTTGCAAGGCTTATGGATCATGGGACGAGTCCAGTTTCGACTCTTACTGCGGGAACAATGGGATATCTTGCTCCAGAATACCTACAATATGGGACAGCAACAGAGAAAACTGATGTTTTCAGCTATGGTGTGGTTATACTTGAACTGGCCTGTGGACGAAGGCCTATTGAGAGAGAAGACGAAAGCCAAAAACAAGTGAATTTGGTGGACTGGGTTTGGAGAAAGTATTCTGAAGGAAAATTAATTGAAGCAGCAGATCAAAGAATGAATGGTGAATACAAAGAGGAAGAAATGAGAAGGCTGCTGCTTATAGGCCTAAGTTGCGCCAATCCGGATAGTAGTGAAAGGCCTTCAATGAGGAGAGTTTTTCAGATTCTCAACAATGAGGCAGATCCTGTGTTTGTGCCGAAGGTGAAACCGAGTCTTATTTTCTCAAACAGCTTGCCATTGAGTATTGACGAAATTGTTTCAGATTGTGAAGAATGCAGCTCGCCCGGTTCTGAGTTGGAAATCAAAGTTTATTGAACTTAAATTTTGTGATTAGAAGCTATTATTTTCTTTTATTTTTTGTTAGGTGGTTTTCTTTAGGTTTTCATTATCCATATACAGTGAACGTAAACTAGCCACAGCTCAATGCCATTTCATTGAACATTTCAAGTGTGCATCAGACTGCATTATACTTCACAATTTTTTAGTATTTCTACAGTTAATTATGTTGGGGAAATTCTCGTTCAACAGAGTGCTTCCTATTAAAATCCAACCAAGAGTTTGGTTTGGAAGGGGGGCGTGGGGGTGTTTCAAAAGAGTTAGGTAGAGCAATCGTGATTTCGGCATAGATAAGTTATCATATTCCTTAAATTGTGAATACACTGTACCTTGCTGCGTGTTAACAACTTTCATTGTTAAGTTGTACTGTTTTACTAAGCTCACTCTCATGGTATGTGTTAACTACATAACTATACTTCTATGGTTGAGCTCGTTTTTCTAGTCTTGAGAGTGCATGCACGAGCTCGAACCTTCTTATAAGCATGAGTTGGATTGCAATACTTATCTTGACACAATATTTCAATTCCATTGTGAATGTTACGAGCTGGATTCACATCTTTATTTTAACTTTACGTTCGACCATCTTGTTCTTTATTGAGAATTTTTGTTAAAGCTCAATTCTTGGGGTAATTTGTCTTGCCACGTGGTCACCCTAACCCCACCCCCACCCATTGGAAAGTTGACCCTCTAACTTGAGAGAAATGGAAGAGCTCACGTAGCCCACTTCGCACCCTTTTCTCCACTTACATCACAAAATAACTGACTTAACTGTCATGTCTCCTCTTTTCTGGTCCTACTACTATAAAACTCAAACTCAATTCTTGGCTACTTCGAAAAAGAAAAAAAAGCAAATTGCAAACTCCAAATTCTCTCTAATGGCTTCGAAAAGTACTGCAGTTACCTCCAAAATCTTGAAAAATGCCTTATTTTTCTCACTCATCATCTCTGCAATTTCTTACGAGTTTGAAGTTGGGGAAGAGACAGGTTGGGTCACACCAACTGGAAATGAGCCTGAGACCTACAATGAGTGGGCTGCTAGAAATAGATTCCGCATTGGGGATACTCTTTGTAAGTTTAATTAAATTATCTCCTTTGTCTCGATTCTGATACTGCGTACCAAATATGTCTGGTTTGTTAATTTGCTTTTGTTTTCAGATTTCAAGTACCATAAGGACTCGGTTCTGGCGGTGAATTCTGAGGATTACTTAAACTGCAACACATCAAATCCTATCACCAAATTCCACGATGGAAACACGATTTTCCAATTTGATCGCTCGGGGTTCTTTTATTTCATAAGTGGCCAGTCTGGGCACTGCAAATCCGGCCAAAGGCTTATTGTTCGTGTAATGCACCCTTCTGAAGTTGAGTCGCCGGAGTCCGCTCCTTCGCCGGCGCCGGCTCCACGATCAAGCGGAGATGATAGTTGGGATTCAGACGATTGGGGACCGCCGGGAATCAGTTCAACCACCAAGCTCGCTGTAGCTTCTTACTATATGACTTCTTTTGCAGGCATATTAGTTGTTTTATATCAGTCATTCTAGGATTCATTTGTTCGTAGATTACGTTTCTTTCATGTTAGTTTGATTTAAAGTATTTTCATTGTAATGGACTATGATTCTTGATAGCTTTTTGGCATTTTAAAGACCATCTTTATCCGTGGTTGTACCATTGAGATCACGTCATTCCGTTTCGTCGCATTGTTATTCTCAACTTTCCTTTAATTAACACACCTCATCTCTAATAATGGTTTCCGTTTAAGAAGTCCGCTGAAATGATGTAAACTGATTTATTTACTCATCATATTATTTTGTTTTTTGTGATTTTGTTATGCAAGTATTGATGGCATGTTAATTCTAATTTGTCATTAATTATAGTAGAACAATTTGTCCTCGATCATGATAACCATCCACTTTACTTGGTAAAAACATGCCACTCATTAGATTTCTCGATAGTGATCGAAATATGTGATTGAAATTGAAATTTTATCATTTATTAAGCATTTATAAAATAGTCAAATGGAGGCTTAATAAATTTGAAAGAGTTTCTGATATTAGGGGACAAGTTTGTAACTACAATGAAAAGTTGAGGACTAACTCATCACTGCATCAATAAATTGGGAGGTGCAATTTTCCAAGTATGAATCAAGTAAGCCGACTCTGAATTGTAGATTTCATAACACTTGAGGTTCTAGCTACAACTTGAAGACAGTGGAAGTTCAATAACTCGTGCTACATTTTGATAAAACTTCAAAAGATTAACAGAAATTCCTGCTCTAGTAAATAGGCATGAGAACTGCCATTGATGCTATGACAATAGACTTGAACATAACTGAAAATGGTATACTTCCTTTGTCCCTCCGAAAGAATAGAGCTTCATAAACTGGTAAATTCACCATAGCCATTAATCCACAAATAATAATTTGTGGGATTAAATTTTCCAATGCCCCAAATGTTGTGCCAAAAACAAGTTTCTTGATTCCCCAACTTAAGCTGAAGAGATTCAGCAATGCAAGTGTTGAAATAATAGTAAACATTACAGATGAGTTTCCAAATTCCATGATTTCTTGCTCATATCTCTTTAGAACATCATCATCCACCACCTTGGCAGTGACTACAAATCCTGTTTCAGAGAATCCTAATTGCCTGGCAACTGTGTCGATGAAGGCTAAGAAATATGATGTTGTTCGCCTAATCACCCACATTCTTTGAAAGTTCCACCATCCCTTCAATGTGTTGCCACTTCTTAGGCCTTCTATTAAGCTGTAAGCAGTTTTTGCAATAAATGCATATGCAAATGGTAGGAACCATAATCCAAATACCTGGCATGTAGATATGAGATGTTAAGGAACTTGATAAACTTCTTCGTGTTTGCTAAGGATTTTCAGACCAACCTATGTTTGTTCGAAGATCCTTTCATGCCAATTTTTAAACCAACATGCAAACACGGGGAGATCGAAGTACATACCTTTGGGAACAACGGCACACCATGGAGCAGGCTAAGAGCAGGAATGACCACATAATATAATGTGGGAAGTGCAACAGGAGCCCATAAAAGGTACAGACAACAACCTATCTGGGCACTAAATCTGATCTTTCCATGTCCATATATTATGGGACAATACTTGGAAAGGAATATCTGAAACAAGCCTTCAGACCATCTCTTGTACTGTAAAAGATGTTGATCTAAGGTTGTCGGAGCAACACCCCGAAATGCCCTTTTGGTTGGGTTGTAATAAACAGGTTTCCATCCCTTGCACTGGATTGTTAAGCCTGTTACCATATCCTCGACAGCACATCCATACACTAATCCCATCTGCACAATTTACAAAATCCATGAATGCTATGCTACAATACTTTCCTTTCTAGAATTAGACCACCAGCACGCTAGGCTTTTAAGCACTGCCAAACATGCTTCATATATCAGCGTAAAAGGGAGAAAAACAAACCTCTTTTCCCCATTGAGAGCCCTTTTCGTAACTACAATTTGCAACAAGTTTACCAGCTTCTTCAAATTCGTCTATCGTTCTTCCTTTTATAGTATCTTTCACGTCATTCCATTCAACAATACAATTTTCAGAATACTTCCTTCCACGAAGACTTTCTCTCCTGTGGAAACATCCTGTGCCAATATATGGCATAATACCGTGACCATCGAACCCAGCAAAATCAATCTTCATAAGAAAGATTGAAAAAGTTCAGTCCGCGAAATGTCATAGATATGGAACATTTCAGTAACTCAGCAAGCTCAATCTTGTTTAAAATAGGGACTTCCAGTTTGTAATTCTTTGAAAAAACCGTTATACAAGTTATATTACTCGTTTCAGAATTTCTATCTTGAAATGTTTATATCTTCTAACAAAAATTGCTACTAGCAGCAGATCAGATTTAGAAACCGCTATATTCAAAAGCAAAGAAAGTGAGGAAAAGAAATTCTCAGCGTGATTGGAAGACATGCCTTAAGAACTGGAAATCTTGCATTTGAATAAATATCATTCTTTGTAATATTCTCATAGCTCTGTGGATATTGAACATAGGATATCTGTTGCCCTTGCTTCTCATCCATAAAGAAGCATAAGGCATCTCGTATTGTATCTGGATCGTTTGAGTACATATCACAATCCACATTGAGGATGATTGGCGCGTTACTTATTTCTGATGACACGCGTATCTGCACGATATAAGTGATTATTCAACTACAATGAGTAAATAGAACTTGTGTTTTCCACCTTTCTCTTATAGTTGACATGAACTTAATCAAGGTTTAAATTAAAGAGATGAGGCCATTTGGTGTTACATTTATGAAATGAACAAAATTTGTTTGGTAGATAGAAGAAGAAACACCTAAAATTTGATTACCAGTGCATTCATAGCTCCAGCCTTAAAATTATGTGCACATTGTGGTTTCTTTTCACGGGACAGGTATATGAGTGTTGGCAATGGATTTCCATCTATATCAACTGTGTTCGGGTTCCATCCATCTATTAAAACCTGAAGAGAATAACTATGAGTAATATACATATTTTGACAGTGTAATATGAAAATGAAGAACAATTGAAATTGAATGTAGATTATATTACCTGAACAATTGATTGATGATCTCTCTTTGTGACCTTAGAGTTCCACTCTGAGAACCCTTTATGTTGGCCCTTTATTTCATTCGAAAGGTGACCCTTTTCAACAGCTGAAGCGATTCGAGTTTTCATATCTTCATATAGTTTCTGAAAAGAGAATCAAGAACAAATGTCAATTAGAAAGTCATTTCAAATTAGTATCAGCATTATAGGTACAATATGGATTGTTACCTTGAGAGTGCTCCATTCTTCCTCGAAGACTGAATCGTGTAGATCAGTATTGAGAGCGAAATAGGATTCGGGTGACCTTGGTCCGACTGCAAATTTCTTACAGAAATGTATCCAATATTTTGAGAACTTAGAGGCCTCCAAGAGAGCATAGAATGTAAGTTCTGAAACCCCGTCATCAGAGAGGTAAACACAAAGCTTTTCAGGTGGATAATTGTATGCCATTACTGATAAGACTGTGTTTATTACCATTGATGGAGGCTCTAATATAGGATCTGCTGTGCAAACAAAAATGTCGATCCCTGGCAGTTTGTCTTCGTATCTGCGAGATGGGAATGTAGCACAAAATTAATTGTTCAATTTAAGCAACAGCTGCTCGATTTTAGGAAAATAAGCAGAAGTTTCTACCACAGATATGTCTACAATATTACTTATTCTGTGATTGGGTACACACCGCGGCATGTTACAATATCACTTGTTTTGTGATTTGCTACACATTGTGGCGTGTTAGCCAATCACAGACTAAGCGAAAAGTACCTGACCTTGACATTAACTCATTAACACGTCATTTGTAGCTAGAATAAAGATACTTTGAAATCCATTTTCCACATCTTCGTTGACATCTCATGAATAAAAAATTTGGAGTTGGTGTAGCAAAAATGTTGACAAAGATATTAGTGTAGCAAAACTGAACAATTAAGTCACGAAATTTGACCTCTCGTGACTGATATGGCAAGAGAGAGTCAGCATGCAACGAGCACGAGGACGTGAGGTCAGCCCGTAAATCCAAGTTGAAGCGACACAACCTACCTTATCCAATAATACCAACAGGCAAGAAGAAGAGCTGGACCTAATCCTAACTAAGGCTGACCAAATGTAGCAAAAAGATGTTGTGTATTTTGAAACACATTTACTTATTTACTTATAAGCAAATTTATTAAGCTCAACCAATTATACTTGATATACTTACTGAAACATATATACTATGCTTAAATGAAACTTTGTTATTGTTTTGCATAGGTTCAAAAGCAACTAAGTTGTTCTAACTAAATGGACGAAAAACAACAGAAAACAAAAACATTAAACTTTACTATGTAGCAAATTAATATGGAACCTACCTGCGAGAGAGTCTATCCTTGAAGGGATACCGATGAACAACATTCCAACGAACTATCTGAGTGATAATCCAATATAAACCAAACAAAACCTCAGAAATAAACATTCCAATCCAAGCATATCTTCCTGCCTCTCCTTTTCTTGGTACATACATTAATCTGTATGACCATATCAGAAAAATACACAACAGTATTGTTAAAGAAAATAGCTTAAAAGCAATTCTCCCCTTTCCTGCTTTTGTCTCAAACAAAGCCAGATTTCCATTTGCACTCATCTTCTCTAATTTTCTCTCTATCTAACTTTCCATCTTCACTCTTTCTATATATATAATAAATATATAGATACATACACCTTCTAGATTTATGGCTGCGTTTGGACAATGACTACTGTTCTTGTTTGGCCAAATACCAACAAATCTCACGTGGAATAAAAATGAAAATATATATCAACTTATAAGGACTTAAATTACTTTTTTTGATAGGTTAACCTTTAAGAAGGATATCCAAGTCTTAATACGGAGTTATTAAACTTCAACGAACAAATCGATCCAATTGGATTAAGATCCAAAAAAATGAGCAAATTCAACATGTTAATCTCTTAATAAAATTGATTTTTCAAGATGAATCTCAAGTGATGCCTACGTTGAACGTAAGAAGATTAGTCGTTTGATACGCCTTATTTCTTTGAAATGTCTGTAATAAATCCAAAGTGGATGACGTAAATGCATCAAACTTCACTCACTGCATTATTGAATGAATCTTTTCTCATTTATTACCCATAAGAAAATATTATATACATTCTTAAAAAAAAAATTTATTTCAAAATTAATTTTCAACCACACATTTTATAATGAAATAATATTACACGTAAATTTAAATTTTTCCCTTATTTTTAATCGTATTTTTCATCACATCACATCATTAAATGTATTTTCTTCTCCATAACGTGCATCAAACACTCGAAGTCACATCAAATAATACGGATTCTTACTCAAAGACCAGGAACAGAAAACAGCTACCATTTAATTGGTCTTTTACTTTTGTACCTACCGCAAAAAGAAAAGGAACAAAAATACGTTTTTCCCACAGAAATATCAAATGTTTAGTCACATAATATTATTTACATTTTAATTACGTGTCAAACATATTAAAGAAAAATATAATGTGACTTGAAAAACTTTTATTTTCAATAGGATTCGCAAAAGGAATGATAAACCTATGTCGTCTAACTTATTTGCAAAAGGAATGATAAAGAAAGGATATAAATGTAGGATCATACGCGTCGGTAACAAAGAAGTGTTCACACGTAGCCAATTATTTGTTAGGAGGGTTATTATTATTTATTATTTATTTAACATAGAGTTTTTAAGTACTCGTCCATTATCAGAAGATTCAAAACCCTCAAAAGAATAGGTGAAATTATTGACATAATTGATCGTCCAAGAGACTTGAGTTGACATGTGCCAGATCAAGTGAGAAGAGGTTGATTATGTCCACAAATTCCATTTAAATCTTGAAACCTCAAATATACATATAGACTCGACGTGGGGCTGATGGGCGGGTTCACAACTTTTATCCACTTAACTATTCCCCTAATAAAAATTCGAGCCCTCCAATAAAATAATGGAGGGCTTAATAGTCACGTTAGGCACGCAAGTCAAAGTTCCTTTCCCGTGATAATGTTTTCTATTTCATGAGATTTTGGTATGTTAAAAATTTTCTTTGTATAACCTGAAATCTAAAGGAAGTAATTTATCGAAAGGTTCTTATCATTTTCTCTATATAGTACCACCAGTACGAGCCATCGTGGTCCATTGTACAGTTCTGAATCGTCGTTCGAGCAGCAAACAGGTATGAAGTTCGGGCTTTCAAAACACAAATGGAAGCAAAATATATGATAAGGAATTCCCTAGATACAATATATATAGAGATGAATCTGAGCTTTCTGGGAAGTGCCCTTTTGATTTTTTGTTTCTTTCTTGGGAGAAATAATGGCTGAAGCAATCTGTGTTTTCACCAAGGTTGGTTTTTTTTTATTGTTCTCATTTATTGAGTTTCTTGATTTATTGAATTTTTATGGGTTTGAGTTCATTGGAGTTATGGTGTTCTTGATTCAAGAATTCAGTTTTTTCTCTTAGGTATTTGATCTGCAGTACTGAAAATTTGTTAGGTTTTTTCTTTGAGTGAATTGCATATTTGGTCACTGAACTTTCAGCCATGCTTTCATGGAGTCACTGAACTTTCAAAATCACTCAAATCATCACTGAACTTTACAAAAGGTTTCCACAAGGTCACTAAACTTTAAAAATCACATTATTCATCACTGAACTTTGCCAAATGTTTCATAGTAGTCACTAATTCAATGATCTCCTAAGAAACCTTTTGTAAAGTTTAATGATCCCGTGGAAACATTTCGCAAAGTTCAGTGATGAATGAGGTGATTTTTAAAGTTCAGTGACCTCGTGGAAACATTTTGCAAAGTTTAGTGATGATTTATGTGATTTTGAAAGTTCAGTAATCCTTTGAAAACATGGTTGAAAGTTTAGTGACCAAATAGACAATTCACTTTTTTTTTTCCTTCTTTAATACAGACTTTGATTTCGATTTTCGCTTGACAGCGTTAACCAAATTTTGATTTTGACTTCAAGGGGCGAGGGGGTGGGGGTGGGGAAGAAGAACAGTGTTCTTCCAGTTTTTTATTATTATTATTTTTTAATATTTTTATTTAATCACTATAAGATTATTTTATGTAAAATAATATAAAAGTTCCATTTTATCTCTTCTAAATTAGTGATAAGAGGTGTCAAAAAAAAAAAAAAAAAAAAAATTAATGGTCAACTAACGGTCAAATGGATAGATTCCATCCATCTAGACTCTAATTGCGATATTTTTAAAGGTTTGGTACCTCTGGTGGCACAAATAAAAGATTTTGGTAAAGTTTGCAAAAAAAAAAGTGAAAGATTTGGTACCGTGGATGCAATTTTCCCAAATTAAAATTCTGAAAATGATGAAGTAGTTGGAAAATAATAATTAAAGTGGAGTGCTATATAATGTAATATATTAATGGATCTTGCTACATGTACATCAAGATTTATTGGATGTCGTGTGCAACATTTTAAAACGATGCCCCGTTCATGAAATTAAAAAAATATATTTCAATAATATATCATTGCAAAATTATGATATTTAAAAACTGTTTATTTTTTTAAATATCGTGAATAAAAAAAGTACAAGTAAAGTTCAAAACACATTCTAAATTTCATCAAAATTCATATGTCATCAACAAAGCACTATTCGTACTACTAAACTCTTCGTGCAATTCCAAATGAGCAACCCTTGAAATCAGAAACATCAAATACCATGTGTAAACTTTGAAATATAACAACTTATGTAAAAACATTTTTTTCACATTTCTAGAAGCAAACTTACTAATTAAACTTTCGTAATCATTATGTTCTAACAAATCTTGTTCAATAGATATCAAAATTAAGTCATTCAATCGTTCTTGTAACATGATTGATTATAGATAAATTTTAATAATTTCAAATTTGAAAAACTTCTTTTGATAGATGCAACAGTAAGATTAATTGTCATCAATACTCTATATGCAATAAATATATTAGCGATCTAATCTTTTTCAATAAGTCAATATATCAAAACATGTCTTCGTTTATTTTGGTAAAAGATTTTGTAAATTTTTTAATTATTGAAACAATTATTTAACATCAAAACCGCAAAAATTTACACATCTTAGAACAATGTCAAAATGATCACAACATACTTTCAAATTAGTGTCATCCAATGTGTTTAACTTGTTAGAAGAAAATATAAATCCATTTTTTTTTTCATACGAATTGAATTGATTGAGCATTCGTTCAAGTAATCCAATTGCTTGATCTAGAATATAAGGGTCCGTTTGATAAGGGTGGAATTCCATGGAAAATGGAATTGATTTTCCATTTTCCAACTTTGTTGGTGTTTGATATGCTTTATTTTCTTGGCAAAATATTTTCCACCATTTTCTAGGTACAATCCTTTTATGCACAAAAATTTGATTTTGTTTTCCTACCTATTTGGTGGGAAAATATTTTCCACCTTTTTTTTTCTTTTTTGGCAATGAGAACAAATTTTAGATACAATAATAAAAAAGAATTTCACTTTTATTGACAACTTCCATACAAACAAAGTCAAATGAATGATATTCGGTATGGTTAAAAAAAAAATTCAAATTTTTTTTTTTTCAAATTTTTTCTTTTACAATTGGAACAAATTTTAGTCCTATTGGTAGAAATAATTATCACTTTAATGGACAATTTTTATGTAAAACAAAGTCAAACGAACACCAACTTTAAAAATTTTCCAGGTGGAAAATTATACCAATCAAACACACTTATTTAACAATTCCCTGGAAAACAAGTTCTAGGCAATATTTTCCCTAAAATTCATTTTCTTTCCACCCATTTTCCACCCTTGCAATCAAACGGACCCTAAAGGAAATAATTTTCAAGTGATTCTGCGTCTTCTAAAATAGCATTTCATCAAAAAAATGTATTCCTACAAATTACTTTTTTCCTCTTTTCCCTCAAATTATTTAAAGCAGGATATTATTAAAGAAAATTATAACTAGTCAATTACATTATTTTTAGATTTAGTATCTTATGCAATTGTATATAATACCAAATCAAATGCTTACAATTAATAAAGAAATAATCCATAAATGTAAATAATTAAGCACAACACACTAAAATTAGTTATGAAGGAGTTTAAACCATCTGAATCATTTCCCTTACTTTAATAAAAATGTCTTGATATGATATTTAATTAGAATAAGAAATACAACAATATTAAATAAAATTCATCACTTGTCTATCTTTTAACTCTTTTTTCATAAATATTGTGTCATTTAACTTAACAAATAATTTAAATAGTTTAAATATATAATTACACACACACACACACAAATAATCAAAAAAAATTGTGGTTGCCCTATAATAACAAGGTCATGTGCACTAACATGTCACTCTGCAATTTGTCAATTTAAAATAAAATCAATTTTTTCATTCAATTTTTTTTCTCCACATCATATTATGGAATCTATTATATACATTTTTTTTTTTTTTTTTATGTACAAGTAGTAAAAACCTACATTAATTGTGTAGGAAGCATGTCAAATAAGTAAGTTATGGAAAAAAAATCAAATTTTATTGAGTAATGCTATTTAGCTCCATTGGGTCATTAAATGATAAGTTAATTTAAGTGAGTCATTTAATTCCACGTCAATGCCATCTAGAATGAGATTGTAACTCCAATAGGGCTACATAAATTATTCAATTTTATTAGAAAATATTATTAATTTTTAGAAATTTATTTTTTATTTAATAAGTTGATAAAACTTAGCCAAACACAAACTCTAGATAACAAAATAGTGTCACACACAAAACACTTTAATGCTTGAATCAAGAAAATTACAAACCTCCAAATCCGATGGACTCAGATCTTGACCAGTCACAGACTCACAGGTGAAGCAATTAGGCATGGCAGTACAGAGAAAAGAATCTAATTGAATATTTTACTATTCAAGAAAATGTCTGTATATGAGAGAGGGACATGCCAGGAACTAATTTTTGTTCTACTTTCTCTTCAATCACCAAAAAGCCCAAGTATTCAAATGCATTTTAAGTATCATCTCCATCTACTTTTTGTGCAATTGCTGACGTGACACTCTTCTCTCCTCTCTTATATGCTCATGTGATGTAGATTTTGTCTTTAAACCAATATAAAAAGATACACTCGTTTTTGAACTTTCAAAATCATTTTTTGAGAAACCCTTCTCAGTTTTTTCTTTGATTCAACCAAACGGTGGTTTTTGAATTTCTTGAAAAAAAGGAATTTTTTTTATCCTTCTTTTTCACTGTGAGGTGATTTTCTTGGAGGGTTTTTGGAGTTGCAGAGTCTTGATTGTTCTTGGGGGCAGATTGTGTGATTTTGAGAGATTCTGGATAGGGGTTTGACTTTTGGAAGACTGAGGAAGATTGGTGAAGCTGATCAAGAACTTTGACGTTTTTCATCAGAATTTACTGCACTGGGAAAACCATCTTAGGATTTGAAAGTTTTGATGATTTCTAGGGTTTATTACATGGTTAGAGTTTTTAAACGAGTTATTATTGGTGGTTAGTACTTATTACCTTCTGCCCTTGTCTTGATTTATTATTTTTTCTATTGCTTGTCGCTATTGCATGTACAGTGAATTGTTTTAAATGATTATTCAGTTTCATGTGAATACAGGGTTCTTGTTTTGATTATTCTTTGCAGAGTTCAGAATTAAGAATTCTAAAGAAGCACAGATATTCAGGTAAACTATGCTGCATAGTTTTTGGTCTTCAATTATGATGGACTTTATTCTGCCTAACGTGCAAATGAAATTATGAGATCTCTTTTCTCTATCTGGTGATAGAAAAAATTCTGCCTGGGTTGAATAAAATCTTTTGGCGATTGAAGACTTCTGAAGTTTTCTTAATTATTATTCACCTTATGAATTCAAAACTGTAATGAGAGGGAAGTGTCTTGATTCTTGAAGTTACTGCAAGAAAATGTTTACTCTTCCCATTTTCTGTCAATGAATATTTATTTATCACGGTATATTGCTTGTTATACATCTTCTCAGAGAGTCTGAAACAACTTTTGTATATTTCACTAACCTATAATCGGCAGTGTATATGCCATGATATTGTAAGAATGAAATAGTATCTGCATTAATGAAATCTAAAATTATTAATTTTTGTTTCATGCTCTGTATCCCAAGTAAGGCTAGTAGATCTATTTTCACAAGTGTTCTTGAAGTTTGGCACTCGTCTTCATCAGAAAAAGAATTACCATGATTTTCTGAGGAATTTCATCAATATAATTCTTTGTGGAATGTTAGCTATGTTGTCAAATAGATGATAGAAAAGGATAATAGTGAAGCATTAATGTGGATTATATTACCAGGTCTCTGAGGATAAGGGATGGTGTATTGAGGGTCATAATGGATGTTCCGCATACACTAGTCTTCTGTTCTTTCAATAATGAAGTTATTTTTTGACCGATCTGTACTAGTTTCTTTTTCTATAGAAGTTCTGGATCGGCATTCCTTTTGAGTAGGACATATGCCATCCACTCTTTTCTACTGTTTTGATGAGTCAAATTTGTAAAATGTGAACCATATATGCAATTTGTTTGATAATTGCTAATTGCAATGGATCTGTCTCAAATCTATATTTTTATCCTTCAATGCTTGATAACAATTTCTTGCGAGACAATTCATGAGGTTTGGTACTTGGATATATTTACTACTTCTTTGACTATCTATGTGGTGATCCATTTAATATATTTTTTCCACAAGAGCAACTTTATTTCTCCTTGATCACCTATTATGATTTTATTTGTTCATTCACTTGCAATCTTTTTGTTGGTTATTCTTTGTTTTTCCCCCTTTTGTCACTATTGTCTCTTGTTGGCTTTCTTCACAGGTAACAATCTGATAAGAAATATGGACCATCAGAAAACCAAAGGATCTGCTAAAGCAGAGGTGGGAGAGATCGATACCAGAGCTCCATTTCAATCTGTTAAAGACGCCGTCAGTTTATTTGGCGAAGGTGCTTTTTCAGGAGAAAAACCTGCCATTAAGAAGCCAAAACCACATTTTGCAGAAGTATGTAGCATTCCTTTTTATTTCCTTCCCTTTGTCGACCGTGATAAATTTTCATTTAAATTACTGTACCTTGGAACATGTAGCGTCAACTTGCATTTTATGGACATAGGATGCAACATATCGTTGTAGTTTCATAGGCAAAAATATGGATGGGATGACTATTTTGTTACTCTCAATAAATTCCCATTTCAAAACATGTGGGACATTTTTGGTACATAGTGTTGGACAAGATTTGGCCTTTAAAACAGACTAGGTATTCCCCCCCTAATAATACTATCCAATAATGTCCATTCTACCTTATCGAACATGCTAGAGGTGTTTTAATCTAGTATTTTTAGTTTTCTGTTAGATAAGCTCACGCTCGATATTCGGTATTGATTGTGCACCATTATTCTGTTTAAGTGCATATATATTTTGCCCTCGTTTGAGCCCCATTTTGAGAGGAAAAAAAAGTACATTTTTGAATAGTGATTTTTGACGAATGTGTGGTTATAAATGAAGAAAAAGTTTTCGATTTACGTGTAACATTATTTTATTGGAGAATGTGTAGTTGAAAATGGGTAATGAAAAAATGATTTTTTTGATAAAATGGGGCTCAAACAAGGGCTTTGTCTTATAGGTTCTAGAGAAGTCACGTGATCAATATATCAACTCTTGAGGCTCCTTTGCTAATTATTTCTTTAGTAGAAGACTTTTGGTTGATCAAAATTAGCAACATTTTTAAGAAAGTAATTTAAAGGGGAAATTGGAGAAAAAGTAACGTCGGTCAGCACCACTTATTGCATGTACCTGTTCAAATTTTGGTTCTTTTCTAAAAGTTTTACTTCGTGACAATTTCCATTTTCTTGACTAGTTTTAAAAGGTCAAGGATATGTGTTCCTGCATTCATGTATCAGGCAGTGCATGTGATGTTTGAGATTTTTTCCTAATAAATTATGTCTTCATTTCCACTTTTGGGAAGCATGTGGTAGTTGATTTTCTGTTAACAAACATTTATTATGTAGTACAACCAATCGCTAAAACTTAATGTAGTGAAACAAAGAAATGCTATTTTTGACATCCATATTTACTGTCTAGTAATATACATGCACACACAAGCTAATATCTTTCTTGGAGGTTGTCCTGCATGGAACAGTCTTTGGGTTAAGTGACTTCATAATATTTTATGTTTAACAATGACTTGTCACTATCCTCCGCAGTAGTATACAAGTAAATTTGTGAGCCTACTATTTTTTTTTTCAGAGAGTGCTGGCAAAGGAGACTCAGCTTCACCTGGCCCAAAAAGAGTTGAATAAGTTGAAGGAACAACTGAAAAATGCTGAAACTACGAAAACACAGGCCCTTGAAGAGCTTGAAAGAGCTAAAAGGACTGTTGAAGATCTGACTCTGAAGCTGAAAACTCATAATGAATCGAAGGATATAGCAGTTAGGGCAACGGAAGCGGCTAAGCATCAGGCAAAGCAATTTGAAGAAACGAGAAATAGCAAATCTGAAGGAAATGATGAATCTGCAAAGGTAGAACTGGAAACTGCTAGAGTTCAATATACAGCTGCGGTCGCTGGACTTGATTCAGTAAAGCAAGAACTCAGGAAAATCTGGGAGGATTATAATGCATCTGCGGAAGCAAAAAATCTTGCCATCAAGCAAGCAGCGGAAGCTGAGAATTCTGCTAAAGTGAACATGGAAAGACATGGCGAGTTAACCAAAGAAATTCTGACTTTGCAGGAGTCGATTCAGCAGGTGAAGCTTGCCAGTACACAGGCACGGGAAGAGGAAGCAGATATCTATGCTGAAAAGGATAAGCAGAAGCAGTCATATAAAGCCAAACTTGAGGAGTCGGCTAAAAAATTGCTTGCTTTGAAGAAGGGTCTTGATCCCGAAGTTAACAAGAATCTGAAGACTCAACTGGCGGAAACCATGTCAGAAATTGAAGCTCTACAAAAAGAGATGGGAAAAGCAAGGGCTTCAGATCTTGATTCTGTGAGTATCATTACCTCGGAGTTGGATGATGCTAAGGAATCTCTACATAAAGTGGCAGAAGAGGAAAACTCTCTAAAAAGCCTAGTGGAGACCCTTAAGATAGAACTGGAAAACACAAAAAAAGAGCATTTAGAATTGAAGGAGAAAGAATCGGGAACTGAATCGACTGCAGGTAATCTGCATGTCAAGCTCCGGAAAGCCAAGTCTGAACTTGAAGTAGCCCTTGCAGAAGAAGCCAAATTAAGTGGTGTTTCTGATGAAATGACCTCTACCATCTACCAGCTATCATTGGAGAGTGAAAATGCAAGGCATGAAGTTGAAGAGATGAAGCGCAACGCTGAAGAACTTGAGAAAGAAGCAGAAGCAGCCAAAATTGAGCTAGAAGAAGCAGAAACTAAGCTAAAAGTTGCACTGATTGAAGCTGAAGAATTGAAGGCAGCGGAGGCTAGAGCCCTCAATCAAATCAGGATTCTGTCTGAGAAAACTGATGCTGCACGTGCCGTGACTTCAGAGCCTGGTGCGCAGATCACAATATCAAGAGTTGAATTCGAGTCATTAAGCCGAAAGGTTGAAGAATCTCAGAAGTTAGCAGAACTCAAAGTCGCAGCTGCAATAGCTCAGGTAGAAGCGGTGAGAGCTAGTGAAGAGGAGGCCCTCAAGAAACTTGAGGCTAGCAAGAAGGAGATTGAGGACATGAAAATTGCTACTCAGGAGGCTTTGAAGAAAGCAGAAATGTCTGAGGCAGCCAAGAAGGCGGTGGAGGGAGAGCTCAGACGGTGGCGTGAACGAGAACAAAAGAAGGCAGTGGAAGCAGCGTCTCGGATTCTTGCAGAAACAGAGAAGTCCTACGAATCGTCTCCACAAAATTACCAAATCCAAAAGCAGAAGTCAGCGGAGAAAGTGATGGAAACACGAAAATTGGAAAAAGCAAAAACCTCTGTGACAAAGAAAGTACTTATGCCTAATCTTAGTGGTGTGTTTCATAAGAAGAAAAACAAAATTGAGGGTGGTACCCCTTCTTACTTGCCTGGTGAGAAGCCTGTGTGGTGAGTACAACTTTTTGTGCAAAATATGTAAGTTGCAGACGAACTTGTTTATGCCTTGATTTGTGTATATCTGAGACCAGTAGAATTTTCATGTTCATTTCCTTTTTTCTTTTTTGGTTGTTTCTTCTATTTGAAATAAAGTTGGGAAACAGAAAGCTTTAACAATCTTGGTTAATTATTTACAAATTATAGTACTAGTTGTTTCTTTATTTTGGCTAGAATGTTTGTGAGTAGTCTATGGAAGTGCGCATAATTGTGGTCGATGTGAATAAAACCCTCTAATCTCCATAAATTTCAAGTCGATTATATGTATAATCAAATCCATATACAAGGTGCTGGCTGCTATGTATTTGCTTCACGTCGTGGCTGATGCTGAAATCAGAAAAGTGATACATCTTGTGAATTGCACATTCTTGGGACTAAATCCTAGTGGCAATTTATAAAATTCATACTATCTGTTGACCTCGTTTTCTACACGATTGACGTGGACAACATATACCATGCCCACTCGTGTTCTCTCAAGCTAATTCCAACACGCGTGAGATGGTTGTCTATCAACAATAAATAGAATATGAATGTGGGAGAAGCTTTGTAACATAAGAAAGGGATGTTCGGGTTCCAACAAGAGATATGAGATAATTTATACGATAATGAACGATCAATCAAGAATCAAACTCACAAATAAGATTATACTTCAATCACTAAAAACACTAAGACTGTGTTTGATAGCCTTAACTTTCATTGGAAGTTGGAAAAACTTTTCCTTTTTCCACAAAATGTGCTTTTTGATGGGGTAGATTTTCCAGCCCAAACATTTTTTTGACAAGGCCTTTACGCGCCTGAATTCAATGATTTATGGGAATTTTAGGTGGGAAAATGAATTCCATGTGCTGCTGTAATTATTTATTTATTTTTTGTAATGGAAACTAATTTCATAACCAAGTATAAAAAAAATTTCACTTTCATGGACAATTTTGATGCAAACGAAGGCCAAACGAATACTAAATTTTGATTAAAAAAATGATTTTTTAGGAAACAATTTTTTTTTTTCGTTTTTTTTTTTACTTTTTGGCATTGGAAACAAATTTTATAACCTAATATGGAAAAAATTATCACTTTAATAAACAATTTTGATGCAAACGAAGGCCAAATGAATACAAAATTTAAGAATTTTTCGGGTGGAAAATTGTACCGATCAAACACACTTAATTAACAATTCTCTGGAATTCATTTTCTAGGCAATTACTTTCCCAAGAATTCGTTTTCTTTCCATTCAGTTTCCACTCTTGCAATCAAACGGACCCTAAGTTAATCATAAAGAGAGTAAATATATAGTGTTTTGTCAATATGTGCTTTATCAATATTTTTTTATTACCCTCTCATTTGTGTCATTGAGGGGATATTTATAATGTTATATGTGCAATAACAGCCCTCAGATAAGAGGACATGTGGCTTCATCACCTTTACCGAAACATCACATATTAAGTATCAATTTTGACTTAACTAGCCTGGAGCGATTTAAATGCCCCGAAAGGAAGGCGGTCGCCCCATGCCCTATATTGACAAGATTGACCTTTCATTTGTTACAACAGTCCAATCAATCATTCTAAAAGGATTTCATAATTTAAGATCTTCAAATATAGATTGTCACAAGCCGTAGTTGAGCATCAGATTTCTCTTCGTTGGGCCTCACCACTTTGTTTGGGCCTCAAACTTTTTTATTATATATATATATATGAGCTTCGATGGGTCGGACTGTCTAGACTCTAGAAGACTTAGCTCCACGTCGGATGCCATATGGCTTCGGCAAAGGGTGCTTCGGTGGGTCGGATGAGTCATGTGGGAACCTAGGTGACGAGACAATAATAGTTTCCGAAGTTCATGTATGATTATTCATGTCGTGCATGGATTTGTTATTCTGAATCCCAATTTCTTTAAAGCGCACCTTTTAATTCTTGTCCTATCGCAATGCGGAAACGTTAAATTTTAGTTGTTTTAAGCCAAAGTTCTGAACTTCTGAGGCAGTTTTTAATAGCTGAACTTTCATCTTTTTGGAGCCGAAGCAGTAAAGTGCTGAACTGTTGAGGCTTTTGTTTCGTGTGCTCACTTGTCTGGGATGTTAAGCTATATCCTTACAGTATAGTGTGTCATAACTGTAGGAATGATGATAAGTGTAATATTGAGGGATGTACAGCCTATTCCTAGGCCCTGAACCCCGTGCTCGACCTCTTTCCCTTGGGGGAGGGGGACACTGTCCTGATCTAGTTTACGTCATATTGGCTTCGAGGGTTACTTCCTCATAGGCCAGTGTGGGTACGGCATTCAACGTGGTTGTGGAAAGTGCTTGCCTAGAATTGGGAACTTCATTATCGACCTAATTCCATTAGTGATCCATTAAGTGAGAGGAAAGTCCTCTTCCATGATGTCTCTGAGGGGGTTGAAGACCCCTGGTAGCCTTATTCCAGTGATCAATCAACTCATCGTTGATGATTCACGCCTATCCTTCCAAAAGAGAGTGTTCATGTTTAGCCCACATTGAAGCGCGGATAACATTTCTCGATCGGTGACTTGCATGTAATATGCAATCTCATTAGTAAAACGGGTCAAAAAACTCTTCAATGTCTCTTCAGGTTGTTGCCTCATGTCTTGAAAGAGTTGGTTATGAGCCTCTCCCTCCTTACTGACAGCAAATCATTTCAAGAACGTATTCATCAAGTTCACAAGATCTTTGGGGCTCATCCGAATCTTCCTTGTCAGCCTGATACCTAGAAGACAGATAAGATGGCCTTGCCTGATCCGTTACCATATTCTCCATCATGTAGCACCTATTTCTATGCGGGACAGTACCTGAAACATCTCATTGCATTTTCTCCGATAGTTGGGTTGTCGGAGGTGGAGGTTGAGGCATGTTCCCAGGAGTGGGACATGGCTGGGATGGCATGTGCCTGGTTTTCGCATGGTTAATTCTGTCAAACATACTAACAAACCTTTGCGACCTATGTTCTGGCTCGTACTCAGGAGAGAAATTGTCCTTCTCGTTAACATGAGCTTCGATGGGTCGGCCAGAAACATAATTTGAGGAAATATCAATCCATGCTTCCATTTCAAAAGGGCTAACCTCTCTAGCATGTCTGGAAGATGGAAACCTCTGACTTTGGACTTCATCTTCTTACGAAAAGAATCTCTGTGGTGCAAAAGGGATTTGAGGTCTTTCCTAGCCTCACATTTTCACGAAGAGCTCCTGCATAGCTATATTTTGGTGGGTGATATTCCTCATGTTGGCTACCATAGTGGCAATTTCTCGGGTAAGCTAAGCAGCTACCCTTATCTCTCCACGCCTATGGTGGTGATAGGGTCGGCGTTAACCCGCATGGGCTGCCACTTGTGGAGCCTCTTCACCAAGATCTTTTCTTACCCTTCTGGGAGGGATATCATGATCTGAACTCATTTTTATCCACTGTCAGATTTTCTCAACTTTTAGGGCTTCCTCTTATTCTTTTTTTAAAAACAAATCATTTTTCAAGGGGATGCCCAACTATTCTCCGGTAAACTTTTTGTCGTAGAAACGTTCATAGTTATTGTACGTTTTCCACAGACGACGAAAATCTACTGACCTCGTTTTCTGCACGGTTGACGTGGACAACAAATACCGAGCCCACTCTCATTCTCTCAAACTAATTCCAACACACGTGGGATGATTATCTATCGGTAATAAATAGAATATGAACATGGGAGAGACTTTGTAACACGAAACATGGATGCTTGAGCTCTGGCAAGAGATATGAGATAATTTATACAATAATGAATGATCAATCAAGAATCAAACTCACAAATAAGATTATACTTCAATCACAAAAACACTAAGTTAATCATAAAGAGAGTAAAGTGTTTTGTCAATATGTGTTTTATCAATATTTTTCATTACCACCTCATTTGTCATTGAGGGGATATTTATAATGTTACATATCCAATAACAACCCTCAGATGAGAGGACACGTGGCTTCATCTTCTTTACCGAAGTATCACATCTTAGGTATCAATTTTGATTCCACTAGCCTGGGGCACATTGAATGCCACATGGATTTGGTAGAGGGTGTTTCGGTGGGTCAACTTAGCCACTTGGGAACCTAGGTGACGAGACATAACACTATCTTTTTTTATGCATTCTACTTGTAAAGATAAGAAAATTACCCTAAACCCTATATTTTAAATACAATTTCAAAAATCAGATTTTTCCATTTTTCTTTCAATAATCGGGTATAAATATTATTTACAAAATTTATATACCATTTATTCTCTTCTATCGCTCTATTATTACACTCTCACTACAAATCTGTCTTTTTCTATCTTATCATTATCTCTCTTTGCTTCCTCCTAATATTCTATTATCTTTTGGATTTTGTGACTCAAATTCGGTTCAAATTGGATCTAGGGTTTCGTATTTTGGAGTATTGGGCTTACGGATGTCAAAATCTCCAAAATAGGGTCTAAGAAGGAAATAATACGGATTGACAGCACTGGACGGACACCCACCTCTCGCTTGAGTGAGAGGAGTAAGATTGGAGCAGAGAGTCTGTCGCTCGCTTTTCGTTGAGCCGTTGCTCGAGCGACAGGCCGCATATTTCTTTCCTTAATTTTCGATTTTACGCGATTTTTGACCTAGTTTCCATATTTTAGGTTTATTCTAAGGTTTGGACGTGTCTCCTATAAATAGTAGATTCTTCATTCAGTTTAAACAATTTAGAGCAGTAGAAAATTGTAGAAGTTGTATTTTCTCTCTATTGATTGTCTGTAATAAAATATTATGTTTCTCTGACAAATAATTATAAGCGACGCAATAAATAGTAATGAAAATTAAATTAATGAAAACAATCAAAAGACTAACCTTGGTCCAAGTCAATATCCACCTTCGAAAATCCACAATTGATCATAGATGCAAAGTTAATTCAATTCATATTTTGAATATTTACTGTTGGAATTATTTTCTCATCTCTCATTATTTTTAGTTAGTTAGAAATCAGCGTTCTAATTAACCCTAATTATTAAATAACCTCAAACCAGCGCTCAAAATTAAATTTAATAACAGCTTTACACAATAGAGAAATCGATGAACTAGATAACAAAAACACCAGCGGTTGCATTCAATCTATTTAAACATTCTTCTTAAGATTTAATAACCTATATCGCAGAAAATTATCAAATCCTAGTGCTTCACAAGTTAAATGAATCAAACAATTACGGATTTAATATTTAACTTAGCGATAGATTGCAATGAATAATAAACTAGTAGGCCTCCTAGCAATTAAACATAACAATCATGAAAATAAGTGCAGAAGAATATTCAATACTCAAAAACATGAATTAAATTAAGAAAAATCGTTTAGATCTCACAATATGTGGTTGCGAAGCTTCAATCTCCTTCGACCAAGTGTAAAAGTTTAGTTACAATTCATGAATCTAAGAGAAAAATATTGAAGAATAAAGTTGGGAGGCGTTCTATACGTTCTGGTTCTGTTCTAGGGTTTTAAAATATGTATTTATAGTTGTTTCCATAAGAAGTTGACTTAAATTCGGAAAATCAGAAATTTTTCCCAGATTTGGCCTGGACAGGCGCCCATACAAAATGGGCGGTCGCCCAGGCTATTTTTTTTCTTTGTTAATCACTCTGATGGTTGGGCGAGCGCCCAACAAATATAATTGGGCCACCTGGGTGGTTGCCCATGCTTACAGTATTTTGATCATATCTTTCAACACTGATATCCGATTGAGACGATTCAAAATGCGTTGAAAAGATAACTCAAAGAGCTACAACTTTTCTTAAGATACTATCTTCAAATTCGATTGTTTAATATATCAAAATCTGGTCTCAATATAAGGCTGAAAACCAGTGCAACCTTTTCAGCTTGAAAGTTGATACGTGATAATGTTTTGGCTATATATCATCTATTTGACTCATTTCTTTATCTAATTAACCTATAACACTCTCGAATCTTCATCACAAGATTAGAAACAAGTTTAGAATATTTGCACTTTAATCTCTGAACTATCAATTTCTTCCATTTGGTCACTTTTCACTCATTTCTTCCAAATTACGCCATATCCATAGAATTGTCACCTAAATCAAAATATGAGCGTAATGAGTATATTTTGACACAAAATAAACATACGAGCGCATAAAATTAGGAGGAAAAAATATGCATTTTACATTCCTATCAATTCTTCAAGACGTCTTAAAGGAGAAGATAACATATGCATTGTGATTGAGACTTGAGCAATTGTGCATAACCAAAAGTCTAACCAGCAAATTGCATCTGAAGCTGAGGTTTTATTCTCATCGCATGACAGAAGGCCAATCACAGAAAGATCATTTGGCCGTGTTTAAGGAGATTGTCGCTGATCTGGAGACGTTAGAGGTAAAATATGATGAAGAGGACTTGGTCTTAATCCAGTTGTGCTCGCTGCCTGGTTCGTTTTCGTCGTTTAGGGACACGATTCTGTACAATCGTAACACACTCACCATTAAAAACGTGTATGATGCCTTGTTTTCAAATGAGAAGATGAAGCATTTGGTTGGAGCTTGTTCCAGAGATGATGAAACTCTTGTAGTTTGTGGTGATCAGTGAAAGGGCAAGTCGATGGTGGATTTAAGTAATAGGGTTTGCTTTTACTACAAGAAGAAAGGACACATCAAGAGAGATTATGAGAAGTTGCAAGGTAGGGATAACTCAGCCTCAAATCGTAGGAGGCAATCAGAGACTTCAGGTGAAGCAGACATCGTAGAGGACAAGTGAGGAAATCTTTTGACAATTTCTAACGTGGAATCTAAGCTTGACGAGGAGTGAATTTTGGATACAGTTTGTGCGTTTCATATGAGTCCCAATCGGGAGTTGTTTGAATAATATGAAATGGTGACACAAGGTGTCGTTGTCATGGGAAACAACGAATCTTATTGGGTAGCTGGTACTGGGAGAGTCAGATTGAAGTTGGTGGATGGAACAATCAAAACATTTGGCCATGTTCGACATGTTCCAGACTTGAAGAAGAACATCATATCGCTAAGTACCCTAGATTTAAGAGGGTACACGTTCTCTAGTGCAGATGGAGACTTGAAGGTCTAGAAGGGTGTCCATGTTGTATTAGAGGGGGGAAAAAAGTCCCAGTTATATATCTTATAAGGTTGGGCATAATCAGTGAAAAAACACCAGCACAGGTTTGGTACCGTTGTAGATATACAGTTTGGTACAATACCGTTGGGAGATAGCTCTTGGTCTATTTTGGAGAATACTACTCTATAGAGTTTGGGATATACGGGGTAATTCCGCTTTGCTACCAAAGTTTGCGATTCCATTGTATTCAACGGCTAGGGAGAGACTCATTGAAAAATGGTACGAGGATGTTGATCTGAATGTACATGCTTTTGGAGTTGTTGAAGGTGAAGAGTCTAGCCAGGAGCCTTCAGTTAAAACATTTAGTGGTGATTTTGCTACAGGGTGTGTTTCGACCCTGTTTGGTAAATTTTGAATTCGTTGTGAATTTTTTGGGAACCCGAGAATTGGTTTCATTTGTATCTGTGTTTGGATATGGTGGAAGGGAAATAATATTTTCGAGTGTTGAAGAGGTTTGGTTCAGGTTGAAGAGTTCAGTGTGCTTCGTTGCAGTCGGACTTATTTTTCCAGGTAGAGAAATTATGGATCTTCGTTCGTTGCACCGAAATTTGTGTCAAGGTGAAGGTTGTTAGGTTTTATGACTCAAATCTAGTCCAAATTGGGTCTAGAGTTTGGAGTTTTGGAGTATTGGGCCTTCAGATGTCTAAATAGGGTCCAATAAGAAAAAAAAAGGCGGGTTGATGGCGCTGATGGACACCCACCTCTTGCTTGAGCGAAAGGATAAAAATTGGAGCAGGGAGCCGGTTGCTCGCTCGTCACTAAGCCATCGCTCGAGCAACGAGCCGAGAATTTCTTTCCTTATTTTTCGGTTTTATGCGATTTTTGACTTAGTTTCCATATTTTAGGTTTATTCTAGGGTTTGGACGTGTCTCTTATAAATAATAGACTCTTCATTCAGTTTAAACAATTTAGAGCAGTAGAAAATTGCAGAAGTTGTAGTTTCACTCCATTGGTTGTCTTTAATAAAATATTTCGTTTCTCTGCCAATTTCATCTTTTTATTTGCTTTTCTTTTAAATCTTGTTGATATGATCCGGGATAAGCAATAACTTGGTCGAGTTTTGGAGTATAAATTGAAGAAATTGACAAGCCAGTGTTTAAGTTTCATGAAGGGCTCAGGAGCCAAAACGAGTTGGATTCAAGGTTTGGAAAATATTTGAAAAGAAAACGAGTATCGTGGATGAAAACGGGTATAACTTTTAGCTCGGTTGTCGTATTTTCCTTCATGACTACATTCCAAAAATGGCACAAAATTCTGCACAATGTCAGGCAAGCGCATGGTACTTTTGAGCTTGCAGTCATACAGAAACATGGCGTAAAGTTGGACACGAATTTGACAATTTTGACAGTTTCCTAGTTTAATTATAATTCCATAGTTTTAGCATCTTTTATAATATTAGAATTATATTTTCGTGCAATTAGAGTTTTTTTTTAGATTTCATATAAATAAAAACATTATTTTATTGTAATAAAGAACTTTTTTGACATTATGAATTAAATGAGATTTCTCTCTTTTTGTTCTTGATTGAGCATTTACCGAACTTATCAAATATTGTTATATTTGTGACGTTCAACCCTTAGAACTTATCAAAATATTAGGCACCATTTCTGGCGTTCGTAAATCGAGGTTCGTTGATTTTGTAATCAAGAAGTCATCGAGGTTCGTTGGTTTTGCAAAGATTAGGCACTCTAAATTTGGTTGATTGGTTCAATAATTTGCGGGTCGAGATTATACCGTCTACAACCTGAATTTGGACTTTTCCGACGTTTTCAATTAATTTTGCGATTTTCTCGCTGATCCTGTACCCAGGTTCGCGTCATTTGATATTAGAGCTTTGGCTTCAGATTCATGTTCTATCTTTTCTTTTTGTTCTTTTGAGTCTTTTACTTTTGTTTTTCGTGTCCGTCGTAAATTTAGAGTCTTTAATCTAAAGAAATTTCAAAAAAAATAGTCAAAGTTGTTTTTGGAGCTAATCTTGCATCCAAATCAACTTTCATTTGTTTCGTTAATATCATAGTCAATTTCCGAGTTTACAAAAAAAAAATGTTCACTGGTACTGTTCATGTCGTCACTTTTCAAAAAAAAAAATATTTGCTTTTTTAGGAAGTTGACACTATCATATTATCTATCCAAAATCCAAAATTTGTTTATATGTATTCCAATCCAAAAATTCAAGAACCACTTTATTGAATTTAAATATCACTCATCCAATTGTCCAATTATTTTTTTGAATCTTCTTGATTACGCCTACGTAAAGGATGGATGATGATTGGAGTTTTATTTTTCAGACTTGGTGTTTTGTGGGTAGTACGGTATGCAGTCTAGCTATTGATAAGGAGTACTTATAAGACTTGGCTAGTATCACGATGGAGGAAAATTTTGGCTTACCTTTGCAACAATACCCTAGGCCTTATAGTATGACTTGATTGAAAGAATGTGGGAAGGTAGATGTGACCAAGCATGTTTTATTGAATGTCACCATTGGGAGATATAGTGTGAAGTTTGGTGTGATGTAGTTCCATTAAAATCTTTTCATATCTTGTTTGGGAGACATTGGAGGTATGAGAGAAAGACTATTTCTGATATGGAGAGGAACACATATATGTTTCTTCAAGACGGGGTAAAAATTAATCTGACTGAGTTGACACTAGAACAATCATTTGCAGAGCAAAGGAAGGTGAGAGGTGAGGTAGAACGAGAAAAACGAGAGATAGAGATGACCACACCTAAAGAGAACACCGGAGTCGAATTGCAGGAGGAGTCCATAAATAGGAAGTTGAGATAGAGAATGGTGGATTGAAAAATGTAGTTGATATTGGAGAGAGTGAACCAATTAAAGAGAAGGAGCATGAGCAAGCTGGTATAAAAATTGTAGAAATGGTTCAGTAAGAGAGTGAGCAAATAATGACAGAATGCGTTGAGCAAATTGTTGAAAATATTATGGGGAATGAAGAGTAGAGTTCCATTATTAAGCATGATATGATGGGGGAAGCTAACAAATTCAATCATGTTTTTCTTAATTCAATTTTGTGGAGAATGAAGAACAGATGATGCATTATGAGTACGAGAACCCATATATCATTGAGGGGAAAGCTAACAAATTCAATCGTGTTTTGCTTAATTCTTCCTTTTATGTGGATCATTGTAAGTGGAAGTTCATACAACATCTATGGGTAATTGTGTTTGTGCTGCAATACATCCATACTTACAAAATGGATGGGTATTGTGTATGATCCTATGCCATAGAAAGGAAATATTTTCATTTGATCCAGGTAGTGCAGTGATGTGTTGTGTAGCAGGCTGGTTATCCAATACGCGATCACTAGGCACAGATTCAATGACGAATCATTTCGAAGAAAGATGAGATGATATGATTCGGGATAGGAAATCACTTGGTTGGGTTTTGGAGTCCAAATTGAAGAAGTTGACAAGCCAATGTTCAAGTTTCGTGAAGGGCTCGAGATTCGAAACGAGTTGGAATCAAGGTTTGGAAGATATTTGAAAAGAAAACAAGCAGCGTGGATGAAAACGGGCATAACTTTCAGCTCGATTGTCTATTTTCGCCCGTGAGTACATTCCAAAAATGGTACGAAATTATGCACAAGGTCACATGGGCGCATGGTACTTTTGGACTTGTGGTCGCATAGAAATATGGCATAAAGTTGGACGCGAACTTGGTAATTTTTGGCAGTTTTCTAGTTTAATTAGAATTCCATGTTTTTAGCATCTTTCACAATATTAGAATTATATTTTCGTGCAATTAATGTTTTTTTTTTTTGAGGTTTCATATAAATATGAATTTTATTTCATTGTAACAAAGAACATTTTTGACATTATGAATTAAATGAGACTTCTCTCCTTTTGTTCTTGATTAAACATGTATCGAACTTATCAAATATTGTTATATTTGTAGCTTTCAACCCTTAGAACTTATCAAAGGATTAGACACCTTTTGCGACGTTCGCAAATCGAGGTTCGTTTGTTTTGTAATCAAGATATTATTCAAACTTTATTTTTGTTTGGTTGTTTGGTTCAATAATTTGCGGGTCGAGATTCTACTGTCTACAACTTGAATTTAGATTTTCCCGACATTTTCAATTAATTTCGCGATTTTCACGCTGATCTCGTACCCGAGTTTGCGTCACTTGTTCTTGTTTATTTGTTTGTGTGATCTATACTTCATATCGCGTCATATCATATCCTCAAATTCGTAACAATTATCACTCTACAAAAACAAATCAGATAGCAACACCAATTGCCGAGGGTGTCGGTGAAGTCGGAAACACCACTAACACTAGTTGCTACTCACATCTTGAATGTCGCTCTATCGTAAGTTTTGGTAGCTTCGACAACTGTGTCAAACATCTCGATCTAAACGTGTAAGCCACGTCAATTTGAGTCCCTGTTCTCCGCTGCCTACATTTCCCATTGTCATTGTCTCACTCTGTTGTTAAGATCACAACCGCTAATCATACGAATTGTTAAGGTATCGGCTCTGATTTCGATTTCAAGCCAGAATCTAATTGGGACGAACCCCACTGCAAAGCTGAATCTAATTTCAGATGGGCTTTCAAGTTTTTGAGCTTTTGAGAAGACTTGGATATTCTTAGCAATTGATGGCGGTGCTGGTGGTTGTGGAGTTGGTGGATTGGAAAAGGTGGTGGTAGTGTTGATTTTGGATTTGATGTGGATGTAATGATTGTTATGGTGGTGGCGAGGCTACAAGCTGCAAAGTTGGTGGTGGTGGGTTGTTGTGCAGGTAGTGGAGGTAGCAACGATGGTAGTGGTGATTTGTGGATACGAGGCAACATCCACATTTGGGTGGTGTCGAGATATTAGAGTGTGGGTCGGGTGAGGTGAGGGAGATGAAGGATATTTGTGACTAGTGAATTGAGTTATCGTGACAAGTTAATTTGATAATTTGTGACATGTGAATAAGTTGCGATCTATAAAAATATATAATTTATGATTAAATTTGTAATTGTGGTTCATATTCATGGCTCTTATTTAATTATTTCTTTAATTAATACCACTTGATTTTTGAAATAATTTCACAGATTTGTCAAATTTGAAAATGTGTTTTTAAAGGTTGGTAGCCATGTATTTTTTTTATCCAATAAATATTTTAGTTTTTTGGTTCGTGGACCATATTTTCGATGTTTTTGTATTTTATCCCCCCAAAAATCAAAATGTACATAGGAGGAAGAGTGCTCCTGTTCAGATTACTCTTTAATTGTTAAAACAATTTACAAAATAATTATCATTTTGTTTTCAAAGATAACAAACCTTTGACAACAGTGAAAATTTCTCATTTCAAAAAATTAAAATGAATAATTTAATAAGACTGACTGATTTGTAATCGAATTGGTACGTGATCAAAATTAATGAATGCATTTTAAGTAAATATACAATAATATTTGTGACTGACAGCATGACCAGCAACACAAAATATTGGGATTAACATTGACGATCGCACGTATGAAGTCACAATGTACTACTATGGTCACAACAAAATCATAGATCCAAACAAAAATTTAAGGTGACGAAAAACATTTTATCAAACAATTTACATTATAAAAAAATTTGAATCCTAGAAGGGGTGTGGCAATTTGGCTCGTCAATTCGAGCGGCCAGTGGTTCGACCCCAAAAAAACCTGAGCAACAATTTGGCTTGTCAACTCGAGCTTATGTTGTGTTTATACTGTCACATCAATTTTTAAATTTCAAATTTTTTTGTTGTAGATATGAGGTAAAATTTTGAGTTTCATATCAACTTCAATTAATTTTAACTTGCAATATTCTAATGTTAAATTCAATCTTCAATTTCTTTGCTTTAATATTTAGTTTCTTTTACTTCAAAGGTCCGTTTGATTGCAAATATGAAAAAATGGTGGAAAGAAAATGAATTTCGGGGAATTGAATTGTCTAGAAATTATTTTACTTTGAATTGTAATTAATTGTGTTTGATTGGTATAATTTTCCACGTGAAAAATGTTGAAAGTTTGGTGTCCGTTTGTCTTTATTTTTCATGAAAATTATTCATTAAAGTGATAATTTCTTTTACCATTAGGTCTAGAATTTGTTTCAATTACAAAAAAAAAAAAAAAAAATTTAAAAAATTACCATACGAAATATCATTCGTTTAAATTTGTTTTGCATGAAAATTGTCAATAAAAGTAATAATTTTTTTTACCATTGTTTCTAGAATTTTTCCCAATTCCCAAAAAAAAGGTGGAAAATTAAAACTCACCTGAAAGGTGGGAAAATAATTTCAACAATTTTATGGAAAATGTGCCCGTGTGCCACCAAGAGAAAAATTCTCATGAAAAATTTGTACTATCAAACAAGCCAAAAAATAGAAAATGGAAAAAAAAATTCTTACTTTCATGAAAAATGAGGGTTATCAAACAAGCCCTAATATTCAATATATTTTGCTATAATAGCCATAGATCGATTTTATTAGTGATGAGATTAATAAGTTTAATGGCAGCTCAAGTACTCTATATAGCTACGATGCATCTCAAAATGTTTCAATTGATTTAGAGGATATCAAAGAGGAAGAAGTACTCGAGACTAAACTGTTGAAAAAAGAATCATCGGATTGTTGGCAACATATGACATGTAAATAAGTTGGTGTTCAAAATGGAGTTAATATTTAGAAAGTATGTTGCAATTACGGGTTGAGACCGACTACTCTCGCTTTGTAACTCCTTCATACAGCGTATTCAAATGCGTTGTAATTGAATCGGGTTTTCAACTAAGTTCTTTACAACAGTAGTGTTTGACGGTTCTGATTTTACTCTTTCCGCCTTCGTATATTCACATAAAAGATTTCATGAAAAAATAACTGCATGCGAGGTTGCAGTAGAGATGCCGCTTACGATGATAGACTCAATACACTTTACTCGACTCGTACAAAATTATCTCCAACCCAATTACTTATTGTAGAAATACTCTTCGTTCAAATATTATAAAATTATATAACAAAAGAAAACAAGTTGCTATTGAATGTTAAAAAAACTTTTAATAATGTTATATCATTTCCATCATTTATGGACTGATAGTAATAAAAAAATGTTATATTGCTTGTACTAGTCATTACATTGATTACTCATACTCCTACATAAAATGATTATTACATTCATATGTATAGAATATCCTCATAATATGTGATTTTAAAAGATATTATACAAGAAATTGTTTGAAATTTTACTTTTGATAATACTAATGTGAATAAAGTTATCGAAAAAATTATTAATGATATTACCCTGTATTTTGAAGTTTATTTTTTCATCAACGATTTATATGTCACGTTATCAATTTGATTGTAAAAGATGGATTATAACATATAAGATTGTCTTTGGATAAAACTAGACATGCAATAAATTTTATTAGTGTCGCCAGCAAGAAAGCAAGCATTTAACAATTTGTGTGCAGAGTATGACTTACAAGAGAAATCATTTGTTGCTGATGTAACTCATGGATGGAATTCTACGTATCTTATGTTACAGTCGTATGAAAATTATGATAAAGTTATTTCACTATATTATAATGGAAGGCATACGTATGGACCCGAACATAATTTGGAAGATTGGGAATGGTCTCTTGTATTTTTTGTAGAGAAATTTTTAAAACCTTTTTTCGATACTAAAAAGGAATGTAGCGGTATTTATTATCCCTACATCTTCACTTATTTTATAAAAAAGTTCTACATTTCACAAACATTTCATAAATATAGGAATTTGTCAATTTTTATTAATGTAATCTATTTTATGGAGTTAAAATTTCGAAATTGGAAAGCGTTGCCCTTTTTATTTCTTTTAGCTTCGGTGATGGATCGTCGACTGAATTTAACTGACACACAAGCTATTATAAATTGGATTTCAAATTTCGAAATTATCATATGTGAATATAGAATTTATATTGTGTGAAATGTACAACTATTATGCTGAAAAAGGAAGTCAGGGCAATTCTACTTCCCAAAGTTTTTTTAATAGATACTTCAACAAATTCATATGATATGTAGAATTATTTGGATGCCAATACAAGTGTTACCTCATTTAGTTCTAGTTTATCAATATCTAGAGTAGTAGATGTATGTGGTACAAATTTTGAAATTCTCTGTAAGTTAGCTAGGTATATGTGCGTAGGTGTTCGCAGTGTGTTACAACCAAAGGAATTACAAGAATTTGGTCTTCTATCATGGTGGAAGTGTAACGAAAGGTAATATCTAATTATATAAAAAACTGCACGTGGTCTAAATACCTTTGGTGTCTACGGTAGCATCAGAGACTACATTTGGTTTAGGTGGTCGAGTTTTATAGACAAATGATTAAGACTAAAAAAAGATATATTAGAGGTTTTAATATGCTTGAAGGATGAAAATGTGCGGAATTACATATTCAAGAACAAGTTAACAGTATAATGGTTGAAGAATTGCAGTAGGTCCAATGATAGGATATTGTAAGTTTTTAAAATGATTAATAAAGAAAAATGTTCGCAATTTTTAAATTTATTTATTTCAGAAAATTGTACAAAAAATATTTTATTCTTGTACAATTTTAACTTTGTCTACGTTAATTGTAGCATATCCCAAACCCAAAAAAATGAGGAGGGTTGTAACTTTTATTTAATTTATAATTTATATAAATTACACAAGCTTTAAATTCTTTTAGAAAAAAAAAACTAAATTTGTCAAATTTAGCAAAATAAAAAATAAAAATCGAGCAAACTTGGCTCACTAAGGCCCGAGATGAAAGCTCGGGTGAAGCCTAGATTTTTTAGCCAAGCAAAAGCTCTCTGCTCGGACCAAAAATAAGTCCGAACTATTTTTCGTCGGATCCAAATTTCAAGTTTCAACTCGCGAATAAATGATGGATAAACATGACATCACATTTTGATGAACTTTAACGTACTTCCTTGGGACGTGGAAGGTGGATGAAATTGAGCAAGGGTTTTGATATCCACAAACTTTTATGACATAGAATTATGGTAAATTTTCTCACTTAAATGGTGACAAAATAATCAAAAAAACGAATTAATTTAAACAAGATTTTAATAATTTGTATTTATTTCATTTAATAAGATTTTCCACCATTGGAAGAGCATTCGTGTAACTATTTTTAGCATCAATAAACATAATCTAATTTCGAACGTGTTGATCTGTCAAATATAGCAAACAAATTCACATTTATGGATCGATACCAACAGTATTTCAACATTTGCAAATACAACAAATTTGGAACTGTTCAATACAACATGATCAAATACTAAATTTCACGCGACCCTGAATGTTTTCTTTTCTCTTTTAAATTTAAGATATCTGTAATGTTCACAAACTCCGTGATCTTGTTGGACGAAAAGATAACGACAGTTTAGTTAAGAAAACCACTAAAAGAAATCAAATTCAAGATAATTATCAGAACCTTGATGGGTCGGTATAGCTGCAGGAGCAACTTTCAGACTAGTTGATGCTGTTGGGGTGGGAATTCTTTCGATCTCGACTGGTCTAGGTACGTCTGGCGGGCTTGCACAACGAATTAATGCCCAATTCACGCCCTCAAAGAATGGATGTTGCTTAATCTCTGTTGCCCCACGTTTGTATGCCAACCTATGCTGTGGCTCTTTCACTAGCAAACCTCTTATAAGATCTCTAGCAGCGAAACTGACAACGGGCGATTCTGGAAACCGCAATGGCTGGCCCACAACGTTAAAAAGTGTAGCCCGATTTCCTGATCCCTTGAAGGGAGTCCTACCGAACAATAATTCGTAAAGAAAAATCCCAAAAGTCCACCAGTCCACAGCACTGCCATGCCCTTCACCTTTGATGATTTCAGGTGCCAAGTACTCGTGGGTACCTACAAATGACATGGAACGTGCCTCTGTTGGCTCAGCAATAAGCTCTGGCAATGGGCTGACTTGGTTACCAATGTCATTTTTAATTTTTCGGTCTTTCTTGGATTTACTTGAAAAGAGGCGAGGAGTGAAACACGAAGTAGGGATCATACATGATGGCTGAATGCAGGAGGGCTCAATGCAAGCAGGTTGGACGCAATAAACTGAGTTTTTCCGAAGGGGCTCTGTCTCGAGGGATGAAGACTTGATGAGTGTTGGGCTAACAGCACAGCGAAGAGAAAGATCAAAGTCCGATAACATGATATGTCCGTCTTCTCTCACTAGGACATTTTCAGGCTTGAGATCCCGATAGACAATGCCAAGCATGTGGAGGTATTCCATAGCAAGAAGGACCTCAGCAACATAGAACCTGCATGTAAAATAGATATCATCACAAATCGTATGAATAAACAATTACATGGAAATTTTGAGTCCTCACATACACAAATTGAACATTAACGGTTCCATGTGATCAAGGTTTAAGAGTTTCAAGCAAGAGGAAAAACCAAATACTACACAAGGAACAAAAGGATAGAAGCCAAGAAGAGTACTGGATTAAAGAAACAAATCTTCCTATATAACTTCTTGGGAACTTTGAGATAATGCCCCGGGTCACATAAAATAGAATAATAGTTAGTTAAACCAGAACTGGAGCAAAAGGAAAAACCCCTTACCCTTGGGTGCAGACAAAGACATAGCTAGAAACTCTATAGGGGCAAGTAGGACTTTCCTAAAGCATACTATATGTACCAGATCACAGAATAATGACTAGACATAAACACGAGATGCATATAATTGTCCAAGGAGAAAAAGATTTAGCAAACTAAAAATAAAAATGTGCATGGTTTCCAACTCTAGAAGATAATACTGCAGCTGGAAAAGAATAATTGGATGAGCCACAATGTGATGTCTGTCAAACAGATGGTCCATGAAAAGGAGTATCAACTCGGCAGCATCAGCATGTTTGGCTAAGCTTAAAAATTACTTTTAAGAATTTTTTCTTCCAAAAAAATGTTTTGAGGTTTTCTAAAACTTTCTATTTTTGTTTTTCATTGCAAAATCTAAATTTAAAACAGCAAATCTTTACTTGCTGTGAAAAAAGTTAGCATATCTAAGCTTAGCCAAACATGCTCTGAACCAACACTACTTTTGAAAAAAACTAAAAATGTGTAAGAAATAAAATAGACTGCCTATTAAATTACTATACATATGCGGACGTTAAGGAGAGATTGAAGAGTGAATCGGAAGAAGACATTATAACCAAAGCATAACTTAAAATGAGGATGCAATATTAGGTTGATTTGACCAGGCATATCATGAAAATGCGGGTGGAATACACCAAGCATTACAAGGTCAGACATTTTGACCTAGAGAGGCATGCTAAATTCAAAAAGCAAAATAGCATGAAAGATAATACAAACAGAGAAGTAATAGTAAATCATAAGAGAGCACTAGACAATGGTTTTCCAACTAAAACCTGATGCAGTAAAAAAAAAAACTAAAAAAAAAAGCCTAACGAAGCACCAGTGGTAATAAATTCCTCGTAAACTAATATAAACTCCCCAAAATGCCTCATAAGTACTGCGCAATTATCTTGATGCCGTTCATAACAAAGTAGCTACAATATGAAAACTCTTAGCATAGGATTCGAAATATGTTTATATATTTATAATCATGTAAATCAGAAGCACCCGCATTCCTCATGGTGGTGCTTTAGGAACCATAAAACAAAATTTTGTATCATTTTTAGAATTTGTTCAAAATCAAGCTCCTATTATGGGCCATAAAGAGAAAGGCCTTTTTTTTACCTCATAGCTAGTTGTGTGCAAGATCTAACCAAGGGCCCATTTGAAATGACTTTTGCTTTCCAAGAAGAGCTTTTGGAGGAAGCTACCTTAATTTTTGTTTGAAAACTAATTTTTAAAAGATCTTCTTATTCAAAAAGTGCTTCTAGGGGAAGTCACATTAGACCATCTTTCTCTAAAAACTTTTTTAACTACTAAAAGCACTTTCATAAATTAGCCAAATAGATCCAAAAGCAACTTTTGAGTCTCAAAAGCTCCTTTTGACTTTTCAAAAGTTGTGCCAAACGGGCACTAAATATGTAAAACTCTAGTATTATATACAATACACCAATAAAATATTTAACAACTTGTGCTTTTTGGTAAGGAATAGCAATAGTTCCAGAAAATCCTAGAATAAGTTTTAGTATCTATACTTCCAAACACAAACTAATAGAAGATAATTTGGTAGCTATGAGCAAATCAGAAGATCATATACTTTGGCTCAATTTGACGCAGCATTCCAGATGGGGGATGGTTTATAGATAATCACATTATCACTTCCTGCCGTTTAAAAGTAAAGAATACTTCATGAAGACTCAAGAAAGCCTGATACTCTAGTTGGCTCAACAACTTCCCTGACTATTTTCACCATTTCCTATGTATATTCAACCAAAAACACTGTAAATCTCACAAGAATGAAATTGACCATTTTCTATATCCACAAGCACAAAAGCATGCAGAAATTAGTTTCCAATACAAAACAATTTATGATGCATATCAAGAATATTGAGATAATTATTTGGGACAAGTGTCGTACTTCACTGCCTGTTCAGTAAAATGCTTTCCTTGTTGCCTCTGCCGAAGTGTGTGCAGATCACCTCCTGGGCAGAACTCCATAACCAAACATGAGAACTTTTCTGTCTCAAAATGGGTATATAAAGTAGGGAGGAAGGGGTGATCCAGAGACTGCAGTATTTCTCTTTCTGTCTGAGCACGCAAAAGTTTCTTACGACTTGCTAATGATGCTTTATCCATGACCTTCATGGCAAAATAGCACTTTGTACCACATAATTCTGAAAGATAGACGCTTCCAATATCACCACAGCCCAATTTCTTTAACAATCTGAAATGCCTCAAATCTAATGCACCATCCTTTGATCGTATCACTTGTATGGCTTCCCACCTCATATCATTTGCTTTATGAGGTTTGTTAATGCTGCTACTCAGGCTGCTACAAGTACTTTCATCGCTTATGTCAGTACTTGTGCTACCCCTACACAAACTGCTCTTTCCACTCTCAACAAAATCGAGCCTATCGCTTATTTTGGCACTTCCGCTGGTTTTTGCAAGACTGCTAGCTCCATCGCTCACTTTAGCAGATGCTGAGCTATCCTTGATAATTGCATGACCTGACGTTTTCTTTATCTGATCAAAAGTATTCTCAATTGTTTGTACTTGTTTTAAGTTACCCAACTGTAAGCTGGAATCCAGTTTATCAGCTACAGAACTCACAGACTCCTTTTGCTGATGATTATGTAACTTCTTTTCCCCTGCAGCTGCAACTGCAATTTTCTTAGAAGAAACAGTTTCAACATTTCTAGATGATTCTCTCACGGTAGTCTCGAATTTTCCAGTCTTAGAAATCGGCAAAGGTGAAGCCTTGCGAGGATTTTCTTCTAAGGCTTGGCTTCCATTTATTTTGCTCTGCTTATCTGAGGAACTCTTGGTGCTAGATTGAGACGACATTGGAATAAATACAGGCTTCTTAAATTAGTCGTATAAAATAAACCCATTACTCATCGCCTAGATTCAATATTTGACTTCCATCATCAAAATCAAACATTATTGTCTCCAATCTCATATACAGCTCACAGGTAGCTACCAGGATAAAGCAGATAAACTAAAAAAACAGAAGAAATATCAAGTTAGTGTTTTAGGCAGCTTAACAAAGTAAGAGAGAGACTAAAAGAAGGGTTAAAAAAACATGTTATTTACAACCCTATCAAATCAAACATATAAATCATAAATCCAGTAAAAATCCTCACTTGCGAAAAAAAAAAAAAGATCTTCAATAAGTGAACAAAACTAAATTCTCCTTTTTTTCTTTTCTGATGAAAGTAAAACACAATGAATGTAGAGATGTGAACGCTGATTAACATGTAGATGCAGAATAGCAATCAAAGAAAAACAAATTCGATACCCCATCCACCACGAACAGGGAAAACTTTCGCTTACCTCAAGATGCAATCTTTTTAGCCAAAAGCTTAATTTTCATAGACAAAAGCCCCAATGCACCAAATCACCATCAAATTGCACCCAAAAAAAAAAAAAAAAAAAGACTCAATAAACTCATAGAACATAATGCAGTTCCTCAAATGCTTTACAAAGCAAAAACTCATCACATAGCAAAAGATAAGCACAAAATTTAGCAGATAAAGAGTGGAAAAAAGATTGGGCCCATAAAAAGCACGCAGATCTTGAGCAAAGAACCACAACTTTTCTAATAAAAACCCTACCAACAGGGATCCAGAAAACCCCACACGAAGAGACGGAATGCTAAAAAACAAAGCAGATAGGGGTATGGAGAAGAAAAACCCACCTAGCAAATCACTGGACCAGTTCAAAAGTAAGGCAAAAAAAGCAGCCCACAGCTAAAAGAATGTACCTGAAGTCACAAAGATCGGAACTTTAGGGTTCTCATTTTTTCTGCTTTAGCAAATGAGGGGGAAAAATCAAGAAAAGTGAGCACTCAAAACTGTAGAGAGAGAAAAAGGAGAGCGAAACTTCCACTTCCTCCTAAAATGTGTGGATTGAGTGAGAGAGTAAAGGTTTTGAGATTGTTGAAAGAGAGAGTCGGGTGGGTGACTGTGGCCCATAGATTATACCAGTACGAACGTATTCTTTCTCTTGTATGCGTGTGTGAGAGAGAAAGAATGTTTCCTTTAGAAATCACCCTACTTACAAGTTTGTTATACAGTGATCACTTAATTTCGATTTGATTTTTTTTTTTTTTTTTTACTATGATATAACCACGATCAAAACTTACATAATCCCACCTGTCTAAGAAAAAGAATGAACTATAGCTAAGTAGATTTTGCCAACGACAAACATATAAATAACTTTAAATTTGTTTCTATGTAATTCCCTTTCAACAAATTAATTGTTAATCTAAGCTCCGTTTAATTCTCGTTAATGTAGAATGAGAAATTCAAAATTCATGGATTGATGTAATAGATAACGGTGATATTTTTCATTTTTATGAATTTTTAATCAGAAACAAATGGAGGCAACGTCAGATAATATATTATGTCAGTTACGCACGTAGAACTAAGAGTGTGCGATGTTTGTCAAATTGAAGTAAAAATGTAAATTAAAGTCCTGTTTGATGTGATGAAAAATATTAATTTTTATCAAAAATGTGTTTAAAAATGATTAGAAGAATGAAAATGAAAAATATAATGTGGCTCAAACAGGATGTAAGTTATCAAATTGATATAAATTAAAAGTCAATTGACCAGCATGAAATAAAAATTAATTGTTAATTTAGTGTCAGACAATGAATTTTGTCAATCACGCGGGAAGAACTAGTAGTTTTGTGGTGTTGGTCGAATTGAAGTAAAAATGTAAATTAAGTGATTAAATTGAAATAGATTAAAATCTATTGATTAGCATGAAATAAACTTCAAATTAGGGGACTTCAATTGAAATTTTACTCAATTTGTGTGTGTGTAAGAGAGAGAGAGATGTGTGTAAGCAATCTTATGTACAACGTACACCCTAATTTATGGGATTTATAATTGCTACAATCCCACGTCATCTACCCATCTAATTCAATCATTATGACATTTCGAATTAAATTATTTCTACTCACAAAGTGTACACTTTGACACCCGCCTATGTGTCAAAACTTGACAGTTCATTGAAAAATGTGTTGTCAAAATCAATGTACTAAAATTTATCAACTCACATAAGTGTAAACTAAAGTGTCAATTTTTATGTACACGTAGCATGGTAGTAACACGTTCATGTCATCAATATGTCAATAAAAGTGTACAAATAATTTAATTCGTACTCGTATGTGTGTATGCCCACAGAAGGAGGGGGGTTGGGGGTGGGGGTTCAGATAAGGGATAAAGTAAAGCTTTCCACGTTCAATAATTTGATTGTATTTTGTCCCAAACACAAAGGTCTGAATCAATACAAAGGGCCCTTCAAATGCTCCAACCTGTCTCTCATGCTTGGGACCCACACCACCCATTATTTTCCATTTAAAGCCCTTTAACTAACTTGCTAATGACCTGTTTTGTGGTCCTTCCCATTTTTCGATTCTCATTCATTCAATACTTTGGACCAAATATTAACTACGACAATTAAATTAAGGCATCTATACTGCTACATTGATGATCACCATGTGAATGACATTTTATTTGCAATAAAATAGATTTTTTCATTGATTATTTTGTCTGTGATCTTATTATTTCTTGCTTATTTAAACAAAATTTTAGTTGGATTTAGAAATGATTGCTTATTATATAAGATATTGATTTGAGAAATCGTATTATTGATCGGAAAAAACTGTATATTAGTAGTAACGGTTGATCCATGTTCATAACCTCTAAATGGAACAAGTTGACTATCAAACTTTTTTTATTATAATTGTATAACCTTTCTAATATCAACTATTGTACAAATCTATGTAAAATCAACGCGCAACAACTCAACCTACATATCTAACATTACGAAATTAGATTTTTCCTTAACATGGGTGAATGTCTTAAAATTCAAATTAAAACACATTCACACAAGAATGAGTTTAACAAAAACTTGGACGATTTTCATCATTGGCGACGGGTTGTTGAAAGGTTGGGACCAAATTGTTCATTTTTAAAGATTGTAGCCAACATGCTAGTGAACAATAGTTTAGGTTTTTAATACATACAAACGTACCATTCAAGCTCGAGAACTGATGCTTAATATCATTTTGAAAGGGAGAGATTCAATAATTATTTGTTCATGTTACCCATATCGTGACATCATAATTTTGGGTAAGCCATAGAATTACAGGAAAAAAATATTACATTATCAGCAGGCACAGGTTGGCCTGATATATTTTGTGCACGCCTCAGTGATATGTCCAGTCTTTCTTTGAGGACCCCTCATGAGAGCTCTGTTATCACTCGCTCACACTTGCCTTCCAAAATCTTCACGGCTTCAGTGAACAGCACTTCAGGAGGTAATGCTCCGGTAGACTCTATAGTAACTACAAAAGTAGAATGTGAAGAAAAGTAAGATTTTTATCACAAGATTAGAAATTGGCAAAACTAATAGATGATTAAATCAATATCCAACAACAGAACTCTTTACTCATTCCTTTATTGTAACTAGAAGTCTCATCCGACACTTCTACTTAAACTGAATTAAATACTCCAACACCAGCATTTGTATGGCAGAAGTTGGTTGGAAAACCGCATAATATGATATAGCACATTCAATGAAGTCCGGTTACTGAAAAGTGGGAGAAGCTGACACAGAATTCTTTGAAGTCAATTTTTTACGGTCTCTGATATGAAAGCCTTGACATTTTTGTTTTACAACGAGAAAATTATCTTTCATGAGCCATGACCATCCAGAGAGCAGGAAGAATTATATGAACTGTGACAATTTTGCTTCAGGGTAACTTTTGGCCATTAGAGTGGATATTTTTGGAACATTTTATTCTTCTTCAACAATCAAAATATAGCAGCAGAAGCACTATACAGTATAACTACTTGAAATAACCCCCAAACTGGAAACAAACTAAGTGTTTGGGCTCCATTTTATTTTAATGCACTTTTCTCTTACTTCATTTTCAACCCCACATTCTTCAATAAAATAATATTACATGTAAACCCAAAACTTTTCCCTACTTTTTAACCGCACATCCTCCGAAAAATTACTATTCCAAAATACATTTTTGCCGAAACCTCATTAAAATGGTGTCCAAACGAGGGCAAAGTTTGAGCAAACCCATAATGTTTTTAATACTTCCAAGATGGAATAGTCATGCCTTCAAAACTTTAACAGATAAACCATGCAAGCTCGAGCCACTTGTAAAATAATGGGCAACTCTGAAAGACACTCAATGATAGTAGCAGCTATAGAATGGAAGCTTTCAAGAAATGAAATAGGCTTCAACACTTCACTTACAGATGAAATGATCTTTCACACGTCGCAATGCAACATACTTATCCCAATCATCTCCTCGGATACATTCCCTGCAAAGCGTACAAGATCGAGGTCGTGCCACTGTTGCTCTCTTTCTACCTACTTGAGAGTAGAGAAAAAAGTCAAGAACCATAATGACTTACTCGCCTTTTTGCTCTCTTTCTACCTACTTGAGAGTAAGGAAAAAAGTCAAGAACCATAATAACTTACTCTCCTTTTAGCTCTCTTTCTACCTACTTGAGAGTAGAGAAAAAGTCACAGAACCATAATAACATACATTCCTTTTCGTTATGTGACGCACAATTTTTATCCATTTTCACAGAAGTCAATAACAACAGATCTGCAATTGGATTTGCCTTTTAACATATATAGAAAACACTTCGAATGGAACCAGCATCATCTTACCTTTACCAATATCTTCAATGTCAAATACGTTAACAGGACATTTCTTTACAAATTCTTCTGCCTTTTCACCTTCTACTTCTTGCAACAACACAACCTATACAAATAGACAATTCAGATCTTTATAAGTTCTACTTCAAACTCATACTACCAGTGCAACAATCAGATACAACACATGACTAATATTTTATAAAAAATCACGATTTTTTCCCTTTCAAAGAAGGAAATACTAATAAAGAAAGCAGGAAAGTTTTTTATACCTCAGGAAGCATCCTATACCACGCAGTGGCAACAGGGGACCACTTTGCATGTGTCTTACCCATTCCTTTTACAGCATGCGCCTCCAACTCAATTTCCTGGAATCAAGAGCATGAAATTTTCAATGAGGTAGAATCAGTTGCCAATCAACTTGCTTCAACTGCACAAGACTTGTTATCAAATAATAAATTAGCACAGTAGATGAACGATCAAATTATACATTTGCTCGCTGATGTCTTATGCAATCAGATAATCTCATCAATGAAAATGTTTACGAGGATTCAAATGTACTAGATAGTAGCCCAAAGCCCAGGCATACAAGAACACAATATGAATGAGCCAAAAGGATGAATGATAATGGGTTCATTCACAAGGCATACTGATGAAAAATTATAACCTAAAGGCATAAAAAAATCAATTCTACCTGTCCAGGTCCCAGTTTAGCTATAATAATATCAGCATGATTGGGGCCAATTGGGTTGTTGGAAAATTCTGGTAGAGAGTCTTGGCTACAATTGAATGAAGTATAAGTTCTGGGCCTTGAAGTTGGATCCACAGCCAGTTTTTCTGTGCTCAGGGCGAGCTCACTGCCTCTAGGTAGCCACTGTAGTTCATTGGACAATACTGTATCCAAAGACAGAAAAAGGAAATGTTGCATCAGTTAGTAAAACAAAAGGAATGAAATGGTAATTGATAACATACAGTGAAACAGAGCCATGATCTTTGTTAACTGACATGTACATAATACCTTTAATCCGTGAACTGCCCCTTTCACAACGACTGTGAAGTTTGAATACAATGGTGTTCTTTTCATTAGGTACATCATTTTCTGGAAAAAAAAAAAAAAAAAAAAAAAAAGGAAAAAAAAAAAAGAGAAACAACTTGACAATCAAACTTGCCCGTCAAAAGAAGGTATTAAGAGAAGGTAAGAATTGAAGATGAAAACTCGGAAGAGGTAAAACCTGACATATATTCAAACATCCTTGGATCAACTTTAAGTGGAAGGAGACCTAGTCTATGGGCAAGAACCTCATCTTGGATAACAGATGTGTTGTTTGCAATCAAAACCTTTTCAATGGCCATAGTGGGAAGCTATATAGAAACACACACACCAAAAGGGGAAAAAACAGTTAGCCTCACTCGAAAAATATCAAATGCATATAGAGCATTGGCTAATGCAGTCTCGCAAATCAAGCCAATATTTCAATAAAGAAAGGGACAACAAGTGTGCTTGAAGCATATACATCAAGTACCATGTATCCTAATTCTATGAGTAAGAAGCTATCTTACAAGAACTCAATCATTCCCATTTAAAATGATAATATATTGGCACAACTTGAACATCGTAGAAAAATATCAAATGCATAGAGATAGCAGACTAATGCAGTCTTGCCAATCAAGCCACCATTTAATTAAAGAAAGGGGACAATAAGTGTTCTCGAAGCATATACATCAAGTACCTTGTAACCTAATTCCAAGAATAAGAAGCTATCTTACAAGAACTCAATAATTCCCTAATACAAAGCTAAAATATTGGCAAAAATAAAATTTTCATAATCCATGTGCTAAGAAGAGCACAACCACCCTCAAAGCATGGGCGGACGCAGGGGGTAGCCCCCAACTTTGCTCTTTTTTTTTCACCATTAAATTTTATATGTTTTTGTTTCAATTTTCGAAGTCATTATGGAATGTGAAACGAAATCGAAATATTGCATACTTAATACCATTTCAAAGTGCTCAAGGTCTATTTTTTACGTCGCTAATAGTGTACGAAACTATCAATCGTAGCAAATGTTACGACTTGTTAAAGTAGGTCGTTCAAAATTAGTATTTCGAAAATTTCAATAACATGCTAACTTTAAAAATTCTCCGACGATCATACGCTAATCAAATCTACAAATTGCTTATGTTATCTCAAAACTTATTTCGAGAACTACATTATAGATATCGAATAGTCCAAACAAATATCGAAAATAGTTAAAGATGCTTAAACGTGAGTATTAAAGAAAGGGGCCTAACTCGCATTTTCTTTTTTAAAAAAATCAATTATTTCATTAACATTTATTATTTTTGCGATACAAATTTTTCAATGTAATTTGAATCATTTTATTAGGAAATTTTATATGGAATGATACATCCGAAAAAGTCATCTCATGTAAATTTTCAGATTCAAAATTACATGGGGTATGATTTTTTGAACGTAAATTTTGGATTGTAAAATTTCTCTCAACTTCTTTACAAGTTCGATTGTGCCCCCCTAACTTTAAACTTCTGCGTCCGCCCCTGCCTCAAAGTACTTAAGCAACGCCAAAGACATTATTATCCTCTTATAAATTATCCATTATCTTCGTGTGTAAAGAGGCAAGATCAGGTGTTGGGGCGTTTTGTCTTCGTTAGGGGAGGCATAAATTTGAACATAAACTAACAAAATAATTCAAAACTTCATCAAAACACAAAAATTACACTCATAATAAAGAATCTAAAAATTCATAACGAAAAAATTCAACAAAATTTAAAGTCAAATTTACAACTCACGACCCAAAATGGATCGAACGCATGTCGTAAATAATATAGAAGAGTTAAAAGGTTATATAATTGCCATTGACCATCCTTGCATAGTAACCAGATAATAATTCTTAATATATATTATCGCCAACACTTTTAAGATACCATATAATTTAAAACTAATGCATGCTTTATTGCAAATTTAGGAACACAATTATATCACTAGAAATTTTAAAATCATTTACATATAGGAGCCAACAAGTAGGATATGTGCATCATGTACCTAATAAATTCAAAAGAGAAGAACAAAACATCGAAACCAGTCCTATTAATAAAATTTCTTAATCAGCCACTAAGTTAACTAGTTTAAATCAAAGTTCATCTATCAAGACTTGCATTTCAGAAATCAGGCCAACTGAGAGGCTGTTACTTTGTAGAGCTCGCCTAGAAAACATTAATGGCCCGCTCAAATAATACCTTTACTATGCAGTTTCTAATATCCACCATTTTCTGAATTAGTGGAATCTTACAAGTAAATAAATAAAATGAGTACAATCCAAAAATGAAATAACTTAAAACTATAAAATTCATAAAAATCAAACTGCAAAATTCTGGCCCTTCATAATTCCATTATAAATACCACCAAAATGTCATTACCAAAATTTCCACCATAAACCAATTCACGACAATCCTCATTGGATGCAGATTGAAGTACCAGTTTTTTTAACCTTTTATTTATTCTCCGACTCCGTTTTGGAGAAAATAGTAAACCTCTTTATTCTTCAAAAATGCAAACCAAGATACATAACTGATACTCACATTAACTAAGTAAACAACATACAGTTAAGGAATCACAAACAATGTGTTGGAAGACTGCCAACAAACTATTATGACCAATACAAGAATTCACGTATTATTTAATCAAATGTGAGAAGCGCACAAACCTCGGCTATGAGGATTCTGCGGAATGCATTGGCAAGAGCAGCATCAATTCCAATCATATCGAACTCCATATCATCCTCAGTAAGTCTAATAACTTCCACTCTAAAACTATCATGAAAATGTTCCAATCGCAAGCTGTTATCCACTCCCATTGTCGCATAGGCACCCGAGTAGCGTATATTCTCAGTCTTTTAGTCCAAAAAAAAAAAAAAATCATATATTCAGTGAAACGAAATTGGTAAAAGTGAACTAAAACTAAAAATATAAAATCTTTCAGTATGTTAGTACATGAGTCGGGGCATCAGAAGTGCAGAGAACGCGAGTTCTCTGGAGCTCAAGGTGCGGCGGTAGCTTTCCTTTGGGCACATCCGGCAAGTCCCACACTGAAATCTTTGGCGTTTTCTGCTCCTCCATCTTCTTAGATTCCTTATCGAGGCGCGTCTATTGCTGGTTGAAAACTATTTCTGAACCCCCTCTTCAGCCTGGGTTCGTCCCTGATAGTTGAGAATTTCTGGAAGGCCTCCCCCTGGGGTTAATCCTAGGCTTGGAAGGGTCTCTAATTTTGCTTCTTTTTCTCGTGTATATAAAAGTTTTCCATAGGACAACTTTCTCTATAAATTATTAAATTCATTTAGTTATCATAAAATTATTCAATCATGTTCAAAAATAATTTTTACTTTTCAAAATTCCTATCAAACAAATTCTTAATTTAGTATGTCCATATAAGTGTATTTAGCCCTTGTTTGTGTTATTTTCTTTCAACTCGTTTTTCCTAAATTTTAACTGCATATTCACACAATACAATATTATATACGTAAATTCAAATATTTTTCCTCACTTTTAAGCACACTTTTTCCAAAAATTCACTATTTAAAATAATATTTTTCTATATTTAAAAAAAAAAAAAGCCACAAACAGGGGCCTAAAGGATTTTTATAAGTATTACCTACCTATACATAACCCAATTCTATATATTTATAAATAATTCCTATACGCCTAATTGAAAAGACAAAAACCACCCTATTCCCTCTCTTCCTGGAAAATCCGAGGTTTTTACGTGATAATTTTTGGACAGTAAATCTCAAATATTTGAAATTTCTTTGAAAAGTTCCCGGCCGAGTAAATGCAAAGGATAAATTTATTTATACAATATATTTTTACAACATTGTTGATAATATTGTAGGTGGCAAAAAAATGTTGATTGAAAAGATAAATTTTTTAAACTTTCATGACATGTTGTTAACAATATAGAATAAAAATAGGAATAGGGGGTGAGTTCGGGACCAGACCATGTGTAATGACTCGACCTTGTGTCGGAATCGTTATTATATCGTACATACTGTCTGGGAGAGCATGTGCCCATCTTATCCCTCACGACTTTCTGACGCGTTACCAGGATTCGAACCGGAGCCATTATCATATCGTGCATACTGTCCGCTTTGGAAGAGTCTTGCTCAATTGGTACCAAAATTCAACTTAAATCTCCCATATGATGGAGGTCTTGAGTTTTAATTCTGGGGACGCGTCAGAAAGTTGTGAAAGGTAAGATTGACTCATACTCCCCCAAAGCGGACAGTACATATGATATGATAACAATTCCGACGTAAGGTCGGGTCGTTACACCATGTACCCGAGGCAGCCAGACAGGGGAATAAGTAAGAAAAACCTTGAAGAAAGTGAGGAACCTTTCTCGAGGGCATGCTTAGTTTAGCTAAAAATCGAACTTTTAACAATTTTTTATAAAAGTTTATGTAACGCATGATTGATAAGTTGAGAAAAATTATATATTTCTTAAAATATGTAATTGAAAATGATTTTGAAGAAAAATAAATTTTAAAAAATAAGAGCCAAACAAGGACTAAAATGTTGTAGAGCAAATTTCAGGTATTTTTTTTTGGCAGTTAAGCTCCATACCTATTATCTTGAACCATGCCACACGTAATAAAAAATTCACATAATACACGTGTCATCATTTTATCGAACAATTAGGAAAAATAAAATAAAAAAAACTCACCCACACAAGTGAACGCAACACTTGTAATTGTCCTGCGTACGCAATAAATTGTTCTATTATTTTTCTCTATATGGAAGTTGATTAATTTTTAAAACATTGGAGATTTATATTGTATTATCTATTAAGTAGCATTATTCTTTGATTTAACAATGTACACTAAAACTTGCATTGAGCCTAGTAGAAATGTTTTGATACGTTGAAATCAAATTGAATTAAGGTCGAGGTATCTCAATATACACATTTCTTCAATGTATAAAATAACAAGAAATAGAGGTGTCCACAAGATTATTATTTTCATAGCATCTATTCATCATCACCACAAGTAACCTATGAAAAACAATTGAATTAAGGTGGACATTACTCAACAATATTAAAGAAAAAGTAGGAGAGTTGAAATTTTGGGCGTTGTCATGTATCCAATAGTGTATGAAATGTGCCTTTGAGTGAATAAACGAGAATAGAGTTTTAAAACAAGAAAGGCGCTGAGGAGATGAAAAGTTATGGAAGATGGATCAAACAATGATGAATAATTTAAATTCAAGGCTCTCTAATAGGAAATGTCATTATATCAAGAAACGGATAAAATATATCAATATGGTACATCAATGAAATTCCCTGCAAACAGAATTTGATGTTCATCTTAAGTTTCAAGGGTAGGCTTCCAAAAAAAACTGAGCAAAGAAGAAGAGCCTAGCACCAGTTTGTGTGAAACAAAGACAGCTTCCTTCTCCCGTCAAATGTTACTGGAAAAGTTCTGAATTCAGCCAGTCCCTAACAAGAGAAGTACATAGCCAATAGCAGACATTAATTTCTATCCGTGGCAGCACAAAAATCTCCAGATACAAAACAGATAGGAAGAAGAGACGAATATGTGGCTCTTACTTGCTGATGTCATCAAGGTGGTCGTCAAAATCTACGATATCCTTCCATTTTTCAGATGCAAGGTAATCCAGAAGAACTGTATTACCAGAGGGCTCCTTGATACTAAGCTGGTTGCCTCCCTCTGACCCTACCAACTTCCAATTTCTAGATGCATCCTTGATGTAAAGCTGGACAACAAAGAAGGATATGAGGGGCACATCATTTTGCAAACCTCTTAGTTGTTCAAATTGAAGGAAAATATACAGTGAGCACATGCACATTTCAATCCATGGAAACACATAGAGAGGGAAAGAATTGCGGTGGAGGCGAGATGGAATAAATTTGACTTGCTCGTACACGCAGCAATGATACGAGCACCAAAGAATGACTATGTAATAAAAAAAAAAACTTGAGGAAAACCATGAACATAGCGAAAAGAATGAAACAAAGTATCTGGTGTATCAATATAAAAGTATGAAACTAGATGAATGACACGAAATATGCAACACAAAGAATCACCAAGTGTGGCAATGGCGAGGATGGCTCCTGGTGTTCACAAACTAACAGAGGTGAACGGATGCACCATGTTCACACCTAAAGAAATCAGGTGATGCGGACATCATTGGACCTATCAGGATCTATTTTTATTGTTATTGGACCTCGTTTATTTTATCGTTATTGGACATTATCATTTATGTTTTTTATTTATCATTGTTATTGAAACAGTTGATGAATATAATAAATTAAAAATTGACTTGCAGCCGTTTTCTCCCCTCTTTCTCTTCGTCTTCTCTTCTTCTCGGCTTCTTCCCTGCTTCGTCTCACGGCTTCTTCCCCCTCCCCTGCTTCTTTCTCTTTCTTTTCCGCTCCATTCTTCTTCCTTCACTTCTATTGTTATTTTAGCTTGATAATTAATTCTCTAATTATCCTGCATCAAATTTGGTATCAGAGCCAAACCTGGTTTTCTTTCTCATCATTTTACATCCCGAACACTGCAAAACCCAAAACTGCTAATCACCAACCCAAACTCTCCACCGCAATCATCTTCCACAACCACAATCAACTTTCACACGCATCCTATACCGTAGTAAACGGCGACGCAACCAAACTTATCACCCGCTGCATATAATTACTCTGTCACTGCATCACGCCACCATACAATCAATCATCTACACAGTTAACCTCATAAACCAACGATTAACCACCACAACCCACAAATTTAATCACCAAACCCGGAATCTCAATCACAAATCAAGCCAATTCAGCCGGAATCCCCCAAAACCATTAACGGCCGTCGCTCGCCCTCTCTCGATTCGGCCGCCACTCGCTGTCTCTCGCCCAATCGTACAACCCACAAACGTTACCAACACCTTCCACCGCCACAATCGCCGAATAGACACTGTCCAAAAGAAAAGAAAGAAAGAAAGAAATCACAGAGGCGCAATTGGAGAGCAAAAGAAGAAGAGTCCCATCCTCCATATATTGGGCCTCAATTAGTTTAATTGGTGTTTTGGGCCAATAGTTTGGGCCCATGTTTTTGGTGTAATTGATTTAGTTAATTGTTTGGTATTGGGCCTCGATTTTGGGCCCTATTTTTGTAATTTACTTGTAGTTTTAAAAAAAAGAGTGAAAAAAAAATTAACGTTTTCTTAGGTATATCTTGCCCTGTTGGTTGGCTCGGTACTTCGACGATCTTGTTGATTGACTCGTTTACTTCGACAGATTGGTTGATTGACTCGGCCACTTCAACAAACAAATGGAAGTTTCTATTTTATTTATCATGATTTATATTACTGTTCATTTTAAAATTGCATTGATTAATTTCTTTGTGCTGCTGTTATTCTAATTTTACCGAAAGCTCACGTGACCGAATCCCTCGACTTGCCCTCGACTTGTTAAATTCCATAATTTTACTTGAAGTTCACGTGACCGAATCCCTTGACTTGTTATATTCCCATTATACCCACTTATTTTAAGTGATCGGATCTGTGACTAGTATTTGACCTCTGCTTTGTTATTTTCATGTATCAGTATTATTAGCTTGCCACGTTTAGATTTATTTAATCACAAAATTTTAAAAAAAATGCTCAAAGTTATTATTTTCCATTGTTTGCACTTATTGTTCATTGATCTCTTCATTGCACGTCATTTAGTTGTTAATACAGTGCATAAAGTTGCATCATGATCGTCTTGTCATATATATTCCAATAACTCGACCATGAACCCATCCCAATTTGATGTCATCACCATACATTTAGCACAACTTGCCACTAACTAACAATTTCAAACCCAATTAGCAGCTGTCCAAACTAAGATGGCTGCTACTCATAAAGAGAGGAGGGATTTAAGTGTTGGGTTGTCCACTTTTAAGCAAATCCTTCATTTGACTAATGTTGATAATTCTAAAATGTCCTGTAATAAACAACATCTTTGTCGACAAGATAAGCAAAAGTACTCTCGACACGGCCATAGGGATGGGGATTGGGTTCGTAAGTAAGAACGAGGTTATGACGTTCACAATACTCATTCTCTTTCACGTCATAAGGAGCGTTTCTTCAAAAACAATAAAGTAGATGCTCCTACTTTTGATAGTTGCTTAGATTTTGAGATTGTTACTCAATGGACTGCCCTTAAACAAGGGAATCAGTAAGTAACTGAGTATATTGCTGAATTTGAGGAATTTAGTATAAAATATCATGTCATTGAGCATGAGGCCCTGACTATGAGTAGGTTTAGACAAGGTCTAAGAGATGATCTTAGGCGTGAGCTTTTCCTTCGGGTGTCACTACTCTTGATCACGCTTATTCTTTAGCCTAAGATTTTGAATTGATTTTTTATACTCCATATAAAAAGCATAGTGAAAACCATACACCAATCTCCTCCGCGCCGCTTCCTCTTAAGTCTATTAAGAGACCTTCCCCATCTATTGTTCCTTATGTGTTCGAAAATACGAGTACAATTTCTGATGTTTAAACTATTTCTTCTCACTTGCAGTGCTTCAACTGTAAGGACTTTGACCACATCTCTTCCAAATGTCCTAACCGAACCTTAGTCATTGACGAACGAAAGAATATACAGGATGAGCAGTTAGAAGATCAAGTCTATGAACCTAAACTTGAAGAATTTGATGACTTGGATGATAGTGGGAACACCTCCTTAGGTAATATTCAGACTTTTCCTATGAATCAAGGTATTGTACCCCTTGTCCCCGATACCTTTTAGTCAAGTGTTGTATGTCGTACCCTTATTCAACCCAGATGTGCTATCAATTTGCGTAATCATGTCATTTTCAAGGAAAATCTTGAGAATTGGGATTTGATCGTCCCAACAATTCAAATCATATATAAAAATTAAGTGACTCGGTCCATAAGTATGAGTCCTTTTGAAGTTATTCTTAATTACGAGTCTGTTAAGCCTTTAGACATTATTCTCATGCCCCCACATGCTAGAGTGTCTATGTCAGTTGAAGCATTTGCACAACATCTTCATAACTTGCATATTGAGATCAATAAACGATTTGAAACAGGTGATGCACCATTTAAACTTCAAGTTGATTTGCGTAAACGACATTTTGAATTTAATATTGAGAATTATGTTATATTGCAAGCTCGTAGTGCTAGTTCTTTTAAAATTTTAAAGCATGTTGATCCAAATGCACCTGTCATTGATCTTTTATCACATTTTGGCTACCAAACTACTTTAAATATTGAGGACTTCATTACTTACAAACACCGTTTTAATTCCTTTGATGATCCTTTTTAGCTTTGTGGACCCCCAACCTATTCATCTTAATATTTTTACTTCAATACCATCTATTACAGCACACAAAGATATAATTGATGTTATTTTAGATGAATAGATAGTGTTGACCAATGATGGAAAAATTTGGTGCTTCCTTGCTCGTTGAGTAGTTCCACCTGATGCGGATCATATTCTTGGGGGCAATTTGCAACTGGCGTTGGCATCATTTGCTGAGTTTCGATATTTGGTCCTTACGAAAGATTGTCCCCCGTGGTCGAAGTTTATGCACTCGACAGGGTCGAGTTTTCTCCCACTACGGGAGAATTGATGCGGACATCATTGGACTCATCATGATCTATTTTCATTGTTATTGGACTTTATTTATTTTATCGTTATTAAACCTTATCATTTATGTTTTCCATTTATTATTGTTATTGGGCTTGTAGTAGTGAATTGGCCCAAACCCATTAGGTTTTCGCTATTTATTGATTTTTTTCACTGTTATTGGAACAATTGATGAATATGATGAATTAAAGATTAGCTTACAGCCGTTTTCTCCCCTCTTCCTCCCCGTCTTCTCTTCTTCTCGGCTTCTTCCCTACTTCTTCTCACGGCTTCTTCCCCCTCCCCTGCTTCTTTCTCTTCCGCTTCATTTTTCTTCCTTCTCTTCTATTGTTAGTTTAGCTTGATAATTAATTCTCTAGTTGTCCTGCATCATCAGAACTCTAAATTATTTTTAATTTGTTTGACAAAATCAATCAGATAAAAAAATCTGAATACTGCCATGAAGAAGTTCTTTCTCTGGCCACCAGGTGCCCCAAAAAATCCCAAACGTGAACGAATGTCACATGTTCACGCCTAAAGAAACCAGGGCTCTAAATCATCTAAGCATTATTTGCTGCGTTAGACATAAGTTTGTAAAATTTCAACAAGACAGTTCATCACACCAATTTGCTACAGTAATCAAGGATTTGTAAAATTAACCCCAAAGAACTAACCTAAAATAGATGTCTATATGTTGATAGAGAGAGCATGTGTACATGCTACTGAATGTGAGCAGCATTTAGTGTTAGTGTTAACTCAGACACATTTTCAACATGCAGAGATGAAATCATATATTGAATGACACAAGTGCTTTCAGATCACAGGCACAAATGTGGGATCATCTGTCCAAGTGACAATTTATTCCTGCATTACAAAACTATAAGATTCAGTTTTTATAAGGCAGATAGAATTAGCCAAAAAATTAAGTCACAGCATTAACTTTAGGAATTTCAATAAAAACATCAGAAATTTTAAAAAGAATTTCCAACTCCATCAGCCTCATTCTGCCACCAGTCCACCACTTAATAATACAGGCGACAACAGTATGTTTAATTTGTCTCTAGTGTCAAAGCTAGAAATTATCCATAATCCTGTTGTTAACTAGTAAAGAAAAGTTGCTCCAGAGCCATTCAGATGGACTTATAAATTGCAAGACTGCCTTTCCATAAAAGGAATTGGGATCCTTTAAATTACAATACAAGATTACACAGAGTAAAGCGGACTTGCTTATTAATTTAGAAAATTGTCAGATAACAGCACTAATAAGCTGAATTCTCTTCACAAACATGAACAGCCAAATTTCAGTCACTGACTGTAAACAATAACTATCTTTAAATTGACAGAAGATTGCATCCACAGTTTACCACTCCGCCAACAACACTACTAGATATATATAAATCTCTTCTCTCATAGCATCAACAACCAAAATCAGTAGCTAATTGCAGACGTTAAGTTGGTGACAATCCTAATTTCAAATTAGATTTTATCCACGACCAACCATTCCTCTCAATCTCAATGAACAACCACTAAAGATCACCAACCAACTGCCAAGAAATATTTGCACCAGCTAATGGAAATATTTTATGTTCACCAAACGCCATTATCAGTTAATATTCAAAGCGAACCAGTCAGGGTTGAAAATTAAATTACCTGCATCACTGGTCTCCGGTCTTTTCCATTTGGTAAAGCCTCGAGCTTTTTGTTATCTAACTGAAAAATCACACAAATGAAAGCATCTTTATTCGCTCGCTAAATGTCGAGTAACTAAACATTTATGCACAAAATTCGGTCGAGAAAAAGTACCAGAAGCAAAGCAGCCTGAGGAAAATATCGAGTAATGTGATCGCCAGTATTCTTAGCAACAGTAGCAAGCTCGAAATCATCGTATCTCTCATTAGCGTGAAAATATCCAGCTATACTCAAGCCTTTTTCAGCATAATACTCCTCTATCTATTATATTCCAATTTTTAAAAAATATAAATATCAGAATTATATAAAAACAAAAACAAAATTGAAAAGTGGAGTGTTGACTGATGAAAGACCATGATAAGAGCAATTTCGAGTGGAGGGAGAAGGCCGATCTGAGAATGGAAAAGTGGGACGGAGTCGACGATTTCGACCGAATCGCCGTCGGCGGAGGAACGACCAAGGAGGACACCGTTGACGGCGGAGGTCCTGTGTTTCACGGCATGGAGGACGAGCTTTATGTAGGCATTTTGGTGGATCTCGTAACGTGACTCGCCGCCCATGACTCACGGAGTATTAATTGAGTTTGTCTTCGGCTAAATCGTTGGGACTGCCGGCGCTTGTGAGTATGAAATTCGACTGTGGTTAACTTTATATTCGATTGAAGAGAAGTTAACTTCCTCCGGTTCGTAACTTTGTTATTTCTCCACTTCCCACTAAAGTCGCGTTCGGCATTACATCATGGGTCTCATTTTGTTAACAACGAGTCCTTAAATAATGAAAAACCACAAAAACATTTAGGTCCGTTTGATAGCCATAGTTTTCCATGGAAAAGAAAAACATTTTCCTTTTTCACCCTTAAAAAGCTGTTTGATAGGTGGATTTTTCCATGAAAAATGTTTTCCACCTTTTTCTAGGTACAACCATTTGATGCACACTTTTTTGATTTTGTTTTCCCACCTATTAGGTGAGAAAGCAATTTCCACCTCTTTTTTTTTTTTTTTTGCAACAAATTTTATCAATCATTGTAAAAAAAATTTCACTTTTGTTGACAATTTCCAAGCAAAACAAAGTCAAACGAATGATATTTGGTATAGTTATTTTTTTTCAAATTTATTTTTATTTTTATTTTTGACAATTGGAACAAATTCTAGACCCAATAGTAAAAAATATTATCACTTTAATGGACAATTTTCATAAAAAAGAAAGCCAAACGGACTCCAAACTTTCAGCATTTTCCATGAAAAATTATACCTAATCAAACACACTTAATTACAATTTTCTGTAAAACATTTTCTTTCCACTCATTTTCTACCCTTACAATCAAATGGACCCTTAGGGCTTATTTGATAGGCCTTCAATTTCCAATTGTCACTTTTAGGTTGTTTGATGGCATTTTTTTTACTTGGAATTGATTTTCTTGTTTTGGGTGCACGTGACCCATTTTCTTAGTTTTGAGTGAATACCAATTTTTTTTCAATTTTTATTTCATTTTTTTTTTATTTTTTGGCGATCTAAACAAATTATATCCTCAATTGTAAGAAATCTTATCTATTTAATTGACGATTTTCATGAAAAATAAAGTCAAACGGACTATGTAGAAAATTATATCAATCAAACACAATTAATTACACTTCACAGTAAGACAAATTCTAGGCAATTCAATTCTTAGTAAAATATTTTTTTTCCACATATTTTCCTCATTTGCAATCAAACGGACCCTTGTATGTAGTAATATATAGTGTGCAAATTATATATTAAACCATCTTTAGTGCATATAAAAATCAAATTTTTAGTAAATGTTAATAAATTTTGATGGAATATATTATTGAAAAGTTGTAAATCTCATGAAATTGTATGACTAAAATTAAATGTTTACTTTGACTTAAATTAAAATTTACTTTTAGCCCCTATTTGGTAGAGAATAAAATCAAATTTTTAGTAAAGTTTGACAAAAATTGATGAAATATGTGATTAAAAAGTTGTGTATCTCATGAAGTGTGTACTTAAAATTAATTGTTGATTTTGACTTGAAATTTTAATTCAAACCAAACAGGGGCTTCTAGTTAAACTAAACCAGTGCTATATGTTTCAATGACTAAAGCGTTTTAAGATGAAGAAAAATTCCTTAAATACAAGAATTTTTGCCAAAAATTTGAAATGCATCAATCATGTCCGTGTGTGTATTTTCCCTCATCCAATCTTACAATCATTTCCCTTCATTTCAAATTCTGGTATATTTTCTGTGAAAAAATCACGTACTCATAGCAGTTCTCTAAGATGAAATACTAAGCCCATGTTTGGTACACATTAAAATTTTCATTTTCATTCTTCTACTCATTTTCAACCATACATTCTTCAATAAAATAATATTATACATCACATCAAAAATTTTTTCTTTTTTTTCAACCACATTCTCTATCGATATATTATTCCAGAATACATTCTTTTAAAATAATGTGGCTCAAACAAACCATAAAGTGTTTCAATCCTCTCTCTCTCTCTCTAATATATATTTGTCCAACCCAAGAACCCATTTCGGTACTCGAGGTAAGTTGATGTCCAACAGCGGAAGGGATAGACTCACTACTTGGAATATTGTGTGCATCTTGAATCAACTGTGGATTTCTAAATGGAATGGATTGTTGATTTGTTGTAGAAGGTGGATTTGATTGTGAAAATTTCTGCAAAAATGGTGAATTGCGTTCTGATGAGATTTGGTTAGTAAGTTATTTTATGGCCCTTCACCTAGAAAATTGACTGAAATTTGCATTTAGGACGATACATATAGATAACAAGCACATTCTTTGTGGTTTTCTCGTTCTGTCGTTTCTAAGCACACGTGTGCGTCCATACACCACTATCGTTTGTCTCGATGTAAATCGACATATCTTATACTTCTATTTGATCCTTACTTGATCTGAATGATTACTTAACCAAAAAAAAAAATAAATAAATAAATTGAGAGGAAGTATTAGGATCAAATATCACATATAAGACATGTTGAGCATTAGGTAATGACATTGCTTTTAGCTGCTTCTTTTTTCAAGCAAATAAAGAGCGCCTTATACTCCGATTAGCTTACCGTAAAATGCAACACGTGCTACATAAACAAATTCAAACAGTTACATGTCAATCTTCAACCGTTACCGTTGCCACTATACAAGGTATTGTATGATTGATGCGTAATGTAGCATATCGTTTGTCCTTTGTGGCCAATCTTTCATAATTATGTTTTACTTAAGCAAAGCATTTCTTTGAATTGATTTTTGAGACGGAAAATTCTTCAATGGGACCGAGTTTCCCGTAGTGATGATTGAGATGGTGGTGACAGTGATCTCGTAGAACCTAAATGATAGGAGAGGAGAAAATTGTTTAAATCAGTGTAGTTCTTTTTAATCTTTTGTAATCTTAAATTGAAACATTTTGATTAGGTACATAGAGGACTTTTGGACACAAAAAAAAGTTGTCTATGCTAACAAAGAAGATTGAGTATTTAAATGGATTAAAATTCTCATCAACTTTGCCGAGATTGCTCGTTTTGGTAGCATTTGAAAATTTCAAAAAATAGACATTGAAAAAAATCATCGACACATTTCACTTTCTTACCAAAAAGTAACATTCCCATATAATTTCCCAGTAAAAAAATCTTAAACCTCTACGCCGAAGACATCTTTAAACAAAAGTTATTCCCGTGATTTTATTATTAGATATATATTAGTTGAAATAAATAATTAGATTAGATAAGATGACTAAATGATAAAAGAGCGTGAAATTTACGTGGGAGATCGACAATTCGAATCACATTCCATGTGAATATTAAAAAATCTATGTTTGAACATTGGGGAATTTGGCTTTTTTTATTATAATAAACTTATTATTGTTATTTTATTCAATTTTGGATTTTTTTTTTTTTTTTTTTATCAAACAAGTGAGTTATTTTATTAAATTATGGATTGGAAGTTATGATTTCCCTTTTTATTTTTCGATTATTTTCAAATAGGACAATACAATTAAAAATTAAATTTATTATTTATATGAGAGGGGGTAAAATGGGTCTATGTCAAAGGATGATATAGATGGGGCACGCAAATAATGATGTGTGGACAAAATGAACACTTGGCGCACATCTCAACCTCATCGTGCTGCCAACTAATCAAATGAATAGGTATTATTTTCAATTAAATGTCAAAATTAAAAATTAAAATATTCGTCTGCTCCAATGTATTGTGCTCGCCCACTTTCAAGGTTCATTAATAGCAAAGATCAACTCCTCTCGCTTTGATGATTAGATTTTGATTACAGGTTAGACTCTATGTTGAGTAACCATATTGAAAATCCCAGAAGTTGTAAGGATTTTTTCTTCCTTTTTTGTATCCCTTTCTTTTACCAGATGTGATTTTTTTTTTTTTTAATTATGCTCACTGGATCTGTTTATCATCATCGTCATCAAAATGATCGAAGTTGAAAGATTTTTTTTTTTTTTTTTGTAGTTAGTATGTAAATTTGGGGTTTGGTTGCTTTGGCTTGTAAGTTGATATGGTTTAATCTGTGCATAGCATAGGAGTGAACTTGAAGAGTTAAATTTAGGATTTTACTGAAATTAAAACATTGTGTGATATTAAATCTGGCAATCAAGAAAACAGTTTGCTAACCATGCTAATTTACATATTTAATTTCAGCCCCTGGTTGAGCCAATTTTTTAGAATTGATTTTGTAAAAAGATTTTTTATTTTATTTTTGGGGGAAAGATGAGTGGTTAAAAAGTACTCAAATTTTTTGGATTTACATGTAAAATTATTTTATTGGAAGAATATGTGATTGAAAATGAGTTGGAAAATAAGTTTTAAAGGGCTCAAACAGATCCCGTCAATCTATAAAAAATTATAATTCTAAAATTTTCTATGATGGTTTCATATAATTTACATATAGATTGATTCTCAGGTATAGGATTTTTGGAATTCCAGCTTGCACCGACCTCGGAGTTTGTTAGTCTTAATTACAAGAAGCGGAGAATGGTCGAAAGGTTGCTTTTATTTCTTCTTATCAGCGTTTTCTCTTTTCTAATAGAAGATTGGCTTAAGGAAGATGTTACTTGAACAGATATGGAGAGTGTTGACGCATACAATATACCATGTTGCAGTGCTTAGCGGGGATCAAGCATTTGTGTGCTTCACTGATTCATTGTTGTGAACCTGGTAGCCAATCGAGCAGCTTCGAGGATCCTGAAATTCTTGCAGGAGAGACCGTGTGTATGCTATTGCCTCCACTGTCTTTGTAATCTGTTTGAAGCTTTATTGAGATTTACTTGCATGTGAAAAACTAGTGGCTAGTTCTGTTCCATATAATTTTGACAAAATTTCAGTTTCTTATGAGAATAGACTGCCATCCAAAATATCCAATATAACCTAATAGGCTGCCTACGGTCCATGATTTCCAATATTACATAATAGGCTGGTTAATGTCCAATATTTCTAATATTACATAATAGTTGACTGCCATTCAGGATTTCTTATATTGTCTCAATGCTTCCAATTATGTTCAGGCAATCCGAGTTATAATCAGATCTCACCAGACCTGCACATATATTTCTTGGTCTTTGTGTTACCATGTTACTTCTGTGGTGATTTGAGGAATTTGGTTTTCATGTAATGATTTTTTGAATGCAGTTAGCGTAAGTGAGATTGAAGCACTTTATGAGCTATTTAAAAAGATAAGCAGTGCTGTGATCGATGACGGGCTGATCAATAAGGTTCATAAATCTCGTGCAATGATCACTTCTGAATGAATTTCCTCTGTGATTCGCCTTTCTTCCCCTTCATTTTGTTCTGCTGTTACCCTTTTGAAAAACAATTATGATGTTAAATCACGTCTGTCAATACCATGTTGCAGGAAGAATTTCAACTAGCATTATTCAAGACAAATAAAAAAGAGAGTTTGTTTGCTGATCGGGTACTCTCACTTTTATCAACTCTCACGGTTTATTAACCTTTCTAGCTTTTAGTTTTTTTATGGAACATTTCCAAGTATCCGATTGATATGTGTTACAAAATGAATTCAACATTGCCATTACATACAAATAAATAATTACGCTTGAACACACACACACACACACACACACACAAGTATGCATGTGTGCATGTTGTATTTTGTTAATTGTAGGAGTGTGCTACGGTATACCTTGAGATTGAACTTCTGTGTTTTCATTCCTTACTACATACTTATGTTTAATGTTTTATAGGGGCTTCAAAAAGCTTATTTTCTGCTTTCATACTACTAAAGCAGGTGTTTGATTTGTTCGACACAAAACATAATGGAATACTTGGTTTCGAGGAGTTCGCCCGTGCACTTTCTGTATTCCATCCAAATGCTCCTATTGATGATAAGATTGAGTGTACGTCGAATGCATTACATGATATTCTAGTAATTAAAAATCATTTTCATATTTTGAAGCCCCTAAATTACTGACTTCCCTTTTTATTATAATTTTACTCTACCATTGCAGTTTCTTTTCAATTGTATGATCTCAAGCAACAAGGTTTCATAGAGAGGCAAGAGGTAATAATTGTTGTTTCATAGTAAGTTATTGAATACCTAACTTTAGCGAGCCTTGAAACCAGAATTAAAAAAACAAGCTTTTGAATGTTTTTCTTCTAGTTCAACAATTTGTGTAGAATTTTCATGGTTGTTCTCTTTCGCCAGCTAAAGAATCATGAAAAAATTGATTAAGCCTATGTTTGGTTAATGTTTATAATTTTTTTATAAACGGTCAAACCGCTTTTTATCCACACATTTCGTGGAATTCACAAGTACTACTCACTTGTAAACCTTTCATTTCTATCTATTTATAAATATAAACTGTTACAAAACAGATCCCAAACAAGCTTTAACTTTCTTTATAATATATGAAATCTTGTTCTAAATCAGATTTTATGAAGAAATTGAATAAGACAAGCTAAAGAATGTGAACCTTTTCATTTCATTTTCAGAGTAGATTGCTGCCTCCTCTGTAACTTTTCTCCATCCTTCTCTTCTGTTTTGTTGTTCCCCAATTAATGTCTGCATGATAAAATTATGGTTTTGCTATATGTACCTCCTCACAATAGGGGGGCCCGCGTCCAATAAAAAAATCACGGCCCCCCTATTGTGAGGAGGCCTGTACACACCGGGTGTCAACCCCGGTGTACACATAGCAAATATCTCAGGACTCATAGTTCATTCTGTTACTTATCAGAGTCCTTAGAGGGAGAGCTCTTTTACATGAATCCATGCGATTTTGACCATTTGTGGGATCTAATTTTCTTTGATCATGTTTGGGTGGGATTATAAACTCTCTCTCCTGCTTATAAGTAAAATTAGCTTTGCTTATAAGCCGACCCTAACATTCAAGTTACAACTCAGTAACTTCTGTGCCATTATTTTTGGGGACAGCACACTTTTTACCAAACTACAGGTCAATGTTTGACATTTCCCTGAATCATTTTCTGTCTATTGTATAATATATATGCCCTGAATCCCTGGTCCATAGAGCTAATTGTATATATCACTGAGAGACTACTGATGCTAATAATTCTTTATTGTCTTAAATATTTGACCTTGTATTCTTTTCAAGTCTTACATTTCTCATTAAGATGTTTAATATCTGGTTTCTAACTATGTAGGTGAAGCAAATGGTAGTTGCCACTCTTGCTGAATCTGGTATGAACCTGTCTGATGATGTTATTGAGAGCATAATTGACAAGGTGGTTCATCAATCTAATTTCGTAATCTATGTTTTCAATTTCTGCACAAATTTCTTTTTTTATTTTTTTTTGGTTTTGAGAAGGGATTGTAGAGTTCTTTTAAAGTTCAATGTCTTTAAAGATTGCAATTCACCCGAGTAAATCCCATCCTAGGCCCCTGTGGCGAGAAAGATGAATTAGTAAACTCAATCCCCCAAAAGATGTATGATCCTCCAAGCTTGGCTTCCATGTAATAACATTTCAAAGACGATAAGTCATCTGGGTGTAGAAAATGCAAATGGACCATATCTATAAATGCCATGTTAAGACATCACAGGTGGCTTTTTTTATCAATCTATATTCCCATTTATATTTTTTAACTACAGAAACTGGGGTATGGAGTTTTTGCACAAGTTCAAGATCCTTCCCATTCCTTTATGAAGACAAGGATATGATAGAAATACTATTGATGATGTTTACGTCTATATGTCAGACTTTTGAAGAAGCTGATACTAAGCATGACGGGAAGATCGATAAAGAAGAATGGAGAAGTTTAGTCTTGAGACATCCATCGCTATTGAAGAATATGACCCTTCAATATCTCAAGTATGTACCAGTCGGCATTCACACATTTCTATTGGATATTAGTTGAGAAACATAAGTGTTTTTTTACCACTCTTGCCTTATAATTAGTTGAATAATGTTTTGAAGCATCCGAATTGCTTAAATCTGACTGCATTCCTCAATCTGCCCCCCTTACCCCACCATAAGAGAGAAAATTTGCTGTATTCTGATAGTGTATATAAATTATTGCAAGCAACTCTGAAAAATATTTGTTATGTGCATTGAATAGCATCTTTAAATCAAAAACAGAAAGTATATTTGACATAAAATTTGCACACCACTCATTTTCTGCACCTGAAACACTAGTAGTGGTGGGAAAATTCTAGACTGCAAATATCAGCTCTAAAGCTACTGAATCTTGTATCAGTCACTGTTATAGTCTCGACAGTCGCATACTTAATATTCTGCACTTTGATAGATTTGATTTATTATCTGCTGCTCCTTATTTGAAACAGGGATATCACCACTACATTCCCGAGCTTTGTCTTTCACTCAAGAGTTGAGGATACCTAGTTCCCGGCTGTGATTAAGTTTGTTATTGTTTTTTTATATAAGGTTAGCTTGGTTTTATAATTATTATTTTGTCCAAAAACGCTGTCATCTCGTGTTGTTGTCAGTCGGGTAGATTTACATTGCAGAACTTTTGCTGTTTTTGGAATGTTATCAGTAGTGTGTTATGTTATCCGTTTTTTAAATACCTTTTTGTTCAATGGAAGTTGTCTATGCTGCTATGAGCTTTTATAGTGTGCTTACTTTTATACTTCTGCTGTTAGAAAACTCAAAACTGTAACAATCATCAGTTGATGAAATTATTCCTCACCACTCACCAGCGGATGCCTTTTATCAAACTTTTAAGAATGTAATTTGTTGTCCAGTTTAGCCATAATTTAAGTGGGTTTTGAGAGAGAAATATGGGGATTAACTGCTAATTTGATTAACCAAAGGTGTTAAAGCCATTTGCCCATGTCAAAACTTTGCATGTTAATTTTATTGTTGACACGTCAAGTTCAGCACAACGGACATTATCATTTGAGGGTTGATTGATCATATTTCCATGAATGTTTTTGTAACATGCCTTGTTGCATTCAGACGTCGAGCTGGGCAACCAGATCTACTCCTATGAAAACAGTTGATCGAACTGTTATGACTGGCTTCTGGAAGGAAGTTTACCCAATTCGAGTATGTCACGTCTCATTGTGCAATTCCTATACCGAATCACCATTTATTAGTTAACTATGTCGCCACTGTTTTGCAACATTTTCTGTTCAACGCAAGTCGTGTCGACTCCGAATTATGGGATTGTAATTGCATTTGCCAAATTGGCAAGTTTATTATTCCAAATCTTAGCCTGTTTGGTTAGAATTAAAATTAGTTTTTTAATAAATTTCAACAAAATTTAAGCGAAAAACAAGCAAATTGTATATTAACTGTAACGGAACCAGTTGCAAAATAGTAAACATTCAACGAAGAAACTAACACGTCAGGAAAAGCATTCAAAAACGGATAACATAATACAGTCCCATCTAAAATTAATAACTTGAATAATCAAAATGTTTAAAAACACGAGAAGCTTAATCGACTTCTTCCATCTTGGAACCCTCAGCATCTGCATCAGCTTCCTCCAATGCTGGCATGTCAACATCAGCCTCACCAGCATCATCATCATCAATGCTCAAACCCAATTTGAGCATTCTGTGAATCCTGTTGCCAAATGTGTTGGGCTCCTCAAGGCTGAACCCGGAAGTAAGCAGAGAAGTCTCAAACAGCAACAAAACCAAATCCTTCACAGACTTGTCATTCTTGTCAGCATCAGCCCTCTTCCTGAGCTCTTCCATTATGGAGTTCTCAGGGTTGATTTCCATGGTCTTCTTGCTCGACATGTAACCCGACATGCTTGAGTCCCTCAGAGCTTGTGCCTTCATAATTCTTTCCATGTTAGCTGTCCACCCATATTCTCCAGTCACCAAACAGCAAGGAGAATCAACAACACGGTCAGATACGACAACCTTCTCAACTTTGTCCCCAAGAACATCCTTAATCACCTTACAGAGGCCCTCAAACTTCTGCTTCAATTCTTCCTTCCTCGTCTTCTCATCCTCACTCTCTTCTAGCTTGAGACCTTCCTTGGTTGCAGAAACGAGCTTCTTGCCCTCAAATTCCTTCAACTGACCAACAGCATACTCATCGATAGCATCAACCATGTACAAGACTTCATAGCCCTTCTTCTTCAGCTTCTCAAGGAATGGAGAATTCTCAACAGCTTTCTTGCTCTCACCAGTGATGTAGTAGATGTCGTTTTGCCCTTCTTTCATCCTGGTCACATAATCCTTCAAGCTGGTCAGCTCATCGCCACTCTTGGTGGAGTGATATCTGAGCAATTCAGCAATCTTAGTCTTGTTCTGGGAATCCTCATGTATACCCAGCTTGAGGTTCTTGGAGAAAGCCTCGTAGAACTTGTTGTAGTCTTCTTTGTTCTCTGCAATCTCAAAGAAGAGCTCAATGCACTTCTTCACCAAATTCTTGCGGATAACCTTCAAAATCTTGTTCTGTTGCAACGTCTCGCGGGAGATGTTGAGAGGCAAGTCCTCAGAGTCTACAATACCCTTCACGAAGCTCAAATACTCTGGAATCAACTCCTCACAGTTATCCATGATAAAGACACGTCGAACATAAAGCTTAATGTTGTTGGGCTTCTTCTTAGTGTCAAAGAGATCAAATGGTGCTCTCTTAGGAACAAAGAGAACCGCCTTGAACTCAAGCTGACCCTCAACTGAAAAGTGTTTCACAGCCAAGTGCTCCTCCCAGTCGTTGGTGAGGCTCTTATAGAAAGCAGAATATTCCTCCTTTGTGATCTCCTCAGGTTTCCTCATCCAGATGGGTTTCTGCTTGTTCACCAAATTCCACTCATGAGACACTTCTTTGATTGTCTTCTTTTTCTTTTCAGCCTTCTCCTTCTCTTCATCAACTTCCTCAACCTTTCCTTCCTCATCTTTCTTGTCTTCCTCATCCTCGTCATCAGATATTTCCTTCTCTGTGGTCTTCTCAACCCAAAGGGAGATTGGGTAGCTAATGAACTCAGAGTGCTTCTTGATCAAATCTTTCAACCTGCGCTCCTCAAGGTATTCAAGCTGATCTTCTTTGAGAAAGAGAGTAATCTTGGTGCCCCTGCCAAGGCTCTCACCAGCAGTGTCTCTAGTAATAGTGAATGAACCACCTGCTTGGGACTCCCACACATACTGCTCATCATCATTGTGCTTTGTGGTGACCACGACCTTCTCAGCAACCAAGTATGCTGAATAGAAACCTACACCAAACTGCCCAATCATACTGACATCAGCGCCAGCAGCAAGGGCTTCCATAAATTCCTTGGTTCCAGACCTTGCGATGGTACCAAGATTGTTCACCAAATCTGAAATTCCCAACAAAACCAATTAGATGGCCCTGTAACATAAAATTAATGAAACAACGTGAAACATACTTCAACTGGAGCTATACTTACCAGCCTTGGTCATTCCAATACCACTATCAATGATGGACAGTGTGTTATTGGTCTTGTCAGGTATAATGTGAATGAAAAGCTCTGGTTGAGAATCAAGCTTGCTCTTGTCAGTCAAACTTTCAAAACGTATTTTGTCAAGAGCCTAGAAGCAACATTCAAAAATCCAAACTCAGTAACTATCTTTCCAGGCATGACAAACATGAATCCAATTCAGGATAACAAAAACTGCTGTAATCAAATATTTATATTATATAAAATTTACATATCAAGGAGTTTTTTTCGCAAAAGTTCATTCTTTACATTGGAATAATCTTTTTTATCAATATCAATGAAGGTAGTTAATAACATCGCTAGGTCAAAGTGACGAGAGGAATAAACCCAATCGAATGGTTTTGCTTGTTACTAATTGACTTCATAGTCAAAACTATACAGCAAGTTAAATTTACTAGTGGCAAAAGTTGAATAACATACCATGCAATTAATGCAAATTGATTTTGATCCATGTGATGCATTAATTTCTGGAAGAGGCCAGTAAAGGAGAAGATTCACACAACAGAACATACTGTTACTTCAAATAGCTTATACTTCTGTACCTATTTTTTTTTTACAAGTCATCCAAATAGAAATCCAAATCCTATTTCAGGCTATTTTGGGGAAATAAACTAAATTCTCAAATGATACACAAACAGCACAAATATTAAGCAACATTAGACTAAATATTCGCATATAATAGTCCGAATAAAGCATACAAGGGTGTCGTGCGTAACGTAATCCGACACATATAATATTTTCAAACAAGAAGTCCAAAATTAAAAAAAATTAAAAAAATCTACAAGTAACTAAAGACGGGAAAAGCAAAAATCAATCAATCTCCATCACCCGATTAAGATTAGTAATAGAAATACATCATTCAAACCTGAAAATCAAACATAAATTGAGAACATAGAACAGAAAACAGTATATGAAAACAGATCTACCAAATTAAAACAGGATAACAGCAGAGAAGAATAGAAGTTTTACATCAGAAGAGTTGCTGATGAGCTCGCGGAGAAAGATCTCCTTGTTGCTGTAGAAGGTATTGATGATCAGACTCAACAATTGGTTGATCTCAGCCTGGAAAGCAAACGTCTCTTGCTCAGCCATGGCAATTCTCTACTTTTTCTCTATAAGATTTGACAAAGAAAATGACAGACGCTGAAGCCTGGGTTTATAGAGAGATCCAGAAGAGGAAGAGGAAGTGGGAGATGGACTGTGTGATATGTTAAGAGGGCTTATATAGGTAATTTCTCTAGGGTTTCTAGATCCTTCTATTGGAACTATTTTTCCCTTTTTTTACGTAATAGATAGAAATTAGAATCCAGGTTCACCACGCGCTTTTGTGCTTTGAATTTTCTCTTCTGCGAGTGAATAACTGGTGTTGAAACCATTAACCATCTTCCATTCATTTACAACGGGGGAAATTATAGCGATGGTACCTAATATTTTCAATATTTTCAAACTTTTATTTTGTGTCATGAAGGTCCCTCAACCTTTCATAAATATACAGTTGAAGTCCAAATGGATAGAAAACATTCATTTCACCGTTAATTGACCAAAAAAATGAACTTTGACCAATTTTGACTAAATTGAAATGGGTAAAATAATAAATTTAAAATTACCACATTAAATAAATAAACAAAAAATTAAAAGACCAAAAAAATGAAAAATGGTTTATTCTTCACCCCCAGTCGACCCCCAGAATTGAAAATCAGCCACCAACACCAATTGACACCACCGTCGGTTATATACTTCTTCGAGACCGTCCAAATTGTCGAACACACATATCACTAAAAAGCCCCCATTCCCCTCTACACATCCCACCCAACCACCAGTCCTAACTCTACTAGATGTAGCCAGAATGATCACCCAAAACCCCCAACTTGCGAACTCAAAACCTGTCGGCAACTCCTCTTTCAAGTACACCTATCGTCGCAGACTATCACCGCTTGACTTCCACAATCTAGGTGTCCAATTTGATGATGATATTTAAACAAAAAATGAGACAAACAATCGATGCAACTTTTGGGATTTCAAATCTTGATCTCACTGCTTCAATTTTCTCATTCACAAAGTCACTTGGAAGGAATCCTAATCCCAGTAACCAAGCAACTGAGAGCCCCTAAGATTTTGCCCCATAATACAATAATACCATTATTATATTAAAAGTGTTTACAATCTAAATCGATTGAATTTAAGACATAACACTTACAAAAACTACAGTTCGTGATTTGATTATTTAGCAGTTTCGTGATTAGCGTGTTGTACTTGTTAACTAGGTATCACCAAGTTGGTGCCTTAAGTTAGAAAATAAAGATTTATCTTTGTGGTTAAACTGGTTGTACAGGGTCGCATGGGCCCTGTACTGCCAAGGCGCCAAGTGTCATCCCTATAGGTGGGGGCCTGCGGGAGCATGGTCTTTATCTTTGCTCTTTCTTCAAATTTTTATTATTATTCTAATTTAAAATTTCTTCTAGAGTCAAACATGATTATTTATTTTTCAATCATGCTACTTGTACAATCTTATTTGCACAATCATAGATGACATTTTTTGTTAACATTATCACATCTAGCCATTTTTTAAATCATTAGTCAAGATTTTGCCACCTCCAACATTGTCAACAATGTTGTTGCTATTGCTATTATTGCCATCTTCTACTTGTTCAATTCAACAATATTGAAATGTATTATTATTTTGAAACTTGCATTAGTTAGTACTATAGTTGGTAGATATTGAAGAAAAGAAGGCTAGGCCGGAAACCTTACCTCCTGTATCTGCTCGTTCTTTTCCTTTCTTGTTTGTCTAATGTAGAAACAAAAATGCTAACATTTAATGTGTTGTTAAAAAGAGGTTGGAGGGAAAACTGTGTATTTTTTTAAAACCGTCCAATGATGTGTTGTCACATGGCAAGGTGTAAAAAATGATGTAAAGGATTATATACACGTAACATGATTGATATAGAAAATGTATAAAAATACATGTCACCTCAAACATTTTTGAGTTCTGAAAACCATGTTAATTTTTTTTGGTTTTTTGTCCATTTCTACAAATTATTTATGTACATTGCCTCTAATGTTTGGCCCTGTCGAGCAATTAAGGGAGAGTTTCTCTTGAAGTCACCTTCCGGTTTGATGTTGAAGTTTTATGTCACATGCACTCCCTGCCTCCAATTTGGCAAGCTTGAAAGTCTTTTACATAATATAGTAGTTATTTTTTCCTGATAAATAAGTTATCAGTGAAATTAAGACTACAAGTGTAGATGGAAAGCCTTTTCACAATTTTTTGATCTTTCTTCTATTCATTTTGTGGGAATCCTGTATTGATTTTATACTTATGACTGGCATTGCTTATTTCAGGAGTGCGAGAATGTATTTGAGTTATCTCCTTATCATCCTTGCTGTATTTCAAAATTATTATCAGAATTGTCTTCATTTTTTCCGTTCGGTTCTATTCTCTCAGAAATGCAGGTGGCTGTTATGGATCGTGCATATACTTACCTCAGTTATGTTCGCAGAGATTATTGAAAGACTACATGCTAACTAGGATCTTTATCAGAATGAAATCTCACCTATAATTCCATAGTTGTATGGCGGTAACACAAGTTGAATGGTCCACATTATTGGTTGTCTCCTGTGGCATCAGTATTGTCATTGCATGCACGCTCTACTTTTATGTTCATGGAACAAAATCTGCAGAGTCAGCACAGACACTGCCAAAATTTACTACAAATTGTGCTATGTGGTGCTTTTAAATCAGTCAATTAACTGTTTAGCTAATACAATTTACAATATGGATGTTTTGCCAGGATTCATTTTCTCGGACTTTGACACCAGATGAACTTAAAAGAGTTCATGAATACAATTTTGACCATTCAGGTGGGTTTTGTCTTAAATTTCTTTCTCGTTTTCGTTTTCTCAGTGATATCGAGTCATAATCAAGTATTATATTTGTTCACTGTGACATGTGTATATTCGTTATAGATCATCAGAATATATTCATCATTGAGCTAATGTGCCAGTTTTGAGTACAAGCAAACTCAAAATAGGTAGGTAAATATTTTTTTTAAACTAATGTTCAAGCCGACTAACCAAATATTCGGTTTCAACAATTGGATTGGGTCATTTGGGTTGAAAACTTGAAGTTTATCCAATCAAACCAAGTCGGTTTCGATTTTGAGATGGACTCAAAATCAACCCAACCTGAACCATGCACATGCCTACTTGTTAGGAAGAAGTAGTCCAAACTTTTATAAATTGATCTATGTTTTCATATTTATTTGATGTGAAATTTTTATCATTTAATATGTCCCCGCAAAATAGTAACTCATTTGAGTAGGGGTGTCGAACCGGACCGAATTGAACCCAACCCGAATAGAACCGAACCGAGCGGTTCTTCATAAGTTAAATACCCGAACGGGTACTCGAATCAAAACCGATGGGTATGGGTCAGATCTCGGGTCTAGACCAAGAACCGAATAACAACCAAAACTAAATAATTTTTTTATTGGATTTATTAAATTATTTTATTTTTTCTAAATAAATAAATTAAATAAATCAAATCATTTCATAATTTTAAGCCTTGGGCATCAATTTTTTAATATGAATCACCGACATTTTAATATTAATATCTACTTTTTGGTATTTGTATGCATTGAATTAATGTTATTCGACAGCTAGTTATTTATATATTTATGAATTGGGTTACGTTAATTTGTAAAAGTTACGAATGAAATGTCATTAGTTATATTTATATGATGTTGCTGTAAATATTAAAAAATTTAATTATAGTATGAAATCGAAAGGAACCGAACCCGAACGGTTTTATAATTATATTTGGATCAGACGGGTCCATTTCTTAAATACCCGAAAATTTTGAAACCGATCAGAACCGAACTGAACCGACCCACGACATCCCTACATTTGAATAAACTAATGTTGAAATTCATGTACTCATTTTTTGAATCTTAATCGAATCGAGTTGCCCGTTAGAGTTTAGTGGGCTTTGATTCTATTTTAATACTTGAGATTCCACATTAAAAAGTCAACCTTATTAACACAAACCCTTAGTCTATGTTTTCGTCTTTATTCGATATAGGAATCTTATCCTTAACATTTACTTAATTACTATAGGGAGAACTGATTGAATTTGACTGATTTCATACCTTTTGTTTGATGACAAAATTCCTTTTAGAAATTTGACGAACTTCATACCCTATTTATATTTCATATTTTGGCATAAAAGGTGTTAATGGTCTAGTTAAGTTATCGAACAGAACGGTGAATTATTTTCATGTGTCTGCTCAGAAAATTATTGAGAACAAGACTCCAACCCCCATCTTTATTAGTCAACTTTTTGATTAAACTGCAAATCTCATGACAGTTATATATTTCTAATGTTGCCTATATGTTTCTCCATTAGAGGGAACCCTTTTGTGATCAACAACTTCTAAATTGTAATTTATTTTTCTTTCTTAACGGCGTCACAAAATTGGTGAGAAAAATTACACTTATTTATGGAAAGACGTTATTATATGTACTTGTATAAGTCGAGTCAACTTATTCCCGAATCTCCCCAAGGAAAGAGGGATGATTGCGCCTCAATTTAATTTGTTACACATTATTTTTCTAGTTCAATAATATTATTTGTTATCTAACCTTTTTTTGACAAGTAAAAGGAAGATCCAACCACTTTATTTGCCATTTTGTTGAAATATTGAATAAGATTATACAATACATAATATTATATTTTTGCAGTCAATAAATGAAAATTGCATTCTTATAGATATCAAATTTTCTTTTATCCTACTATAATATAGAGGAAATATTTCTATTTTTACTTCGGATTTTAAAATTTTGACAAAATAAAAAGGAAAAATCATAACATCAAAAATAATAAGCTTTTGTTTGTTTCATCTAAAAAAGTTCATTAACATTTAAGTCAAAAACAAGAATTTATTTTAATCATATGTTTTGTGGGATGCAAAACTTTTCAACCACACTCCACTAACTTTTATCCAAATCTACTAAAAATAGTTTTTATCTAAACAAAACAAGAACTAAATAAATAAATAAATTATTGTTTAAGATTTGCATGGTGTGTCTATTACGGGTAATAATTCCTCGTGCTTAGCATGTTAATATCCTAAACTTGTGATAGTGAAAAGATAGTTCCTAGCACAATTCTAGGCTTTTTTAAAGTTGTTTAAAATAGTTCCTTTTGTGTTATATACAACACTAGGATTGGCATACAATAACATTACTTATATATTGCATGATCAATTCATTTTTTTACTCAATAGAGACCGAAAGAGATGAACAAAGGAGACCATAAATTTTTTTATATAAATAATATGTATTATGCACTGTTAGACTCGACTGCATATGATTATAATCAAGATTTCAATTTTCATTTTTTCTTTAATTTTGTTTAATATTATATTGTCTACCTTACCAAACATGTAAAAGAGTATATAAGATGATGTCAATTATAATGAACACAAGATTTGTAATCAAATTGTTAAATAGTGAAATTAAAATGAATTTAAGGAGATATCTTTTGGCTTTTAAGGTCTATTTTTTAGTTCAAGATCTCTCTTACTAACTGGAATCAAAGAATTTATAGGTCTATTCGGACTCGGAACAAGAATGTACTTGTGACATACACCTTAATGTTTTTACTTGTTCAAGTCAAACTTTAATATTGTACTAAGCTCGTCTTGAAATCAAGTCTATAATTCTTTTAGACAATATATGTAACGGAACTATTTTGCTCATTCAAACTCAAAGTGCTAACCCTTGTTTGACGATTTTCCATATGTTGTAATTTTTTTCTTCATGAAATCTATTTAGAAAGTTACCAAAATAATGTATATTAAGCTCATACATATCATACTATTTGTAGTATGTTTTGTTTGCTTGGTGTCAAATTAGGAACTTGTGTGGGAGATTTTTTTTTTCAAGTAAAAATAATTTTTATAAAGAAATTCAAATTATGAGTCTCATAAAATATGTGATTGAAAACGCTTTTGGAAATAATGATTTTCAAAAATAATTTCCCAAACAAGCTCCAAAGTATTGCTCGATGCTTGTAATCTTGCTCGACTTCTCAACGTATCTTAATTATGTATATACAACTTTTCTATTCGTTTACACACTTAAAATGGAGAAGAGAAGAAAAAAAAGGGAAAAAATAATTAAAAGAACAGCATAATACTAATATTCTATGCTTATAATTTGCTGAAATTTAAGTAGGAAGTTTTCTAAAGTGATTCTACAAAATTAAGTTTGTCTAAGATATTCCCTTCTTATGACAAGTATAAATACAGGAAAATGTTTCATATGTTATTACAAAGAAACATCTTTTTACTCATTACTCAAACATAAGTTTGCTGCTTATCCTCCATGGGATCAAAAGGTACCCCCACTCCACCTCACCTGAGGGATTTTTCTTAAATATTGTTCTTGTTTATTGCATTTAACTCTAACCTTATATATTGTTTCTAATTATGTCTAATTTTTATGGACACATTTTACAACTAATCATTATGGCATGTTATCTAATCTTTTGTTGCATTTAATAATCATAGGTTGTTTTTCAAGATAGAATTGGATATAAAAATAAAGTTTTTCTAAATTCTTCTCAAGTTCTAAATCTAGCCCATGTTTGAGCCACATTATTTTTCTCATTCTCATTCTTCTACTCATTTTTAACCATACATTTTTCATCACATTTTCAACCACATACTCCCCATCACATCAACCGTAAAAATGCATTCACCAAACAAGAATCTAATATTATTACTGTTTTGTTGGAATAACCCTCGTTAGGTTTCTAGTCTGGAATTCTTGGGAACTTGCTAAACCTGTCTTCATTCTTGTAGTAAATATTTACTCTAATTTTTTTTTGTTTTCTGAAAGAACATGATGGTTGACCTAAAACCTCAATCTAAGAGTTGTTTTTGACAAAGTTTTTAATAACAATTTAATTAGATGTTTATAAAAGCTAATGAAATATGTGGTTGAAAAGTTGTAAACATTATGGATTCCAATGTGTGTTTAAAAATTAAATTTTGACTATGTTGATAAAATTTTATCAAACAAGCTGCTAAGAATATGTGCTGACTCAAATTCATGCTCACATTCAAGGGATGACAGCAGTTGGAGCCACAGAAGATAACCAGAGTGCTGAAATCCCTCAAATTTGCACAAAATCACAAGAATCAACTGTTAACACTACCGAGGGCGGCGAGGATGAGTGGTTGATTTCTATAAAGAACTATGTTAAGGACACAGCAAAGAAACCCCAAATAGTAGGGGTTCCGTCACTGCTGCGTGAATCAAACAAAGATTGTTTTGATCCTCTCGTAGTTTCGATAGGCCCTTATCATCATGGAAAACCAAAGCTCAAAGCATTCGAGGAGCAAAAAATTCCAATCGCGCAGAAATTTTGTCATGCCTGTGAAAATAAAGTCCCCATCGAACAGATGTATAAAGCGGTGGCAAGGGAGTGTAAAAGTGCCCGCGAATGCTATGAGAAAGGCTCGACTGGTTTTGATGACGATAAATTGTTCAACAGAATGATGTTTCTTGATGCCTGCTTTGTGCTTCATGTTATGTTCATCTCAAAAGAAAGAAGTGATTCCGATGGGACAGATAAGGAACAAAGAGAAGTAGATCCACTACAGTGTGGAAGTTGCTATCTTGCTTTTGTGCAGAGGGACTTGTTCTTGCTAGAGAATCAAATTCCTTTACTAATACTAAATGTTTTGATGGAATTCAGGTTCAAAAAAGTAAGCGAGAGGACAGAGTTGATTCAGAATTTCATTGTTCAGAAGATCGCTGTACCGGCACATCAGAAAAATACATGCACTAAATCTTTTGAAAAATTACTTGCACGAATGATGGGAAGAAGTGATCAAGAAAAGAATAAATGGAAAGTAGATTTGAATGCTAGCCCTCACCTTCTACATCTAGCGCGGGAACAGCTCATCGGGCCACTTCCTAGAAAAAATAAAACGAAGAACTCAAACGGATGGCATTCGTATCGTTCAGTAACCGAGCTCAAATCAGAAGGAATTCAATCCAGACCAAGTCAAACTTACCATATTACTGATGTCGAGTTCAAACATCACCTTATTTCTGGTACTCTTAAACTTCCTCCAATCAGTGTTGATGATTCAACAAAACCTTTGTTATTAAACTTGGTGGCTTACGAAATGAGTCCCCATGGCCCTTCTGATTATCGCATTATGTCATACATTTGGCTAATGGATTCACTCATTGATAATGCCAATGATGTTAAAGAGCTCAGGAAGAAAAGAATTCTTGTCAACAATTTAGGCAGTGACGAACATTTGGCGGAACTCTTTAACGAGATAGCTATTGATTTGGTACCTGATCTTCATGTATATGCAGATACTAAGCAGCAGATTGAAGATCATTGCCAGAATAAAGGACTAGTCTGGATGGCTGAATGGCTGCACGACCATTTTAGCAGTCCTTGGACTATCTTGGCTTTTCTAGGTGCAATTTTCGCCCTTGTCCTTACTGTGGTACAGACATATTTTGCTATTTTTCCACGCTAAACCGCAGAAGACAAGACTTCCTAAATCAATGATCTTGTACAAGCTCTTCAGCTGCAAAAGTCTATTCTTTTACTGTTTGTTTCCATTGTTTGGGTTTTGTTGTGTGTTCTTAATTGTATGCGGGTGCAATAATTGTATTATGTTCCGTTGTTTTGAACCGGTCCCTGATTTTTCTGGTTCAACCATCTAACCTGATTCGACCCCTATGATATTGCAAAATACTAAATGAATGATGATTACAAAAAAATAAAACTAATCCATCAAAATTTTAAAATAACTTGCACTCGCACCTAATTAACAAATACAGAAAGTAATAGTCCTCATAATACATAAACAGATCAAGGAGAAGATGATTCGATATTGGAGATAAAAAGTTATCTCACCTTATTTTTGGTACCCTTACACTTCCTCCAATCATCGTTGACGATTCAGAAATATCTTCGCTATTAAACTTGACGGCTTATGAAATTAGTACATATGACCCTTCTGAATTGCACATTACTTTGTATATTTGTCTGATGGATTCACTCATTGATAACGCTGAGGGTGTTAAACAGCTCCTGAAGAAGGGAATTTGAAAGCATGAACTCAAGTTCTTCATAATGAAAAATCAACTTGCATATCTCATTAAATGATAAATATTTTGGCATCAGATTTTCATGTTGACGTTGCCAAATTCCTCGAAAGAAAAATGCCAACTATCAGCACGAGATATTTGAATGTACGCCCAAAACTAGAGGAATATTCTGCACTGCCAAGATTTAAATCATCATTTTGATTTTCATAAAACTTAGAAGAGTTCTGCTACAGACCAACAGAGGAACTCAATGATCCTCGAGCTAACATATAAATTACTTAAGAAGTGCGCAAGAGCAGTTGTCTATCGCGATATCTTCTGCAAGACAAGTGTGCCGAACTTTCTCATCTTTATACCAGATTGATCGTCCTTTAACCGATTTGTTCAAAAATTAATCCGACTTCTGAACGGTGACATTCGACATCACAATTGTAAGTGCCATATTTTAAGTGCCATATTTACCGTCACAAGCGAGTTGCCAACGGTGAACAAACTCCTCATCATGTGGTCTCGCAAATAACTGTACTGCTTAGTTGATTTAGTATGACACCAATTCCTGCTTGAAAAGGCCCAATACACACGATATTAAAACAAGATCTTAAAAACTTAATCTTAAAATAGAAATTAAAGATTGAACACAAGATATATTTCGGCCTAAGCCCTAGAGGTTCGGCGATGACATCTAACGCTTAAATCCCCCGTTGAGCATCCAAATAATATGGATATTGCTCGATTGCACTAATAGCCCAAAAATGGCAGCAAACAGTTACAATCAGTTCAAGAATACAGATCGAAGTCACGTAGACTTATCTTTTACCCAAGCTTTTGGATCGAACACACCCTCAAGGCACAAAACTGGTCAGATCACAAAGTTTTGCCAAACACCTCACAAGATCACTCGAACCACAAAGATTCAGGGCACAAAATACTCAGAGAAACATCACTTCTCAACAATCAGCGTAAATCTAAAAGATTACACAGATTTACACTGCTCAAACACTCTAGAATGTAAACCCTAGGTAAGAATGAGATTTTCTCTCTAAAATGGAAGAGAGCAAACGTGAGAACCCAAAAGCTAGAAGAATGAACTGAATGGCCAGCCAAAACGTCTCGTCCAAGATAAAGCCATAAGTTTCTAGAACTTCATCCAACGGTAAGAGAGATGTCAAGTGTCAACAATCCAGCCAATGTCTCCAATTAATAGAAGTGTAATATGAGAAACACAACTTTAACATATTGTTGGAAGCACACTTTAATAGTTAAGTCAATGGTTCGAATCACAACACTGCTTTCTAAGACAACCTTTCAAATTATCTACACACCACATGGCATTGGACATCCCACAATCTTATGGCCAAAAACACACAGACTTCCGATGGGCATCTTGAAACTAACATTTGGTGTCTGCATAGAACAAGATTTCCCAGGGAAAGAAAAAAGTGGTAAAGTAGAATTCTAACTAATTTGTGTAAAACCGTATAATCACTAGATGAAGATGATTTTTAGGGGTAGATGAGGTTGAAAGGTAAAGGCAACAAACAAATAACAGTAGCGATAGTGGAGCAAGCTATTGAATAGTGCGGAAGAAGATATGCGAACAAAATACTCGAAATAAGTTGATGAAAGCAATCCCTATATAAAAAAATAGTAACATATCCCACATTGAAAGTTAAGCTACGAAATAACATGTATAAGTAGTAGAATTGGGACGCAATTGTTCACGACCTTACTTGAACAAGATATGTTCTATAGGCTCGTACCTCGATATCCTTCAGTTCTAAGGAGACAGGAAACCAAGTCTGATGGATGACAAATGCCCGCCTAACCAGAGCGTGATTAATTTTTTTATTAGTGACCAATGAACCAATGAAATCAATTGTGACCTATACATTTTTTTGATTTGTGATCTCAAAATAATTTTGTGACCAAATTGCATATAAATGTGACCTTAATCATTATCGGATTCGGAGCAGTTGTCGGAATTGCGACGGCAGAATGATCGTCAGAGTAGTCGTCGAAATTAAGCGCGACGGGAAAACAATCGCATGAACAGTCACCGGAGCGACGGTAGTGGTGGTGGGGGTTGGGTGGTGGGTGGGATAATTATATTATATTATAGTTAAATATTTAATTTAATATAATAATTGTGAAATATAATTAATTAATTCATGAAAAACCTGATTTTTGCAATTTTAGACATTGGGGTTTGATTTTTTATTTTGAGATAGATAAAGTCTGAGTTGTGAATTTTTCCCTATTCTTAAATGGGGTAACCCAAGTTCAATGCAAGCATCTGCTTGCACTGATTCATTGGGCCTGCCCCTGATCGCTACAATGGAAGTTGATTAGCCAAGGTAAAAAACACTTCCCCAAGTTCCGACCAAATGAGAAAATGATACCAAAGGTTAAAAAATGAACTACGAAGAATACAATTCTTTCACATTATAAAAGTTGCACTTTCTTCCTTCAATTCCCCCACAAAACAGAAGTCCTCTTCAACGTCAAATCCAGGTTCTTTTTAAGTCAACTGCAATAACTTTCTCTGCAGTCATCAAATGAATAAAAGTTTTTGAAGCACACAAGTTACAAAATCAATAATGACCTATGAGGTTACATAAAATCATCTTCATCCTCCAAAAAGAAATCCAGCAGCTTGCTCTTCATTACCATCAAAAAACTTCAAAGCTTGAATCACTTGTTCTCTTCCAAATCCTAGCTCAACAAGCTTTGCTACCTTAGCTTCAAAATCAGGTCCCTGCATACAAATCACTTTTTTTAAGTCAAGTCTATTCAGATTATTCCAACATTTTTATTAATATTTTGTTTGCACCAAAAAACTTTTTGAATTCCCAGTAAAAGAGTATAAAATTCTAGTTCCACGTAACTAAACTAACTACAAGTCTAAACATTGTTCGAGCTAAACAAAACTATTACATTTCACCCCAAGTCCAAGGTGAGAATAAATGAGGCAAGATTAATCAAAATAACAGACGACTTGGATAAATGTTGAACAAACTAGCAATAAGTACCAAATTTGCAACTGTAGAACTAACGTAAAGTGAACATTTCTAACTAAAATCTACCTGTGCAGCATTCCCGCCAGTGCTTCCGGTGGCTGAAGTTAGAAGGGGAACAATTAGTTAGACTCCATTTACAGCAAGCAGAGCAAGAAAATCAGAAGGTAAAAAGTAAATAAATGTAACAGCTAAGAATGACTATAATACAGTAATATACTTATGGAACTCGAACTCCACAGGTTGGCTCCATTATTTTACGTCAAAAAAATGTGTTGAAACATAATAAAACAGGGGATAAAAAAAAATTACGTCAAATCAAAATAATGATAAACATAATAAAACAGGAGATTTCTGAAATATCGAACTAACCAGGTGTTCCTGCTGGGGTATTGATGTTCTCGTTAGATACAGATGTTGCCTGAAAAACAGAAAATAGAGTTGAGATTGTCTGATGGCAGTATACATCTGCACAAGTAAATGTGCTCCCTTGGTAAGCAAATTACCTAAAATAAAAAAATGTTGACAAACATCCTTTAACAAAGTATCTAGAGGCATAAATTACAAATTATTGTTGGAGAATGATTCCTATTCACCCAATAGCACATAGAGAGAAAATACTGTAAAAGAGCACCTGAGATAAGTATTTATTATTCTGTCACTAAAAGCTTGTTTGGGAAGGGTTTATAATCGAAACAAAATAGAAATGAATGGTGATAGGTGGGTAGTACTTATGGATCCTACGAAATGTGGGAATAAAAACTAGGTTTGACCAAAAAAGTGCTCATAATTTAAACACTTTCCAAACAAACACCAAGAGTAATGATCTTCAGTCACAGCTAAATTTAATTTAAATGTTTTAAACCCACTTGAGGATGGACCGGTTTGACAAGTTTGTCCAATAACCAAACTCTTATCTGGTTAAGATTACAGGTCGTAACTACTAGAGTCAAGAACTGCATAAACCCAGTGAAAACTGGTCTGGCTCCAACCCTTTTTCACTTTCCAGCTTATATTTTATTTTTATTTGGAGGCGTAGGGAGGGAAGAAAAGACTGAAAATGGCTCTTACAAGGGTGACGGGACTTTTCCCCACCACCAACCTACACCACCCCTACACCTTTTAGTTCTTCAATCACATTTCTACATATGCATAAACGAGTATTGGTAAAAATAAGAAACCGAGAGCATACATTGATAATAGTTTGTGCAAACCATCGAAAGATCAATTTTCTATTTTCATCATTCCTCCAAAGATATACTATGTCGACTTCCTTCATTCACTTAGATAATCTGATTTCATTGGATAATATGATATGTTTTTTGGGTGATATTGAATATTGATGCTGAGGATTTTTTTCATGTATCCGTTTTCAGATTATATCTAAAATAGAACAGAATGATTATGAAAGGTGACAGCATCTAGTATGCCTAACCTGGTTCACCTAATCCTTCAAACCAGTCCACCAGCGAACGACCAACAAAGTGGAGATTTAATAAACGGTCCAGGTTTATAAGGTTAGTTCTACAGAGATGATGAACAAAAAGGCTCAGATTGTATCGATGTCATATAAAACAAGGCAAATTCCAACATGACACAGTTTTATGTAAGCTTTCAAAATGCATTTTCTCCTACTAGAGAAAAGAGTTTATCATGCTCTCTTATGCAGAGAAATCTGCAATTTGGTAATCTCTAACGAAAATCTTCACCTCAACAATTTGATATCTATGCAAGCCCATTCCCATTCAACAAGGGCATTGTTTCAATACTAAATTAAAACAAAACACAAGCCAGACATTATAAAAGCATACGTCTCTAGACAATTATACACTCATTCTGCATGGCATTTGAAAGATGCACAAGAGAATGGAAGTAGAAAGCAACGTGATGAGAAACACTCTTACTTGTGCTACTGAGCTAGATGCTTCCTTCGTCAACCTCTCTTCGTCAAATAAATTAGATGGAATGTCCTTTTCTGGAATTTCCAAAAAAGATTGAATTGAGATTACTTAAAAATCAAATTTAAACAATTGATGCACATCAGGAAACTTTATAATTAGTGTAAAAGTCAGTATAAAAAAGGATAAACAAGAGATAACAAGAAGATCAACCTGCCAGAAAAGGCACAGAAACCTCTCCTCCACCAACTCTCAAGACATTCTCCTTTAGATCAATTATGCACTGTCAATTGCAGTTATGTAAGCAACTCATTATGAAATCTGAATTCAAACAAATTAAAAGAGCAAATTTAAATATGAAAAGGCTACCTGGTGCTTGCGGAGCATATCGAGCCCAAAAAGAAACTCCATGTTGGGAGAATCCAGGACCGTGAAGGTACACGGGTAAAAATTATTCCCAATCTACCATATTATGATAACAAACACATCAAAGTAACAGGAATGCCATGTGTAAGAGGGCGTGAGTAGGGGGGAGGGGAAGAATTTAAAAAAGAAAGAAAATAATCCGTAGTCCATCAAAATGAGATAGCAATGTATTACATGAATACCTTGATGGGAGCAACATGTATTCGACCAATTATCTCAGACTGACCAACTCCTTGAGCAATACCCCTATACCGTGTATCTAAAAGCCTCGACAATCTTAAGGAAAAAAAATTGTGAACAATTAGCAATAAATGTCCATTCAAAAGTACCAATACCCTGGTTTACTGAAAAATGGATTAATTCGACAATAGGATGCGAGAGAGAAAGCAGGATCTCATACCCGCAACGCTCAGCACAGCTTTTAGATATAATTGTTGACTGAGCTCCACTATCAACAAAGGCCTGAACAAAGACGAGGGAAATAAATACCTCAATTAAAGCAAGGGCATATGGGATAATAAGGAGCTCACACATGACACAAGGGACTATATAATCAATAATGTACAACAATTCTTAGTTTAAGTGCCCACTCAAAGTGACTTGACTGTAAATGCAAGAACTTTGTAGTCATGAGCTCTCAAAAACCAACCATTGAGTTCTCAGGTAAATCAAGATGCAACACATATACAAGAACTTTGTCGAGTCAGTGTACTTGTGTGCTGGCAGATAGAAATGTTTCTTAACCATCCATAAAACAAAAGACCCCCATGTCAATGCTTCGAATATTTTAGACTCTGTCGATTTCTCTGAATGGGAACGAATAAATCCACCCCAATATGCCTACAATGTCTTATTCAAGGGCAATTCCGAATTTTTAAAATTTTCAAAGATTCCTCTGAAAGAATACCGAGGATACCTGCTGCTATAAACTCTCTTTCTGCCCCTTCCCCTTCTTTTTTTATTTTTATTTTTCCCTTCATCTAACTAAAATAGGTCAATTGGTCCTTGGTTGGAATTTGATTACTTGTTATAGTTTGTCACGATCAAAGGACTGTGACCATTTCCTCAGGAGACACTTCTTCGTAGATGCAATTTATCATACTGAAGAAACTGTGGGGGATTTTCAAGGGCCAAGTGGACACACTCTTCTTCATCCTTTCTTCCTCCCACCATCATTCATCTAACAAAATGATAAAAATATCAAGACCCATCTTGCAGTTTTAGAGACAATAGTCACAATTTCGATCCACACCAAACAGGCACCTATTACGTGCCTAGTTGATGCCAGAATGTGTACCTCCAGTTGTCTCCATAATCCATACACCCTCAAATTTCCTGAACAAAAATATAACAGTGATGCTAGAGCAGCGGGAAAGCACCAGAGCACCAGCAAGTTAAGTTAGGACTGGTTAGCAAAACTAGACAACGGAAAAGATGGGACAGGCTATTAGGAATCCTTTGGATATCAAAGGTAAACTTCTTGGTTGAAACTTGATTGTGTGCAACTTCCTTACATGCGATTTAAGATTTAGCTTTTCTTTATCTTTCAATTTGAACTAGCCTGCTTGGAAAGGTACTTGAAAATTTGTAATTGACACAAATAACAGTTTTCAAAAATTGCCCACAAACTTGTGTGAATTATTAACTGCTTGGTTTACATTTATGAGGTTTTCCCATCTTTCTTTCTCGGGTGGCAGGGGGCTGATAGTAGATGATTTATTCTAAGGCAAGAATTCAAGAATCCCTTAATAACCAAAATCAAGGAATTATCCATACATTGTTGAGAAGAAGAAAAAGCCTTATTTTGTTAATGGTACAACGAACGATTAAAAAAATCGCAGGATTCAACTCTTGGGCTTAGGAACTCCTATACAACTTAAGCGACACGGTAAAGCTTGTTCGACTACACCTGTTACTACTGGACACTTACCTAGCCAACGCTTAGATCTGGCTCTACCAAAACTTTTATGTGAACACAATTCCATACTCAATCTCAAAGATACATATAGAATTCTACAGAAAGACATATTCGATGAAAGATCGTAGTGCTTTTTCTAGGAGATGGAAAATCCACCCATCGGGTTTAAACAACTAAAGAACAGTAAGAAAGTATGTGTCACATTGTTTACCAATCCAGTACCTTCAAAGGAACACCATTAACTTCCATGTCAACATACAACATTACCTGGAAAAAAAAAAAAGAATAAAACTTCGATGTTTGTGTCAAGAAACAAAAAAAGATAAAAGTCAAGCTAGCATTTGTACATACCACCCTTGCAAAAGCTTCAGGATTGTATTCTAGGGCAGCAGCCCAGTTCTCATCAATTCCTTTCTGCAATACAAAATGGCAATTCATGAAACCCCAGTAAATATTTCAAAGTGAACATAATTAAAAAGGATAGTTTAATCACAATATATATATGGGGGACATTCCCCATACCAAGGAATTTGACAAATGATCCCATTTGTCCAAGTTCATTTTATTAAAATCCTTAAAAATCTTAAAATGGGACCCACTCAACACTCGGTACCTAACCTACACCAACCTAAATCCTGCCTACCCATCCCCCTCACCACCACACCTCTCTCTCTCTTTTCAAGGACCGAATGCTTCAATCCCAACCATACAATCTTCTACCAATTCTTACAATTTCTTTGACACCATTTCATTTCCCATCTTTCTTTTTTTCCCCTCAAATTTTTCCAGATTATTTTGTTGAAATTCTTGAAAGTTCATCCATTTGGTTGAATTAAGAACTAAGAAAGTAAACCCACATGTTAATTACACAAAAAAAAAAAAAAATAGCATTCAAGATTCAAATGATACCCTACGTGTGTGTGTGTGTGTGTGTATACACACATACATGAAAAGAAGTATTAAATTGGATAGTGCTAATTAGATTGTCATAATTTTGAACAAAGATCACTAGTCCAAAAAAGGAAATTTTCAAGTACAAGAGATGCATTAAGAGACTGTGCTAGCAGTTGAAAAATATAAAAGGATCATCATATATATTCATAATCCGTTGGCAAACATCATAAATGTGCAATCAATTCTCCTGGTAACCACAAACAAGCTCCCACTTAGTCACAACAGCAGGTGAACTTTTGTAAGTTGGCATCTATCATTCTAGAGAAATGCTGGCCTGCTAATCTATGATAAGTCGGTCTACTCCTGAAAAATGACCTGAAGATGACAAGGAGGAAACCAACCTGGCGAATAGCAGCTTCAATTTTCTTCTGTGCCTCCACATCAAATGGGTCTGCATAAAGTAAAGCCTGCATTGCAAAGACAAACCCATACGTGTAGGCTTCTTAAATAAAACATTCAAATAAACTTAATCAATAAGCAAACAAGAAAATACAGGTTTAGATCAAGCATTTCAGAATGTTCCTGTGGATGGATTTTCTGCAAGACATTTCTAATGTCTCCTTCATAATCACCTGACCTACAAAAGCAGAAAACCCTAAAGGCACTACTTTGAAGTCCTTGAATAGAAAAGTCTCCGTCAATGGCTTTTTAATATGCAAAAATGCATGTCCCCTCCCTTCCCACCCAAAACAAGGGTATTCTTGCAAAACCCCTACTTACCCCATGATATGAGGAACACATGCCTCAATTCTAAGAAATATCTGAATCAGGAACTGAATAAAAATCCCACCTCTTCTCTTCTCTTCTGGTAACTAATTAGCAGAATAAAAGATAGCATAATTTCTTGAGGCTTAAACAAAGGTGCGAGTTTGGGGCGAAGTATGGCGTGATGGAGGGAGGATGGTGTTCGGGTGAGGGTCGAGGGTCCTACGGGGTGAGTCTTTGGAGGTATATTCGACGAGGCTGGAATGACTTTAGGAATAGCTTGACTTTTGTGGTGGGTAATGGTGCTAATATAAAATTTTGGGATGATTGTTTGTGTGGAGACTTACCGCTAAAGATGAGGTTTCCTTTCTTACACCGCATAACTTTGAGGCCTTCTGCTATGGTTAATGAAGTCGTTGCCAGCCACAACGGGAGTTACAGTTGGAATATCACATTTCAAAGGGGATTGCATGATTGGGAATTGGACGACTATGCGTTGTTTCTAGCGGGTTTGTATGAAGTGCAAATTCGAGTAGAAGTGGATGATTGTAGCCGATGGAGGTTGGCACGGAATGACATTTTTTCAATCCGCTCTTATTTTGGATCTCTCTTGGGTCCTGTGGAGAGTTCATTCCCCTGGAGGATGGTGTGGCATTGCAAATTACCCCCACGGGTAGCATTTCTACTGTGGACGGTAGTGAGGGGACGGGCACTAACGATGGATAATCTCCGAAAAAAAGGTTTTTATATTATCGAGTGGTGCTATATGTGTGGGAGAGATGGGGAGACACATGATCACTTGTTCATTCACTGTGACGGAGTCCGTTGGTTGTGGAATAGTATTCGGCTTCTCAGCATATAGATTGGGTGTTGCATAGACGTATGGAGGACGTGTTGCGGGCATGGAGGAGAAAATTTCGAGACAAGGATAGCAAGCTAGTTTGGAATCTTATCCCGGGATGCATTGTTTGGTGTGTATGGAGGGAAAGGAACAACCGATGTTTTGAAGATCAACTATGGGACACAGAGAAATTTAGAGAATCATTCTTTCTGACTTTGTATAATTGGTTTAACATAGTGGCTAGCAATCCTATAGAGGGGCTACCTAACTTCATATCTTTTCTTTCTTGTTTGAACTGGTAATACACTCCCTGTGTATTCTTTTTTATTAATGAAATTTCCTGATTATTTATCAAAAAAAAAAAACCAAAGGTGCGAGTAAAAAGGAAACATTGATTTGCCATAGGGGAGCTAGCATGATATTCTAGTTCAGCTAATAGTGTAAATATCATGACATGATCCCCTGAAGCACCTCCTGAAAAAATTTGTCACGACTGACAACAGAGTTCTGATAAATTAAAAGTTAATCCAATGCATATTAGACACCCCCACCAAGAAATAAATAATGAGCTGTTACTGGCAAATGACACTAACCATTTCCTCATCTTGCTGTCGTCGTAATTCACCTCTCTGACGATTCCGTGCACGTAAAATGTCTTGTAGCCTATTGAGATCATTTCCAAGGATAGCTTGTGCCAACTCGGGATCACTCTGAAAAAGTTCAAATAGCATGTACGATCTCAATAAATCCTCAGGCACTGGAAGATTTAATTTTACAAACATGGCATTGCAATTAGCAATATAAGAGTTAAAACCGTTAGAAATTAACATCTTGAAGCATAGACTAGTTGAACAGTTGTAGAAAGATTTAAGACATGACAGTAGTAACAATATTCTAATAGATACTACAAAAGAATTTCAGTAGTCCATCCTGAGAACAATTTTCTCAAACTATATATCAAAATTCTTAACTCAAAACAAAAATAAGCTGATTCCGTTCAAAGAAACGTATATAGTGGAGAATTTTGCCAGATTTCTTATAAAGTATTAACAAGCTGACAACGGCACACAAAATTCCACATTAAATACAAAGAAATAACACAACCATATTAGTTCATCGAGTCATTTTTCACCAAAATTAGCTCATAGCGCAAGTTTCCACCAATTCTTAAAGAAAAAACAAGCCAAAAAATGCTTCTGGCCTGAGGGAAAAAGGGCAGTTAAATGGCCTGATCAGTGATCACACTTTACCTGGAACAGCTGGGCCATCACATTAGAATCGTTACGCAACTGCTGCTGCAAAGCTGAGGGGTTCATTGCAGAACCATCTGGATTAAACCCTGCCTCATTCGGGGATGCTCTAAAGTAGGTTAAAAGTCACACTATTTAGAATGAGAAGGCATTGATACGAGCTTTGGAATATTCTTCTAGACCAAAAGGAGAAGTGAAGAGAAAGATACTTTAGCATTGTCCAACACAAGCAAATACGAACGGAAAGAACATATTCGTCAGTTATGCCATGTTGAAAGATGCCCAACAAATCCTAATTGGACCTATGATTCTTAAAATTTTTTTTTTTTTTTTTTCCAAATTCCGCAATCTTTGTTAATAGAAGTACCCATATTAAATATGTGGCAGCAAATTATTACAACTACACGAACCTAGCACCAGAAGATGAAGCATTTGAGACCATCATCACCAAATCTCCATCAGTAACACCAAGAGCACCCAATTTCTCAGAATTCCTCATCTCCCTTCCGTTATATAGCAGCTGCTGCTGCTGCAGTGACACTTGTGTCTGCTCGTTCAATAATATAAACACAGAATATACATTAATCCCCAATATATTTATCCACAAAAATTTTTAAATGCACCAAACAAAAGATCTAACCTCTACTTCCAGAAGAGCTTTCAAGTTCTCAACCTGTAATGATTATTTAAATCGGACATCATCATCAGGAAAAAATGAAAAACATTCCATAATACAATTGCAATAAAAAAAAGGGTTTTTACGAAAAAGTTACAGATTCGTCGCGATCGACGTCTAGAGTGAGGATTTGTTCGTCAGCTGTCATTACAGTGATCTTCATCTTCTCCGATTAGCTTTAAACCTGTTCGAATTCCTCGGAAAATGAGATTTGAGCAATGTTTGTAATGTGTATATATTATAAAGAAATAGCTTTGTTTTATTCTCTATTTATCAGTGTTTTCTTACTGCCAAAGTTACCTTCTGTTGACTAATCCTGAAAAGATAAGGAGACTTGTGAAGAATTTGTTTAAAATGACTGGGTTTTATACTTTTATTAGTGTGGGATAAAAATTAAGTCTTGTTTAAGCCGCATTAAAATTTTTATTCTCATACTTCTATTCATTTTTAATCACACATTTTTCAATAAAATAATATTTTCCATCACATCAATAACTTTTCTTTCTTTTTCAACCACACATTCTCCATCAATCTACTATTTCAAAATACATTCTTCCAAAATAATGTGGCTCAAACACACCATAAATAATAAGCAATACAAATTTATGTATAAAAATAAAAAGTTCGTAAATGTGCATAAATTTTGATTTTAATTTCAAATTACAATAATATTATAATCTCCCAAATGTTTTAGGGGACATGGATATTGAGTTCAAAATACTTTATTTTTGTGTGATGTGTCTTGATAATGAATTTTAATTTGATCGTATCAAACTTTAAGCCCACTATATGTGATACAATATGGTATTGTTAATTAACTGTGTGGACAAATAAGGTCAACACTCTCAGAAATACGCTACACATCTACCGTCATGAAACCATCACCTTGACGAGACCCGTATGAAACCCTCTACATTCACTTAGTCCGCCTACTGGAATAGGGTTGTCTACCTCCACTGGGGCGGCAACCCCGTGGATTCTTCGACCCCTAAGGTCGCCTACCACCACGAGGCCATGTTACGACCCCATGCTTATCGCATGAAGCCGTAGACCCTCATGCCTACCGTATGAGGTCAACACCACGATTAACCGTACAAATGACGATGTGTCAGACAAAAACCAACCAACAGTGAACATGGGAAAAACCAACCACTTGAGGAGTGGGAGTCGTTCTACCCCAAATGTGGGGAAAGTGGGGATGCTCACGTGGGACACGTGGCACCAACAACCGCCAAACGCACGCGTAGCCACTTGCGCCTATAAATACCTCCAAGGTGGGAAATATTTTTTTTTCTTGAAACCCTGAACTGTTAAACTTACGTTATACTATCTTCCTGCTTTTTCTAAGATATCAACTGGTTCTCACGTCGGAGGTACAACGGGGGAGAAAGTCTCGACCTCCTTTTGCAGGTAGCAACCATTGATTGGAGCAGTCTGACCACTGCACTTGGTAAGAAAAATATGGAAGACAATCTTGCAAACATTTCAATATGTATTGTGATCGAATTTTTAGTTATAGTTTGAAGCGTGCACACATCTTTCTTCTACAAAAAATGTTCTTGTGGTAAATAGATGAGAGGAATGGATTGGGACTTAGAGCGGTAAGCAAAACTCGGAAGGGGAGTTGAACTTGGGGAAGTGATGTTCGGATAAAGAAACGATGACGAGAGTCATGTGCTATGTTACATAGAGATGATTCTCATTAGGATACGCATGTTGGAGCCCCATTTTTTTTTTACCCAAAATGTATTTTAAAATAGTAATTTGATGGAGAATATATAGTTCAGAAAATAAGAATTTTTTAAATTTGCGGATAATATTATTTTATTAATGAATGAGATGTTGAAAATAAAATAGAGAAAAATGTATTTTAAAAAATAATGGGGACCAAACAAGGACCAGGAAGATAATGAGAAAGAAAAAACAATATCAAATGAAGTATTTTTGTAACGGCTTTCAAAATGTCACAATATACCTTAAGTTTTTTATGGCTACTAGCTCATCTTAGCCTTTGATTAGAAAGAATTTATAAATAGATAAAAATGCGACAAATCAATAAATAGTTCTTGTAGGTCTATTACAATGTGTAATTGAAAATTAAAATTTTATAATTTTGCCAACAAAAACTTCAATTTATAAAAAGTTATGTAGAATCACAATATTGTTATTCAAGTGAAAAATTTTATATTATTATCAAGCTATATTAACTCAATAATCTTAGGTGTTACAGTGAGCATAGAACCTAAATCAAGGAGAAGTACAAACATACCTTGTCACCTGGATTTTTGTTTTCTTACACTTTTATTAAAACTAGTGTATGCACGTGCGATGCACGTGTTGCAGTTTAGTTGAGTATTTAATAGTGTGAAGTGATTTTAAGGTATTTTTCTACTATAAGATAATGTTTGTATGAGTATAAATCACAAGTAATTGTATGAATTGATTCTTTTGTCAGTTAATCTCCCTTACAATGGAAAAATAAACTGATTTTATGTTATAATGTATGTATATTATGGTATTAGAAAAATGATTGCAAATTGAATTTTGGTTTATATTACTAAAGGATAAAGAGGATAGTTACACGGGTTACCATAAGTTTGTTGTAAAAAACATCTTCTAATTCAACCGAGACAAAGCAAAAAACGCACAATAATTCCCTAAGAAAATGAAGGCAGGTGCAGAAGAAGCAGGTGAACCTCCAAAAGATGATGCTCCAAAAACTGCAGAAAATAGAGGGATATCCATACTGGACCTTATTATGAGAATAGTTGCTATTATTGGTACCTTGGGAAGTGCCATTGCCATGGGAACAACAAATGAATCACTTCCCATTTTCATGCAGTTCATCCGCTTCAGGGTTGAATACAATGATCTTCCAGGTGAGTATTTTTCATCAACCCTGTAGTCTACTATCAGTTTATTGTTCTAACGTATAATGTAAACATCAACAGGTTCTTCGCGGTTGCAAATTCTATAGTAATTGCATACCTGATTCTTTCGCTTGCACTATCTATCTTCCACATTATTAAAAGAGGCGCACGAGTAACAAGGACAGTATTGATCATCTTTGATACGGTAATTTTCACACACAATACAAGACTAAAAGAATGCATAATCGCTAAACATGTTACAAAGATTTTTTAGCTTATTTTTTCTCTTAATAGCATCTATTACTAGCTAATCTTCCATACCTCAAATATGCCATAAACGTTTATAGAGCTTGTAAGTTTTGAAGTTATATATAACTCATCAGACATTTAAATACTGATGGGCTTAGCGAAGTTCACTAATAGAATGAGTTTGATATTGTGAAGGCAATGCTGGAATTTTTAACATCTGGAGCTTCTGCTGCGGCTGCCATTGTTTACCTAGCGCACAAAGGCAATACTCAGGTCAACTAGTTTGCTATCTGTCAACAGTTCAACTCCTTCTGTGAGCGAGTCTTTGGCTCTTTAGTTGGATCCTTTATAGCAATTCTTGTGCTTATGCTGTTGATTTTGTTGTCTGCTATTACTCTGTCTTGGAATCGATTTGGCATGGGGATGTTGTGCGTTTGAGCAAATCAAGAGACTGATTGTATCCGTATTGTGTCGTGTTAACTTCTATTCCTTTATGACTCTAAACATTTCACTCATGTACACAGTGTATAGAGTACATTTGAAGTGCAACTCCATTGTATCTGTTGGTGGCCAGTTTCAGGCTTGCCATCAGTAAATGAACAATTTAATTATAATAGCATTTACATAGTTTCATTCAGCTTATATATCAGAAACCACACAAGGAATATTTTGTTTATACAGTTACAACTATTCAGTAAGAGTGAAATCATTCATCAAGCTATTGCATATACTGAACATACATTAATCTCAACATTTACACAACAGAATTTAGTTTAGCAGCATTACCTATGGAACTAAGTATGAATAAGAGGGAAAAAAACATAGAAGATAAAGAAACATCATAAAATTTTATTTGGTGCATATTTTCCTTTATATGACACATGAAGAGCGTGAGAGAAATTTTCACCTTCAAACACTAAGTGAACGCTCTTTTAAATTTGGACTAGGTTTTGAACCGAACAAGAAATGAAGTTCATCATTTTCTTCTTCAATCAGGCTACATCCAGGCTCTTTCGTCACCCTACTATCATCCATCAATTTCCTCACATTTTCAACTCCATGCCACTCCCTACTCGAAGCATATATATTTGACAATAACACATAATCACCACTTTCATCTTGTCTCAGTTTGAGCAGCTGCTCATTTGCAATTCTTCCCAGCTCAACATTACCATGAATTCTGCAAGCAGAGAGTGATGTCCTCTAAATGATAGCATGAATTCAATCTTCTTGGCGTAAATGAGCTTAAATACTTCATCCAGCAACCCTGCACGACCAAATAAATCCACCATACACCCACGGTGCTTTATATTTGGTTGAATGTTATACTCGTCTCTCATCATATCAAAGTATGCACGTCCCTCATAAACTTTTCCAGCATGACTACAGGCAATCAATACCTCCATAAATGTAATCTCATTAGGCCTAAACTTCATTTTCTTCATCTCTTCAAAATGGGAAATGGATTTCTCCATATAACCAGTAAAAGCCAATCCTAAAATTATAGAATTCCACGAGGACACATCCTTCTCTCTCATGCAGTGAAATACATCAAGTGCCTTGTCAATTCTCCCGCACTTGGCATACATATCAATAAGAGCATTACCAAGAAAATAACTAATTCTCCCTCGTCCATCTCCAAAATAGACAAATGTATTTTTTCTCCAACATCTAGAGCTCCTAAATTTGAACAGGCCAATAAAAGACTCAACATGGTCACTTCATCAGGACCCTCCCCACTATTTGTCATCTCATCGTACAGCTCCAATGCCTTCCTATGCATCCCACTAAGCATACAGCTAGAAATCATAGCATTCCATGTCACAACGTCTCTTTTGGGAACCACATTAAACATCTCCATGGCCATAGATAAGGGTATTCCTCGCGAACTTATTCCACTCAAAACCATGTGTTCAAAATCTTGCTATGAATCACGCTACCCATGTTAACCCAAGAAAGCCTCGTAAACGCCTTGAGCACAAAAGGAAACTTGTATTGATCAGGTCAAATATAACCACGCTAGCAAAATAAGAAAAGATCAAGAAACTCATTTGCACAATCATAACCACCATTTTAAATACAAAATCAGCGCCAAAATCTTACATTCGTCTTGGCTTGCATATTATCCTTGACAAATGCAAGACAATGACATTGGATATCATGGGCAGGTTTACTCCTGTTCAAAATTTCTCATGACTACTTTCCTAAATTACAAAAGCATTTCATTGACACAAATAATACCATCAATTCTTCAAAGAAATTATTTATCATTTAGTCAATCTATACAGCTAAACTTGCCCATTTTCTAGCATTTAGTACCCTAGTCAGCTTGAAGAATATCTGAATTCTACTTCAGCAAACTATGATCTCCCAAAAGAACTTTGTAAAAAAGATACTCATGGTCGTCAGCAATTCAATTCAAGACTAACAATAAGCTTACCAACTGAACTAACCCACATTGAGTCTAAGAATGAGCCATATTAAAACATCTAAATGCGGTCGACCATAAGAACTCAAAATACAGGATTGCAATTCCAATATTTCTATCAAACTTAAACATGCCCAACAGAAAAAGTTACACAAGATTTGATATTTGAGTCAAAACCTCATGTTCACTGTAAAGATCATTCCTTTACTACACCACTTCAACTAATAGATCCTAAGGAAACAATTAAAACATATAACTTAAACTTGTTAAGCAGAAAAATTAAATAACAGATAATCAATAAGCATTAGCTTATTAAAAGAATAGATATTGTTAGGTTTTAGTTGATTTTGTAATTGGCTTATTCTGTAGACAAAAAGACTTAAATTGATAGTTGATGAAAGTTCAAAGAGTAATGTGTAAATATGTCAAAAGTTAGTTGAATAGGTCTAGAGTTTCGAGTTTGGAACAAAGTAGAAAACGACGTGAATTTTCGCTGGACTGTCGTCAGGTTATGGCTCGAGCTTCAAAAGCAGAAACACTGTCGCTAGACCATCGTCCCTCCTTCGCTCGAGTGACACCCTGTCGTTCGACCGTCGCTGGCCTCTCGCTCGAGCGACGCTTTATACGGGAAATTTTATTTTCACGTTTTAAAGGTTTTTTTCTTTGCCCATGGTTTTCTTGACCTATCTATAAATATCAGAATACGTCCAGAATGAAATTTTTAATGTTGATAATTAAGAGAGTTTCATCCATGAGAGATCTATTGATTGCATCTTTCAACCTTCATCTTGCCTGAGTGTTTTGGTCAGAAAAACATCGAATCCAACATCCAAATACCAGAAATCAACTTCCTACATATCTGTCAGAGAGTGCTGAAAATCAAGGAATGCGACTGGAGTTCCAGCCTGTGAAGAATGGGTTGTTCTTCGTGATCCACAGGAGATAGACGATTCTACCAAGTTAGGGACTGATGCAGGATAGCGGAGTTTCATGAGAGCGTTGGTTATTGCAGCTAGAATTGGTGTAGGGTGAGCACAGAATTCAGGAGAGATGTTGAAACTGCAGTTAGGAGATCAGATTGTACGTGTCGTCGTCTAGTCTAGTAGACTGTAAGTGCTGAATCGTTTATAGTGGATTGACTAGCAAAGTGCCCGAAATTTTTCCTAGTTGGGTTTCTTCGTGAACACTTCTTGTGTTCTTTACTACTTTATGGTTTACTGTTTATTACATTCAAATTGCGGTAATTCAACATAGGATAAATTGGATTGTTTGATTAACCATCTAGATAAGAATTAAAAGTGTCTTGTTGTTGTTTAATTCATATTTGTTTTTAACTCTGCACTAAATACCTATTCACCCCCCTCTAGGTATTGTTAGGGTCGAACTTGCATTTTTCAGATATGATCTGATTGACTTCATTATATAGGTGAAGATTGACAATAAAGCAAATTCATCTCACAAACAACCCATTGAGTTCAAATCTACACACTTTAAATCCAATATCACAAAATTTAAAAAAAAAAAAGAAATTCCTCCGTGCGCAACGGAGACACAAGGTGTCTCCGTGAGGAAGCAAAAGGTTCGAAGGGAGAAAAGCAAGCGGTACCTATCAGCATCTCGTGCGGTTGGAGAAGGGAACATGATTGCTAGGGTTACAGTAAGGTAAAAAGGAAGCAGTAGCCAACAATTGGATGTTTAAGCCGAGATTAGACGACGTCGTCTTGGTAGACGATTGGAGGATTCAACACGTGGCAAAAAAAAATTGCATCTTTTATATTGTTATGATTAAATATTTCTCCATTTTACCTTAATAAAATAGTGAGTGATGTTATAGTCACATTTCATTATAATTGTCAAGTGCTTCAAAATGTTCATTAAGACCCAAATTTACAAAATTGAAAAATCGAAGAAAGATTGAGTGCACACTTGCTATATGTTGTCTTGGTTCATTTACGGTGCAATGAGAAACAAGGGTAAATACAATGGGCTCCCAATAAAATAAAATATTGAGAAATCAAATTTTTAAATGAAAAACTTTTTGCGCACACAAAAAAAAAAGGTGTTAGCCCCCCTATGTCTCCACTCGAGTAGATAAAATAATAATCGACGTTAAAGTGACGTCGTGGACTTTGTTATAAACCTTCATTTTATGTTTTTGACACTTTATTTGGCGACGATCAATAAATAAATCTATACTCTAAATGTTGATCACGATGATTAAGTAAATTATTCATATCCCTACCTTTAAATTTGGACTTTCTATCAACTATATAGCAAAATGTTTTCCCTTTTCCTTGATAATAATGTGTTGGAAAAATGGCATAATGGGCTGATTTTGGTATAATTTTGAGTGGGAGACGTACATTTTGGAATATCAAAGTTGATTCGTGTACTCCTTTGTAAAAAAATATCGAAATCATATATTTACTTGCCAAAAATGATAATTGGTGAATGAGAATTTGGAGTTCAAGTGAACCAATGGAAGATGCTAATATGTATTGGAGGGAAAACAAATGATGTTTGTCCCACGTAGGAAAATGCCGAAGGCAAATACAACTTTATATATTGCTATACTTTGAAAGTGTGTAATCTTGTGTAGCAAAGAGACTCTCTCCACTTACGCGCAAGGGGGATGCAAATCAAGGACCAAATCAAAATTTCGGGCCTTGAATTTGTGTGTGGGCACAATCTATGTACACGAATGAATGACTAAAATTTGGTTCTTTAGGAGTATCCACGTTTTTTTTTTACTTTTATTTCCAATAAATTAATTACTTTTTGGTTCATATACATCTTCAGTTCGCCCAAGTAGAAATCCATTGCTTAATTTCCAGGTCCTCCATTATATCTTGGGAAACGGACGTCTACAAAATTCTCAGTAAGGAAGTGAATCTGTTTTAAGGAAACCGTTTTTACCTAGGCATCGATTTGCAAATTTTTTTCCGATTAAAGTATTATTCCAGTTTGTTCGTGTTCAATTTATGTTGCTGCAGTGTTGTTTCCAGTTCTATAAATTAATCTGCAATTTTATTTACTGTGTGTATTATTTCTGAAATAATAAAACATTACTGTATCCTGCAAAGTGTTACATTCTACAATTATTTAGTTGAACATAATGTCCTATTCAAATACTCTTTATAGGTTGAAAAGTTGGAAGTTCTTCCAAAACTAGGAATTAAATTTTTTATTACGTTATCTCTTATTTCGTGTACGTAAATATTTTGACGATTGATGCTATATGATATAAATAGTGGATTATGATTGCCAACCAAGTGAAGGCGACTTGCTATGCGAGACAATTTTTACTATGCTAACCGATCTATCACTATGCTAGTTCATCTATCGCTATGCTAGCTCTATGCCACGTTATGCTAGTTCGTCCATTGCTATGCTAGCTTGACCAACGCAATTACAGATGGATTGAAAATTGCTTGACGGTTGTCACGAGTCACTTTCAACACCTTACTTGATGGAAGTTAATTACTAAGTCCGTGGGTTAAAACTGTCTGGTGAGTGGATGATTTTCACTGGACACGTGAGCAAAAATCACTTCACGGTTACATGGTGTTGAATGCCTATAAATACTCCCAAAGCGTGTTCAGTAAAAGGATTTTCTTTTTTCACAATACGTTTTCTAGCTTCCTCTCCTTCTTAAGTCATTACATTCAAAATCCTTCTACTAATTTTCAGGCCGAAGGACAATGGGGGAGAAAAGCCCCAGCCTCATTTTGCAAATTCACCGGAGTAGCAAAAGCCACCTTATTCCGCCCAGGAAGTCACGATGTCTTAGCTTAACTATTCAACAATTAATATATTCATCTATATGATACTGATTAGGTAGACACAAAGTGTCATTGCCAAAGTTTGTTATATAATGAAAGGGAAATGAGGAGTGTTGATAAATTGGGTGCTAATCTCTAATGCTTCATCTTCTCGTGCTAGCTTTGTTGTTATATATTCCTTATTTGGCACTTTTCTTAATAAAAAATGTGATTTTTTGTTATAAAAAAAAATAAGAATCGTAATCTCGAATATGACTAGCTGGGCACCTTCAACAAGGCATAGTAATTATATTTGCGTTTGAGAATGCTAGTATCCTTCTACCTTTATCTTTTCGTTTTGGTCCAGTAGCATGTTTCATAAGACCCGACCTCGTGCCGGAGCCGTTATCATATAATACATACTAAATTGTTAATTTTTAAGATGTCAGGTAGCATCACGAATGAGAGCAAGTTCTTTCTAGACAGCTCTACAGTGAAACCGTTGGCGTTGAAGCAAAACGGCTGTAACGTGATGGCCGCCCAACCTTTCCAAGCTCACTTGTGCCGATTTTTATAGGCTTATATTTACATGATGCCATAAGTTTTTCACATTTTTTAGAATGAAGTATTTTACGTATTTACCTATTTGAAAGTGAGTCACGTGAAGCTTACAAGACATTTTTATTGCCTCACACACAAAATTGCTCTTGGTACGAGAAAAAATCTTGTAGATCATAAACTGTTATGCACAATCCTTGTAACTATATAATTTAGCTCATGTTTGGTTTTGATAAAAAAAAATTTATATTTTTAATAAATTTTGATAAAAGTAAATGAAATATGTGGTTAAAAACAGGGGCGGACCCACGAAGGGCCCAGCGGGGGCAGCTGCCCCCACTGAAAAAAAAAACCAAAAAATTTTATTTATTTTTTATTTTTATTTTTTTATAGTTTTTTTAGCTTATTTTCTATTTCGAATGCAACCAAGATCTGGTGAAACTCATGTTTTGTATGTAATCTTTTTCTCTTTAATCTTGTTACATATTCTTCAATCTCATAGAGTTGGATGGTTAAATTTCCTTCCCACTTAAATACAGCTTGCCAGAAGAGCTTGGAGATGATTTGACAATTGAAGTCCACGATTCGAAAGGAAAGTATTTTGGCCACGTAGTAGTTCAGGTGGTTAATATTGCTGAAGAATTGGTATGTTATGTAAATCTTATTTTGACCACCTGTGATTGCAAAAATTATTGCATAGTCAGAGTGAATATATTTGTGGGTTTGATGCAGGGTGAGAGACTTCGTTCATGGCCTATATAGCATGAACTAATTGGAAAAATGTAACTAAATCTAAATTATTAAACAACTCCCAAAAAAAAAATTCAGGGGTGCTGCCCCCCGACCCCCATAGACCCCCACCTCTTCAACTTTGGACCCCTCTACTTCAACGAGCTGGCTTCGCCCCTAATCTCGCCCCCACTCAAATTTAATCTAGGTCTGCCCCTGGTTAAAAACTTAAAATTGATAGTTCACTTTGATTTAATTTTTTATAAATTTTAAGCTAAACCAATCATGGACTATTCTAATAACTTATCCACAAATGTATGAGCCCACGGTAGCGTATTTCTTTCAAACTCATTTTCAATCACAAATATTTTTAATGAAATAATCTCGTGCATGAATTCATAACTTTTTTTTTTTACTTTTTAACCACATTCTAAAAAAAATCATTTTACGAAATTTATTCTCAAAAGATCTCTACCAAACATGGGCTAAATATAGCTTCAAAATTCGAAGTTTAAGATTTAGATTACGTTCTTGTATGGTAGGGACTCGTTTGACTAATTTTATAAAAGTGTTTTTGAGCTGGTTTGACGTGACTTTTGTTTTGGCTTTTGCTTCATGTACAAGGGTTTTTGAAGGAAGTTATATTGGCCACATCCATTTTTTTCTCATTCTCATTTTTTTTCTCTTTCTTCATTTCAACCACACATTTTATTCACATAAAATTAGGTTCCTTTGAAAGCTCTTCTAACCGATAAAAACTCTTTCATAAAATCAGTCAGACAAGTCCAAAATCTACTCTTGGACCATAAAAGTTCCTTTCAATTTTTCAAAAGTCGTGTCAAATGGACCATAATTTCCCAATAATGTACCTAAACAACTAAACTAACTACAGAAAAAAAAATTGGAAAATTTTGTTTTCGAACTGTTGAAGGGTAGTTGTTTGATAACAACATATATCAGCATACACATGAGGGCAACTCCAATGTTAGCACCAAAACATCAAAACGATGTAAAATTTGGTGCAAAACAAAGTGAACAGTGTTGCACTTCACTTTGCACCAAAAAACCAAATTGGTGTAAAGTCCATTTTGACCCTCCTTTTAATTGTGAAAAGGAATGATTTGAGGGCATTTGTGTCATTTGTATTATATAATTTTAATACAATTATTTTTATTATTAAAGATATTATTAGTATTATTATTATTTGCATTTAAAATAAATTTTAAATGTTAAAAATAATAATTACTCAATTAATTAAAATAAGAATAAAAAATGTAAAATATAACTAATACGATTATTTATAGTTAACATGAAATATATTACAATAATCACATACCGACATTAATCTAATTTTATTTAAAGAAAACGATACATAAAAACAAGTAAATATGTTTTAGTAATCCGAAAGATCGCTTCCATCTTCGAAATGCATTAATCGATCATTTGTGGGAAGAACATACGAATTTCAATAATTAAATTGCAATGATATTTCAATTTCATATTTAGTAATTTAATATGTTTTAATTGTATTATGTTTTAATAATATATTTATTAATGAATTTAATATTTTCCTTAATTTAACGTATTATTTATTTAGTAATTTATATTTCTAAAATAAATAAATAAATTACCAATAATAAAAAAAATAGAAAGCTCTCAGGGCCACTGAGGTGAGTATCCGACTGTAAACTTCAGGGTCTCGTGGGATTAGTTGAGGTGCGCGTAACATGGGCCGGACATCCACATTTATAAAAAAAATAGAATGAAATGATTAAACACTGTTCATTTGGTGTAATGGTTGGAGATGAATTTTAGTTTGGTGTAAAATTTGGTGCAGCGTTGGAGATGGTCTGAATGCTCACACCAAACTTTCCTAATAATTGGCCTAAACTAACAAAAGAAAATTGGAAAATTTTGAATTCAAATTAAAGTGTTTGTTTCATAACACGACTTGCTATTTTTATTAGCCCCGTTAATATCTTTTGGTATAGATTAAAATCAATTTTTTTAGTAAATTTTGATAAAAATTGATGAGATATGTGGTTGAAAAGTTATAATTCCATTAAATACGTAGTTAAATTTATGTTAATTTTGATTTGAAATTTTATGGAATTTTAATTTAGACCAAACATAGGCTTAATAAATGATGGATGTTGAAAATCTCAATTCAAACCTCGTTGACGCAATTATTATTGCTCGCATTAAACATCGTAGCATTAAATATGACTAATGATAAAGCGTGACGCTCATATGATGATCAACACCAGGGGGCGGAAAAGGGGGACAACCTTGGTTACAAGTCCATTTATGTTTTTTCATATGTTTTTTTTTCATATATATATTATAATCAAGTACACGAAAGGAGAAAAAAAGTTGTCCTTCCTCGACTATGTCTATGATTACTAACATAAATATTCGACCGCAATTAAAACAGGTGTAATTAATTGAATATGAGATGTGGGGAAATTTAAATTTAAATCAAGCTTGTATGATAGCATAACATCAACAATGGTTGTATGGAGAATCATTCTCCGTGTCTGAGATAAAATTAGCTTCCAGAGGACTTTCAGGCCTAGTAATATACACATCTGCATTGTTACCTTAATCAGATTGATCGTTGATTTTTTATTCGAAATTTCAATTAAATTTTTATAGGTAATTTGTTCGACTTCCTTCTTCGCTATATTATAAGTATCACGTGTGATGAAGTCTTGCATTGATGATTTTTGAAACGTAGTCGGGTTGTGATTTTGAAAATTTCTCAATTTTGACTAGTGAAAAATGTAATTAGCACATGCAATTGTATGTTCGATTTTTTGATTCGTGAGAACTTGTGCTTCATATACATCTCGGGAAAAGACTTTGATCAAACTACATGCTGCGGGCGATCAACTTTTTCACTATAATTGTTTGCCAATACAATACGATCAATTCATTATACGTTGTGTAAAATCACTTTTTGGCTTCCTAATAAAATTGGTCACCTTATGAATATCATCTGAATTATTTTAAAGAATTATAATGTGACTAAGACAACCAGATGAAAGTGGAGCTCCAAGCAAATCTTCTAGATCTAAAGAGTCTTCCATTTTTTTCTCTTTTCTTTTCCTTGTCTCTCGGGTCCTCAACCGAATTTTCTCCATTTTGACAAAGTAACATGAAGAAGGTGTGCTAAAATAAATTAACCCCATATATCTAATAGTTATCAATTGACTTACAACTTAAATATCTTCAACAGAAACCATGGTCCACATTCATCTCTCTCTGTTTGTTTTTATTTCTTCATTTGGATCTTTCTAGTTGGCTTAAGAGAATAATTATATGGAGACACGACATTTAGGTTAGAACGAGGAACACAAAATATAGATTCCACGCGAGTTCATTGAAAGCAATAGAAAAGATGATGAAAATAATTCCATTTATAGTAACCAAATCATGAAAAATAAAATAAAAATAAATAAATAAAGATTATGCTGTGGATACATAGCCTATAACATAAGGGTGTTCATAATGAGCCCACAGGCACCCTCTCAATAGGAAGTCTCCATGTGTCCATTTAGGAGCCCTTCAGAATTTTGATGCCCTAGGCCCTTGCCTAGGTGGCTTGGTTCTAGGGCCGGCCCTGCTTATGTGTGTACAATGTAAAAAACAATTAGTGCGTATTTGGCTATAAAAATTTTCATGAAAAATGATCCCGTTCTCATTCAAATTTCAATTTTTTGAGTGTTTGATTATCATTTTTTACATGAAAAATATTTTTCGACATTTGAAAATATATCTAGTTTTCCTTATTTTTGAGGAAAACATTTTTTTTTTTAAAGTGGGTTTATATTTTCCTCAAAACAAAGAAAACATTTTCTTCTCCGTGAGACATTTTCCATATCAATCAAACACACCCCTAATCATTCAATTATGTTTTATTTTAGTAATTTGACTTTCTTTATTCCAAAATAGCCACCAATGTTTCTATTTTATTTCAATTTAGTGACAATATCGCAAAATTTGCCATATTTTCTTTACAATATGCAAAATTTCATATAGACTTCTCTTGACGTTGGTTTGGTGTGTGGGCCAGTGACGTAACATTGCACTATTATGGCCTCATTTGGTATATATTAAAATCCAATTAAAATTGAAAATATAGTCGTTATTGAGTCTCACTCGTCTAATAAAAGTCAACAATAACGACTAAATTTTCAATTAATTCAATTTTAATTTCTATTGAACGAGTCCTGTAACAACAATTTTGCTACACTTATATTCTAGTCGACATCCTACTATGTAGCATACAATTTTACCGTTGATTTGTCCAACACTTAAAATAATCAATGATTTCGATTTTGTCACATATTCAAATGTCATCCAAAATATACACAAATAATGTACAACTAACATAATTCTTATAACAAAGGTGTGTTATTAAAATACAAATTTTATCATGGACATGTGTATTGTGAAACAATCTGTGTTGGAGTGATACTAACTTGTTGGTTCAAAACATTTTTTTGTAACTCATTTTCAATTATACATTCTCTAAAATACGTTATTCTAAAATGCTTTTTTTTTTTTCTGAAAATGGAGCTCAAACGAGGGCTTAACAATCGGTTTAGAGCTAAGAAAATTAGTTGACTAAAATGAAACTTTTCTCAAAGTCAAGTAATATGGTAAGTTTTACCCAATAACAATTGACAAAAGGGAGCTGCTATTTGCATTCACGATTATTATGTATTTATTACGCTCTATATCCATCTCTATTAAAATATTAAATAAATTTAAAATTATTATTTTCATTCACGTTGCATTCCAATATTGTTATTATTAAAAGAACAAAATTCATTTAAACACTATAAATTTACACAAATTTTATTCATCCATCCCACTATATACACATCCCTAATACAATTTCAAATTTTTTTAAAAATTACTATATTAATCTCCTGTTGTATTTTGACGACAAACAACATTCGCTATCCCAATTTCACGTCTCGTTGAGAATTTCACATCTTCCTTTATCGAAGATATCACAATTGCAATAAAAAATCAAACCAAAGGTCAACAACATCCACGTGCCACATCATAACGGTGTGTTATTAGCATCATCGATTAGCTCTTCTTGTATATCATAAAGCGTATATAAATTGTAGCGCATGTGGCTAACTCATGACTTCCTTGAATATGTTACTCGGTCTCTTTCTAAATCAGTTTGTCCGGCAGCTGGTGGTGCCTCGTGAGTTTCTTTCTTCTCCTCTTTTCTTTAGTTAGTTATTATTATCTTCAATCATAAAATGCTGTTTTAAATACAGGTTTATTCTGTCTGACTCTATTTGGAATTGCTGTTGGTATCACTGGCGGACCCAGAGGGGTCATGGGGGCACGTGCCCCCAACTTTTGAGATTTTTTTTTTACAACTTTATAAAATCATGTTTGGTATCGATTAAAATTTTAATTTTAATCTAAATCAAAGTTAATAATTAATTTTAATAACATATTTCATGAAATCCATAACTGTTTAATTTTTATCAAAATTTACTACAAATTTGATTTTAATCTCCACCAAACAGGGGAAAAATCAAAATAAATTTGAATTTCGATAATATACAAATTTAAAAATTCTCCGACGATCGTAGCTAATCGAATCTACAAATTGCTTATATCATTTCGAAGCTTATTTCTTGAACTACATTATGGGCATATCGAATAGTTCAAACATATATCGAAAATAGTTAAAAATACGTTAAACGTGAGTCTTTAAAAAGACGTCTAACTCGCGTTTCCTTTTTAAAAAAAATTCAATTATCATGTAAATTTTTGGATGTAAAATTACATGGGGTATGATTTTTTGGATTTAAATTTTCGATTGTAAAATTTCTCTCAACTTCTTTATAAGTAGGGCTGTAAGCAAAAATCGCCAAACCGGAAAACTGAACCGAAACTGCATTTTAGAAACCGTCGATTTGGTGTCACGTGGACCCGTTAACGAAATGGTTTTGAACCAAACCAAACCGGTCAAAAACGGTTTGGTTTAGGTTTGAGAATTTTAATTGCGGTTTGAAATCAAACCGGACCGACGAAAAAATATATAAAAATAAAAAAATAAAAATAATGATTTTTTTAAAAATTCATCCAAATATGTAAAATTCAATAGTTTTGTCATTTGTATGTATTTTTGTCAATTTATAATTTTCTATTACATATATATTATTATTACTAAATAATCCTAATTTATATCTAATAATCTCAAGACTAACATAATCTATCAAAAACTCTTTTCCTTTTTAGAATTCAAATTTTTACAATTGCTTCAATCTGCATTCTCAAATGGAGGTCAGATACTTGATTCCTTTAGGAGTTTATTAGGTGCAATGATAGTTGAGGTTTTGTATATGCGGAAAGAATTGGTTGCAAATTAAAAATGAACATATAGTGATGTGCCAATATTTAGATGAAGTGGAAGCATTTGATGATTAAATGAAAGTTGTGGCATGTGGTTTATATTTTCTATTACCATATTTTTAAAGATTCTTTTATCTCTCTAGTATCCAATACTATGATGATATAACAAATGCATTTGTTTGACAATGGAGACTGAATCATGTGTGACAACAATTGGTGTTTGAGTATATGTGAGAAACTGAATTCGTAACAAAATACAACGGCAAGCTTGTGTAATTGTTATGTTTAGATATTATAAACAATTGATTTATTATTATCGTTGGTTATTCTTTCTGTTTAATGAGTATGTTTGTTTTTCAGATATGATGATCACGAGGTCTTGTTGAATATCATTATATTTTTTGGGCTTCATATTTAATTTAGTAGACTTGTATTATAACGTTATCGTAACCTTTTAGCCTAAAATAGCAAACAAAAAACTATATTTTAGTTTATTGTGATTTCACTTTGATTTAGTTGATATTTAAATTTGTAGTAGATATATTTAGTTTGTTTTAGATTTATTGCTACTAAGTTATAAATATATATTGAATTCAATGAATTAATGTCATAAAAGTAGACGGACAAAAAAATATACGGTGAAACCGGACCAAACCGTTAGGTTTAGGTTTGAGTTTTTTTCAAACCGTTCAAAATAGTTTGGTTTAGGTTTGAGTTTTTCTCAAACCGGTTTAAACTGTTTGGTTTGAAAATTTGTCAAAAACCGCAAAAATCGGATTGCTTACACCCCTATTTATAAGTTTGATTGTACTCCTCCAACGTGAAATTTCTGTGTTTGCCCTCGGTTGGTATGTCAATTGTCCCGAGTCAAGGAAAAGTAACAGTTCTTTCAATCATCTGTTTTTGCTAATCTATACATTCCCATTTTTATCCCTGTCCTCCAAAGTAGTTACCTCCTTTCTCCTTTTCATTTTTTCAAGTTTTGCTCCTTTGTCCTGCTTTACTTTGCATCCTCTTCGTTGCGGCTAGTTTATGCCATGTCAAATTTGATACAGAATTGAAGCATCAGGATTTTAGTTAAACACAAATTCTAAAAGAATATAAAAATATCAAAAAGAATTCAATAAAAATAAATATTAGCGGATAAATTTGAACGATATAATTTATTTAATTATATATATATATATATAGTTCATGTTTGATGCACATTAAGGGTGTGTTTGAACCACGTTAATTTGGAAGAATGTATTATGGAATAGTAGATTGATAGAAAATGTGTGATTGAAAAATAAGAAAAAATTATTGATGTGATGAAAAATATTATTTTATTAAAGAATTTGTGGTTGAAAATGAGTATAAGAATGAAAATGCAAATTATAACGTGTACCAAACAGGGGTTAAAATGGAAAGAATGCATTTTTTTGGGTGATGTGATGTGATGTAGATTCGTTGAAAAAGAAAAAAAAGTTATTAATGCGATATAAAATATTATTTTATTGAATAATATGTGGTTAAAAATGAGTAAAATAATGAGAATGAAAATTATAACGTGGCTAAGACGGTAACAAAATTTCTAATCAAGCCCACACTGTCCTGAAAAATAATTGATTTTGCAGCCATCTTTTGGCAGTTTGGTCCCTCAATTGTTTCTTCTTCACCTGTTCGTTCACTAAAACACCTAGTACCCAAATCCAACCCACCCCCCTCCTGCTATATATACATACAACCTATACATACACCATCACACACACACTCACAAGCCATTTCTCAATACACCAAGAATAAGATCTTTCTTCGCAAAATACGGATTATAGTTTGTATCTCTATTGTTTTCATCAGATAATATTGCTAGAAATGGCTTCACCAGGAAATCCAAATCCAAACCAACCAGGTGGAGGTCTATTTGATATGAATAAATTATTCAGAACTTCGACTCCTCCACTCATTTCCACTTCAAACCCCAATCTGCAAAACCCTAATAATAATACCAGCAGTAACCCTAATTTTATTACATCCCCCTTTCCGCCCCCATCAGCTTCTTATCCTCCACCGGTGGGTAATGGCGTGCCCTACTCATATCCGCCTCAAAGTGCGGATTTCCATCATCCCGTGTACAATAACCTCCCAAATCATTCACCGGCGATTCAGGATTTTGCTAATATGCACGCTCAGAGGTCATTGTCTTATCCTACACCGAGTTTCCAACCCCAGACCCCTACTAGTCCCCTTCATCACAATTTTCAAAACCCACCGAGTTCCCAGAACACTAGCAACCCCAACCCCGGGGCCCGGCTTATGGCCTTGTTGAGTGCCCCGCCTTCCACGTTGGAAATCCCGCAGCAACCCACCATGCCAAATTCCCAACTCCATCCAACATCTTCGGCTGGCTCTGATTTCTCGTCGCCCCAGAATGTAGTTGTGCTGCCCTCCCGGCCAAACCTTGGGATTTGGCATCCGGGCCCTGTGATAAGAATGCCCAGTAGTAAGCTCCCGAGGGGACGACATTTGATGGGGGATAATTTGGTTTATGACATAGATGTTCGGTTCCCCGGGGAGGTGCAGCCTCAGCTTGAGGTTACTCCCATCACTAAATACGGGTCTGATCCGGGACTCGTGCTGGGCAGGCAAATTGCAGTTAATAAGTCATATATATGCTATGGGCTCAAGTTGGGTGCCATTCGGGTTCTTAATATCAACACTGCTCTGAGATCACTGCTTAAAGGTCTAGCTCAGGTTGGTTTTATTTGCAAGTGTGGATCTTATTTTGTTGGAATTATAATTGTGTACATGTATTGGAATCTCCATTGATTTGTTTTACTAAGATCTGGATGTGGATCATAAAGCTCAGTATTTTGGTCAAACGATTCTAGACATCAATAGTTTTTCGAAAGGGACATCATGTTATTGAAGGCTTTCTACATAATGATATTAAGCTTCCAACACAATGGCGTTCAACATTTTCTTCATTTTTTGGTTCATTGAAGTGAAAAATGTAATATATTTCCAATTCCTGGATACCATGTAGATAGCTAGGTAATAACTGATAATCCTATAGAAGTAGTTTTGAAATTTATCATTTCGCTAAATGTCTCGCCGTCGAACTATCAGATTTTTTTATTTTATTTTTGAAATTTTACTCCCGTATGTCATTTGCTTTTGACAGTGCACACTGCATATAAATTTTGATATACAATATTTCATATGTTATGCTACTGCTATTATGGTAATTGATAGTTGATAGATAGTTCGTATTCGAGGATGTTAATTATAAGCGTTAATCATAAATGTGTGGCTATGTATTGCCAATTCATTAGGATAACTGCATGCATATCTTCTGAGTTTAGTATACTCCTTTTTACGCAATGTGATATTCTGCAGTAAATTTTATTGTATTGAGTGGTACTTGCTTAAACAACGTGTTCTCTTTCAGAGGGTCACAGACATGGCTTTCTTTGCTGAGGATGTTCATCTCTTAGCCAGGTAGTCTTCTCATCAGTTATTTTTTAAAATTTCAACTTCTGGTTTGTCTTTGATGATTCTAATGTTGCTTACGTGTAGTGCAAGTATGGATGGTCGGGTTTATGTATGGAAGATTATTGAAGGTCCAGATGAAGAAGACAAACCTCAAATAACTGGAAGGATTGTTATTGCTCTTCAAATTACCGGAGCAGGGGAATCTGTTTATCCAAAAGTTTGTTGGCACTGCCATAAACAGGTATACTATAATCGGATACTCGCCTTTTCAGTGTATTTCTGTGTTACTATTTCTCCCTTGGCAGGCGAATCATCTCATTGACATACATTACTGAATCATTTTGTTCGTTCCCTCTCACAGGAAGTTCTTGTAGTGGGAATTGGAAAGCACGTGTTGAAGATTGATACCATTAAAGTTGGAAAAGGTCGAGTGTTTTCAGCAGAAGAACCTCTCAAATGTCCTGTTGAGAAGTTAATTGATGGGGTTCAACTTGTTGGTAGCCATGATGGAGAAGTGACAGATCTGTCGATGTGCCAGTGGATGACCACCCGATTGGTATCTGCTTCAGTGGATGGCACGGTTCGTTATAACTTTGCTCCTCTATGGTCTCTGAAGTTTGTTTTATGTCAAGTTCTTTTTGGATAGCCGCTGAGAGGGAGCAAATCTATAAAATCTGCCTCGTTTGTTCTTATTAACTACACATCTATACATCTTTCCTGACATTAATGTGGTACAGTTATGCTGTCGAGAATTGGTTAGATAAATAGAGTTGGTTTAAGGTGGTTACATCCCCTCCTCCTCTGGGTTAAAGCATTAAGGAAAGTGGGTTTCTAATTTTTCTGAAACTTTGTTCATGAAGTTCATAGATATCTAAATTTAATGTAAAACATGATTGTCAATTTGACAAGGAACATGAGACAAATCTGGCAGATTTCAAGATCCTTAATCTAAATTATCAATGATTATAAGGGGTTGTATGCATCAAGGCTTACATATAAGCCTTCTACAGATGCACTTATGTTTCATTTATACTTCTGGTTTCATTGATTGACTTCGTTGTACTATTTAGTCAACTAAACATTTGTTTTTTTGATTTACCAAAACCACCTTCATTTAGAAGCATTCTTTTTTTTTTGGGGGCATAAGCTATTGTTACCTTTACACCTTTTACACTTCTACCCTCAATCTTCGTTTATTGTCACCAGTGTCCCTAAACTTTTAAGAATTAGCAGTTGCCATCCTCAATGACAGTTTCTGTTTAAACCTTCAGTTAAGTAACAATACACAGACAAAATTACCCTCAATTTTAAAATACACAAAAATTAAATACCAAAAATAAAAGAAATTCCAAAAAAAATTCAAGTGTCTTCTTCCCAGAAGCTCTCTTCCCTACACCGGGGTCAGCTTTAAGATCTAACCTCTGCTTCCCACCACCATAGCAGATCAACTTGAAGTTAAAGAGTCCAGTAAAGTGTTTTTCAATAATTATCTTAATTTCATTCATAAATATTCAAATGGAAAGTACTTGGAAACATTTCTAATTCAAAAGGTGCAAATGCTTTACCCAAGCCCAAGTGAAAAGGAATTTCATTTTCGTCGAAGACTAGGAAATAGGATTTGGGTGGCACAGGAAAAGTGATTTTGGGGATTTGGTCAAATTCTTTCTTTTAGACAAATGGGTTGGAATTTTGATTTTAGATGTTGGTAGGAGTCATGCAGGGAAGGTGATTTTGCATGTTGGTTTGGATAGTTGTGATTAGATGGAGTTCGTGGTGGCACATGGAAGGCCAAACCAAACCAAATCTTTGGCGCGCCGCTATATCCAATTAATTCAAACGATCCTCCTTTAGTTTAACCTTCAAAATTAGTAACAGCAGCAAGCTCAGAGCCGTAAGTTGTTTTGCTGCCATCCACGAACAGATGAAGGATGTTGAAATCAGTTTCCCAAATTTTGATGGCGAAGGGGGCAGGTGTAGGTTGGCTATAAACCATTGTCAAGCTTTTCGTGTATGAACTTTGGAATATTTGTGATGGGTGGTGACCGTGACATTGAGATGTTTGGGGGGTGGTGGAGGAAAAGGTAGCAGGTGACATCTGGGGTTGCCGGATTTGTTCGGAAGATGATTTTTTTTTCTATTTAATTATTTTTTTGTTTTAAAGCTGGGGGAAAGGTTGAGTATGGTAATGTCAAGAGAAAAAGGTTGAGGGTAAAAATGCAAAAGGAATAAAGGTTGAGGACGCTTGCCGTAATTTACCCCAATGAATAATACTTCATCTCTTGTTATTGCTATAGCATTTCTCATTATGCACAATGTTAAGCCAGCCTTATTCTACTTTTTATTGGTTCATGTGTTCTGTCGGTCTTTTAATGTCTATTTTGTCTCAAATATGTGGGTAAAATGTGAATACAATGATAAAATGAAGAAGCTACTACTTGAGATGTAGGCTATTGTTTGGATATTTTGACTAAGATTTATTAGTTTTCTTAATGTTTCCTTTTCAACTTCTTGTCGTCTTGACCAAAGTACCTTTGTTGCGTTGTTGGAATGATATGCTCTCATTTGCACACGATCCAGAAATTTTAATATTCTAAATGAATACATGTTACCACTTACCACCAACTTACCTTTTCCGAATAGAAGACACCTTGATTTGTAGTCATTGGATAAATTCGGATAACACTCACCTCCGTTAGCGGTGTTTATGAAACATTGCTGCTGTTTGAGATGCTTCTAATTTGGAAATACTGGATAACAAACTACTGAGTTCATTCTTAAATTATTTGTAATTCTTGAAGCATACTTGGATCATTTGGTTATCTAGTATTAAAGCCTTTTTATGTACTTCTTTTTGGCAGATAAAGATTTGGGATGATAGGAAGTCACTCACAATTGCAGTACTCCGGCCACATGACGGCCAACCAGTTAATTCTGTTACATTCTTGGCTGCTCCTCACCGCCCAGACCATATCATTCTTATCACTGGGGTACTTGCCGAAATTTCCTTCTTTCATTGCTTTCCTTGGATAATTTTGACACTTCATACGTTTGAACTCTCACTTGTTTCATTTGAGGACTTTTTTAAGTTCTAATTGTCCTTTTGCATGCAATTTATTTTTATTTTTGTCCATATGCATTTGCTTCTGAGCTTCCTTCACTGTGTTTAACTTATAAAGGATGGGTTCAGGGTCCATTGAATCGGGAAGTGAAGATATGGGCATCCGCAAGTGAAGAAGGTTGGTTACTTCCTAGTGACGCTGAAACATGGCACTGTTCCCAGACATTGGAATTGAAGAGTTCAGCAGAAGCTCGAGTAGAAGAGGCTTTCTTCAATCAAATTTTAGCATTGTCACAAGCTGGTCTTCTTTTACTGGCAAATGCCCAAAGAAATGCTATATATGCTGTGCACTTAGAATTCGGTCCTAACCCAGCTGCATCCCGCATGGATTACATTGCAGAATTTACTGTCACTATACCAATACTGAGTTTTACAGGGACGACTGAATTACTGCCTCACGGTGAACAGATTGTTCAGGTGTATTGTGTCCAAACCCAGGCTATTCAGCAGTATGCATTGGACTCTTCACAGTGCTTTCCACCCCCATCAGAAAATGTAGTTTTTGAGAAGTCAGACTCTGGCATCTCATATGATGCTTCCGGTAATGAAGGACTTGCCAATATGGAGTCTTCTGGTAGTAAACCGACTGAGATTCCCAATGAAACATCTAACTTACAGGAATTCGCTACCTCAAGCGTGGAAAGCAAAATGATTCCTTCATCTGCAGTAACTGATGATAAAACTAGTGCTTACATGGCATCACCTCCAATTCCTTTGAGCCCCAGGTTGTCTAGAGAACTCTCTGGTTTTAGGAGTCCGTCCGGCAGCTTTGAACCAGGTCTTCCGGTCAAAGACCGCGGTACTGATCCTAAAGTTGTTGATTATTCAGTTGATAGACAAATGGATGCTGTACATGCAAACTTGTCTGATGTTCCTTCACTGGATGATGATTCAAGGAAGGACAAAAATAAACTTTCTCAAGATGATATTTCTATGACCACTAATCACGCTATTAAGTTTAAGCACCCCACTCATCTGGTAACTCCATCTGAAATATTGATGGCCAATGCATCATCTGAAGCAAGCCATGTTAATGAGCCCAAAAATGAGGATGAATTAACCGTTCAAGATGTGGTGATTAGTAACGATACAAGAAATGTTGAGGTGGAGGTCAAGGTTGTGGGTGAAACAAGATTCAGTCACGATAACGATGTTGTCTGTCAAGATGAACTTCACAATTTTGTGTCAGAAAACAAGGAGAAATACTTTTGCTCTCAAGCCTCCGACCTAGGAATGGAGATGGCTCGAGATTCTCGTGTCTTTTCACCTGAAACTTGTAATGTGGAGGAAGCTAGGCAGTTTGATGGGTCCAGTGGAAATGAGGTAGTGGCCCAATCTTCAACCACAGAAGAAATCCATGACTCTGCGAAGGAAATCTATAGAAAGGCTATTGATTCATCAGCAGCGACGCCAGTTCAACAACCACCGCCGCCAAATTCAAAAGGGAAAAAGCAAAAGGGTAAAATTGCTCAAGGAGGTCCATCTTCACCATCACCCAGTGCTTTTAATTCAACAGATTCTTCTAATGAACCAGGCATCAACTCAAGTAACCCTTCCATGGAAACTTTACTTCCACAAATTTTGTCTATGCAAGAGATACTTAATCAGGTAATTGCTGAGGGCATATTTGTCAATTTTTCTTTTTCCCCCCAGATTATTATGTGATTGACAATTACACATTGGAATCAGAAAGCTGAACGCTTGGTGTAGATATCATACTTCGTGTTAGGCATTTCAAATATGTTTATTCGCTTATGCGTTAGGTTGCTGGGTAACTTCTTGCTTGTCAAATCAGCGTATCATTTTTGCATACCAGTACTTTTTCATGTTATTCTGTTGGTCCAGGAATGGTCAATGACTACTGGCATTCAAGAGTACATTACCCCTTCTGCAGGAATATTGGCTTGCACATCTCTCACATTTTTTTCGCTGCAGGCTATAGCCATGCAAAAAGATATGCAAAAGCAGGTGACAACGATGGTTGCTGTCCCACTTACCAAAGAAGGCAGAAGACTTGAAGCAGCCTTGGGACGGAATATGGAGAAGGCTGTCAAGGCTAATGCTGATGCTTTATGGGCTCATTTTCAGGAGGAGAATGCAAAACAGGAAAAGGCATCACGGGAACGTACGCAGCAACTAACCAATACGATCAACAATTGCTTAAACAAGGACTTGCCTGCAATTTTGGAGAAAGCTGTTAAGAAAGAATTAACTGCAGTGGGACAAGCTGTCGCACGCACAATTACTCCTTCTATTGAGAAAACAGTATCCACCTCGATTTTGGAGACCTTCCAGGTTAACATTTGGATTTTTCTGTCCTTTTAAGATGTAACCGATATCTAGATCTCATTTGATTTTTCGTGATCAGAAAGGAGTTGGTGATAAAGCTGTAAATCAGCTGGAGAAATCAGTCAATTCTAAACTTGAAGCTACTGTTGCTAGGCATATCCAAGCACAATTTCAGACTTCTGGCAAGCAAACTCTTCAGGTAAGAACAAACTGGCTCTTCATGTAATTGTAGAAAGATTTCAAATCACTATTTGCCAGCATGGAACTTGTCCTCTTGACTTGGAATTTCTTGCTGTGTTTTCAATTAGCTATTTCTTGACCTTTTTTTTTTTTTCCCGACCTGTGCATCTATAGAGCAGGATGCTTTGTATTTTTAACTCCATATTTGAATTAGAAAGAATAATTTTACAAGTGCCTATAGCAATCCCTCGGCGAAAGAATTTCGTGTAACCTTCTCTTATTGATTTTAATTTCCTAAGTTCTTTGGGAGTTTATAAATATTGGTGAAATCCTTCAGTTGTTGCCCTATCTAGATTCTTTACCATTTCAATCATGATGATACTATCTCATTTGGCCTCTGTCTCTACCGTTTTTTACCCAATAACATATCAACTCTCTACTCTCTTCCCGTCATCTCCCCCACCGTCTATAAACACGAAGGGTAATTGGACGTGAATATTAGTTTGTCTTCCAAATGAATTTTTTAGAATTTTGGTTCAAAACTCTCTTAATTTGTTATGCAGGAAACTCTGAAGTCCAGTTTGGAAGCTTCTGTGATCCCTGCGTTTGAGAATTCATGCAGGGCCATGTTTGAGCAATTGGATGCTGCATTTCAGAAAGGAATGGTTGAACATACAGCTGTAGCTCAGCAACAAATTGAGTCGTCATATTCACCAATGGCACTTGCTCTGAGGGTACAGAATTTGATATCACATGAGGCTGATTCTTGTTGTCCGTTTTACTAATTTTAGACGCATCACCCACTTACACAGCTGATAATGATTGAGCATGTATTTTGTTTTTCTTTTTTGTCAATCAGTTTTCCCAATTTCCACTGCTTGCATTACTTTGCTACCTTTATGTTCCACTAATATGAGCCAAACCTTTTAGGATGCGATCAATTCAGCATCGTCCGTGACTCAATCCCTAAGCACGGAGTTGCTTGACGGTCAAAGAAAGTTGTTGGCTCTTGCTGTTGCTGGAGCAAACTCAAAAGCAACAAATCCATTGATTAGCCAACTGAGTAATGGCCCTATGGGTGGTCTGCATGAGAAGGTTTGCTCGGTTCTGTTTTACTCGTTAGGCAGTTTTATTCTACCTCCGTCCCATAAAGATAAGCTCGTTTCATTTTCACACAGATTAAGAAAATGTAATTAATATAGTTAGAAACATAAATTTTTATTACATTTTTTCTAATACACCCCTACATTAAATAATGGTTTAAATGAGATTAGTTTATATTTGTTAATAATAAGATACATAAAATAGGGGCATATTAGAAAACTAACATATATCTACACTTTTAATAAGGAAAGTGTCCTATAATTTGTGACAGACGAAAAAGGAAATCAAGCCCCCATCTTTATGGGACGGAGGTAGTAATATGCAATTAGAACTGCAAGAACAATTTTCCTTGCAGCTTTGAGAACTGTCTTTCTAAGCATTCTGAACCACAATTTTATTGTTGTAATAGCTCGAGGTACCTCCAGATCCAACAAAAGAGCTATCAAGATTGGTAGCTGAGCATAAGTACGAGGAGGCTTTCACTGCAGCCCTGCAAAGAAGCGATGTTTCTATCGTATCGTGGTTGTGTTCTCAGGTATGCTATATGTTTTAAATTGCACACCTTGTATGTGCTTGTATGCATTGTAGTTTGCATTCAGGTGATAACAATTGGAGTTTGTGAGGGTTATGCGGACTGAACCTTTTCTTTTCCACGCCCATAATATATATTAAGAAAATGAAATGTCTGCTGTAGGTTATTCTATAGTCTATACCATGTAGGATTTTGGTTATATAAGCTTCTTTTAAATTTTCACGCTTGCAGAGAACAGTTCAGTTAGTTCCCTTCCTCTTTGCCTTTTGATGAAAAAATAAAATCAGTTCCTTTTGTCACACTATGATTTCATAGTACACTACTTATCAATTGTTGTTGTGATTCTTTTAGCCTTTAGGTGGGAAGTCAATAATTTGTGTCCCTAGCTGGTTTCCACTTGCATGTTGCTTTCCTCTTTGGAACACGTGCCTTTCAAATACTATTTGGTTGTTGATTGTTGCTTCAAATGTGTCCAACCATGAAAGTTGGTGTTTAATTCTTGAGTTGAAATATTTCCGGGCTTGTTTTGTCTTGTACCAGGTTGATCTACAGGGAATTTTGTCAATGAATCCCATCCCTTTGAGCCAAGGCGTACTCATTTCTCTTCTGCAGCACTTAGCTTATGATATTAGCAAAGAAACACATAAGAAACTACCTTGGATGTGCGAGGTGCTGCCCGCCATAAATCCAACTGACCCAATGATTGTGGTGCATGTCCAACCTATCTTTGAGCAGGTTTATCAAATATTGAATCATCATCGGAACCTCCCTACCACAACAGGTCCCGAACTTTCGAACATCCGTCTGATCATGCATGTCATCAACTCCATGCTTATGACGCCTAAATGATACGATTTTATACTTCATATTTTTGTCATGTTGAAACTGGAAGGTTTGTACAAAATTCTAGGGATATATTCATGGCAAGGGTACCAGACGCTTAATGTGGAGCTTGCTCTTTCTTTCCCGGAGGGTTTAAATATATGGAGAATTTGTGGTCGATATTTAGGTATTTCATAATGGGACTTGTTTGGACATTTACTGTTGATATCAATTTTGTTTGTATACTTGTCTTCTATAATTCTAGAATAGAAAATTTCTGTTCTGTTGAATGTATTTTTGCTGTCGTTTATTTTGTTTCCCCTCTACATCCCCCCTGGAGTCGAACTTTCTGTTGCCAAATTGGTGCATTGGTTCATGTTCGCCACACTGCAATGGATATTACGGTGCGTAAGATTTTATGTTCTTTTTCTTCTTTAATACTAGAGGTGTTCTGGTTTCATTATTTTACAGAAATTGATAATTGTTGAGAAGTACAAGATAACGTTGCTGATATTTGTGAACTGTTACATCATAACGTCTAATTATTTTTTGATTAAATTTTACCTAAAGATGACATTTTTGCGAATAAAAAAATGATGAATGTAAAATTTTCTTATCTTAGTTCCAAGTGTTTTTGTGTATTCAGGGCATTGAAATCCATTTGCATTTTGAGTTTCGCAATTTGACCACACATTTCTGGAACCTCTTTTCCACTAAAACGTCATTTCCATACAAGGAAAAAAAAATCTTGGAATTGTGTTAATTGGTCATTGAGCAGTCATATTCAATCGACTTTACATATGGAATTCTGCGGATCGTGAAAGCCATCCTCTCATCTATTCTCAACAATGACGGAAAGATTATTGAAGCAGCCTTTTGAATTGAATCAAATCTTCGAATTATCTTAAATTATTGTATTCGTGGTTCAATAACAAATTTAAATAATAATTTTTTTTCAAAAAAATTGTTTTAAGATTTTAGAAGAGATAGTTTGACATGATATTAGAGTCAAACCAGAGAGAGAGATTGCAGCAGTCAACCACAGAGAGAGAGAGAGAGAGAGAGAGAGAGATTGTTGACTGGGCTTCTTGTGGGTGAGCTACCTGCCCATGTTTTCACACGGTGAAAGGCGTTGAATTCTTTAAGGAAATCATGCACCTTTGATGCCAATTTTTCTTACCATCTCCTATATAACAATTCTTGTATTATTGTACAATGAACACCAATGAAATGAAATAATTTCACTCATTTTGCAGACCTTTCGTATAAAATTCTAGTAGAACTCACTTTTCCATTTTTTAGCCATAAACTATCTGTCAACTGTAACTCAACTTTCCATTCGAAGCATCTGTCTCCTCTGCTGAGTTATATAATGGGACGAATTCCTTGCTGTGAGAAGGAGAATGTGAAAAGGGGTCAATGGACTCCCGAAGAAGATCAAAAGCTTTCGTCCTATATCGCTCAACATGGGATTCGTAACTGGCGTCTCATCCCCAAGCATGCAGGTCTTTTCCAAACCCAGTATACCTTTCCATTATTAGATTCAACGGTGACATTGTTGGCATGTTTTGTATGCTCGACCGACAGCATTAGACAGGATTAATAGTGCATATCTAACATGCCAACAATTCTTCAATAGGCTTGTGTGTTGATTCATGACATTAATTCTCGTCAGGTCTTCAGAGGTGCGGCAAAAGCTGTAGACTACGATGGGCGAACTACCTCCGTCCCGATCTTAAACACGGCCAATTCACAGAGGCAGAAGAACAGACTATCGTCACGCTCCATTCAGTTCTTGGAAACCGGTATCAAACATACGAGTGTTGAAACAGTTTTTTTCTTGATATTTCTCAAATGAGAGGATCTGGGAGAAAATTTCATATTCATCCAATATTTCTAATTGCTGATTTCTTAACTGATTGTCTGTAACAGATGGTCCATTATTGCTGCTCAGTTGCCAGGACGCACAGACAATGATGTTAAAAATCACTGGAACACCAAGCTGAAGAAAAAGCTTTCACGAATGGGAATTGATCCAGTTACACACAAGCCGTTCTCCCACCTTATAAATGAAATAGCCACCACCCTTTCAACCCCACAAGTCCCACATTTAGCTGAAGCCGCTCTCGGGTGCTTCAAGGATGAAATGCTTCACCTTCAGCTGCAGCAATATTCCTCGGCAGCTCCTGTAAACACAACCGCTTGTGTTAAACACGAGGATAAAGATGAGACAATTGAGAAGACCAAGGCCATAAAAGAATCCGACATGCTACCTATAAACATGCCGTGGGACTACACTGGAGCAATGTCTACAAATTTTTCAGGAACGTTCAATTCTTTTCCAGCATCAGACTCTGGATTTCACTATGGCCTGACGTCGTTCAATTCTTTTCCAGCATCGGAATCTGGATTTCACTATGGCCTCACGTCGCTTCGTAATGAAAGTAATGGATCTCCTTGGAGTCAAAGTATGTGTACAGGAAGCACATGCACAGCAAGAGACCAGCAAGGCCGCTTGCACGAGAAACTCGAGGATGAAAATGGTAAAGACTCAGGAGGTAAAAAAGATACGCGAGATGGTTCCATCATTTTTAATTTAGAAGGTGTTTTATGGGATGTACCATCAGATAATCTGATCGATCCCATCATTTAAGAGAGATTACAAGATTTAGGCCCCGTTTGTCTCCCGTTATTCCAAAACATTGCTTGTTACAATAAGATTCTCCACCACGCATTCCCCCAATGAATATTCTACACACGGACTAATAAATTTACTTTAAATTTCAAACACACATTCTTCAAAAAATACTATTCATTACTCCATTTCTACTACAATAATGAGAGACAAACACACACTTAATATTTGGTGCTGGTTGGGACTCCGATAGTAAATAAACATAGATTCGGGATCAGAAGGTTTGTATAACTCCTTCACAGACTTCACCACTTCGAGGAATGTCTCCTTCAAGGCTACTACTTTTCCGCCATTATCCAGAGCATAGTTTATGCAATTATCATTACAATAAAGCTAGTTGTACAAATATGGTTGACAATCATGTGCTATCAAAATCCGAGTCTTCAATGTAAAAAACGGTTTTTAAAATGAATGAATGCAATGCCGCCAAGTAAGATGTTGTAAACAAAGATTGTACATGTTGCATGATTCTTATCATTATAGACATCCTTGGATTTCTTGAAAGCTAAACAAATCTATCTTATCACAATCAATTTCTTGAAATGTACAAGCATACGTCTTCTATCTGGCAAGCCCTTAAGCTTTTGTCTTGGCAACGGGTAATTTAGGCTTCATTGACATGCATATTTTTTGCATAACATGGTTGCAAAAATGAAAAATGACATAAATCATCGTGAAAAATATAATTGAAGGCAAATAAAAAATGTATCACTATCACATAATATAGATTTGGTTTATCCACAAGAAAAAATGGTAAACGAAGAGAGATCAAGCAGAGAGTATATTACTCAACGTATTAACTTGCCCTAAGTGGCACATATCCTAATGCAAACATCTTAATAGTACTTCAAAATTTGTAAAACTAATATTACAAGACAATAGTTCAATCTGCTCGATTAATAAACACCATCAGAAAATGCAGACAATCTTCCCCCAGTTCCAAATTGAAGACAAAAGACTAGGCTATTGTCTTTTAACCAACTTAGCTAGATATCAAGTTTGAAATCACACCCACTTCCAACCTTAAAAAACACACAATATATCATGGCTGCCACAATGATAGCACCTCCAGGCAAGCAACCTAGCAAATTTTGCCCATGCATAGTTGTACTATGCACTTTCAAACCCAAATATTCGGAAAACGCCTGCAATGTAAAAAAGGAAAGCAAGTTGAAAGTGTAAACAACAACAGATGAAATGACCTGGGTCCAAAAAATAGAGCAAGAAGCTGCATTCCTAAAGCCCATTGCTGGACTGTGCGGGGCTGCTTTATTTTTCTATTTACCTCGGAAAAATAACTAAAAACCCAAAAATTAAAAAAGCAAGGCCCAGGTGGTCCAGCTCGTACAGCCATGCCTATAGGAAGCCCACACGAGTCCATCTAAAAAATGTACCTTCCCAACCAGTTTTACACCGCTGAACGTACCTTCATCAGCTTGATATTTGTTTTTATCATCGCCAGCATATGCGAGTAAGTTGTACTTTGGGTTCCATTCCACACTGTTCATGGCAGCTCGACATGGAATTTGGTGAACTGATCGTCCTGTTTGAACATTGGACTGTTGCAAAGAGCACCATTATCAATATGAAAAAAGCTAATTCCTGATATACGCGCAAGGGTTTGACATGCCTATACTTTTGCCAAGTAAAATCATCTCAAGATAGACAAGCAGCTAGGCAACGTGAACATTCTAAAGCAGGAAAAAGACAATATCCGAAGTTCAAGGAGTACTTACAATATCAATGAACAGGTCCTCACTGGCAGAAGCAATATATTCTCCGGTATGATTAAAACTTACCGTCCGAACAGGCCATCTGATAATAAGATAGAAGAGATATTATTCTCTCCTCAAATAATGCCAGAAACGTGATAGACTCTCCGAGAATAGACAAATTCTACAACAAAATATGCCTACATGTATCCTTCTTTTGATTTTGTTGACGTGCACCTTTTGTTCTTTCTAATTTTACAAGTGTTAAAGGGCACGAGAATGGTTCTCTAGAGACTTACTCGAGCTTTGTGAATGTACGAACACAGAGCATCTCTTTTATATTCCAAAGGCTGACTAAAGAATCAGCACTTCCAACAGCAAAATATCTGGGGAAGATTAACATCACTATCAAGTTAATAGATTCAACTATCATAAATTATCCCCTTCAATATAATTTAGATTGAATTTTAATAGGAGGGGGATAACCTATTCTGTGAATCTATCTGACGCCCAGTCTTCGACATTTTGGATAAGAAAACATATTCAATAGGTTTGAGACACACCTTCCCAATGGGTCGATAGCAATACAATAGCAACCAGCTGTATGAGCCATGAGGGTGTTGACTGCTTGAAGAGATGGATATGCAAGTACTTCCACAGTACCTATGGAAAAGAGACAGAAAAGTCACATTGTCAACAATATGTAAACAGAGCAATAGACTTGTACCAACACATGGATCCTCCTTCACAGGATTGCCAGAATACGGTTGCTGTTTAGTAATTTGTCCTAACCATTCCCAGTAGTAAGAAAGAACATGTCTCCTGTCACGTTCCATGCGATCTCATTTACCTGATAATGTAGCAGAGAAATAAGTTGAAGTAGACGTATATTAATGAGTAAAAACTAAATAAAACGTGAAAAAAGATAGTTCAACAATGCATAACAAGGATGGACACCAATAGTCAAAGAAAGGAGGGACTTATTTAGAAAAAGACAAATGTCAAGCCAATTTTTTCCTTTTAAGCTATTTGAGAGTTATCTAACTGACCCTTTTGTGGACGCACCCTGGGGGTTGGAAATTGTATTTTGGGGTGTGTTTGAGCCGCATTATTTTGGAAAAATGTATTCCGGAATAGTAGATTGATGGAGAATGTGTGGTTGAAAAAGAAGAAAAAGTTATTGATGTGATGAAAAATATTATTTTATTGAATAATGTGTGGTTGAAAATGAGTAGAATAATGAAAATGAAAATTTTAATATGTACCAAACAGGGGGGCTTGATGTGATTTAGCTAAACCTTTTTAAGTCACTAAATAATTGAGAGTGCACAAGCATTAGTCTGAACATGATATTACCTCGTAGTTGAACTTGCGTTTATGCAAGGCCTTAAATTTGCGGACATCCAATATTGTTAATTCATCGTCCTACAGCATGCAGAAAAAACAAGAAAGATAGTCACATATTTGCTCAAAATAGATAACAAGATATACATTTTTGAGAGCCACCAATGCCAAAATAATGAAAACGGTTGATTAAAAAATGAAAATTCTAGATCCCAAATGGAATATCAATGCAAAAGAGAAATAACAGGAAACAACTAAAGGAGGACTAAGTGTTTGGAATTGTAAGATCTACCCTGTTGCCAACTGCTATGTGAGACCCATCCGGCTTAAAAGTGATGTTGATGTTCTCCCCACTGAGTTCAGCTTGCTGTGAGCATTTTCCACCTGCAGATTACAAAGTGCATGACATACAGGAATCTTCAACGTCACTAGTCTATTGAAGCTTGTATTCTTTCAACTAAAACAACAGGAAAAAGATATAACTGGCCATCTTTGGAAGCTTCTTTTTCTCTTTTATCTAATGAGACTTTTTACTTCATATTAATGTACTGATATTAATCCAGATCATTTATCTTTACACTCAAACCCCATCCCGTTAACTACAGGAGGAGCCAAATGCATCATACTTTCAATCCAAAGACCAGGTTTTTCTGGAGAAATACCGATGTAAAAAGAACTCTTCATTAAAAAATAAATAAGAAAGTCAGTCTTTCGATAATCTTCCATCCCAACTGGTGTTTTACCCATCTTAACTAAAATAGATTACTTACTGCGAGCATCCCATAATCGAACTGTCTTGTCACCCGATGCAGTTGCAATCAAATCGGCGTGTTTTGGATCCCAACACAACTGATCAACACTATCACTATGCCCTTTTAGCTCGATGTCTTTAACCTTACCCTGCATAAGCAAATTAAACAACATGCTGGCTAAAAACTAACAATAGCTGGAAAATAGAGCCGGCATCAACTCAAGAATCGTAGAAGCCCTCTGCAACAAATGCATGATGAAAAGTGTATGAAACTAGATAGTACTGGTATTGAATATGACAGACTTCATTTCAAATTACACACAAAAAAATGAAAAAACAACCACATTAACAATAGGTCGATATTAAATTGTCAAATGGTAATTTAGTGGTGTGCAGGTTTAAAGTTTAATTCCACCAATGTGCAATATATGTAAGATCCTCAAATTACACACCCAACAATAATAATTGTGAAATCCTATTTCTTGTCTTTGAAACTCAATTCTGTTAGGCATAATAGTTCAAAGACGCTGATGTTTCTGAAATACTTTTAATCTTTAAGCTGGCACAAACAAAGAGGCGAATTTGGAAGTGAATAAATCGACGAAGCTTACGTGACCATGAGGTTCAATATACCAAATGCGAGCAGTTTGATCGACTGAACCGGATGCCAGTTTCGTGCCCGTGCAATTCCATGCCACCGAATGCACCTTTATTCATTACTTATTGTCAATCGGGGTTTCCGAAATCAAATGGATGGGGAAACCAAACAGGGTCGAAAAGAGGCAAATAAAAGTTAGGGTTTAGGAGATGTACCTTCTTCTTGTGACCTTGGTATTCTCTGCTGTAGAGATTTTTGAAGGGTATCGTCTCCTCCATTGCCACTGGTAATTGCTCGCTGATCTCGTGTCGATTATATTCTTCCTGTTTTCAGTCTTCGCTAATTCTAACCAGTGTCGCGCTTGCGCTTTTTAAATTTGGGCTTCTGGATTTTGATGTAGGATCTTGTTATTTGGGAGACGTGCATTTATTTTACAATCTTGCCATGCTGCCCATTGAGAGTTGACACTCAAAAATAGGGGTGCATTTTTCTGAAATTTTTTATTCCCACATATCCCACGCCCAAGTGAGTGTACGTCAATCAGCTTAATTCTTTATTTTGGGAAATGATACTTGTACGTCGGAGTGTCAAACATGGTGTACAAGTAGCATTACCCCTTTATTTTAGGAAACAAATATATCTAGAGAAATTTGGGTAATTGCAATTTTAATTTGACGTGGGCGACATGGTTAATATTTTCTCTCTCTTCTTCGAAATTGAAGTTAATATTGAAAATTGTTAGTTTATTAGTGAATGACAATTGTACATCTACAACCCTATAAATTATTCTCATTGTATCCACAATCATTCATTATAAATATAGGGCTTTGATTATCAATAAATCACTCAAGTTTATTGGCTTCTCTCTAATTTATAAAACGTTATCAGCACAAATATCTAAAAATTAAAGTGAATTAGCTAGAATGTAATGATTTTTATAAACATAATTATCTATCACATGTACCAAAATCAATTTGGTGACATGAGAATTTTTTTTATATACACATGTATTATAATTCAAGGCTACTATTGCTTCTCCTGAAATCAATGTGTGCACCTAATTGTGGCAAGGCCATCTACCCATGAGCTCTGATGAGCCAAGCTCGAGTTTTTTTTATTTTTTATTTTATTTTTTTGTTCACATTTTTTATGAGTCCACGAATGTTCGTGAACTTGCCTACGAGCCGTTTGCGAGCTCAACGAGTCGAGCCATTCATAGGTCGAGGTTTGATGAGCCGAATGAACTTAGTCCATTCACTGTCACATGTAGGGTGAGCAATGGGTCGGTCGGGTCAGAATCGACCCAAAACCGACCCGACTCGATATACTCGGTTTTGGGCTTTTCATAATCCAACCCGACCCGCCTCCTACTTTAGACCCAACTCGAATCGGGTCGGGTCCACCAAAAAAAACTCTTTTTTGTGCCTTATTTGAGCATCAATTTCTCTCTAGCCTCAATTTCATGAAAAATTGGAACTTGCCAGAACATCAATTTCTTCCACTCTTGGAGAAATTGTATCCCATTTCAACATGGTTAACTTTTTCTGGAGTATTGATGAATTCTTCCCATTCTCTAATATTGGGGAGCCAAAAACTTCAAGAGATTCTTGCATCAGTTGGTGATTTTATGAAATTGGATCTGAAATTTTACCTCTCCAAATTTCAAGGCTTCTTCTGCCAAGACTAATGAGACTAAGGCTGCTCTTTCTGCCAAGATTAATAAGAAGCCGACTCCTTCAGCCAAAACTAAGGCCCCTGCCAGAAAAACCACCAACTGCCCACCCTATTAGGGTCCGTTTGATACGCTTTCCAATTTTTGTAGTGTTTGATTAACAAAATTTTCTCGAGAAAATATTTTCCAACTTTTCAAATTTTCCACATTTTTTAGAAAAATAAATTCTTGATGTTTTGGTGAGAAAATATTTTCCAACATTTCAAATTTTTTTTATTTTTTTTATTTTTTTTGCAATTGGAAAAAATTCTAGACACAATGATAAAAAAAGTTCACTTTTATTGACAATTTCCATGCAAAACAAAGCCGAACGAATGGTATTCGGTATGATTTTTTTTTGGCAATTGAAACAAATTCTAGACCCAATGGTAAAAAACATTATCACTTTAATGGACAATTTCCATAAAAAACGAAATCAAACGGATATCAAACTTTCAATATTTTCCATGAAAAATTATACCAATCAAACACAATTAATTACAATTCTTAGTAAAATAATTTATAGGAAAATCTTTTCCCTGTAAAATATTTTCTTTTCACCCATTTTCCACATTTCTATCAAACGGACCCTTATTGTCAACCAATTTCCTATTTTACACTTGCACTATGTTAGCTTTGAACAACTGACAATTTTAATACCAAAGTTCTGTTTCGGATTCTAACAATGGCAAAAAGAGAAGAAGGAATGCAGCTCCAGTGAAGCCCAAAGCTTTAAAAAAAAAAAAAAGTGGTCTGCTAAGGTTTCAAGAAAATCGACAAGGTCATCTCCAGGTAAGAAACCAGCTCCGGCGCCCGCGAAGAAAGCAACGACTCCTAACAAGGCGGCTCCGACGGAAAGGAAGGCCCCGACAACAAGGAAAGCTCCGACAATAAAGAAGGCTCCGATTTTGAAAGATGTGAAAAATTGAAGATGAAGCTAGAGTTTTAAAGCAAATAGGTCGGTTTTTTAGGCTAAACTGACCTGACCCACTATTACTGTAAATTTAAAACGGCTCAAGTAGGTTGGGTCGATTTTTCGGGTTGTGGTTTACAAGCCCAGCCCTAGCCACATGATTTATTTTGCATAATGCTTTAGTCAATTACTTTGTCCATCCACCGCCAATGCTTTAGTGAGTTAGTCAATTCCATTCCATGTGAATTTAGTTAAGGGGTACTTACAAAAATACCCTTAAAACTAGAGGTGTTTTGAAAAATCATGTGAAAGTTTTTAGGAAGTAAAGAATACCGTGTAAAATGAAAAAGTGACACAATGTCACTTTTTTTATAAAAATTATCACTTTTTTAATAAAAAATAAAAAAGTGACACACACACACACTAAAAAAGTGATACAAACTCAAAAAAGTGATAAAACACCAATCAAAACCTATGTTTGTTATTCAAAATAGTTATATAAGTTTTTAAAAAGTAACAAACAATAAAAAGTGATTTTTTTTTTCAAAAAGTAGAGAAAAAAATGACTAACACTCAAAAAGTTAAAAACACACAAAAAGTGATAAAATTGTCACTTTTTAAAACACAGTGTCACTTTTAGAAGTTTAGTGTCATTTTTTACAATCTCACTCTTATTAAGAAGTGATGTTTGTTATTAAAAAAGTGATTGAAATTTCAAGAAGGCGACCGTAAAAAAAGTAACAAACACTAAAAAAAGTGACAAATACTAAAAATGTGACAAAAATTCAAAAAAGTGACATAAGTTTTAAAAAAAGTGGCGTATTAAAAAAAATAAAAAATAACACATTAAAAAAATGGGTACTTACAGAAATACCCTTAAAACGAGGAATGTTTTGAAAAATCATATAAAAAGTTTTTAGGAAGTAAAAAATCTTGTGTAAAATGAAAAAAGTGACATAGTGTCACTTTTTTATATATAAAAATTGTCACTTTTTAACATTTTTTAAAAAAGTGACACAAACTCAAAAAAAGTAACAAAACTAAAAAAAATGACAAATACCAAAATAGTATCATCCATTTGTGCAACATCAGTTATCATGTTCTTAAAATAATCATTACGTTCAGTTCAATCCACATGCTGATTATGTAAAAAAAAAAGTGACAATGAAAAAGTGATTCATTGTACCTTTTAAAGTTCAGTGTCACTTTTTTATTAAAAAAGACATACAATGTCACTTTTATTAAAAATTGATGTTTGTCACTAAAAAAACGATAGAAATCAAGAAATTGACTGAAAAAAGTGATTTAACACTAAAAAAAAAGTGACAAATTTCAAAGATTAAAAAGAGTGACAAACATTGACAAAGATTAAAAAAATGGCAACTATTAAAAAAAAAGTGACAGTAATTCAAAAAAAAGTAACAAACACGAATAAAAGTGACAAAATTTTAAATAGTGACAAAACACCAATTAAAACATTAGAATGAGTTAAATAAAGTAACAAGAAAAAAACGACATAATCAAAGCATGATCGAATGGATAAATGAAAGATAATTGAATAAGAGAGAATGAAGCCAATTGCCAATTCGAGAACGAAGAACTTTCTGGGATGTAGGTAAAAATGAATTATGGATAGTATCCCTAAAAATATTGTAGTGGAGCTGTCTGCTATTTTCATTCGTCCTCATTTTTTTCTTCAATGGTACATGTTTTCTCATCTGCTTGAAAACTTGCCCTTCCAATTTCATTACCCATTTTCTTGGTTCACATCAATCTCTAAAAAATAGAAATTCTAGGAAAAGAAATTCAAAGCCAGCTGAAGATCTGTCCTCGTTGAATATTCTTTATTTCGCAGAACTCATAAACTCTATTTTTGTTTCTGACGAAGAATGGTAAGCAATAAACGGGATCAATCGTTGGGTTCGGGGAAGGATATGCTAAAGAAAGGTGAGAAAACTGAATATTCATCAGAAATGGACTCAAAATCGAGCAGGCCACCATTAAATTTCACGAGGAGATCTCCAGTACGGCTGTACAATCACCATCGAGCCCTAGAAACAAAGGTGATACGAGATTCTGGCAAATTGCCCACCAGCACCAGCTCCATATCCACCTACACCACCACCTAAACATCCACCGCTGCCTCCACCTGGAGTCCTTTTAGTTCTCCATTTCCTCGATTTTAGTTTTGTCTAGTAATTGGGGATGTCCATAGTTCAATCTAGGGCTATGAATCATAACAATGCTTCTTTCTGGGCACATATCCAATTTCAATTACCCATTTTCAAGAAAATATACAAGAAAGAAAGGAGTGAAAATCGCCTTTAAGCTTTATTATTAGATCTTATAATAATAGAAATGACCATTACGGTGAGAGATGCTTGTAGTGAATCATGTAAGGAGATGGGGGTTTTTGAGCGTATTTATTATGATAATTAGTTTTAGGGTATTATTCTAATTTGTTATTTTTTAAGAGTAACGGGCCAAATTATCCCTTTAGTTAATTCAATTGCCTTTCTTTTGTAGAATTTCACTAAGGGCCTGTTTGATACCCTTAATTTTCCCTAGAACTATGATTTTTTTTTTTTATCTTTAATTTTAAAGCTTTTGCATTGTTTGATGGTAAAAATTTTCCATGTAATTTTTTTTCCCTCTCTCATACGTGCACATTTTCCTTGATTTTGTTGAAATTGTTTTCCCACCTTTTAGGTGGGTTTTCATTTTCCAGATTTTTTTTTTTTTTTTTTTTCAATTGGGAAAAATTCTACACCCAATGGTAAAAAAAATTATCACTTTTGTTGACAAGATTTTAACGAGACATATATTTTGTACGGTATCATTTAATGGGGAGTGTTGTAAATAATAAGTTTATTAGTGAATAACAATTCTACCTATACATACCTATAAATTATTTTCATTATATCCCTAATCATTCCCTGTAAATATAAAGTTTTGGTTCTTAATAAAACAAACAAGTTTATTGGCTTATCTATTTTATTCTCTCTTCTACCTCTAATTTATAGTAGTTAAAGAAAACTAGAATAATCGTAAATTGGCCGATCAAATAAAAAAATTGTTAGGTTAGCGTAACTTTCTTGATTGTAAATATGTGTTTTTGATATTGTCATAAAATTATTTTATATAAAAAATATATTCATGATTTCTCCCTTGTTTGATCTCATTTTTTTTTCAAAGTACATTTTTTTTTTTATCTTTTTCCACTATACATTCTTCAATAAAATAAAATTACGTAAAAATTCAAAAAACTTCCTTATTTTTTAACAATGCATTCTCTATAAATTTACTATTTCAAAATGTATTCACAAAAATGGGCCTAAAACATGCTTTTAATTCATATTCGAATTACTATTAAAAACATAAAAAATTCATCCCCAACCACCCTTGATTAAGTAGGTGAATGCTTAGACTTCATATACTCTACTGGTTGGAATACTTGATCCAATCAAAATTCAAAACTCAACAAAATGGATGAATATAAGAAATTGAATAAGCCCCTGTTTGATGGTCGATAGAAAATTCTGGGAAAATGCGCGGTTAAAAAATAGTAAAAGTGAATGGGTAATTGAAAATGAATTAAAACAAATGAGATCAAACGGCCAAGTGCACTGACATTTTCAAACACGTTTATGTATATTATATGATATGAAAAGAAACACCCCCCATGATTGAGGCCCCAATCAATGACGTCCCTTTTAAGATCTGTGGACAGAAATCAGAGCCACTCTATTTACACAGTAAAAAGTAAAATTTAGCTTTAAGTTTTCTCACTTCACTTTTCTTGACCCGAATTACAATCCGAGGTGAAAATGAACATAAAGACTTTGACCTTGTTTGGTGTAGTATATTTTTAGTAGAATTTATCTACTCTACCAGATTTTGAATCACAGATCTTGTCACATGAGGTGGGTCATCGAGTACAGATTATCTCGGGACCCACCTCATTAAAAACCCCCCAAAAATGTTAAAACACCCACCCACCCACTCTCACATTGCTGTGCTAGGTCTTTTACCTACCTGGCACAGCAGCTCGGTTCTTTTTAGTAACATTTGATGAAATAATTGATTAAAAAGTCAGTATAAATTATTGATCCATGTGATTAAAATTAATTGATTTTTACTTAATTTTTTTAAAAAAAAATCTTAATCCACACCAATATGGGACTTAAAATTAATCAAGTAGTTATCAAACTTGTATGATCTCGTAAGATTGTGTAAGCGTAAACTTATACACCGAGATTAGCCCCGTTTGGTACCGATTAAAATTTAAATTTTAACTTAAGTCAATGTCAATAATTCATTTTAATAACATATTTTATGAATCCCACAAATTTTTTAACAACACATTTTATTAATTTTTATCAAAATATATTAAAAATTTGATTTTAATCACCACCAAACATGGACAAATTTTTACTTTTAAATGACATAAACTGCTTATTCTCAAATTTCATCATTGGTATAAAAAACTATTTACTCCAAAAACTCACGTGTGAATTTACAAATTTTACTTATAAGTTAATTTTGTTGGCAAATGAAGAAAACCTATACATACAAAACATGACAAATTTCCCTCAGTCTTTGGACAATTGGACCTTCCCTTCCATCATTTCAATAAATACCCACCTAGGCCATACTCATTTTGTCAATTTTTCTTCCCTACTTTTTCGTCTTGGGTTTTGTGGTTTCTCCACCGACTGTAACAGTAACAATTTTCGTCCACATACTTCTAGCTCAGTAATAGAGAAAGAGACGGTGGTCGGTGGATCTGACGGTGGTGCCGGGGAATATGTCGTCCGGCAGGTACATGGCGTATTCACCATCTCCCTCTGCTTCTCACTCTCCTCACATCGGTGCATCCGGCCTCCGCTCTGCCTCATCTGCTGCCGCCGCCCTCGTCGAGCAAGAAAAGTATAGCCTTTTATCCTCTTTATTTCTTATTATCGCCTATTGTATTTGTACTAGTGTAGATTAACAGCATCAAGAATGGATCTTTGGATTTCAGCAATTTTAAGTAAGTAGTTTGTTCAGAACTGATCTTGTGCATTTATAGTGGAAGTCAGCTCGGGATCTTGATTTTCGTGATTTCTGTTTTTACAGAATCTTGTTCGTATATTATTGTTTAATTCTGTTGTTCTGAATAATTGCAGTGGTAGTTTGATCGGGATAACTGGATCTTGTCAATTTTTTTGTCCAAACTTTGTGAGATTGTACTGATTAAGCTTCTGCTTTAGCCTAGTGGCATGTTATGATTGAATATATAATTCTTTGTTTTTCTTCCAGTTATATATATATTCCGATCAAATCGTGTATATAATTCATGAATTGGTTCTTCCAGATTTTATGACTACTAAGAGACTTTTCTAGTCTCCATAAATTTATTTGTTGCGGTGTGAATTTTTTTGCGGTTCCAACATAGATATGAACAAAAGATGTTCCTCACCTCCTCCACGAACTGAACCAAGAGTCTGTTTAATTCATGGACTTCATTCAGTTAACTTGTATAAAAAGAAAAATTGAAGAAAAGTTTTTCATGTTTTGTCAAAGGGGAGTCATTTTCTTTCATTTTTTAGGATGATCAAGTGTATTATGGAACCATTATTAGTTCTAAATTTTATTTTGGTGAGTGGAAAAAGGTGACGGAAATCAATTTTCTCTAGTTCTCCGTTTCCTTCTGTTTGATTGCTCCTGTTTGTTATCATTACTAATGAGCTGGTGATGCTACAATGTGGAAAATTGACAGGTATCTCACCGAATTGCTGGCAGAACGTAACAAAATCATTCCATTTATTTCTGTGCTCTCACATTGCTATCGGTTGCTGAATCAGGGTGAGTTGGACATTTGAAGAGTTTTCATGTCTCTTGATTAAATATAATACAATAATAATTGGAACAATTTTTCTTTCTTGCCGTATGTGGTAAAATCTGGTAATGCAAACTTGAAAGCATGCAAAAACTTCATGTGTTTCCATGTAGGAATTGAATTATCTAATGGTCATAATGGAAATGGGTAAGAAATGATAAAGAGTTAGGCACTATTTCTCAGAATAGCACTCTTCTCTCTGAGAAAACTAGAGAAATTTTGGGAATCTAGTTTAACGTGTTTTTTCCCATTTTATAGTTCAGCTTATGATCTTCCATGGTTGGCTTATACCAAGCCTCATGTGCTGTCCAAGTTGAAGGTATAGGTTTTCGTTTTTTCTGAATTTTGGTGGAACCATGTGAGGGATTGGATATCCCTTCCTGCTCTTATGCTTAATGACAATAGGTTTGTTGGCAGTATATGTTGACTATCCACCTTTATTCCTTTCTATTCTTCGATCCCTCTATCCTCTTCGACTCTGGTCAATGAAAACATAAGGGCATGCCACCTTTATTCAATCTTCAAAATGCTCACTTATTTTCTAATCTGATTTTTCCCCCTCTTTTAGCTTTAGGATTACATTGTTTTTAAAATGACCAAACACATTGTGAAAACCTGATGGGCTATGAACAAATCTGCCAAAGAAGTTGAGCATTGGCCCTGTTAATAACCTTACATGGTAACATTTTTAGTGCCATGATAAAAATTCAGAGAATAGCCCAAGGGACAGATTTAAGTTGAAGGGGAGGATGGGAATTACTAATTTGCTCGGCGTGTCAGGAGAAAGAGCAATTTATAAAACATCTGACAATACTTTGGAGAAGGTACAGTTGTAGTTGGAGCTAACTGGTGTAGGCATGGTAAGTTTTACCTCATCAATGTGCTTCAAAGGTGTTTGAAATGGATTGGATACTAAAGAACTTTTCTCATTCTCTTATACTCCTATATTCTTTACTGTTTTTTATATTCAGAGTCGAGGCATTCTATCACTCAAAAAATCTAAAAATGAAATTTCCATCTAGAGTCTACATTATGTTGCTCAATTTTTTTTTGTCTTGGGATTTTTGGTTCAGAGTGATGTTAAGGTACAGGGGCAATATGTTGAGGAAAATGGATAAGATGGTTTTATTTTGAGGAAAGAAAGCCATGATCCTACAACTCATATAATGTTTTTAGTACTTGCAATGTGGAGGGCTTTTCACTTGAATAGTGATATTGAGATGGGAATGACTGTATTTGGACTCTGGATGGGTAACTTGCAGGACAAAATGTATAGCCTTTCTGCAGTATAATTTCTCTACTATTTTTGCCCTGTTTTCATCATAGGGGCTGTGTGAGGAAATGAACCAGACAGGAAATTATGTGGAGAAAGAGCCAGAAATTTTTTAAAGTCAGGTCCCAGATGTCTCTTGGATTTGAGTGTGTTGGGGGTGGGGTGATTAGACGACAGTTAAAAGAGCTGCTTGAAAACTTGACGAATGAACTTGAAGCCACTATAAACAATAATGGACTTCCCCATTATCGGTCAAATGGCAAGTTAATCACTATAATAACAATAATGGACTTCAGAAAAATGGTTCAAGTCTTCAACTGGTTAAAGGAAAGAGGGTTGGGTTGAGTATCTCTGCATTGGAAGCAGATTTATCCATCTTCCTTTATTTGTCTGCTGAAGGAAGCATGCTGCTATTTTATTGCAAGTTATAGGATTTCTGAGAAAGACCATGGGCTACAGAAGTGTTCTTTTTCAGTTTTATCCCCTACATCAGGGGTCTATGGGCGCTATGAGTGTGTCTCTGTAATATAGGGCCTGGATTATTGGGTTTCAATATTTATTCTTCACGCAGATTAAGCACTTCATCAATCTATTTTTTGGACACACATCTTATTTGTTGCAATAGCTTTTAACATCAATGGATTTTTTTTTTCTTTTCTCCCCAGGAGACAATCTTCTGAATGAGAGCTACGGTTTTTTAACTAACCAGTTAACAACCCGTGTTGTCTGTCCATATTGTGGTGACTGCTGACTAATTTCTTAACAAATGCTAACTGGTGCATCTTATTCTTGGAAATTGACCTTTTTGAAGCAGAAATATCGCGTGTAACCACACTGTTGGGGAATGCGTCAGTATTAGAACAAAGTGGGCTTGTTGAACATGCAAGCCCCCTGCCATCAGGAGGAATGTATTCGAATGGAGGAGCTAACGTGAACAGATGGGCATCACCTTTTCAATCAGAAGTATGGATACTAACTATTAACATAACCTTTTGTTTGATCTAATTCTTTACTGTTTTTAAGACGCTCTCCAGCAGAATCTTTTTTACGTTCATCTAACTTGATTACTTCTTTAGAGTGCTTTTAAGTTCCACTTCTCTCGTGACAGGTAGTTGAAGCTAACAACTTCAAGAATGATACATAGTATTAGGCGAGCATCTCGAATTTGGAATCTCACTGTTATATTTACATTTGCATCTCTTATTATGATAAGCCAACATCCTCGGACATGCGAGATATATTAACCAGTTTCCAGATTTATATTTGCATTTAACATTTGGGGTGCCAAGACAACTGGATGCCTCTTTTTCCATAATTTAATTCCGGTCCTATTGGATGGCTGTTACTCTCTGACTCCTGTAAATTTCTAATATAATGTTTATGTTTCAGAGTTGAATCTGTTATTTGGGTTCTAACAAACTTTTAAAGTTACAGTTTTGCTGACTAGCTGTCGTGTATGCTCTTGTTATGTGTAAAATGTAATGCCATCTAATGTTGAAGTGCACTAAACTGAATTGCTTCTATTTTGATAGCTTCTATTTTGATCTGTTGAGTTGCTTTGTGATATCCATGTGCAGCTGTATTCTGCAGGCCTTATGAAATGCTTACTGAGATATTTGGTCATCTTTCCCCTTCTCAATTTAGAAACAGTAAAACAGTTATGCTATAAAGGATCAAGAAAAAGAAGTGTGGCATGTTTATATTTTCTGTTCTGACAAAATTAGGAAATATGATGTGCAGATGTCTGGTTTGGTGCAACCCTCCTCTGCACAAAATTGGCTTAGTTCCCAAGGTAGCTCATCGGGTCTTATAGTCAAGCAAACAATGAGGGTTGATATTCCCGTGGATCAATATCCTAATGTACTACTTGATTCTTTTTCCTCCTCTTAATTTCTCGAGTAGGTTTTCCACATAAATCTAACACTTAATATTGGATGCTTGATTTTGCAGTACAATTTTGTTGGACGCCTCCTGGGTCCTAGAGGAAACTCTCTTAAGAGAGTGGAAGCAACTACTGAGTGTCGGGTTTTGATCAGAGGGCGAGGCAGCATCAAGGATCCAGGAAGAGTAAATATTAATATTGTCTTTTTTAAACATTACTCATCATAAATGACAAGATGTATAGAGCATTAGTACTGACATTTAGCCTATGTTTGGCTCATGTTTATAAACTTTTTATGTAACACTAGCTATTTTCTATCTCCAAGTTAGGAATCCACATATATGAATTTCGTAAGGTGGTGATATGAAGTTTACAATTATTTCAATGAAGTTAGCTATATCTGCTCTTCTTTCTGTGCGTACAACTTTGTGCCGGTTTTCCATTTAGTGCTATTCCTATATATTTGGCCATGGTAGCTCCTGTTGAAATTCAGCAGTCTAATATGTATTTTTTCTCTGTTTAATCTGAAGGAAGAGATGATGAGAGGGAAACCAGGTTATGAGCACCTGAACGAACCACTTCACATACTTGTTGAAGCTGAATTGCCAATTGAGATAATTGATGTTCGACTAATGCAGGCTCGTGAGATACTAGAGGATTTGCTAAAGCCAATGGTAAAATTTGACCTTGTTATAGTTGATTACCTCTATCTCCATAGGATATTTGAAACTTATACCTCATTTTAACTACTAAAGTTTAGAACTTGTTTGGCTGAGCTTTAGAAAAGGTGAAAGTAACTATTAACTAAACATGTTTGGATAACTCACTTGTTTCTTTAGAGCAACTTTCATTGACCAATAAAAAAATGTTTATCTTAAAACTTATTATTTACTTATGAATAAACTTTTTAAGCTCACCCAAACATGCTCTAAATCTTTGTAGTTCTTAATGGTTTCATATACATAAGCGCAGGATGAATCTCAAGATTTCTATAAGAAGCATCAGCTTCGGGAACTCGCAATGATCAATGGTACACTTCGTGAAGATGGCTCTCAAATTTCTGGTTCTGTTTCTCCCTTCCACAACAGCCTCGGGATGAAGAGGGCAAAAACTCGGGGGTAGTCAATCCCCTTACTGGTGGGCTTTCGAAGCTTATGTATTTTTCATTGCCGCTAAACAGCACTTCCCATGCCACATATATTGCAGTGCCAGCAAATGCCTCCAACTGCCATCGGGGCACTGGCATTGTTTAAGTGTCGGTTCTAACTTCTCTATATGATATAAGGTGTGTTTATGTTCTGCTTGGGGAAAATTTTGTTACGTTGTTTCCTACTAATGGGCCCTTCGTGTCTGGGGTATGTGTGTGTATGTTGCTAAAGGCAGTCTGGTTAGAACTTTTTCTCTCCAACACTGTCGTGTTATTTCATTTATTGTAAGTTTGCAACAAGAGTATTGGTAATATCGGTATGTCTAAGATATGATTTGTATGCTAAAGTGAGGCCAAAGTGATCCACCCTAGTGCTCTTTAGATGTGTTGGCAGTGTTTTGTACGAAGTGTAGAATTGCTACTAAAAAGATATTTAAAGCATTCTTTCTTCTGCTTGATTATTGTATTATATTTGTGCTGTGATTTTTAAATTGATTTCGACTTGTAATTTCTGGTGATTAATATAATTTATATCGGACGAACCTTAATGGTAAATAAGGGCAAGTCCAATTCCAGGATTGGGAACGAAGTTTAATATAAGTCATGGAAGTATAATTTCTCGCAGTTACAGATCACTGTTGAATGAATAACATTGTTTCACTCTCGAGAATACCATTAGTTCTGGAAATGCTTTTGTGGTGATAAAAATAGACAATTAGCTGATACAAGCGTTTCTGATTTTGTTCATTGATGAGAACGAGAAGTAATTCAAATTTAGGTGCTCTGATTGTAAATAAATAAATTTCTGACTTGGATGAAACTTCACTGTAAGTTGAGTGACTAAAAGAAATTAACCCTTAATGTAATGCTGGTACTTTTGCTCAATCCCTTGATTGTGTGGTGTGTATGCCTGGTTTTGCACAGCAGCCATTAATTAGTGGATACATTCCCATCTGTGTGTATATTTTGCACTTGGCAGGTGATGATCCTCTCAGGGGATCCCACAGAAGGACGAGGCAATAGATTAAGGGGTGTAGCTTAGCCTATGGAGAAATTCTAATATCTCCGAGAGGGTTAATGGGAAAATGCTCCTTCAAATTTAGCTCACAAGAAAAGAAGACCATCAAGAGAATTATGGAGGATGGCAATGAGCATCAAATGCCGATGATTGTATACTGCTTAATAAGATTATCTATAAAAAAACTTGTGAAAATTGCGTCCTTTGCTTCAGAAAACAGTAACCTAAATGCAGCAGATACATGTTATTTCGTCTTATTGAATGTTAATGCAGTTGCATTGTCATCTGCAGTGTATATACAGAACAAAATCTTAAGAACCATTAGTTGATACCGTGTTCATATCAAACTACAATCTACAAATATTATTGTCCAGGCAACGCTGTTTTGCTCCTCTCATCACCACCTCTATGAATAATAATACCGGTGGCTCTTTCTAGATCCTTACTATATTAAAAGAGCGAATCCGTCGGTTACTATTTATTTGTGAAGTATGTTACATTTCCAGTTTATCCTCCACCAATTCATGTGTTTTTCCATTTTGTTCCTACCCGTTAGTTACTATTCATTTGTGAAGTATTTTCCTTCCTATTTTATCCTCCATGATTTACTGTTTATATTTGTGAAGCCACTGACATCCACGCGTCTCTTCAAAACAAAAGGGTAGCATGGAATTTCATTTCCTACAATTGTTGACCGTGTTGAAGAATAGGAAAAAAAGTCATTTGATTATCAAACAAAAAATATCTTAAACCGACATAGTAATATATATAAAACAAAAAACAAAAACAAAAACCTACAAACCGTTAATATTTTATTCTAATTTTCTTCTTCCACCATTTGTTGGGACAAATTACAAAGTTAGAAATTTGTTAAAAAATACGTAGTGATTATTAATTACTAAGAAAAAAAATTATATTTTGATATTTTATTAAGGTAGAAAAAAATAATTCATTTTCAAGTTGTAAATGTAAATTTTTTAAAAAAAATGCGGAGGTGTTTTTTTTTTTCCTTGCATACATAGTCGTGACTTTTTTTTTAATAATTCTACTTATTTATATTTCACACAATCTATAAATACAATTTCACTTATTAATAATTTAATTTAAAAACATTAAAAAATATTCAATTCCATACATACATGAAAATCAAAATTCCTTTCGGGGGTCTCGACCTGACCGGGCAGGTCGATCCTCGCCGAGGGCGTTGCCCCCGAACCCCCACGAGGGGCGCTGCCCCCTTGACTCCCGCGATCTGATTGGGCAGGTCGATCCTCGTCCGGGACGTTGCCCCCGAACCCCCCCTTGACTCTCGTGACGTCTACTTTTTTCTCAATTCTACTAAATTGCCTCTAAATAAATCACTCCAACCTTCATCTCCGTGCACCAACACTTGTTCATAATTTATTTTTTTTACATTTACAATTAAGAAAATATATATTTTTTCTTATTAATTAATAATCACTACACATTTGTCAACAAAAATTAAAATACATAATATTCACAATAAAAACAATAATTATCAGTGTGCCTATTTTTTAAGTTATAACAACTAAATTGTAAGAATATCAGAATGTTCAACAGTACTAGCTCTATCTATTCTCTCTTCAATGGAAACATATCTTAATTGGGCTTACAAAATCACCGTCTTCCAAGTTTTTTCTATAAAAATATTTTAGTTGAGCTTACAAAATAACTCCTCATTTTGAGCTCCCAAAATTAATTGAAATTGCCAAAAAAAAAAAAAAAAAAAGACTTCTTCTAACCCTTCGTACAAAATTGCTACACCTTCTTTTGTTTCAGCTTACAACAATTCGGTGTTCGAATTCCACGAGACTGCAAGGATTTTTACATTTCTGTTTCACTCAAGAAATTAATTCAAATAAAAAATAGGCCTCATGCTTTGTTAGAGTTGATACTGTGAGGATTTTCATGTGTCGAAAATAGATCTTCTACGAGCTGGTAGAAAATTGTGAGATAAATTATATTTGTGCGTGTAACATCCTAAGGTATGTGTATTCCTTCACTTATTTTCTTTAAATAATACCAATTTTTTAACAGGGACGACCCCTTATTTGTGTATTTTTTCTAAATAATATTGGGTTAGTTATATAATTCTGTCGTTTTGATTATATATTATTTATTCAATGTCTTACACACCAGCCATGGTTCTTTGTTTTTCTTTTTTCTATTGTAAAGATTTCATAATTTAGTCTTTAAAAACTCTGGCTCAATTAAGTTTATTTCCTAATTTCATCTATTATATATATATACGCTAACATAACCTCCAAAAATATGATAGTCCATGCATTGCATGGGCCAAAACTAGTATTGGTACAGAAGATTCGACTGTAGAAAATCTTGGATCAGACGTATTCTTCCTCAGCTTCACCATTCGCGTCTTCAATTCCAACCTAACGCGTAAAAGCAAAAAGAAACTCCTTGAAGTCCCACCATTCCATTTCTATCCCAGTCCATTTCTATTGAGATAACAGAGACAAATGGTGCTGAGGGAGGTTCCAGAGTGTAGATCTTTCAACTCGATGAACTTTCCAGAAATGGTTTTGGAAGAGAGATAACCTTTAGTACCTGCATGAACAAGCGTGGACAAACAATGTGATTTTAATAACATCAAGTTTCTATGGATCTAAATTATTGGTGCCCGAACTGAATTTTCGACTATCATTCTTCTTCAGGATACAAACATTTTTGCAGAAATATAAATTAAAATATCACTTCATATGTTGACCGACACTTGGTAGATTACTTTTGTAACTTGATGTGCAACAGACTTTGAGAGAGTTAAATCTCCACGAACAATTTCAACAATATTTAAAAATACATTTTTGTTCTTAGTTACGTGTTTGTTAACACCACTATCCACGTACCGCATATTTCCCAAATTTCCATCATAAGAACGTTTCTTGAACGATTCTATTTTGACTTTCATGAGAAGCCCAGTTTTAATTTTATTTTCAATTATCTATGCCAATATTCTTTGCTTTTATGTCTGGGTTTACGATGGTTAAAACATTCATTGTATTCTTTTTGTTTATACCAAGAATCACTGGTATTATAATGACATTTAGCACCTATTTTATTTTGAGAAAAATTAGATTTTTATAAAAGTTAATGAAATACGTGATTGAAAAGTTGATAAAAATTGTGAATTTCGTAAAATGTGTGATTAAAAATGAGTTTTAAAAAATGAAAACTAAAAATGGACTTCATTTTTTTCTCACCTTTTTGTTCAACGTGTTGGGGTTCTGTTGTATCCCTACAACTTAATTCCAACATTATTTGCCAAAGTATAAAGGTTCTTCGTTCTTTACTCGCAGTTCATGAGATTCTAGAGATGCAAATAAATCATGTAATTGAAGTATCGACAAACCTTTAAATTCTTCGATATTGTTTATTGCAAACTTGGAAGAATTTTATTACCGCCTTGTGACCTTGTAAATCTTTATCATTCGATTTACAAAGGAGGTAACCTTGTAAAGTATCATGAAATGCTTTTCTTGTCGTTTCATTCAGGGGCGGACCCACATGGGGTCAGATGACCCCACAAATTTTTTTATTTTGAGATTTTTTTTATTAATCTAAACATTTTTTAAATCTCATTTTTGACCCCACAAGAAAATTGGTCTCGATCCTCCCCTGGTTTCATTTCAAATTTATCAAATTCTTCAGTAAGCCCACCAATTTCACTTTCTTTTTTCCTTCTTGATGTGTTTGAAAAATATCTCTAACTTGTTTCGAGGTTTACTCAATGCCGGTCTTTCAATTATTTGGTAAATCTGAAAAAGATCAATCCATGTTGATTCTCTATTAATCTTCAAAATTTCAAGAAATTAGTTCCATTGTTCCAATAATTGAGCAAAGCTTTCATATTGTTGCTCCAATAATTGCAACCTTTCCTACTAAATCGAAGAAGAAGATAAACTTCACTATTTGAATTTGCCATTTTGAACACTTCCAACTTTCGAATATTGTCACTAAATCGTTGAACCAAGTTGCTTTATTTTTGATTGGTTTTGAGAACCCAAAGCCGATTTGAAGGCGGGTTAAGTTGGAAATATATATTCTCAAAATTTTATTTTTATCACCTTACAAAATAATGCGTAATTTTCATAAAGTCTTCTCAAACTATTCGAAGCATATTTAGGAGATATTTATAAACAGTTTAAATTATAAATATATAAAAATAAATGGTAAATAAGTGAATAGTACTGATGTTACCAAAAATTCGTACCTGAATGAACTCGAACTCCGCCCGATCCGATCTTCAATACCTAAAACAAATGTGTCGATGTGTGTTCTCGTCGCCCCTCCAATACTTAAGTCAAACAACCGTGGAAGAGGATGTATGCTGGAATATGAAAAACGTACATGAATAATGAAGTTGGGTCATGTATTTATTAATTTATATATGTCGGAAGTGGAGTCCTGAAAGGACTCATCTTCATGTAGGTCTTTCCTTGAGTATTCTAAGGTGTTTGTGTTGTGTTAAGAATATACAATTTGAGTTAGGGTAAAATTTGTAATGGGTTAGAAGTTTGTACTTAAATAGGACTAACATTCCTGGGAGTTGTACTTCGAGGTCAAAGAGGATACACATATTAGGGTTGACGACCGACCCTTTTGTTGGGCCCGACCTCGAGCTCGACCACAGCTTCTGGAATGACCTAATATGGTGGGCCAAGGTCGGGCTATTGTGGTTGAGATGAGGTCCCTAGTGCATCAAGTACAAAATATATGGATAAAAAATGATTTGATCCATTATAAACCGTAGCTAAACGATGGCTCAGTCATACATTGAAATTTTATGAAACACTTTGCTCAAAACTTAATTTAGTTCGCGATTACCTATAGAAAAATTTCAATAGTGAAAATAAACTTATTAATCCAACGCCATCTAGCTTATTTAGCTCTTGTTTGACCCCTATTATTTTTAAAGGATTAATCTATGTGTACATAGTTGAGTACATAATAGTTGGCATAATGTGAGCGTGGTGTGGCCCACGATACTGTAGCATGATCCCCGCCACACTCACATTATGTCAACCCCTATATACTCACTTATGTATACATATCATCCCTCATTTTTAAAATACATTTTTCTATCTCTTCTTCTCGACTAGACATTGTTCAATAAAATAATATTATATGCAAAATCAAAACTTTTCCTTATTTTTTAAATACACCTTCCTCATCAATCTACTGTTTCAAAAATACATTACTAGCAAAAATGAGGCTCAAAACAGGCTCTTGGTGTATTCAATTAGATAAAAATAAAGAAAAATGAATAGACATTGCACAACATTAAAGAGTATTATGGCATGTTCGGTATGACTTAAAAGCCAATTAAAATTGAAAATATAGCCGTTATTGAGTTCTACTCGTCTAATAAAAATTAAAAATAATGGTTAGTTTTTCAATTTCAATCCGATTTTAATCTCTATCGAACACGCCCTTATATGGGGTGAGTCAAACCGAACCGCTAACTTGCCACGCGAGATGGCTTGCATTACTGAAGTTGTTGCTCGGCTCATCCCACAAAATAGTTTCTTGATGGTTTTTTTTTTTTTTTTAAAAATTGCAATTGCTTTTACACTCACTATGATAAATCGACTCACAATCCGACAAGTAGTTTCCATGAAAATTCTACTAGTTGGCTCATCGCTCATTCACTCCTTTAAGGACGCCATTTTTCCTTGTTATTAAGTCCAATTTCACATACCATTATATCACTATTGTCCTTGACTCATTGGAGGTATTTAGCCCTGTTTGATAATCATTGAAATGCTTTTCTTTTTTTGGAAAATAATTAGTTTTGAAATAATGATTATTTGGCGAACGCATTGATAAAAAGTAGGAAATTTTTTGAATTTACCTGTAAAATATATATATATATTTTTGTTGACGTATGAGCTCGCAGCCGCTACTCATGAATGCGCACCAGGTAAACCTCGTTCCAGTTTCATGTGCGATAACCTGCAAATCACATATGAGAGATAAATCGCACTAGACAAATCCGGTGTGACGGGCTTGATCGAAGAAGTATTGACAGGAAAAAAAGATTTTAATGATTGTCACAGGGCTTTACGTCTTCTCCCAATTTTTTTTTTAAAATGTCTTAATTATTCAGTTATTTACCTCGAAGGTGATTATGGACGACATTAATCTATTAATTAATGTAATTTTTAAAACATGGCCAATTTTTAATCAGCGTATAAAATTTAGGCGTACACGTGTACGGAATGGAGTAATTGGCTAACATATCGACAAAATGACACGCGGAATTCGCGTGTGTATATAAAGGTGGCTGAAGCAGCGTAGTCTTGAAGCGAGTGTTTTTTCGCGTAATAATTCATAACGCGGATTTTCAGTAAATATCTCGCTGATCGAAGGTTCGTAACCGTAAATCGAAGCCCTTATCGATTTTCCTCCAAATCTCCGTAAAATAGTCTTTCTTGGCGTGTCCTTGTTTTTATACCGTATGTGCATTTATATAGATAAGATTTTTAATTGATCTGACGGTTGATTTCGTGAGTTTTTGCATCGATTTTTTTAATGTATTTTCTTTAAGGTTTTGTTAGGGTTTGATGATATACATGCTTTGATTTGTTTATTTCTATTTTTTTGTTCATTTTTTTTCTTAATTTTGGTACTAATATTTGTCATTTTCATGTTCATTGTGTTTCGAGTTCTTTTCCCCCCCTTGTTAACGATTTTTCTTTATTTTTAATTTATTTTTATGAGTCGGTTTGGTATATATAGATCTTATAGATTATGAGTGTAGGAAAGTGAGTAGATCATTGTAGTTCGACTTTTTTTTCTTCTTTCTAAGATTAATTTTATGTTATTCTTGTCTTTGGTATGAAAAAAATGCCTATTAACTATATCCTTAATTTCAAAGTAGCCTTCTAGGGTTATCCCACTCAGTGCCCGCTGTTTCCTGTTGATCCTTGGGGCAAATTACATGAAATTTGATCAAATCTTGGAAAACACCTGTTAGATATAGGTTGGAACTTGGAATTGGCGTACTGCATGCGGCAGTGTTTGCCTTTTTGGCGCCGGGGGGGGGGGGGGGGGGGGGGGTAATTGACCTTTTTTTTTCTAATGAATTCATCTGGATTTATTGTGTTCTGAAGTGAAATTTTGCTTATCATGGTTGACTTTTTTTTTTTTGGTTTTGGGGAAAATACAAAAAATAAGTTTTAGCTTCTTTGTCACAGTGTTTTGCTGAAGCTAAGCGGTCTGTGGATATTGCGATTGATGTTTGTTTGTACATCAAATGAGTTCTTCATCGTGTTTGGTACATGCAACAAAATCCATGTGATTTGAAAACATTTCTGATTCCAATTCCAAGGCTTTAATCCTACCACATCACCAAACATGTTGATCTGGAGACGTGTGTACATAATAAGCTTAATAATTCAATTAATTATTTATTTATTGATATATATGTCTGGACAATGAAGGCAAAAAGTTGTAGTTGATTTTTTGATATTGCGTTAACTATGCGGACGACTATATTTATGTTATGTCGTTACACTTACTTGCCAAAATCTATTGCCATCTATACTAGTAACAGGTGAAGGTCACACTCCCACTTGTTTGACCTAAAATATTCTGCATTGGATATTTCTGCGCAGTTGATTGAAATTTAGAAGATTGCTGATGGCTTCAAAGAGGATACAGAAAGAGCTTAAGGACTTGCAGAAAGACCCTCCTGTATCCTGTAGTGCTGGTTTGTTATCTTTTCATCCTATGCTTCTACCTTCTGTCTTAATTTGCAATGCTTTCTTTTGCTGCTTTGGAACATTTAAAGTTGGTTTACCAATTTTACTGAGAAAGTTTAGTGTTATTCACTGCTGAAAGTTAGAAAGTTGGACTTGTACTAGTTGTGTAACTCATTGTTACTCTCTAAATGAGGAGGGAATTGGGTTTGCTTGCTCGGGTTACCTGCTCTAGTGAACTGCATGTACAATTTTTTTTTGTTTTTTTGGTTGCTTTAAAGACCTAGTAGTGACGTTCATGGTATTGTTTAGGATATTGAACCATGTACAGAATATGACAAATGGAATATGATGGGACCATACCTTTTGGTTTTTAGGACTTCCCGTATCCAAATATTCTCTTTGTTTCTGTTCACCACGTTTGTCCCATGCCATACTGAGTTATGGTTTTGCCAGCTAGTGATGACACTAGAATCCCACAATATATTTGGAATAGCACGTTGGTGTTTCAGGTCTGCCGTTTTGATTTTGTTGAATTTATGGTAGTATGCTTCACACACTATATTCAAGTTACTGTCTCCCGTATTTATTGATTTAGGTAGTATGCTTGGAGGACAGTTGTATCTAAGAACCATGCATATGCCGTCATCGGGCATAACCCATTCAGGGGGCTTACCTTGAAGTTATCTTAAAAATCCTACCATTCGCTTCCCCTGCTTATTCTGTTTCATGAGTTTGTTGACGTAAGTTAGGGAGAAGATAAATTGTTTCCTCTCGCTATTAGTTGATCTAAAGGCTTTTATGGTTGACGGAGTGTTGGTGTTTGTTGACACTTGTTGGTTTCCCACCAACACTGTCATGTGTTGGACACATCTGGGAATTTGAAGGATAAAAACTATGGGACAATCAATTATAAATTCGGATGATCCATCATCCATGGTTATATTAGGCCTTAATAGAATGTTGCCGCTAACTCCTTGTATGGATGCCAACTTTTAAATAGAAATCTGATTGTTATGTTTGAAGAAAACAAAGCACTAAAGATAAAGAAATAAAAGATAATTTTATTTTATTATTACATCCAATGTGTTTCTGACATTTACACTTCCTGCTGCTACATAAGTTATGTTCATAAATTGTTGTCGTGGGTTCAGCTTGTAGCTGTTATCCGAGCCCATCATCTATTTAATTTACGTTTCTGTTGTTCAGTCTCTTCGATGACGCATTCCTTCATTTTTTCATCTATTCATTTGTCAGGGCATTGAGTGGGCTAATTATTACTTCTAGTCACATAATTAGGTTTTGACTGTTGAGTTGAATCATGAATGTGATGATATCTGGAATTCCAATCTCTATCTCTAACCTGTTAAAAGTCAGAATACTATTTTTTAAACTCAAACTAATATTGAAACTTTTTGCAGGTCCTGTTGGTGAGGACATGTTCCATTGGCAGGCTACCATTATGGGACCTTCGGACAGCCCATTTTCTGGGGGAGTGTTTCTTATAACCATTCACTTCCCACCAGATTATCCTTTCAAACCGCCCAAGGTATTTGTGTCCTTTTTGTTCAACTGTTACAAGTTTGGCCTTTTGGTTATAATTGATATGGCAAATAATATAATTGGACATAGTGGACGTGTTAGTCTAATTAGGATATATATTTAGCAACATTAGCCATATCTTACTCTTATGTATACAAGAAATGGTTGTACTCCATAAAGAAACTTCAGAACTGGTTTACATCAAGTGTGAACTTTTCTTGGCCAACAAGCACTGTCTAGTACAAGATTCTATCATGGACTGAAAGTGGCTCACTGCAAGTTATAGTAATTGTTGGTGTATCCTGTTCAGCTGACGAATTGGTACTGGGCTTATTCTGCCTTACAAATGTGTATGGAATAATTAATTGTGACAATGCTTTCAATCCCAAATGTACATTCAGAGATGGGGAAAATAAGCCCTTTCTATAGAACTTCCTCTAATGATAAATCAAATATTACATGATTTTAAAATATCCTGTTTATGCAACTTTTTGTCAAATGTAGTTCTTTGGATTCTTCTGTTTTATCATTTGATGGAGGTACTGTTACATGATCAACAATAGGTGTTCTTTTGTAACTTTTCTTAAATGATAACATTTTTTGCTCTTTAGATGCACATATTGGATGCTTATTTCGTCTTTCAACTATGAACTGAGCAGGTCTCTTTCAAAACCAAAGTTTTCCATCCAAATATCAACAGCAATGGCAGTATTTGCCTTGACATCCTCAAAGAGCAATGGAGTCCTGCCCTCACTTTATCAAAGGTAACACTCAAGTTTGTTAGTTCTTTCTTTCTTTTGACAATTTGTTTACAACCATCTTCCTTACCTCGTGTTCTATTATGTTGGTTAGAATCATTTCTCATTATATTTGTGAACTTGTCTGCATCTCTTGTTGACATTGGTAGTTACTTACACTTACACTCATCGTTGGAATTTGAATCTGTTTGATGTGTGCCTTAATGACAATAGGATGATCATTTTTGCTAGCAACTCGTTTCTTTTTTTCTTTTTTCCCAGGTGCTGCTCTCAATTTGCTCCCTGTTAACTGATCCAAATCCTGATGATCCTCTTGTACCTGAGATTGCTCACATGTACAAGACTGACAGAGCCAAGTACGAGACTACTGCTCGATCCTGGACTCAGAAATATGCAATGGGATAGAGGTGTTGGTCTATGTTGCATTTTATACTGGGCAGTAAATAAATAGAAAAACGAACTATTTATGCCCATATTAAGGATTTTGGTCGTTCAGTTCGTCTCCTTGGCTTGGTGGATGCTTTAAAAAAAAAAAAAAAAATGTAACTATTTCGACTAGTATGGAAATCACCTTTTCCAGAGTGCGTGTGTGCATTTTGCCTTCACATAATATCTGTTTATCGGTAGGCAATCCAATCTAATTCTAGAAGCTTGTATGTTTGGCCCGACTTAAAAAAAAATTAATTAAAAATCTTTTTTTCTGAAAGTGTTAAAGAAAATCCTTTTTATGTAACTTTTAAGCACACAATTGAACATGCTCTTGAAACTGTGGTGTTCTCTGTTTAAAAGTGACTTGGAAACTTATTTTTTGTACTTGAGAAGGGAAAGTTGTTGCTGCAAGTTAAATGTAGTGATGTGAATGAAATTAGAATTTTGGTCTACAGCTGTTTCTAATTTAGCCATAAGAGAAATAATCTATTAATGAATTGACTTTCTAGTTAAATGTGCACCATTAGATTTGAGTATACCAGTTTCTTTTGACAATTGTTTTTTAGATGAAAAAAAAAATGAAATTTTATTCGTGGGGCACTGCGTAAAGATTAGAGTTTTTGAAGTCCAAGTAATGGTGCAAATTTTCCCTGAAGATGCTTCCCATTGAAAATGAAATGTCATAACGGCGAGAAGACAAGAAAGTGTACGAACATAGACCCTATTGCTTCTAAAATCCCTTCATGCTTTTGCTACCTTAAGGTCCTGTTTGGTATGGATTAAAATCAGATTTTAATTTAAGTCAAAGTTAAATAATCAATATTAACCATATCTTTTATGAGTCCCACAACTTTTCAATCACAAGTTACTAAAATAAGTAGCATGCTGGGTAATTTTAAAAGAATAATGCCGTTTTGTCTAATGAATTTGACATTTTGGATGATAGATGAAAGTGTGGCAACAAGTGATAGGTGCAAAAACTTACTTTTTTTTTTTCCAACGGCATTCAGTCAAAGAAGGTTTTAAATTTGTTTGGTAAAGTAGCAATGACTTGATTTTAAAAAGTTTACTAATAAGTAAATGAGTAATAGTTAAATATTTTTACTTAAAACTTAAAAGATAATTAAGCCTATGTATGACTCATATTTATTTTTATTCACATACTTTCATAAATTTACATGTAATATTCATTTATTCATCACCCATTAAAAAATGTTTATAAACACTTTCAAAACATGCTCTTATTTGGGAATAAAAATACCTTGCATTACGTTCATCCCATAAAGATAGACTTAGTTTCATTTTTCGTCTGTCCCAAATTGTAGGTCACTTTCCTTATTGAAGTATGTATTTTTTTAACGTAGGTGTATATTCGAAAAAATGTAAGAAAAAAATTATATTTTCAACTAATTAAATCAGTGTTTGAAGATAGAAATAGTTTATCCTTATGAAACGGAGGTAGTATTTTTTTAGCTTGATTAATCATCTATGCTCTATATTTCTTTCACTACTAACCCGACCTTTGTACCAAATAGGTTTAACTTCACTATTCACTAATGCTCACTTAACTCTACAAAGTATCAAATTAAAATTTATTTCAGAGTCGTCATTAAAATTTACCAAATATTTTAATTACTCTTTTGTTACTTTAGCCTTTTTTTTTTTTTTTTTCCTGTCATACTATCATGGGAAAACAAGTGATCTGGAGACAGTTGGAGTTGAGGCAGGATCAGATGATGATCCAACTAGACGAAATACCCAGGGGCGGACACAAGGGGGGCCTAGGGGGGCACGTGCCCCCCTAACAATTTTTTTTTTTTTTTTTCTTTCGTGTTTGATATTGATTGAAATCTAAATTTTAATATAACTCAAAGTTAACAATAAATTTTAATAATATATTTCAAAAAAATCCATAACTGTTTTAACTTTTATATCACTTTACTACAAATTTGATTTTAATTTCCACCAAACAGGGGCAAAATCACAATAAATTTGAATTTCGATAACATGCTAATTTTAAAAATTCACCGACAATTATACGCTAATCAAATCTACAAATTGCTTATGTAATCTCAAACTTATTTCGATAACTACATTATGGGTATATCGAATAATCCAAATAGATATCGAAAATAGTTAAAAATACGTTAAACGTGAGTCTTAAAGAAAAACGTCTAACTCGCATTTTTTCAAAAAAATTCAATTATTTCATTAACATTTACTATTTTTGCGATACGCCTCAATGTAATTTTCATCATTTTATTAGGAAACTCTATATGGAATATGATATCAAAAAATTTCGAAATTTTACATCCAAAAAAGTCATATTCCATGTAAATTTTCGGATGCAAAATTACATGGGATGTGATTTTTTTACGTAAATTTTCGAGTGTAAAATTTATCCCAACTTCTTTACAAGTTCGAGTGTGCCCCCCTAACATTTTTCGTCTGCGTCCGCCCCTGGAAATACCTGTTCTTGAAGATGTAAGTTCGATTAGCAGTACTCAATTTTAAGAATGATCTTTCATATATACTATGCTAGATTTATTACATTGGATGCCTTGCATCTCACCATCTTCTTAAACAAACAAACATGCATGCTCTTACTTGATCACCTTATGTGCCTGTGCTGCTGTGCATGGATTGCTCTACCACTGGTGCGTTCATGCTTTCTTGTCCATGATTTGTGAAAATTCAACTGATGCAGGCCAGAACACCAGATACTAGAATCTACTACAGCTATGTAATGATCATTTTACTCCAGTTTATAAACATAGTTAGACTCCGAGCAAGGAACAGAAATTTTTCGGAGACAGTCATTTCACTGCCTAAAAAACATACGCTTTCTGTGTTAGTCATATATCTGTTCATCTTTCTTTAGCTGTCCCTCTCACGCCCTGGTGGCATCACATTGAAAAGCCATCGAAGCATTTCTTTACGTAAATTAATCTAGGCAAAAGTATGGCTCTAATTCCATCTCCATTCTTGGGATTCATGCCTTGTGTGTCTCCTCTGTAGTCCGGTTACGAACTGGTTTGACACTATCCAGGAGAAAATTGTGAAGAAAAGTTTCACGTTTATGGCAAGAACATTGATATCTTTCATGATCAAACTTTTTGCCTTAATCCATAATGTGCCTTTTGAATGCTTGCCCACCGATAACGCATTGGGAGGTGAACCTAAACTAGAAAGTCATCCACCAGCTAATACTGAAGCTGTTTGTGAAGACCAGCGTCTCCAGAGATTGGAAATTCTGTGTTGGAAGAACTAAATAAAAAGCCCGCTGAAATTCCATTAGAGAAGGATCAAATGCTTAAGCAATCTACGAGGATGAAGTCGGTGAGCTTGAGCTTGAGCTTGAGCCAACAAAGGGTAATTATCCTGCATATTTACTTCAATTTGTTAAAACTTTCAGCGCGTATAATGGATCCGTTCCTGTGTTATGTTGCAGGAAATACATGCTACCACGATGAAGCAGCTAGAGATTGGTGGTCAAGATTTCGTGTAAGATCGCCTAGCAAATGCAAACTTGTTTGTCTAGATTATTCCTCGTTCCAGTGCTCTCGGATTGCCTGTTGTTACTTGAAAGAGCACTTGTTTGACATGAAAACTTCGTATGGCTAACTCCTTTTCCGATCTTTTTCTCTCACACTTCACAATATCTTAGGCCTTATAAGATGTTTATCACACCTCTGAGACTTGATCGTGAAAACGCTTATTGAAGAGCTTAACATTGTGGGATTTAGTCATCTTCCGTATTGAATGGGCTGCAGCATTCTCTCACTTAGGTGCCTACTATCCCATGTGGTGTAGTAGTATAGAAAAGGTAAAGCTTAATGAAAAGGGGCGGCAGCTTATGGGCAAAACCCATATGCATACTGCATTTATTTTTGTAATTATTTACAATTCTTATCATAATTCTGCATCTGCAGATACCTTCAAATTTACAGAGAACAAGCACTTATGAAACCATAAATCTATAGAAAAGGAACCATGATTTTTGGTCGTATACAATTCAAGACTAAACGAGATTGATGTCCCAATTGAGAAAATATACACCTGACACCGAAATTCCAAACTCCAGCTTTTGAAACCTCGTTTTCTACCGAAGCATATTGAATTTTTCACCAGATTAGCCTGCGTCTGGTCCAATGTCTATATTGCTTTTTCGTCATGCACCAAGATCCAGGAAAGGTGCTTAACTGCATCCAGGTTCTCAGTGTTATTCTCAAAAAAATAGGATCATTATCTTTGTTACTTGTATTCGATAAGTAATACTTTATAACCTGATGATCAATGGCTTAAGTTAACGAGAAAATAAAGGATAAAATCATTATGTCCATTGATGCACGAGTTCGTGCACTGCTGCATTATGGATCAAAACTAATAGCAGTATTCAATAATAATTTGCAGAAGCATACATTGCTAATAAGCTTTGCTCCAAACCATGCCGAATCTACGCCATGTGGAGGTGGAATAACTCTGATTCCACTAGAGATAGATGCTGGAAGAAGTCCATATAGCTCTTTCTCTAATCTTTCTGAAAAAAATAATAAATGACATTATCAACTTCCAATGAATCTCATCTAAATTATTGTTTGTTATTATTCCCTCTCAAAATGCATATATAATATTATTCTAATGATATTTAATTTCTTTACTAGATCCAAACAAAAGGAGTTAAAGGAATGACTTTGACCTGCTAATCCCGGCAAACATGCACTGCCCCCAGTCAATATTACAGTTTTATACCAACTATCCACCGCTGTCAAGTCAGCATCATGGCAGCGATCCATGCAAAGTGCCACGGCCTGATGTATACCCAGCGCCTGCCTGTAAAAAGACCATGATATACAAATTAATTATTAATTATAAGAAAGGGGAAAATAAAGAAGAAGAGAAAAAAAAAATGTAGCTATAATGCTTGAGGTGAATAAAAAATTATGAATTCCAATGGAGTTCATCCATTCACATTAACCAACATTCATTGTTGTTTGGGAGTTTATAAATTTACAAAATCCGCAAAAGTTATTGAAGCATGGAGATGAATCTCCACGTAATACCGTAAGCAAAAAAAAAAATTATCTAGAGCAATTAAGCCGCAAAAGTATATACTTCATTAAAAGATGAATGGCATTTTCCCCATTATTATGGCTCATGGATCAAGCTTGCTTTGATAAAAATCTTAATAGAAAATAGATGAATAAATAAACCACCATCTTGTTTTTAAAATATATCTAAAGGATCTGACACTATAGGAGACTGCTTCACCAAATTTTATAAGTAGCCAGAATAAAGAGACATGTACATACACTCCTGCCATGCGAGGCTGGAATAAAACCTCCCCTGTTTGAAAGCGCTCCATTGAGAGTATAAACCAACCTTCTGATGCAACTCGAAAAGATGCTTCTGTATCTTTAGAGAGTTCGGCTTCATAATTAAGAGCAACATAACACAAGTTCTGCAAATACATTTAACAAGTTATACATCATAATGCAATTATTTCTACGAGAAATCTCAAAATCGAGGTGAACATGAAGTTGGAAAAAGTGAATTCTACTCAAACATCTCTGAGAATCAGTCCACCCACCCACCCACCCACACGCATACTTCAAAGCATATTGATCCTTACTCTTCATGCATAAGAGGGATTACGCAGAAAGAATTAGTAGCACACAATTACCTGAGTAGACACATGAAACCACACTGTTGGCAACCAAGATTCCCAGCCAATAGAAAATAAATGATATATATGGGGCATCCAAACAACTTAAGCTTTTAGATCAAGCAGTTCAACAAAGTACTAGAGCAGGCCAAGTACGTCTTGCTACCACCCATTTAATGAAATTGTGCATATGTCATCATTTGATAGGAAAAAATAAACCCCACAAAACATGAGGGGACATGTTGAAGACAATATTGACATGATATTTGTGAGGCCCTCTCTACCCGGGCATATTTGTACATCAAGTGGTTCAACAAAATGAAAACCCAAAAACAAAGGGCATGGTAAATGCAGACTTAAATTCAGTCTGCAAAAGGAGAGAAGCACTTCACATTTTACCTCTTTCAACGTGCGCACTGTATAAAGTGATCCAACGTGGATATTCTTCTGTTCCATTCTGTCCCTGAGGTATCCTGTAAGTTTCAACGCTCCCACTCCTACAACTTCTATACCCACCTGGTGCATCACTTTACCATGTAGAACTGTAAAACACATAATAAAGACCAAACAGTTATGCTGTCAGAAATTTTGATACATGATCAGGACCTGTAAACACTGCATCTGCTAGTAAGAAAAACCAAAAGCAATGACGACAAGTGACATAGGATGCAACGAACAAAAAACTAGAATTATAGAAGGGAAAAAAAATAGGAGAGAAGAAATGAGAGAAAATAGGGAGGAATTATCAATTTATTCAATAATAAAGTGTGCATAAACCCTCTTTATATAGTTTCTAGCAACCTAATTGAAGTAGGAAAATAATTAAAGAAATAAAATAAAAAATGGAAAATCTATAAAATAAAACCCTAATTACTTTTAATAAAACTAGTGAACGTTGAGCGTGGACTCAACTTTGAATGTGCACTGCACGTTATTATGAAATATTTTATAAGTACTGTAAAAATAATATTTGAATAGCTTGAATTTTAATTAATTTAGAATTAATACCAGAGAATATATACGTGACAATTAATGTTAAATCATTTATTTAATCTCCAATTAAGTAAATCTAGATGTTAATTAGCATACACAGACGTGAATGAAAATGCATTCTTGAATGTAAAATTCTAATTAAATTATTATTAGAATTAATAACACTGAAATGCATAAATGAAGATGAATATTAATTAAATAAATGTGAATATTAATCAATTAAGAATTAATAATAGAGAATTCATACATTAATGAAAGCATACATGTGAAATGAATTTATTAAATGATTAAATAAATTAAATACATATTAAAAAATGAAAAGTAAGGTATTATTGAAATAAATGAATTATAGTAGAATTAAAATCGTCCAAAAAATTATTTTCACTTGATGTGATATTTAATATCACTACTACATTAAAAGAGATGATGATCAAATCACCGTTCATTTGTGCATCCTTCATTTCACACTAAAACTGGTTCGCCACTATTCACGATATGGTTTTGTTACAGTGATTCCCTCAATATGTAGTCATCTTTGTTGACTATTTGGTATATATTTTCTTCATCTTCATCCGTCCAATTGCAGTTGATATTTTATAAGAGCATGTTTGGTAGGGCTACTAATCAGATTAAAATTGAAAATATGGTCGTTGTTGAGTCCCACTCGTCTAATAAAAGTCAACAATAACGGTTAGTTTTTCAATTTTAATCCGATTTTAATCTCTACCAAACACCCTCTAAATATATTCTCCATGTACGTATTGGAGAAGCAAACCAACAAGAGAGGAACCAAAATCTTTATTTCACGCCGAGACCATGGTGCAGTAAAATCTTTATTTCTCCGCGCCGTGCAATCCCCATCGGGGACATCCCACTAGAGGCGCTGCCCCCTCGACCCCCACGAGGGGCAATACTCCCTCGTATGCTTTTAAAAGTTTCGTTTACTTTATCTTCCATACTCCACCTTCATAACGAATATGTGTTGTTGCTTAATTATAAACTAGCAAAGTTTTTTTTTTAGTTAAATCATTACCATCCTTGTTTCTAAATTTCAAATGTTTTTGTGAACTTAATTTGGGAATTTCTACCATGACCAACATGATCTTCTTAATGACAAGAAGCACATACTCATGATCAAAATTGTTCGTGATCATAGCAGGTTAAATGTACGGATTCTTTAACCATTCACATGTAATACTTTTTGTTACTTTCAGTTATAAAACCAGTAATGCCTTAGTCGATTACTTTTTGTGACACCATCTTTCGCTTCTCCCTATGTACTTGCAAAGACTAATATACAAATGAGTATACCTGTAAATTTTTTCATCTTTATACTTTTCATCTATTATTATCATTAAGTAAAGTACATCACTAATTTCTATGCAAATAATAGAAACTTTTTTCCATTTTTGTAGAGACCAATTGAAGCTCAGAACTTCAAGGATTATCAGATAATATTTTTCATTATTAAATTTTACTAATTATTATGTTAGATAAAAACTTACTGACCTTTTACAATACCATTAATATGATACACTAATATTACCTTAAAAATACCAAAGCCCGTATATTGTACGGGCGCACGACTAGTATTATAGATAAGTATATAAGGTTTGATTTTTGACTTAGGTCGCCTTTGGCTTCCGCTTGGCTGTGATACGTAATAATTGGGTTATTGGAAGGAATATGGGGCGTAGGTAGGGGATGTGGTTATGGGCTATTTGGATTGTGGGTATGGGTTGAAGGAATATAATGCCCTGGATTGAAATCGATCAGCATCAGCAAAGAAAAAGATGACTGCAACTTTTTTTTTCCCCACAACTAAGGACTACTTCCTGGTGAACAATTCCGGCCTACACAGTAATAGAACTCTTTTTAGTCTCGCTAAAGCCCGAATGAACTTCTTTCTTGCTAGCTAAGTTGTTCCTTACGGTTGCTGCTGATTTTTTTATTTTTTTTTTACCCTTTTTCTCTTCTAAGAACTGGAAACAGTAACCATCTAAACAAAGCAGTAAACAGCTTGCTTCTTGCCGGAAGATTTGTTCCTTGCAGTTGCTTCTGCCCCTTCATTTCTTTTCTGTGTTTGAATATGGTTTGAGGGCTGGCGGTTTGGAATTATGCGTCGGTTTTAGCGGTTAAAGTTGGTAACAGGTGTAAAGGGTGGTGGCGGGTTGTTTGGATTTATGTATGGTTTGTGGGTGGTTGGTGTGGAGGGTTTGGATGGCTGCTGCTGCAGTAAAGTCTAGAACTTGAACACCTATCATAACTCTATGAAATTTGTTTGGCCGAAGGAATACGAATTGCACTTCGACCAAATTGATGTAGGAAGTGACAAACAAAGAAATTATGGAAGAATGGTTAAGGGAAGGAAAAGAAGAAGAAATAAGAGAGAATAGAGAAATTGGAGGAAGAAAATATGAGTTTATTAAGTCTAACTGTTACAATGAGCCCTCTTTATATACTATTCAAGCAACCAAATTCAAGGAAAACAGTTAAAAAAATAAAATAAAATACTACAAAATCTCTAGAATAAAACCCCTAATTACTGTTTCCTAAAATAAGTATCTAAATTGAAAAGTCTTCCCTATAATATATCTACTAGGATCTCCATCAACAAGCAAAAGAATCATTTATACACATGCAGAAGACATTGCATTATGTCACATGAAGATCCCAGTCAAATTTCAACCATTTTCTCATGAAATGAATTTAATCTGCTAGGAAGAAGATGATAAGATGCATTGCACAGAAACAAATTTTTCTAGAACAATAAGAATGGAATCAAGAAGATAGATCTTACTTGGAACAACAGAGGTTTGGTGAAAGCCAACATTCACAACAATTCCTGAAGTTCTTCTTGCGGCAAACAAAGCTAAAGTTGCCTATTCTTCAAAAGATAATAGATTAATACAAAAATAGAAATCATGCTGCCAACAATGATAATTGTTCAGTGCGATCAGTCTACAGAAAATCCTCGAGTGAAATCTTGAAGCATCTTCTATTATATTGTTTCCAATTTTTGTGAAATTAACATTCTGACAGTTTGCATTGCATAACAAAACTCAAGACTTGAAAAGGAAATTTTCGTGTGAAAATGATGCTATATTAAAGGAGTCTGAGCTCCAGATTACATAGGCTTCTGTAGCTCACATGAGATCAAGCCGATTAGCCAGTATAGTTAAAGATCAAATTATCTCCCAGCTACGTACAAGGTAATATCATCAGGTGTCTAGCTTTAAATTAAGACCAATTGTCAAATAGCAGGTGCCCAGCAAAATTGGTCCTTACCAATACGTTTTTTTTTTAAAGGGTCATTACCAATACGCTATTAGGTCTTTCAACAAACTTGATTTTAGGGAAGTTAGTTGTTAATGGATGAAGAACTAAGAAGACATTTTAGGAGATAATTTTTCTTGTTAACTATCAATTAGTTATTTTTCGTTTATCTATTTCTCCTATGTAATCTATAGTCTATAAATAGTCCATTGTAAATCATATTTGATATATCAATGAAAAAAGATATTACATTAATTTCTCAAATTCTACAAAATCGCATAAATATCTTTCTACTTTTACTGAGCAAATGGAAACATGTAAAACTAAAAAAAATCAAAATTTTAACTAAAAAAGCGTGTCGACCCGTGCATGTCCTCATTTTGATAAATAACTACCTAGATATTAACACATCAAATATCGAAAAAAGACAGCCAATTTTGTTTTTTCTTTTCCTCTTGAGAAAAGGAGAAAATGAAACGAATGAATTCTGATATAAGCCTAGTCAACTGCTAGTATGGCAGCTTTTGGAAGCACTTAAGCTGCCAAGTAGCAGCTAATCCAAGTCATCTGTAATGGAGGATATGATATCATATATGTATTTAGGAAATAGACAAGCAGGAGAACCAAATTGTTAGACGATGTTGCTCTACTAAAGATGACGCACAGTGTACTAGCATTGCTGCTGATGGGGTTAAGGTCAAATTTTTCTTCAGTCATGAATTAGTAACCGAAGACATGTCGTCATTTATCGTACGAGCATCTCTAATTCTTAGGTTTTCAAGTGCTACCTGAAAGAATTCTCTAGGGCATAATGAAGAGATGTAGAATGGACACTACCTGATTAACAACACAAACAGCGGGAACATTCATATCAAATAATGTAGAGTAGATGGCTTCCTTCAGCTGTCTTGTATAAGCTTTTGCAGACACAGTATCTGAACAGTGATGATAAGAAAGAGAGACATACATGTTAAGGGTAAAAATACATCAATAGGGATTCGAGACGTCATTAACCATTTGATATAGTATTCAATATATACGTTTATCCTTCATCATTTCTCAAGTTTCGATGGAAATCCTCTACCAGCGCAAGTATAAAAGTACTAACAAACACATAAGGTTTTGAACTACTCCTATTAACAAAGTTGACATTTTAAGATTGACAAAAGAATGCGGAATAATTTCTGTAAATTCGTTCGTTTCTATTGACAAGGAATATGTATATATATTGTACAATCATTGAATATATAAGGAAACTAAATAAATCTAATTCCTAAAAATATGTTTTATTCCAAATACAAATCCAACCATATATGGTAACAACCATATATGGTAACATCCCCCCTCAAATTGATGCGGGGAGATCAACCAGCAGCAATTTGCCAACAAGGAATTGATGTCGCAGTCGAGTCATTGCTTTTGTGAAAATATCGGCCACCTGAAGATCAGAAGAAATGTAGGGAAGGGATATTATTTGATCCATCAAAGTGTCACGAATAAAGTGACAGTCAACCTCAATATGTTTGGTGCGTTCATGAAAGACGGGGTTTCCGGCAATTTGAATAGCACTAGTATTATCCACATGGAGAGGAGTATGAGAAGTTTGAGGAAACCCAAGCTCCCCCAGAAGACCACGTAACCAAATAATCTCTGAGCAAGCAGTAGACATAGCACGATACTCAGCCTCAGTAGATGATTTAGAAACACGATCTTGTTTCTTACACTTCCAAGATATCAATGCACCACCTAAAAACATACACCAACCCGTAGTAGAACGACGTGTATCCGGACAACCAGCCCAATCAGCATCACTGTAGGCTAAGAGCTGAAGAGAAGACCCTTTAGGAAAAAACAACCCACGAGTAGGTGACCCACGTAGATAGCGAACAATACGACGAACAGCCGCAAGATGAAGATGCCGAGGGGAAGTCATAAACTGGCTGACCTGATGGACGGCGTAAGAGATATCTGGGCGAGTGGTGGTCAAATAGATAAGACTCCCAACTAGACGACGATATAGAGTAGGATCCTCTAGAAGATCCCCTTCATCTTTCCTGTACTTTACATTGACCTCCATAGGGGTATCGACGGAAGAAGAATCCTCCAAACCAGCCAATGCAATAAGATCGTGAACATATTTATGCTGGTTTAAGAAAAGACCTTGATCTCGATGATGAACTTCGAGGCCCAAGAAGTATGTGAGCTGGCCAAGATCTTTCATGTGAAAAGTGGCATGCAATAACTGTTGAAGCTCAGAAATGAATCGACAGTCTGTGCCAGTAATGATAATATCATCCACGTAAACTAACAGAAGTACAATACCCAAGGCAGATGTGTGGAGGAAGAGAGAAAAATCATACTGACTTTGTGTAAAACCAAAGGAAATGAGTGTGCTACGAAACTTCTCAAACCAAGCCCGAGGAGCCTGCTTGAGCCCATACAGAGAACGTCGCAGGCGACAGACGTCACGAGGAGAAGTAGTAGTCATACCCGATGGAAGTTTCATATAAATTTCCTCGTGAAGATCACCATGAAGAAAGGCGTTCTTCACATCCAACTGATGGAGCGTCCAAGATTGGGAGGCAGCAATAGCTAAAACTGTCCGCACTGTGGTCATTTTGGCGACAGGAGCAAAAGTCTCATCATAATCAACCCCATATTCCTGTCTATTACCCAGAGCTACAAGGCGAGCTTTGTATCGATCTAAAGAGCCATCAGAACGAAGTTTCACAGAGAAAACCCACTTACTCCCAATAGGTTTCACTGTAGGAGGACAAGGAACAACATCCCAAGTATGATTCTCCTCAAGTGCCTGAAGTTCTGCTGTCATTGCATTCTGCCAACACTCATGTTCCATGGCCTGTTTATAAGAAGAAGGGATGGAAATAGCAGATAAAGTAGCTACAAGAGAGACGGGAGAGGAGAAACCATACCTATCAGGTGGTCGAGAAGGACGTGCAGACTTACGAAGACATGAGGGAACCGCAATAGGATCAGGTGCCGGGAGGAGATCGGGAGGGGGCACATAAGGAGCAGCATCAGACTCACGATTACGTCGTTCATAGACAAGCCCAGGTTTAAACCGTACCACAGTAGTAGGAGAATCAGAGAAGGTAGGCAGGACAGAGAGAGATGCAGATGGCTGCGCAATATGAGACTGAAAAAAATATTGGTTTTCAAGAAAAACCACATTCCTAGAGATACGGATACGTTGAGCATGAGGATCATAACAAACAAAACCCTTTTGAGAGACAGCATAACCAAGGAAAGCACACTGAACAGATTGAGCAGTAAGCTTATGACGCTCATGAGCAGGAAGATGTACGAAACAAATACAACCAAATGTACGCAGATCAGAGTATGACGGTGAATGTCCATACAACTTAAAGAATGGAGAAACGTGATTTAAAGTGGGAGAGGGTAAACGATTAATTAAATGAACTGAAGTAGAAAGTGCTTCACACCAAAATCGAGAAGGGGCAGATGATTCAAGTAAAAGGGTTCGCACCATATCAAGAAGGTGACGATTCTTTCTCTCAGCAACACCGTTTTGCTGCGGCGTCGAAGGGCAAGAACGCTGGGAGATGATACCCTTAGTTTGGAGAAAGTTCTGAAACGCATTGGACATATATTCCCCCCCAGAATCAGAACGCAAGATCTTTATGCCACTAGAAAATTGAGTCTCAAGAAAAACAAGGAAACGTTGAAATACGGAAAAGACATCTGCTTTGGCCCTCAAAAAATAAACCCAAGTAAAACGACTGAAATCATCAATAAATGTAACAAAGTACTTGTATCGGGCATGAGAAATAATAGGTGCAATCCCCCAAACATCACTATGTATAATATCGAAACATTTGGAGGCACGGGATCCATGAGAGGGAAAAGGGAGAACTTTACTTTTGCCAATTTTGCATGCAACACAATCAAAAGAAAAATCGGAATAACATGTCTTATTACCCAATAGATTGGAATGAAATAAAGTACGAAGTACATCTGAGTTTGGGTGGCCTAAACGTTTATGCCACAACTTATTATCAGCACTAATAGCATTACATGCGAATGAAAGTAAAGGAGAACGAGGTGAAGGAGAAATATCCAAGGGAAAGAGTCGTCCTACTTTAGGCCCCGTCGCGATCATCTTCCCGGACACGGGATCCTGCACAACACAACCAGAACGAGAGAAATGGACATCATAATTACTATCAACTAATTGACCAACCGAAATTAAATTTGTAGAGAGGTTACGAGATACAAAAACATTAGTTAAGGAAGAGGAAAGATCACCAACAGCGCTAATAGGCAGAGAACTACCATTAGCGGTGTGTATTTCTAGATTACCACGATATTTTTTGACATTGGAAAGGGGAATATCGGAGTTGGTCATATGATTAGAGGCTCCGGAGTCAAAGAACCATGGCTTAAAAGAGGGTGCGTGAGTACCTGAGATGCCAAAAGCAGAGAAAGCAGAGTTGATCATTTGTTGTACCATTTCAGGGGTAAGAGTGGACACAGGAGCAGGAGTAGGAACATCATGCGAGGCAGCAGGAAATGTTGCAAAACTCGAGGCACCAGTGGAGGCATGATAGGCAGCAGTCTGTTTCCTTGTAGGTCGGATGGGACAAACAGTGATGTGATGACCTGGTTCCTTGCAATAATGACAGGCTTTCTTAGGACAATTTCGAGCAATGTGACCAAAAGCTCTACAGTTATGGCACTGAATAGCACGCATGTCTCGACCCTTATTCCTCCCATGTGCTGCATAAGCCATAGTAACAGGACCACTAACAGTATCCCTATGCTCCATGGTAGCCTGGGTAAGGATACGTTGCTCCTCACGAAGAAGTTCACCCACACAAGTATCCAGAGATGGAACAGGATGACGATTCATCAAATTAGATCGCACAGCCTCAAAATCGGGACGTAGCTTCATCAAGAATTGGTCCCTCTTACTTGTTTCATGCACTGATTGAACAGCAGATAGAGCTGTAGCTGGAACATCAGCATAAACAATATCCGAATATTCTGCCCAAAGATTTTGAAAACCGGAAAAATATTCTTCAATTGACAGACTTCCTTGTGTAAAGTGAGCCATTTCATACTCCAACTGAAAACGTCTAGCGGTATTGTTTTGTTTGTAAACCTTGCCAAGATAAGCCCACATATCAGCAGCAGATTTGTAAGGCCTTAGATTGAGAATGAGTTGAGGTTCGACCGAACTAAGGATCCAAGTCATAACCCGAGCATCCTTGATTTCCCACTTCGATAAAGCATCGACATCGTTTGGAGCCGGATCACTTCCATCGAGATGACCCCATAATTCCTTGCCTTTGACAAATAGTTGAAATTGGAACTCCCAAGCCGAGTAATTTTTTCCATTAAGCCGAATAAGAAAGGAATCTAACTTGTCAGATGACATGATAAATTAAATATTCAACCCAATAAGGAGAACCCAAATTAAATAATCAAGTAGAGGCCCAAAGAATTAAAGAACCAAGAGGAGGCCCAAATGAAATACCCAATAAGAAATTTTGGGCCCAAATAATTAAACAACCAATACGAGGCCCAAAGAAATACCCAAAAGGAAAATTGGGCCCAATAATTAAACAACCAATACCAGGCCCAAATAAATACCCAAGCCGGCACAGGACCTTGAGACGACCAGGAAGGCTGAAGAACCAAGGAAGTCGGAAGCCTGAAGAACTGAAGGAAGTCCGACACAGTCACGAAGAACCAGAGGAAGAGCGACAGGCGAAGGCTCAAGAAGCCCTAGAACCACCGTCCACGCTGACCAACAGAAGAACAATCGAGGCGCAGAATCCAGTGAAGACGTCGCGAGTGAGCACTCGCCGGTATCTGAAACCCGTAGAAGACGACCTGAATTCGGAAGGCACCGTACCAACGACCACCAACGACCAGCCCCAAAACAGAATCAAGAAGGTCCGATCGAAGAAAAAATTCACAGCCGGTAAGTTCCAAACCGTGGCTCTGATACCATGACAAAAGAATGCGGAATAATTTCTGTAAATTCGTTCGTTTCTATTGACAAGGAATATGTATATATATTGTACAATCATTGAATATATAAGGAAACTAAATAAATCTAATTCCTAAAAATATGTTTTATTCCAAATACAAATCCAACCATATATGGTAACAACCATATATGGTAACAAAGATATGACCTAAAGACCCAACATGGTATCATACCCCAATAGGCTCAAACAAGCGATTCTATCCTTCTAAAACTCAAATGTGAATTCGGATTCCTGGTGTGCTCAAAGGAGACATCATCTTGCAGGTGTGTAAAAATCCAACATTGGTTAAATATAAATATGGTAACCAACATATAAAATCGTGGTCTACTCCTTTAAAAGTTTATATATAAGATGGGGTTGTACCTCAGCAACCAGCTGAAAACTCATTAGTCATTACCTATTTGTGAGCAGTACAAACCAAAAAAGTTCAGATGAGAATTTAATATAGACTTCTTATCCAGAAATTAACTAACTTATCCCCCTTTTCAATTATGTAACTCCTTATCCAGGATGCAAATCTCTGGATGTATGCATGATTTGAAACAACGAAAGAAATTAGAAAAATGTGTTGAAGATCTGAGAAGAAAAGCCAGGGACTGGACAGCAGTGGCACAGTTTTTTCTTTTTTTTCTTTTTTAAGGTCACAAAAGTATTGTGTTCCATTAGAAAACTGTGAACTAATATAGCATAGAAACATTTGATAAACTTTAGCAAACATAAAATTCAGAATAAATGGATATAACCTAACCATCCCGATGACAAATTGGAACTGATACAACAATTGGTTGTGTATATGTTTTCACCTGCATCCTGCACATCACCGTAGTCTTAAATAAATCACAAAGAAAAAGAAGGGCAGGAAGATGAAACCATTATCAAGTCCAAATGCAATTTAATAAATGAAAATTTTATGCCATTCGAGCCACGCCCATCCTAACATTCAATTTGCTAATTAAGAATGTTTTAATATATGGTGATGAATTATCATCATATTAGCAAATCAAAGAGTAGAACTAGGCTTTTAACATTCTCAATGGAAAATTTTGTTTGTGTTTGTGTCCATGCATTATATGAGGCACTAAAAGCCAGGATGGATTCCAAAAAAAATACAAATAACATAAAGAACCAACAGTGATATTAAAAGACAAACCTGCTGCAAATTGTTGAAAAAAAATGTCCAAGTCTAGAAGGCATCAGAGACATAATGTTACCAAATTCCTGTTTATCGAAAATAATCAAAACAAATGTTGGGAAGCAGAATCCAAATTGGTCAACAAACAAGTGAACAAACATCATATGCTTTAAAGAGCATGAAGTTCCGAAGATTAGCAACAGTTACTCCAGAAAACTCCTGCATTTCTAACAAGAAGCAGCCTCACCATAAATGTTGCTGACCGCCCAGACGGAGAGGAGTACTTGCTCCAACCATATTTGCAATATCCAGAACCACCTTTAATTAAAAATAAAAGAATGTAGTTCAAAATATGACATTAAATCAGAAAACTCTTTGACCATAAAAGGACTTACCTTTCACTTTGACTAGAAGAAAATGAAAATGAGAAGAGAAGAGGAAGCAGTATGAACAATGGCGAAAAATATTACTTTAAGAGTGGGAGTGGGAAAAAAGGACAATTCTGATAGTCCTCTCCTGCTATGTCTCCACTTATTATCTCTTTCATGTTTACACAGGGTTTAGGAGCAGGGATATCAAAATAAAAGAAGTAGGATTAAGGACAAATATGGGCGGGGGGTGAGAAGTTTTGTATATTCATCTTTTTCTTTGGCTAGAAAAAAATGCTCAAGCGAATTAAAATAAAATTTTCCTGAAACCAAACACACTCAATTTTTCACAAACAAAAAGACTGATACTTAAGCTGACTTTCTAAGTTTGAGTATAAAGTGAAAAGGCAAATTTGAAAGAAATAATGTAAGAAAACCAAGCTATAGATACACACCATCAATTATGACAGCTCCAGGGACCCGTACACGTTGACCATAAATATGCATAAATGACACTTGAGCTGCCTGACCGGCGAACGTTCTGCATTGACATGATGCACTATTAGGAAAAGTTGTGTGTTTCTGGTAATCCACCCCCACCCTCTCTCTCCTGTTTTTCACTTTCTATCCCTCAGGAAGATGAGAGGTTGCATTCACAATCAAGTAGGTGTTAGAAAAGTGTGAATATACATATTCAAATAAGGAAGAGACTGATCTCCAATTGCATCAAGAAGGTCATTAGACTTGCAACTTGCGTGCATACAAAAATGTGGGAGACCCATTAGTGTGAATATACATATTGAAAAGTATAATATCGTACTGAAGTGGATAACCGGATCGCAAGTAAATTTCGGCAAAGAAAATAGAGTCCCAAGGCTCCTGCAGACTTTGTAGAAAATAAATCCAAAGCTTATTATCCGATATAATAAATTTCCAAGATTTACACACTGCTCTCAGCTTCGCCGACTCTTTGGGGCCGAGTATTTTCAGAATTTGCACGAAAATATCCAGCGGAATCCGATCAAATTCACCTGTCGTTGTAGTTTGTATATACATTATCTGATTGAACCGATCCAAGTCCTCTATGATGTTCGGGTCGGAGCTCGAGCTCGAACCCGAACCCGAACCGGAGAGCTGAGAAACGGTTCCCAGAACCTTGCGAAGCAGCGTGGCCATGGCGGATTCAGATTGAGCGCTTTGGTTTTACTTCTGGAATTGTGACAATTATGCAAAATGGTTAAGAGAAATTTGGATGGATGGGGTTTGGTGGGAAAAGGTATCGAGTGAACGTCAAAGCGCCAGGGAGAATGTTCTCGTATTGACGCGTGTCACGTGTAACAGCCAGATCATTCTGGTGCCACTTCAGCAAGTTGAAAATCTGCCTATTTTCAAACACGTGTTATTTCGATAGACTGCTGACCATCGGATCAGCTTCAGCTGATAGCATTATTCAAATAATTTATACGAAAATTTAATTGGGTTAATTTCACAGATGGTCATTGAAGTTACCTGAAATTTCAAAACGGTTACTGAAGTTTCAAATTTTCAAAAACTGTCCTGAGTTTTCAGATTTTTTGACCAAGTTTGAGGCAATTTTTCGACAACTTCCGACCACTAAAATCGTCGATTTCGGATACCGTTGGAAAGCTCACGATATCCTCTTCAATTACCACCAAAAATGTCCCCAAAACTCCAAGTGATTCGGCTGAAATAAACCCACGAAGTCAGCAATCGAAAATTGTGAAAATCTGTCCATATTTTCAGATTTTTGGGGCAAGTTTGAGGCAATGTTTCGGCAACTTCTGACCATCAAAATATTCGATTTCGAATACCGTTGGAAAGCCCACGACGTCCTCTTCAATTACAACCAATAATTTCCCCAAAACTCCAAGTGATTCGACCGGAATAAACCCACGAAATTAGCTACCCAACTATATCGGTGAATAATCTCTTAAATCTTTTATTTAAAAATAGTTCCAAAAAAATGTACTTCTAAAATAAAAAAGTGTATCTTTGTTAAGCATTCATCAATTCAATGTTTCACATTACTTATTATTTGTAAAAGTATAAAACTATTCTTCGTTTAATATACATTACAATATAAAGAATTATATTGTTGAAAAGATGGTCAAATCAAATGAAAATATAAAGAAGTATTGCGCTTGACCAAGGGAGGGAAAACAATTAAGAGAAAACAAAAAGACAGAATCCGCATGGACTTGGGTTTTGAACCCGACGTGAATCGAACACGCAACCTTCTGATCTGGAGTCAGACGCGCTACCATTGCGCCACGGATCCGCGGATATTAATTGCATTTCATGAAATTTATATATTTTATATATACGAAATGGCCTGAAATCCCTCCTCCAAACCACCGCTCCACCACCGTGACATCCTTCTCTGCGGCCAAATCTCCTAGGTTTTATACCTCTCAACAACAGCCTTTTAGCCAGTTGCAGTGATCCAGATTTTTTCTTGCAAAACCTTCAAGCTTTTCTTGAATGCTTCTGGTACCAATCCTTTTTCTTTCCGATGTTTATTTTGACGGAAAAAATGAATGATGCTAAGTGTACCTCCTATGGGTTACATCTTACTGTACATTGGGTGGAAATTCAAAAAGTGTTCAGTGAAAAAGTGTGTGTGTTTTTTTTTTTTGAACTGTCCAATCATGTATGACACAATGTAAAAAATGATGTAAAGAAAGACGTACATATAGCATGATTGAAAAAAATTTATTGTGTAGTTGACATAATCACATTCAAATAAAATATAGCTATCGATATTAAAAAAATATTTCTGTTAGCTCAGTTAAGATTTCATTTGAGAGGAAAAGAAAATAAGTGGCATTTTACCTAATGTTGGAGTTAAACAAGCACAGTTACGAGTCGAGATAATAATAACAAAATTCAAAAAAGTGCGTTCACTTCAATTTCTTTTTCTACTTGTTATATCCAATCCCAAGTAGTCGAGTATACTGATCGGACCTATAATTAGTGTTTAAAGAGTCGATATGCTGTATTGACAAATTAATTCGTCCGATATAACAATAATATTTTAAATTTTATATAATGTTGTCTAGTACTACATGGGTGCTACATGTGCTTGACACGGGTAACTTAACAACAATAAATATAATTAGATAAGGAAAAAAAAAAAAAAAAGGACAAAGTTTGTTTGATGTCCAATATAGTTTTATCCAGTAGTATGTAATGCAGGTAACATCCTTAGAGCTTGTTTGGATAAATTATAATGTTATAGAAATGAGAATGGACAAATGAGTTTTAGTTGTTAGTCTTACGAGTGATTAACATTCATATTTGACTTTAACAATTAAATTATAATGTTTCCCAAACATGCATTCAATGCCTTTCCTATCTCGCTCCTCGTATACTAAGATTAAACATGAGAACTGTACACGAACTATATATTAGAACAATACGCGAACACAATTTTTACGTTTTCTTGATAAAATATCTACAAAATAAAATGACATTACACAGTAGTCAGAAACCCTTCTGATATTTGCTTATTCAAACATATTTGACTGGGTAAATTGGACAGAATCACTTTAACAAGAAAAAAGAAATTAAAAAATACATAGAAGGCTAGAGCGTAAAGATGTAGGCCTCAAATGGTATCCTAGACCAGATGGATTCAACGTGCTAATATTGTCTATTGTATTATCGTGTCAGGTTTAATATTGTACGCGGACACACGCCAAAAGAGTACAAGGAGGTAGAATACGACATAGTTAAGAAATGAAGAAAAAAAGCAAGATAGTTGCTGATTGTAGTGTCTAGGCTGCCTTTTAAAACATCAACTTGTACCAAATCCCAGATAATGAAACTAAGATCAACATACAAAATTTGCAATCATAAAATCATCACACTAAAGTCTGAATTAGCTTGTAAGCTGAAATTGCTCGAGGATTAAACAGAAGATGCATAATCAAAATTAACTGCAAAGTTCAGACTCAATACCGGCTTCATCCTCCAGTGGAGGCACCTCGTTGAGATCAAAATCCAGAATTCTATGATATTTATGGGCGAATTGTTCGGTTTCGTCATCTACTTGCGCAGTGGCAGTCGAAAGTCTTTCATCCTCAGAGGCTGCAAACGAAGATTGATCAATGGAGTTGTAATTAGTAGTCTTGTACATGTTATGGCTGACCCTATGACCTCCCAATGCTTGGTGAGTTTGGAAGAACTTGTGGCAGGTAATGCACCTGTACTTATCGTGAAGAGGCTCTGTAGTCACTCGACCAGCATATTTCAAGGATTCAAGATCACTCAATCTCAACTTTTCCCTTCTTTTCTTATTCTCGATTATCGTTTTTGCATTAGCACTTTCACAATATTTGTGCTCTTGTTCTTCAATGCTGACGGATTTTTGACGAAAATCCCAAGTTTTTCCCTTTCTGCATTATGAATCGAAGAATTGTTGCTAATCTGCAAACCTTCAAGATTACTAGATCCCCTTTCCTCGTTTGGATTCTTCGATTCAAAAACATGATTAGTGATGATGTCATTTTCGATTCGCCTCGAGCACGACGACTGACATAAGACCCCTCTCCCAATTTGGGGACCTTAGTCCTCGGGTCTACAATGTCCTCGAGATTCCTCGAGGACTTGTTGCCCCAAATTGGCCCTAAAGTCATATCACTAGTCCTCGGGAAATATGAGTGCCCGAAATATTAACTTAGCCGTTCTCAATATGCTTCGTAATCAGGCAACACCGTTCCTCCTACAGAAAGGTGTCCTAACCCTACCCAGTTGCTGCTTCTCAAGGGTTCTAAGTCAAGAAGGAGTCTACCCTTGATGGTACTACTGAAAGGATAGAACAAGATGCCTATCCACCACATATCCCGACAATAATGCCTAAAATCAAGGCGATGAGTCCTACTAGGACTCCCCTACCTACCCCTATAAATATAGCGTTCTCGCTCACTTTTCAGGTACATTTTTACATATATTTTCCAGCATATATATTCTCCCTCTACTCTATCTCTGACTTAAACATCGGAGGGGCGTCGAGGCCAAATCTCGACGCCTTTGTTTCAAGTACCGGAAGATCTCGTTCGTACTCGTTCTCAGTCATCAAGCTCGAGAAAATCAGCAGATGCGATTTTTGGTAGCATCAATTAGTATCCCCAATTTCACTCTTAAATGTTAATGCATTGCTGTTAGTGGCCTCAGATTCAACGACTCTTTTCTTGTTTACTAGGCCACTCTCAAATTATTCCCCAAGAGCCAATGACATAAGATCAAGAACAACATCATATAATTGTTCATCCTCCGAGTCTGAAAACTCTGATGTGGCCCTTGTGTCCATCTAGCCTCTCTTCGCCGTCGGTGACAAACTACGAAAAGACTTGTTGCCCCAAATTGGCCCTAGAGTCATATCACTAGTCCTCAGGATATATGAGTGCCCAAAATATTAACTTAGCCGTTCTCAATATGCTCCGTAATCAGGCAACACCGTTCCTCCTATAGAAAAGTGTCCTAACCCTACCCAGTTGTTGCTTCTCAAGTATTCTAAGTCAAGAAAGAGTCTACCCTTGATGGTACTACTGAAAGGATAGAACAAGACGCCTATCCACCACATATCCCAACAATAATGCCTAAAATCAAGGCGATAAGTCCTACTAGGACTCCCCTACCTACCCCTATAAATACAGCGTTCTCGCTCACTTTTCAGGTACCTTTTTACATATATTTTCCAGTATATATATCTCCCTCTACTCTATCTCTGACTTAAACATTGGAGGGGCGACGAGGCCAAACCTCGACGCCTTTGTTTCAGGTACCGGAAGATCTCGTTCTTGCTCGTTCTCAGTCGTCAAGCTCGGGAAAATCAACAGGTGCGATTTTTGGTATCATCAATTAATATCCCCAATTTCACTCTTAAATGTTAATGCATTGCTGTTAGTGGCCTCAGATTCAACGACTCTTTTCTTATTTACTAGGCCACTCTCAAATTATTGCCCAAGAGCCAATGACATAAGTTCAAGAACAACATCATATAATTGTTCATCCTCCGAGTCTGAAAACTCTGATGTGGCCCTTGTGTCCATCTAGCCTCTCTTCGCCGTCGGTGACAAACTACGAAAAGACTTGTTGCCCCAAATTGGCCCTAAAGTCATATCACTAGTCCTCAGGATATATGAGTGCCCAAAATATTAACTTAGCCGTTCTCAATATGCTCCGTAATCAGGCAACACCGTTCCTCCTATAGAAAAGTGTCCTAACCCTACCCAGTTGTTGCTTCTCAAGTATTCTAAGTCAAGAAAGAGTCTACCCTTGATGGTACTACTGAAAGGATAGAACAAGACGCCTATCCACCACATATCCCAACAATAATGCCTAAAATCAAGGCGATGAGTCCTACTAGGACTCCCCTACCTACCCCTATAAATATAGCGTTCTCGCTCACTTTTCAGGTACATTTTTACATATATTTTCCAGTATATATATCTCCCTCTACTCTGTCTCTGACTTAAACATTGGAGGGGCGACGAGGCCAAACCTCGACGCCTTTGTTTCAGGTACCGGAAGATCTCGTTCTTGCTCGTTCTCAGTCGTCAAGCTCGGGAAAATCAACAGGTGCGATTTTTGGTATCATCAATTAATATCCCCAATTTCACTCTTAAATGTTAATGCATTGCTGTTAGTGGCCTCAGATTCAACGACTCTTTTCTTGTTTACTAGGCCACTCTCAAATTATTCCCCAAGAGCCAATGACATAAGATCAAGAACAACATCATATAATTGTTCATCCTCCGAGTCTGAAAACTCTGATGTGGCCCTTGTGTCCATCTAGCCTCTCTTCGCCGTCGGTGACAAACTACGAAAAGACTTGTTGCCCCAAATTGGCCCTAAAGTCATATCACTAGTCCTCAGGATATATGAGTGCCCAAAATATTAACTTAGCCGTTCTCAATATGCTCCGTAATCAGGCAACACTGTTCCTCCTACAGAAAGGTGTCCTAACCCTACCCAGTTGCTGCTTCTCAAGGATTCTGAGTCAAGAAGGAGTCTACCCCTGATCGTACTACTGAAAGGATAGAACAAGACGCCTATCCACCACATATCCCAACAATAATGCCTAAAATCAAGGCGATGAGTCCTACTAGGACTCCCCTACCTACCCTTATAAATACAGCGTTCTCGCTCACTTTTCAGGTACCTTTTTACATATATTTTCCAGCATATGTATTCTCCCTCTACTCTCTCTCCGACTTAAGCATCGGAGGGGCGACGAGGCCAAACCTCGACGCCTTTGTTTCAGGTACCGGAAGATCTCGTTCGTGCTTGTTCTTAGTCGTCAAGCTCGAGAAAATCAGCATGTGCAATTTTTGGTATCATCAATTAGTATCCCCAATTTCACTCTTAAATGTTAGTGCATTGCTGTTAGTGGCCTCAGATTCAACGACTCTTTGCCTGTTTACTAGGCCACTCTCAAATGAATCCCCAAGAGCCAATGACATAAGATCAAGAACAACATCATATAATTGTTCATCCTTCGAGTCTGAAAACTCTGATGTGGCCCTTGTGTCCATCTGGCCTCTCTTCGCCGTCGGTGACAAACTACAAAAAGACTTGGTTGAATCAATTGTTTGATTTCCATCAGTATCAGTCAATGAATCAATCTGATTATCAACATTTTCAAGTTCAATCTTAGACAATGAGCTGTTTTTGGATACTGTAGGTGGCTGAATTCCCCTCCAATTCCTCTCAGGATGTGCCCTCATGTGCCCGCACAACGACTTCAGAGATGGAAATTTCTTCCTACAAATTGAACAAATCAGCTTCATATAATGCTAATTTTTCAGAAAACCAGATTCACAAAATTCATCATCTTCTCGTAGACGTTTCTTGGACTTCATGGGTTGATTCACTTTCTTCTTTCTTATAAAACTCAGATCTTTCTTTGCCTGAACGTGAATTCTCGTGTGAGCTCCCACAGCTTTACCTGAGCAAAATGCTTTATTATATAGAGGGCAAAAACTTTTTATCTTATCCTTCTCTTCAGTGCCAATAGTCTGATCATTTTCTTCCATGCCTTGCTTCGGCTCCAACTCAGCCAAGATGGACGAACCTCGCAGAGGAACTCTCAGATTTATCCACAGCTTCTTTTCTCCCAAAACAAATCCACAAACCTCAGATTTCTCATGCACTTTATTCATTGAGTGAGAATGAATATCTTCCCTCCGTGAGAATCAAGAATAACAGAGAACAACCCCAGCTGACTGTCTATAATCTATATATATACAGCATTATTTATATAAAGGGAAAAAGGATAGAAAATGATCTCTGAGAGTGGTTTAAAGAAAGTGAGCGCTGAGATTTTCTACAAGAAAAATATCGGAGATGGAGTAGGTACATAATGGTCCAAAAATGAACGAAACGAGAGAAGAATGTTTTTATTTCGTTAATTTATCATTACAACTTACAATCCCTTTTATAATACATTAATGGAACTAAAAAAGGAAAAAATAAAGTGAATAAGGGAAATATAAATTACAGCCTATAAACTATCAAGAATGGAAAGATTTTGATATCTTTCCATTATATCTGATTTCCTACACTCCCCCTCAAGTTGGACCGTAGATATTGATCATGTCCAACTTGCTAATGAAATCGCTGAAATGTTGTGGAGATAATCCTTTGGTAAGAATATCTGCCTTTTGCTCCTTTGTAGGGACATACACCATACAAATGACTCCACCTTCTACCTTTTCTTTGATGAAATGTCTATCGATCTCCACGTGTTTTGTTCTATCATGCTGGACTGGATTGAGTGAAATGTTGATGACTGCTTTATTATCACAATAGAGTTTCATAGGTAATTTTATTGCAACATTCAATTCCTCCAAGAGTTTCTGTAGCCATAGTCCTTCACATATCCCATGTGCAACTGCTCTGAATTCTGCTTCGGCACTGCTTCTTGCCACTACACACTGTTTTTTACTTCTCCAAGTAACTAAATTGCCCCATACAAAGGTACAGTATCCCGACGTTGATCTCCTGTCCTGTATCGACCCGGCCCAATCAGCATCTGTAAATATTTCTACTTCTTTCTTTTCACTTTTCTTGAAAAATAAGCCCTTCCCGGAGGTCCCCTTTAGATACCTAAGAATCTTGTACACTGCTTCTAGGTCAGTTTCCTTTGGTGAGTGCATGTGTTGACTTGCAACACTGACTGCAAAAGCAATGTCTGGTCTCGTGTGTGATAGGTAGATTAACTTACCAACCAGTCGTTGGTATCTGTCTCTATCAACCAAGTTACCCGTCGCCTCTGTTCTTTTCCCACAATCTATAGGCGTGTTGCTTGGTTTACACCCAAGCATGCCAGTTTCAGTCAGCAGGTCAAGAATGTATTTTCTCTGTGAAATACTGATACCTCTTTTTGATCTCGCGACCTCCATACCTAAGAAGTATCGTATCTGACCTAGGTCTTTTACTTCAAATTCGGAGGCAAGGCCTTTCTTTAATCTGTCAATCTCGGTTAAGTTGTTTCCAGTGAGGATTATATCATCGACATAGACAATCAGAATCGTTATATTTCCTCCCTCAGATTGCCGGAAAAATATAGTATGATCGACTGCCCTTGTTGGTAACCTTGATTCTTCAATACCTTTGCAAATCTGTCAAACCAGGCCCTTGGTGACTGTTTAAGACCATATAATGACTTCTTGAGCTTACATACCAAGTCTTTTCCACCTTCATTATTGAACCCAGGCGGTACTTTCATATAGACTTCCTCTTCTAGTTCTCCATTCAAAAAAGCATTCTTAATATCAAGTTGCTGGAGGGGCCAATCCAAATTGGCTGCTAAAGATAAGAGAACTCGAACTGTATTCAATTTTGCCACCGGTGCAAATGTCTCCAAGTAGTCAATACCATATGTCTGTGTGTATCCTTTGGCTACCAGTCGAGCTTTATACCGTTCTATTATCCCATCTGCTTTATACTTCACATTAAACACCCATTTACATCCAACTGGATTTTTACCTCTTGGTAACTTCACTAACTCCCAGGTTTCATTGTTTTTCAGTGCCCTCATTTCTTCCATAACAGCTTCTCTCCATTTTGGAACTTCCAAGGCCTCCTGAATATTTCTTGGGATTTCTGTATTGTCAAGAGTAGTGATGAAAGTACGAAATTTTGTAGCTAGAGTATTATAAGACACAAATTTAGAAATAGGGTGGAGAGTACACGACCGTGTTTGTTTCCGAAGGGCAATCGGTAAATCATCACTTGGAGATCCAGTGTTATCGGATAGAGTCTGATCAGGCCCTATCATCGGTTCTGACTCTTTTGGTGCTTCAGGTGCGAGAGTTCCCGTATGCTTTGAGTTTGGCCTTCTTGAGTAAACCATCACCTCCTTGTTTCTTTGGTTTCCTGCATCTCCCCCTGTATTCAAGTTTCCTTCTGTAGATGGCATATTAGATGTGATTTGTGCAGGATAGGTTGGGTCAGAGGGGGAGAGATCAAAGTTGAAAAATTCTTCAAGTAACCGCTCTTTACTCAGATTCTCCCCCTGAAGAGAGGGTTGTTTGAAGTAGGGTGTGGTTTCAAAGAAGGTGACATCGAGACTGACAAAAATTCTTTTTGTGGATGGATCATAACATTTATACCCCTTCTGAGTAGGTGAGTATCCAATGAACACACATCTAAATGCCCGAGGGTCTAATTTACTTCGCTGATGGGAGTGAATATGGGTAAAGGCCACACATCCAAACACTCGCAGAGGCAAATTGGAGTGAAGTCGAGTGTTGGGAAAGTGTGTTTGGAGTTTCTGAAGAGGTGAGCCAAAAGATAGGGTACGACTGGGCATTCTATTGATTAGATATGTGGCTGTTAGAATAGCATCCCCCCAAAAATGTTTAGGCATATTTGTAGTAAACATCAAGGCACGGGTCACTTCTAGAAGGTGCCTATTTTTTCGCTCTGCGATCCCGTTTTGTTGAGGGGTATTGACACATGAGGTTTGGTGGATTATCCCATGATTTTGTAGATAGTTTCGTAATGTGTCATTGATATATTCTGTGCCGTTATCTGTGCGGAGTATTTGGATTTGTGTTTGAAATTGGGTTTGGATCATTGTATGAAAATTGATGAACACGGAGTGGACTTCAGATTTTTCTTTTAGTAGGTAGACCCAACAGACTCGAGTATGATCATCTATAAAAGTAATAAACCATCTGGTATGTGTTCGACTGGGGGTCCGAGAGGGTCCCCACAAGTCACTGTGAATCATAGTAAAAGGTTTAGATGGTTTGTATATAGAATTTGGGTACGAAGTACGTTGGTGTTTCGCAAGTTCACAATTTTCACATTGGAAGTCCATAGAAATTTTATTTGAAAATATTGAAGGGATTACACGTTTCAAATATTGAAAATTTGGGTGGCCTAGTCTATAATGCCATAACAGAATTTCACTATCCCTAGAAACAGATGCAGACTCACAAATTGCAATTTGGCGTCGTTTACTCAGATCAGCTTCCTCAAAGTAATACAGTCCCTCACATTCTTTAGCACTGTCAATCGTCTTCCCCGATGAAAGGTCCTGAAAGACACAGTGAGACGGAAGAAATTTAGCAAAGCAATTAGAATCTCTAGTCAGTTTGCTAATTGATAACAGATTGCATGATAAATTTGGAACATGTAAGACAGATTCAAGGGTTAAAGAGTCAGAAATTTTGATACTCCCTTTCCCCGCGACAGATGAGAGGGAGCCATCTGCAATTTTGACTTTAACATTGCCAGCACAAGTTGAATAGGAAGAGAAAAGATGATATGCATCTGTCATATGGTCGGACGCTCCGGAGTCTATAATCCAGGAGATTTTAGATTTTGAAGTGGTAAATAAGGCTTTTAAGATATTACCTTTATGAGCTAGGGAGCTTGAAGGGCCATTAGGAAGAGACTGACCAGAAGCCTGAAGATTGGTGAAAATTTGGTAGAGTTGTTCCAATTGTTCGGGGTTGAATGCACCATTTTGAGCAGGACTGATTTTTGCCTCAGCTTGATATCCCCAACTCCTGGTGTTTTACCGTGGCTTCCAATCAGCGGGTTTTCCATGTAAGTCCCAACACGTGTCTTCTTTGTGTCCGGGCTTACGACAATGTTCACACCACGGTCGGCCACGTTGCTTTTGATTTGACCCATTTATTTTTGATGACAAGCCCAGAGATTCTGGCCCATTAATTTCAGGCCCAAAGCCCCTTCCATTTAAAAAACCCTTGGGCAGATTTTTCTCTTCACTTGGGCCTTTAATTGTTGGCCCAATCCTTCCACCACAGTAATTAGGCCCGTTTCCCTTCATCAAGAGGGCCGAAACTAAACCGGGATAAACGAAGAAGGCTGAAGCTGAAACCAGAGGCTGACGCTGAAATTAGAGGCTGAAACTGGCGACCAACACAAAATGGCGCTAAGGAGGCGAAGGGCGGCTGCTGAAATTGCCGGAAGGAGGCGCGCGACCGAAACCCTAGATCGCGCCGATAGAAACCGCCGGAAGAAGACGCGCGACAGAGACCTAATGGCGCGCGGTTGAAACTCGCGGGGTGGACTGGACGAGTGCAGAAACGGGTGGCGACTGAAACCCTAGGCTGCGACAGAGACGACTGCACCTTAACAGAACCCTAGCGGCATCGACCCTTCGAGGATGGCGACCCTAGCTGTAGCTCAGCTTTCCTGTGAGGACGGCGACTGCAGAAATTGTGACCCAAGAAAGTCGATTGAAGAAAAATCGACTGTAGAAGAAATCGACCGCTCTGATACCATGAACGAAACGAGAGAAGAATGTTTTTATTTCGTTAATTTATCATTACAACTTACAATCCCTTTTATAATACATTAATGGAACTAAAAAAGGAAAAAATAAAGTGAATAAGGGAAATATAAATTACAGCCTATAAACTATCAAGAATGGAAAGATTTTGATATCTTTCCATTATATCTGATTTCCTACAAAAGGACAAACTTCCAAGAAGATAAATAATATCATATGATTTTCTCTGATTTGGAAATGTAACTTTACATTAAGAATGTTTGCCAAGCTTAATAATAATCCAAACTTACATTTTAAGTAAATTCAGTTGTCAAACATATTTGAATACGACGACAAAATAAGTAACTTATTTCAAGTTTAAACAACAAAAAATTATTCCCTAGAAGTGAACTTAAAGTAAAATTTTTAAGCTCAGCCAACTACCTGAGGGAATGCAAAAGCTCCAGTTGTAGCTAGTGATTCATTTTGTCACAGCCAGTTGCTGCTGATGTATTTAACGGTAAGTGAAATGAATGGTAGAACAGAGAACTGCCAGAGTCATTATTTTCTTCCAACGCTGCTTGTCCATTATCATATACAGAGTACCATTGGAAATAAATTATCCCAACTCTTTACAAAATTATACAATTCTGAGATATATAAACTGCAGCTCAAAGTGAAACTTGAGTCATTCCTGTAAGAATTTGCTGGTGTCACACAAACCAGTGAGATAAATTTCTTATCGTGGCAATTATATTACAGAATCCATGCGTGGAAATTGGATAGTAAAAAATGAAAAAAGGGCTAATGAAAGCAATCTATGGGCACCATGAAGTAGAAAGTACTTGTATTCACCTAGAGTAAGATGGTGACTGATCCATAATATAAGTACAAATTCCACTTGATACTAGTAGGGTTTTGGCATGAAGCCATCCATGAATTTAAATAAAAGTACAAAAGAGAAAGGACTAAGACCTATCTTCGAGAATTATACATGGAGAAGAACGAGAAGAGTTAAAAGTGACACGGAAATAGTACCTCCATTATATAATCATAAGCTGAAAATCATTTATTGAACTGAATACATGGCACCTCCAATTTATCCATCTTAACTAGACCCTTAATCATTTTACTCAAATCCGAAGCTTGCAAACTACTGTGTGTAATCCGTGAGAAATTAATTGTAAAACGCTTTTAATTTCCTCAATGAAGCCCTGGCCTAATCTCATCCCACGTTGTTGCAACTGTAGAACCCTACTCCACCCAAACATTTGTAATGTCACTAAGTTGGAACAATGATCATATTCATACGACTCAAAAGATGCAAAAATAAATTAACCTTCATAATCTCATTACACTCCAGTGCCAGAGCCACATCCTGGATTGCCCTAGCTGCAGTAATCCATGCTAGGTTTAAATTTACCTAGGCCTAGCCCTTTCGTTATGTGCTATTCGACCATTCACAATTGCAAGGTGGATTGGGATTTGGGCCAGACTCCAGATTGAGATAACAACTGAGAAATATGGCCCTTCTTAAAATTAAGTGGGAACAGACCCGGTATAATTTGGTGATATCTGCAAAATAAAGAGTCCCATGATAATGATCAATATTACCAACTGCAAGAAGAAACACGCAATGTACTTCCACACCCTCTTCTGCAGTGTCATGTTCTCATCAGCACTAACAATATCTTCACAATAATTTTCCAAATTCTCAGCTTCTTTATTAAGTGTTGCAGCCTTGTTTTCAGCATCTTCAAGCCTGTTCAGAATCTGAGCTTGCTTAGAAGCCAGAGTTTTCTGTTTTGCTAAAAGACTCTGTTCATCCACTACAATGTTCGACTTTTGGATCATTCTTGATGTTATAAAATATTCAACTTCAGCTTCAATCCTTCGCTTAAAGAGGTCCTCAAGTGCTGCTTCTATGTCTCTTTTCTCCTTTGACTTACTATTTAAAATTGTTTCAAGCTGACTTTGCTTGGCTTTTTTCTTGTTGAGTGCATCGACGCTAGATTGCACTTGTTCGGCAGAGTTTGTTTGATAGAGTTCTGGACCGGTGGAAGTATACTCTGAAGGTAAGTCTTGAATTGAATCATCAACATGAAAATCTTCCTTTCTAATTTCCCTAAATTTTTTAACCTCTGCAGAGATATATAGAACCATTTAGTTAAATAAATGCATACGATCATAACAAACAATTTTGCTAAATAGTCAAGGAATTTTGCTGATCTACATAAGATGAATACAACAGGAGCTTCAGAACTATATAATTCATCTCCCCTGCAGAAGTTATATGTGTAGAGCTGAACAATATAGAACCCTTTAGTTGAGGTTGAACAACTACATATTTTATTCAATTGCAAAAAATAAGGTAACAGCAATATTGAACAAGTAGAATAGTATAGTTAATTTCCATCCTTCCACTTGAAATATATAGACAAAGAACATCATTACTGAACCTATATTCACAGCGTAGAGTACAATGTTAAATTAGCCTCCGTTTTGGGAGAATTTATATATAGGTAGAAATGAGTGGTGGATATTACTCGTGGATCCAGCGGAATGTGTGGTTGAAAATTGAGTTTGACAATTTATAAATGATATAAAAAATTTGCCAAACAGAAATACAAAGAAAAAAACAGTAGGAACTTACACAAAAATCTGTACTCACAATAACTGAAAAATAAAGATCTCTCAAAATGCCTTCTTGAACTAACTATTCAGAGATAACATCACAACCATCGGATAAATTTGATATTACAAATGCACCATGAAAGAAAAATTTGACCCCAAAGTATTCGAATGTTTGAATTTCCAACCTTCCGATAAACAACATGAAAGAAAATACAAGCTTCGCATTTTTTATATCCACAAAACCTAGAATGCTCACAATTTTACATCCCTCTACAGGTTTCAAACTTTCCTTCGTAGTTTCCCCTAGATGAAATTAAAGATCATTACAACTCTCAGAGCCCCTTTAAAAAAAATAAAAAAATCAGGCTATTTAAAACCACCATCAAGTTTACTGAAATTATAAATCCAAAAATAGAACACACAGAAAGTTATTGTACTAACGATCTAGTCATTACACAGCAAAAGTTTAGTAATATGCAAGAAAAAGAAAATACTTTTTCACACCATATTATTGTCAAATAGGGAAATGTCAGATGGACCGACCTCTTTCTAGTGCTTCTCGTGCAGATTGAAGCGCAGAGAGAGATTCAACCAGAGAATCGTGATCAGCTGCAGAGCCAGAGTTCTCACTTCTTTCTTCTTTAACCTCCAACGATGGATCATCGCCATTTTCTGCATCATAATCAACTGAACTTCCATTTTGCAGCCCATTGCTCATTGCAGAGTAAGTTCCCTGCATGAAGGAAAAGTTCGAGCTTCGCGAGTCAGATTCCACGCTGGAATGGGAGTTCTCTTTCTCGATTTTGTTCCGGCCCCATCTACCTCTAACCTTCTTACTGGTGTCGATGTGACCCTTTCTCTGCTGATCACGCTGCACAGGGTTGCTCAAATTCTTCCCACTCAGACTCGTCGTCCTGATTTTATCTTGCGGAATTCCTACAACCTTGGACATCTCATACCTTGAGTTTGGAGCACTGGCCGCTGTGGATGACTTGCTACTCAGATCCCCACTGTTCTCTGAATCCATTCTTGCAAAAAGGGTAGGTCCAATCACCAATCCAGAATCACCAAGCACAACAAAACCGTTTAAATTCCTCTCTGCATTAGTGGATGAAACATACCCCTTGCTCTTTTGCTTCATCTCCTCAGAAAATTGCATCCGTTTGCTTGAATTTGCACCTGGATTAGGCAAACTCTCTGTCAACATCTTGCCAGTATCAACAATATTATCCCCTCCCTTGTTGGCATCTCTCTTGATCCTTCTCCATTTCCTCAACCCATTCCCTTTTATCATCACAGGGGATGGAGGCACTTGTGATGTCACCTCAAGGGTAGGCGAATTAACTTCAATTCTCTTTCCCTTCATCCCATCCAAAAACTCATTCTTATCATTATTTTCCACCACACAGGACTCGTTGTTATGTATCTTGGTTTCATCAACATTACCCAACTTTCCCGAGGCAGAAATAGTCCTAGTTTCCCCATATTCCAGGACGGAAAACTCACTTTCCACATCCATTTACGCAACAATTCTACGGATTTTCCTATACTTCAAACTTATAAAGATCCCAAAAATAAAAAAAAATTATATTCAGATCAAGATCAGGAACAAGTTACTATCTTTCCGGCTCATGGGACTATACCAACCATCGAAAGATCTCCAGAACATTGACTTACTTCCCAGTTGGACAAATTCCAATTATTTCCCCGGGAACTCAATTCAATCCATTTCGAGAAGAAAGCAGAAGCAATAAAGTGGAGAGCGAAAGAAGCAATATTTGTAAATTTTCACAGGAACTTAGTTCAATGTTTTGCATTTATTTTCCATTTTAAAAAAATGTCACTTTTTCATCCAAATTGTTTGATTACTATTTTTTTTATGAAAAATATTTTTCATATTTCCTTAATTTTAAGAAAAACGTGTTATTCGAAAGAGAGTGGGTTTTTATTTTTCTCAAAATACGAAAATATTTTTTTAAAATATATTTTCTATATCGATCAAACATACTAACATAAATTAATACGGTGTACCTTGAGCTCCACAAATCAGCCTAAAAAAATTGGGTCGATAATTTAGGAAAATGGAAATGAAAACCCCGGATTTTGGTTTTGTGCCAGAATTTATAGCAGTAAAATTTGTTAAAGATAAAATCTCACGTCGAGAAAATATATACTAATTTATAAGATTTTGGATTATTCCTCTTGATAAGATTAACGTTTTAGATGGAATCTCAAATCTTATTATAATATTAGAGTCCATTAAATTTCAACGAGCAATTCGATCCGATTAAAACTCAAAAAAATGAGTATACAGATCTTGTGAGGCATGTTCAAAAATAAAATTTCATATTGATTAAAGATAAAAATATAAATCAATTTAAAAGAATTTGGACTAGAACAAAGAATCTTTTACAAAATTATTAGTAGTTGAATAACTATTCAATTTAAGGAGGAAATTAATAAGTGATACAAGGACAAACAGTCGGTGATGCTGACTGTGTGGCTGCTGATTTGGACCGCACATGACGCCACCTACTGCCGGTCAAGATTGATACTTTTTTAATTATGCCCCTATTTTTTCTACTATTGGGAAATATACTGCAAAAAACTATTTCAGAAAACTTGGGTGTTCCCATGAAATAGTATATTTTTCTTTGGGAAAATTGTAGCAGGGTCCCTAATTTTTTATTTTTTGCAGACTTTATTTTAATCTTTAATTTATGCCAACGAATGTCCCTAACCTTTCAGATATATGCACCAGAGTCCATTTAACCGTTAGTTGACCAAAAAATGTGAATTTTGACTAAATTAAAAAAGACAAAATGGTAACTTGATAATTACCAAACTAAACAAATGAACAAAAAACCAAAATCAGGGAAAAAAACCAAAAAAATTAAGAAAAGAAATAAAAAAGGGGTTTCTCGTTTAGCCGCCCCACCCCACTACCACTAGCATCGCCACCTATCGTTGATACCAACGCCAGAAATCCAATTATACACCACTGTCAATAACATCTTCTCACACCCATCGCCAAAGATCCAATCACATGCCCATCGTTATTCTACTGAATCCGTTTTTACTGACTCTTGTAAGATTATATTACAAAACATTTATGTTCCTTCTAGTCACACACCTATCGTGAGCCGAGGCTAAGAACTTGTCATTTTCTTCTATTTCATTCGCGAATAAAATCAGTCTTGAAACTAAAACGTTGTTTTCTGTGATTTCCAACCTCAGAATTTTAACAATCAACATATCAATTTACAGAAATGTCGAGGTGGGTTTTTGGTTTTAGGTATAGGCTTTAGGTGGTGGTGACAATTGGTTTTGGTTTGATGGAGGCAGTTGATTTTGATTTGATGGTGGTAGTGGCTATTTACTGTGTAGCTCGCCCAATGGTGGGGTTTTTGGTATAGGTTTGATGGTTGTGGTGGTGGTTGGTTTTGGGTAACTGTTACCGACTGGCAGAAGGTGATGTCGACCATGGACGGATTCATGATTTTTTATAGGGGGGTTGATAGTACTTAACAAAGTCAATGTAATAAAATTTACACGTGCTAAAAAAATATGAAAAAATAGTCTTTATTCTATTTGATGAAGGTTGTGCTTCCATTTGTAAAGGCTGGAAATAGTAGAAAGAATAAATGAGAGATGTTTAAAATAATATCTTTTTCAATTTTTATATTCCTGCCCATAGGCCACAATAATAGAATTTATAGAGAACATTAAAACAAATTACTATTCCTGCCCAAGATTATTGTATCCTATATTATCGTTCGTACCTAAAATTATATTGTATCCTATATTCTTATTCATATTTAACATTTGAACATAGAGTGATAGAACAACTAGGAGTAGGGCTATTCATCGAGTTTAGGTGGCAGAATAGGGCATTCATTTACCAATTCAAATTTCTAATTCCTTTATCAGAATAGGGCATTCCCAAAATGGGCAGAATAGGACTTACTAATTCTACCACAAAAAAAAAAAAAAAATGAAAAACCAAGCAAGTACCAATTCAATTCCTTTACCTGCTCTTTCCGGGCTTACTACTTCTCTTTGGAAGTTGCTGCTTTGACACTTGTGTTTCTTCAATCTGCAACTCTTCTTTTTTCTCTTCTTCTGACAGTCACTGAAACTGGAAGCAAACAATGAAATTATGAAACAATCAACTTGCCTAATAACGTGTTATAAAACAAATAAAATCAAAGAAAGACAGTGAATTTCAACAAGAGTTGCAATTTAAATTGAATACGCAATTATATAATAAATAAGTAAATAATATAAACGTCTAGACAAGACCAAAGAGGCTTCCATCTTTAACTATGATTTTCCAACATTTATCAAAAAACTAGGTGCAAGCAACGTGTGCAATGCACGTTTGCTTAGTTTATATTTAATAGTTTTGTTTAAGAATTAATTTGTTATTAATAAATATGTAATTTTTTTGATTAATTAAATAATTAATGATGTAATGTTTATGTAATTGATAAATAATTAAATAAAGTGTTTCTCTCTGTCATCTCCAACCCAAAATCACAAATAGAAAACTCAAGGTATTAACTATGATTTTCCAACATTTATCAAAAAAAATAGAAGTGACCTTTTTTCAAATGATAAAAGGGTTGGATTAATTTTGAAAATATATTATTGGATAATTGGTGCAAAACCTCTTACACTTGTCTCTATTGTAAAATATTCACCTATCGTTTCAGAACATGCTAGATGACATTTTTCGTGCGAAAGATCTCCTATTGTCCAAATCCATTAGTTTAAGCGTTAAGTAGGGTCAAATCTTTAAAAAAATAATTGCAGCTACGGTTCCAATCTTCTTCTCATTTTGCACATTGTACCCAAATCTTTTATTTATGCCACCCCACCCCACAAATCTTCTTCTTCTTCTTCTTCCCCTTCAAACTCCCAAATTGTAAGAATGTAAGAATATTTGTCTAGGCAGCTACATCAGCAAATAGTTCTTCCAGACATCCAATCTCATTCTCTCAAACACGTCATTATAAAGTTTGTACTTAGTGTCACGTAGGTGCTTCACACCGCACAACGGTAGCAAACCACAACCACCATAACCAATATCTCCACCATATACCGTAGTAGCCACCATATCCACACCACATCACCATTTTATCGCCACAACCATCACCACCTTCTTCATAAATCACATCCGATGCAAATGTTACAATTTTGTTCAATAATATAATAATAAGTGATTTGAAATGACCAAACATCAATATGAACGTATCAAGTAAGTGTGAAAACAACTGGAAGAAAAAAAACGAAAAATCAAGAAAATTGGCCTAGGCAATCTGATCACCCAGCCTCACTTTCAAGAACTCGAGGAAAAAACATTGGACGATCTCCCAGATTTGTACTTGGGCGATTGTCCAGTTCAATTTTCTGACCTTTGGGGTTTGAATTTCTGGTTCAAACCCCTTTTGCGTTCTACAAGCTTTGGAAGTAAAACATTAGGGTGAGTTTGGTTTGCGTTTTTATTTTCTGTTTTGAGAGATTATTTTAAGATCGCAGAAAACGCGTTTAGTTTGTTATTTCAAAGAACCGTTTTTTTCAAAACAAAAAACTAGAAAATGCATTTGGTTTAAAACTTTTAGAAATAGTTTGATGACATTTTTTCAATTAATTTGATTATTTAGTAAAACATAACAATTTTATGCTTATATGTGATATATTTAGTTTTATGGGTATTTGTATTTGTGTAGGTTTTGTGTGATTTTATTAATTATTTTAATTTGAGAAATGTTTAAGTTCATTTTCCTTGTTTTGAGTTTTTTTAGTGTTTTCATTGAAAATATTCAAAACGTCGAAAAGTCATTTTGAGTTTTATTTTGTAAAATTTTCCTTATTTTCAAAAACGCATTTTTGAAAATAACGTACCAAACATGTTTTGCATATTTTAAAAAACTGCAAATGATCTCAAAACGGCAAACCAAATGCACTCTTAGTTTTTAAGTGTTTTATTTTTCAAGGCTTTATCAATCCTACAAAACATTTGTTGAGAATCCCTTTAAACACCAATTAATTTTAGAAGAGACAGATATCGTTTGAGGACAACAATCTCGTGTTTGAGCTTTTTTAACCAAAGTTGGTGCTCTTGATTCTACCTAATCTTTTGTTCTCTTCTCCATTTTCTCTGAATACTTTGATATTCATTCCAACAACAAATGCACTAGAACATCACCATGGCAGTATGGCACCTCAAGTAGAAGACATAAAGGCCATACCCCTCTTACCCACCCACCCAATCAAGAAAAACATTAATTTGAGGAAGAAATGCAAAATATCAACATAGAACAAGCAAAACGTGAAAAAGGAACAATATGCAAAATTACAAGTTCTGCTGATTGAGTCCCAGATAAAGCTTTGGAGTTTTTCCCTTTTGCTTTCTTTTTCCCAGTTTTCTGTCCTTCCTTTTAGGTTTTTCTCATCCATGACAGGCAGCAAATGTTGATAAATGACACCCAATGGATCTGATTGGAGAGTTAATGACTGTCTTCAACTGATTGCTCTCCTTCAACCCGATAACGAATATCATAGGAACAAGTCACAAGCAATATTTAAAAGTTTCAAATACTTGCACTAGATTATTTCGGGTTTTACTTTGAGACCTTTCAGTTCCAGAAGGAAATAGAGTCATCGAAACAATACAAAGCTGGACCTGCCAATCTGCCATTTCAGGAGAAAGAAGAAGAAGATTTGGACAATTATCTTTTTTCAATTTTGGCCCTACTTAACGCCTCAATTAACGGGCTTGGTCATTTAGAGAGATTTTCAGTCAATGCGAAAGGATAAGGAGTATTCCACAACAAAGACAAAGATCACCAGGGTTTTGCGCCAATTACTCACATATTATTCGATTAATAAAGACAAAGATCACGAGGGTTATGAATACATGTAATTTTTCTGTAACTTTCCGTGACTTTGTAGGAGAAGAGATGATATGGAATTAGGTCAGAATAGACCCTAATTTCATGGGATTAATCTATGTGTACATGTTCACTTAGTGTGAGTGGGGTGGGGCCCACTGTAACATCGGTTCCACCACACTCACATTATGTCAACCCCTATATGTACATCTATGTACACATAGCATGACTCAATTCCATGTGCCATGGTTCATGTAGTTCTAATGTGGTTATGGTAAATTCCCTTAATAAGTTAGTTAGTTTACTTAAATCATTCTTTATGCAAAACGATTTCCTTGTGAATATGTATTCTGCTTGATTTTCCTTGATCTTCAAGGATAACGTGCTAATTTTTTAGGAAACGCTAATGAAGTTTCTTTATCAAATATTTTCTTCCTAAAGCACATCGAAACTCGAATCCGAAGATGACGGGGCCTTTCGAACGCCAAACCCGAAGGTGTTTTGCTTAGAATGTCTTGTTTCTAGAGGTTCGACGCATGGGCGAAATTAGTGTTATTGCTCAAAAACTGTCAAGACCGACGATACTATCGAAATCGAAATCGGGCACGTCAGACACCTTTGTTTGAGAGAGCGAAAAATGCTTGGAAATACCACGTGACGTATCTTTTGAGGGCAGGCACGATCTTTGTTGCTCCACATACGTTTACGTGGTGCTTCGTAAATTTCAGGGTGTAACAAATATTTTAAAAGATGGTTGAAACTTTCAATTGAATTTGAACAAAAAAATATTTACGGCAGCATGGCTTTGTCGTATAAGAACGTTATATTGTCCTTTGTCCAATAATATAAGACATTTAACTCTTTACGAGTTGCCATTTTGTGGTGTCTTTTATTGATGGCCGACACCAATCCCTTTAAGATTAGGCCAATATGCAAAAATTATTGGAAAGTGGTTCAAATATTTTGAAATTCCAAATCAAAGCAAATATTCTACATTTCTAATTATCTATTATTTTAATTAGAAATATAAAGAACTTAAATTGCCCTCGAGAAATTTCTTGTTTTATATTGAAATAGAGTTCAACTTATCAAACGCAAAATGTAACGTTTGCATTGAGAATTTGGGATCCCTTAAAACTTTTAAAACTTGTCACTTGATCAATACGACTCTATCTTCTGCAGGAAAAATAAAAATAAAAAATTACAATTAGAACTTGAACCTAGACAAATATAGCGCATCTATCCTAAAATTGAAATTGAAATTCCAAAGTCATCTATATAATTCGATTTATTTTGTTTGTCTCATTTGTATACATGTACATGTATTTTTAGGGCTGGACATGGTCCAATTCGATTCGATTCTCTTCATAACAGAATCAACCCAAAAATTTTGGGTATTTAATAAATGGAACCATCGGGTCCAAATATAATTATGGAACCGTTCGGATTCGGTTCGGTACCATAATTAATTTTTTTTAACATTTACAACAACACTACATAAATATAACTAATAACATGTTCATTCGTAACTATTACAAATTAACGTAACCCAATTAAAAAATATATAAATAATAAGCTGTTCAATAAGATTAATTCAATATATACAAATACCAAAAAGTAGATATTAATACTAAATATTAATTGAGCCAGAAAATTCAAACAAAAATAAATTTACCTAATTAATTTGCTAATTTGTTTAGAAAAAATTAAAATAATTTAATTAATTCAATATAAAAAATCAAAAAAATTATTTAAATTCAGTTATTATTCTGTTCTTCACCTAGAACGAGAACCGAACCGAACACATCAATTATCGATTCAGATACCCGTTCGAATATTTAATTTATGAAGAACCACCCGGTTCGGTTCAAAAACTTTTGTCCAGTCCTATGTATTTTTGCTCCACTCCACACAATTATCGGCCTTGTTCCAGCACGACTCGGTGATTTTCTTGGATCGAGTTGGATGGTGGAACTTGGAAGAACCACTCTAATATGTTTGTCCAAAATTATAAACAATGAATTACATAGTATTTTGTGCACTTACAGTAAGTCACAATTGTAACTTTCTGATATCATCTCAATAAACAGCTTTATAGATTTTGTTTATCTTTCTTTTTTTTAAAAAAAATAATAATAATAAAAATTGCGAATCATTAATGTGATTTTGAATAATTTACTCCATTATAGATTCCTCGTTTCCATTTCGGTATTACTGGTAAATGGCTACGAGCCTACAGTATTAAATATTAATATAGCAGCCAGCATTTGCTGTAACGTTATAATGGCAATATAATTAATTTTCTTTTGTGAATTATTTAAAATGGACAAGCGTTCATTTAAATTAATTAATTAAAAGAATTCTCATTATTCAAAGTCGGACTTCCTTTACGTTCTTTTAGAACTCAAAAAGGACTACTAATCCTACCTATAACTTCAGTCAATTTAAAGTGATTTATTAGTATCGATTATGACTACTGAAGTAGAGTTAACTGATTCATATTCTTCATATACGTTGACGCGATTGTCGCATACCGACTAGTATTGTAATATTTATCTTGCTAAATTCCTATTTAGTAGGAATTCAAATTTTAAGTCAAAGTCAACAATTAATTTTAATCATATATTTATAAGATCTATAAAGTCCCTGTTTGGTTGAGATTAAGGGTCCGTTTGATACGCCGTGAATTCCATTCCATTTTCCCACTTTTTAGCTGTTTGATGCGTCTTCTTTTCTAGGGAATTCGTTTTCCACCTATTTTCTAGGTACAATCATTTTATGCACAAAAACTTGATTTTGTTTTCCCACCTTTTTTTTTTAAAGCAATAACAACAAATTCTATCAACTATTGCAAAAATGATTTTCACTTTTATTGACAATTTTTATACAAAACAAAGTCAAACGAATATGATATTTTTTTCTAATTGTTTAAATTTTTTTTTTCTTTTTGATAATTGGAACAAATTCTAGACTCAGTGGTAGAAAAAATTATCATTTTAATGGACAATTTCCATAAAAAATGAAGTTAAACGGATACCAAACTTTCAACATTTTCCAGGTGGAAAATTATACCAATCAAACACAATTAATTACAATTCACAGTAAAACAAATTCTAGGCATTTCAATTCCCTGGAATTCATTTTCTTTCCACCCATTTTCCACCTTTGCAATCAAACGGAAGTAAATTTTGAAATTTGATAAAAAAAAAAAAATGATCAAAGACATTGTGTTTCAAAATGATAAAAAAAGGAGCTGCAAGTCTTCGGGCCACACGCAGCCCTAGTTGCCAGTGAGGAAGAGATTAAAAATTGGATTAAATTATATTAAAATAAGAAGGCAGAATCTTTTTGATCATACAGAACATGCAATCCATGATACAGTTATGACTTGTTTGGCAATGAAGTTCTAAATTTTGTCTATAATTATTGTTCAATGATCAATTCTATGTGAATGTGATGGTAGGGGTCCAAACCAGAGCCAAATTATAAAGATTCATGGAAACAATTAGACCTTCTCCAGAGCATTAAATTGTAAAACAGCGAAAAATAGGAAAATAATAATAATAATTTATGACTTGTGGAGCTGCCTATGGCTATTAGGCCCCAAAGAATTAAATGTCAAACTTGGTATCAGTTTGTGTGAAGGTAGTAACTCTAGATATCTATTTTAAATATAATCTGTTGAAAAGGAATAATAATAAAAAATACTAGAGGTGTCACAAATTGACCTGAACTGGGTCGTGCAGTAGGCCATTTGCCCCTGCAGCTGGGTCGTGCCAAACCCTACTAAATGCCCCCCCTTGGGACTTTTAGAGAATGCTGAAAAATATGAACTGGGAGCATGCCGAGCCCAAATACCCAACACACCCAAAAACATGACTTAACTTAAACACGACCCAATACACGCCATGCATATCTGTTTGGAAACAGGTGATCGACCATTTACAATTTTTCCACGCACTTCGGTTAAAGAGCAATTATTTATGGTTCAGTCCTCGGTTGGACTGGTCTTGGTCCATTTTCCAGAGCAAAATTAAGCAAAGATAAGTCAGATGAGCACACATACAGAGAGAAACCTTCCTAAATTATACTATATATTTTACACTGGTTTCAGGGTTCCTCTCCCAATGCCTATTTCCCTGAGTTATTTCTGACCAACTTTGGCTTCTCTGATTAGAATTCAAATACTTCTTAGCCTGCCTAAGCCCAAGACAAAACTATTAAATTTAGAACATTATAGTATTACAACATTTACTCTGAAGCTACTTTTAAAACATTTATTCAATATTATATGTTCAAACCTCACGGATCCAACCCCCAAATTAGATTCTCCTGTCTATGAGCTTGTTCATGAGAGAGAAGAGAGAGATGGTTTCTCTGGAACAGCAGCAGAAGGTCAAACTTTTCTTCTTTGCTCCCAGTAAAACATTGTTCCAGGTAAAGTGAATTGTTTTGAGTATATGATTTTTTACCTCTTAGCCTTAATTTTGTTCAATGATGGGTTCCAATAATCTATGGTAGCTTCTCCTATCATAGATTCATAATGATGGATCAAAGAAAGAAGCTTTCTTGTTTGAAATAGAGTTTTGTATCTATGTTTTGATTTATTTCTTTTTCTGCACTCATTGGTCTGAACAGTAAAATATGAGGTGTGATTCTGACTCTGTGTGGCCCACAATGGAAGAAGATGAGGCATGAATTCACATGTAACTCCTTGTGCTGTTCAAAAGTCTTGACTGTTGCATTAATCTTCAAGAGTACTCAGTGTCAGTCACATAATTAGAGCAAGAATCCAACAGGAAGGCCAGCTTTTCTGATGTCAATGGTGGTCAACTAGGCTTTTCTGAATGCTACTCAAAAACATGGTGTGGAGACTTCATCTATCTCATTATGAAATCATAAAACTGGTTTTAGACATTTAACCAGGTAAAACGTTACATTTGTTACACTGTATTAGATAGTATCAAAGGTTAAACCTTTACCTGTGTTCCTTGCCACTCTTGAGACTTCACAACCAGCAAACCAGGTTTTGGGGATTCCTTATTCCGTCGTTGAATATGGATGAAGAAGCAATGCTGTCAGCAGAACCTCCTAAGGAGATCCAAACAATTGATACCAAGTCCCTCACCATCAAGATAGCAAATTCCTGCAAGAAAAATGGTAAAGAAATTCGAGCTAACATTGTTCCCTCGACTCTAGATTCAATGTCAAAGAACTCGGTAGAAAATTCAGTAGCATCATCTCCGTATAATTCTCCACTCATCTCACCTCCATCCTCAGCATTTGTTTCAGCATTACAATCACCTTACATTTCTCCGAGGGCCAATATATTTACGAGTTCAAATCCAACCCAAGAAAGTCCCAGACCAACCACTCACCCGTCGCCTCCAGTGTCATACTGCGGATCACAGTCAGATGACGTCCCGAGTACTTCCTACACCCCGCCTCCCGAAAAATACGACTATTCTGATGACCCCGCCAACACAAAGTTCAAAATTTTGACTTGTGTTCCAGTTTCAGGTCCAGACGCAGCTCCTCGTATTTCATTTTCATTCCCTGTTCCTCGAATTTCCTTTGCAAGAGGCTCTGTTTCACCTGCCTCCAATGCCAAACTTAGGAGCTGTGATGTTTACATAGGCTTCCACGGACAGAACCCGAATTTGATACGGTTCTGTAAGTGGCTTAAATCAGAGCTCGAGGATCAGGGTATTGCTTGCTTTGTTGCAGACAGGGCAAAGTATGCGGATAATCAGAGCCATGAGATTGCTGACAGGGTTATTTGCTCTGTGACCTTTGGAGTGGTGATTGTCACTAGTTATAGTCTTCTTAACCATTTAAGTTTGGAGGAGATCAAATTCTTTGCACAAAAGAAAAACTTAATTCCTTTGTTCTTCGACACTGATGCCAATGAAATTGCAAGCCTTTTCAACCCACATTCTGATAATAAGGAATGTAGAGAAGCGCTGGATGGATTATTGAGGTCTCATGAATTCAGACTGGAAGCAAATGAAGGTAACTGGAGAAATTGCGTGTCAAAAGCTGCTGGCATATTAAGGGGAAAGCTCGGGAGGAAAAGCATGACCGAAAAGGAAGTAGAAAGTATTGAGGTGTTACCATTTCCAAGAAACAAATACTTTGTTGGGAGGGAGAAAGATATTACGGAAATTGAGACTACATTCTTCGGACATGGGGATTACTTGGAGCAAGAATGTACCATGCCAACTATTAAAGGAGGAACACCAGGGCAATCTGATGGTCTAGCGGATGAGGAATGCGAGGTCGACACAGTTAGAGGAGGCAAATACATAAGTTTAGAAGTTGGCAGGTGCAAGGAGCCAACTTTGGAGGCTTGGTCTGAACCAGTTATTGGAAGAAATTCACAGAAAAGACCTAAATACAAAAGGTCTAGAAGTGGGAAAAACAAGAGCTTCAACAGCAGCATAGTGTGCATAAATGGATCACCAGGAGTTGGAAAGACAGAGCTTGCTTTGGAATTTGCATACAGGTACTCACACAGATACAAGATGGTTTTGTGGGTTGGAGGTGAAACTAGGTATTTCAGGCAAAATATGCTAAACATAGCACTCAATATGGGGTTGGACCTGAGTGCAGATGCAGAGAAGGAAAGAGGGAGGATCCGGAGATTTGATGAACAAGAATCTGAAGCATTCAAAAGAATTAAAAGGGAGCTGTTTCGGGACATGCCTTATTTACTGATTATCGATAATCTAGAGACTGAGAGGGAATGGTGGGAAGGGAAGGATCTACATGACTTAATACCGAGGAATACAGGTGGCACACATGTAATTATCACAACAAGGCTCCCCAGAGTAATGAACTTTGAACCAATTCAACTTCAGCCATTGCCATTTTCGGATGCAATGATATTGATTAGAGGAAGACGGAAAAAGGAGTATCCAGCTGCAGAACTAGAAATCCTCGGAAAGTTCGATGAGAAATTGGGCAGGTCAAGTTTCGGATTGTGGGTGATAGGTTCGCTGCTTTCTGAACTTGCAATTACTCCATCGGCTCTGTTTGAGGCAGTGAACAATGTCCAATATGAAGAAGCTACTGGCTACTCCGTTGCAGATCAACAACTTCATATAACAACTACTTTTCTAATGAAAGTCCTATCTTTTTGTGCTGTTGTGTTGCAGCAAACAAATGGAGGGAGGAATCTCCTTGCCTCGAAAATGCTTCAGGTCGGAGCATGGTTTGCCCCAGCTCCCATTCCATCAAATTTACTGGCCACGGCAGCAAATTACATACCTTCCACCAGAAACAAATTGAGAAAGTGGACCAAGTGCTTGAAACTCGCTTTCTGTTGTTGCTCAGGTTGTTTAGCAAGTCAAACATGGAAGAGTGAAGAGGATTCAGCACTTCTCTTAGTTAAACTCGGTTTGGCACGGCTAGCCAATAAACAGCCCGGATGCTGGATTCAGTTGCACAACATCACTCAAACATTTGCAAAAACAAAAGAAGGTTCAGTTGCTGCCAAGGCAACAGTTCAAGGAGTAAGGAAAGTTGGAAATCCACTGGAAAATTCAGACCACCTGTGGGCTTCAGCTTTCCTTGTCTTTGGCTTTAAATCAGAACCCCCAATTGCCCAGCTCAAGGCAATTGACATGGTTGTCTTTATCAAGAAAACAACTCTCCCTCTAGCAATAAGCGCCTTCTCAACATTCTCAAGATGCAACTCGGCCTTAGAGCTTCTGAAGGTCTGTACAAACGTACTTGAAGAAGTCGAGAAGTCATTTGTGTCTCAGATACAGGATTGGTGCCATGGTTCTCTTTGCTGGAAAAAGGCACTTCAATCCCACCAGAGAGTGGACGAGTACGTGTGGCAGGAAGTGACATTGCTGAAAGCTACGCTGCTTGAGACGAGAGCAAAATTACTGCTGAGAGGTGGCCATTTTGACAGTGGGGAAGAGCTGTGCAGAACTTGCATCAGTATCAGGACAGTGATGCTAGGCCACAACCATGCTCAAACATTAGCTGCTCAAGAAACATTAGCCAAGTTAGTGAGAATGAGGAGTAAGATATGATGCTGTATCTCGAAATATTGTAGTCATATACACTGACGGACTCGATTTTGTTCAAATTGCAGTCATGCTGCCATTAACCAGATAGCTTATATAAAAGCTATCAATTCAGTATACTCTCTCAGAATCATGTGATCATCTAATATCATTACTTTCTTGAGTGACATGCTTATAAATATACATTCAGAATGTGTGTTGGTAAAGTAAATTAGACAACAATGAATAGTATTAACAAAGAATAAGGAGCTAAAACTTTGTCCATATTCTCGTTCACATATTAACACGAACACTGTTAAGGATCGACAAGGAAGAACCATAGCACCGAAACCCAAAAATCAAAAAATAATTGAGTTCTGTTGATTAATTACCACGGTGTAGTAAATGAAACTCCAGCGCTATATGAGAACTCGAGGCAGTCGATTCGGAGGCGTTCAACCCTTAGAAACCGCTTCGTATCAATAAAAAACCCTTCCAGATTTCTTAAAACTCCATGAATGGTCTTCCAATGTTAATCGACAAATCATTCCAATCGCAGCGGTAGGTTTTGATGCGATGAAACACGGTAAAAAAAATCAAACGCTGTTTTTCTTCATACTGTGAGATACATAATCAGAGATCAGTACACTGAATAAATTTCACTGAAAACGAATCTTCAGCCACGAAAAACTTGAAAGAATTCCTTCCCGCGTTGTTCCACTCACTTCAAGATTTCATTCATAACTTCAAAGTTTTTGCCCACTCAACTTTAAAATACTCTGGAGTTATACATTCGTGAAGCATTACTTGTTAAATTGTAAAATGTTTTCCACACGTTAGACTCCATCACTTAGTCAATATGTTTCATCAGTAACTGAAATTATACCTTCGTCACATTCTACTCACTAAAGTTTAAAATGCTTTCGAATAATTATTTTACTTCATAATATTTTCAAATAAAATTAGTTTTCTGTTAAATTTGACCTAGACTTAAAAAATAAAATAAACGTAGACTAGACAATGAGATGCTCAATCTAAGGTGAAAATATTGATATAGTTGAGATTTCTCCTATCATCAAAAACTATGTTCAAGAGAAAAGAAAAATGCTAGTATAAATTTGGTATAAATTGTAATTTAGATCATAATCTTCATTTACGTCACGAAAATAAAAAAGATAAATTATTATTTTTATTTCGATTGATATCGCAGACCCAAATCAAGAAAATAAAAAATTATATCTCAAAAAGGCTATGAGATTTTCAATTTGGAATCAATAATATTAATCAATATTAACAAAATATAATTTTTACAGTCTTCACAAAGTAATTCAAGAGACAAGAAGACGTTTTCGTGTATTTTATACTTCAAAATTTTCAATTTTTGAACTGTTAGATTCAATAAGTAAAGTTCAGCGACCAGTCGAAAGTATTTTAAAGTTCAGTAACTAAAGCGTTATGGAGATATAAGTTCAACGACTAATGAAAAATAATAAGTGGGTGATGAAGTGCAAATTGTTAAAATTGAATGATTATTCGAAAGTATTTTAAAATTCAGCAAGTAAATCGTGACCGAGATATAAGCAAAGACTATTGAAACCAAGTTATAAAAATCGGCCAGGCCGGGACCCGTGATCGGGGCGGACAAATTAAATTGATAGAAATGCATTTGACTCGGTCAAAATTGGGTTTTGACCGAATTAATCTGTGACTTGCTCGGCTCGGATCTGGCTCGGTTGACCGATTTGATTGGATTTTGAAATCATTTTACAAAATTTTTGGGACCAATGTTCAATAACCTTGGACCTCTAACAAAAATAATTAATTTCTCACTACTTGAACACAAAATAATTTAGTATTACTCGTGTGCAAGAATTTATATCTAACTAATGAATCATTTTTGCTTTTATAAAAATATTCTTTTAAAAAACTTGGGCCCAACATTTTATTTTATTTTAAACCTAAATAATTAGTGAAAAATAAATTAAAATTTTTAATTTTACTCCTAAAAGAAATTTATATTTTATATTTTTTATAGGTTTTTATACAACGATCCGCCGGTTGAACTATCGGGTCATCGGTTGAACAACTAATCCATTGACCCGCTGTATTGCCCAGATCAATGTCCGGATCGAGTCTGACAATTATGATTGAAACATTTAACTCTAAAATATGTGACACGTACTAAAGTCAAAAGTTTTTAAAAAGAAAAAGAAAAGGAAGAATCGTTAAGAATTGTTATGATGTTATATTGACGATCTCAGTGTGATTTGCTTCAATATTACCCGCTATCAAAACTGCAAGCCTTGTTCAAGAAAAATAATGGGCCAAACAATTGGGTTTCAAGTTTTCCCTCTCAACTATGAATTCTATTTAGAAAAAATTCAAAAATCAGGTGTTAATTTTGACACAATTCACTTTTCAGGTATCAAGTTTCAAAATGCAAAACTCATGTATTTATTTATTAATTAAAAATATTTTTATTAATTAATTATTAAATAAATTTATTAAATATTTAATTTTAATATAATATAATTAACTCACCTCACCACCACCATCCCTGTCGTTTCAGAACTATTTTGACGACTTTCTGGCCACCACTCTTCTCCGGTGATCGTTCTAGCGACTGATCTGATTCTGACAATTATTCGACGACTATTCCGATAACCATTCATAGCAGCTTTATTCCGACGATTGCTCCGATTTCAACAATTTATATAATATGGTCACAGATTCACAATTTAGATAGTCACATTATTTTTCAGACACAAATAATAATTTTTTATACGTCACGGATTATTTTACGATCACAATTCAAAAAATTTGTAGGTTACAATTAATTCGTTGGTACAAATTACAAAATTAATTGGTCACAAATCAAAATTTATAGATCACACGGTCACAAATTCCCAAATTAGTTGGTCACAAATTTTTTCACGGTCACAGATTATATAATTTTTAGGTCACAGATAAAAAAATGGTTGGTTACAAATTATATTATTAGTCACAGATTATCGAATTTTAAGGTCACATATTATATTTTTAGTTACAAAACCAAAATCACCATATCCGCCTGATCCTCCACCTGTACCACCGTTGACTGCCACCCGCAGCACTACAAACGCACCTATAGCACCACGAACACACCCACAACCACCACCCAACAAAAAACCTCAAACTCGTCACCGCCACCACACCCCCACCCTGTCGTCGTGCCGTCGCCAGATCCACTACCACCCCCGTTGCCGCCAACAACACATGCATCGCCACACCACATAACAATCACAACCCAACAAAAAATGGGATTTGCCCCCACATTATTGCGATTCGTGAGGATTTGCAACCCACGATTCGGTCATTGTACTAGGCAAATCCCCATGAATCGCAACCCATTTCCAATAGAAAGCCGACCCAGATACGCAGAGTGCCAACACTACTGCGAATATCACCAAACAACACCTCAAGCAAGTCACAGATCTCCTACTCATCTCTCTACAATCTCTCTAAAGAAAGAGATCTAACAATGGCGCATTAGACTGCGAATATCACCAAACAACACCTCGAGCAAGTTGCAGATCTCCTACCACCTCTCTACAATCTCTCTAAAGAAAGAGATCTAACAGTGGCGCATTAGACTGGAGACTGGGTCTGTTTTATGTGTTGGAATTCTAAACGGGAAAATCAAGTGTTTCAATTAAAATGGTGGTGGAAGTTGCCGACGGCGGGACTTTGTTAGATCTGGTGGTGACAGTTGCCGGCGGTGGCCTTCCTTTCGACGGGCTTCGATTTCGGAGAGAGAGACGAGGGAGGGAGAGTGAGCGAGTAGTGAGAGAAAATGAGATTAAACATGAATTAGGGTTTATTTGAAATATTAGTATTATAATATAATTTAAATTAACAAAATATTCAATTAATACCTGTATTTTGATTAAATAAACTTCATACCTGAATTTTGAATTTAGAAGTTTAAGTACCTGGTTTTATGTAATTTTCTCATTCTATTTCCCTCATGGTAAGTGGGCTTTGATCTTACTGGAAAGAGAACAATAGACGAATTTTACTTTTAAATCTCATTTTTATTTTCAAAATACTATTTTTAATTTATACCCATTTTTAGATTTTTTAGTATATTTTAAAGTTGAATAAACTGTAAAATGTGTAGTTAAAAATAAATTTGAGGAAAAATAAATTTTATAAGAGGAGGTCAAACATGGGCTTCATTTTTTCTGTACATTATATACAAAATTGTTTTACATTATTACACTTCTTTCCTCAACTAAAATAGCTACCATTGTCGCTACCACTAATTGTAACAAATTTAGCCCTTTTTTGATGGCAATTATTTTGAAAAATAGATTTTTGAATAGTCATTTTTTTGAAAAATGTGTGATTAAAAAGTAGATTTTTCTTTTTAATTTATGTATAAAATATTTTATTATATAAATGTATGACTGTAAATGAATATGAAAATTAAAGAATTTTATTTTAAAAGAGACCAACGGCGCACTGCCATCGTCACAACCACCGGACAACCATTTGTAACAAATCTTTTTATGTTATCACCACCACCACAGCCACTTTGTAACATACCACGTTATACAGTAGATTACTACCATCCTCGCATGTTTCGACCACCACTACCACCTTAGAAGCAAACATCCATTGCTGTCGTCGCTGTCGCCACTACCACCAGATTTGTACCACCATCAAACCCACCAAATTTGCACTGCCACCGTCACATCATTTCCCAAAAAAAAAAAAAAAAAATAGAAAATCACAAAATCGCCATCACCGCCACCCCATCTTAGAAACATCACAAACCACCATCACTACAATCTCAATCTCCTGCCTCTTCCACCTTACTTTCCTTCCCTCCATAACCTCCATTGTCAGATATCTCTCTCCAAGCCCCCCCCCCCCCCCCCCCAGCACCATCTTAAGCAACAACCAATTTTTTTTTTTGCTCCTAACAAGTCACAGACACCGACTCTTGCACTTGCCATATCAGGCGAGTAATGTAGCGTGAGAGCGAGACTCCTTTTCGACGACAAATGAACGGCAGGCTGTGGTGGGGACGGAGATGATTCTAGAAATGGTTTTAGATTGTGGAAGTGGAAGCGGTAGTAATTGTGACGGCGATAGATGGTGGCTGCGAATGTGAGGGTGATGGTGTTCAACGACATTTGTTTGGTGGTGATGACGATGACTACTGTGATGGTGGGTTATTGTTTGTAGGGTTTGTGGTAAATATGTGATTTGTGTACAAAAACAATATTCCTTGAAGGAAAATGTATTTTGTACGTAACTATTTACATAATGGGTTACGTAATAATGAAGTGTCAAATTTTAAGTGATAAAAATTATTTGATTGATGAAATTTTGATCCAATAAATCTCATCACATCATCTATTAGTACCTTGTTGAATAAAATTAAATTGTAAGTACAATTGTAATTTCAAAAGACATGGCAATTGTGGGTATAATTATCCATACTGGAAATTGTTAGGTCATTTCATTTTCTTGCAATCAGTGTCGTTTTCAATATTAGAAAATTGAAAAATGCAATAAACATTAGGGATAATTACATCCAATACCCTATAAATAATTTGATTCCCAAATTACTATTATTTCTTTTAAATTCTCAATTTATTGTTTTTGCAAACTCATTTTGGTTCCAGCTTTCTTCCTCTAATTAAACTACTTGTACAATGATTTTCTACAACTAATTTGGCAATCCATGAGGTGTAAACATATGGTCAAACCGACTGCTAGCTCATGATTTGTTAAACTAATTGTACATGTAGAAAAATCATCATTCCTCAAATTTATTGCCCACTACCATGAAAAATTCATCCCAATCCGGCGACGCCACCAACAACTTTGATGGCCTCTAGAGGTGGCAAGCTCGGCTTGGCTCAACCCTATTGCCCACGAGCTCATGAGCCGAGCTCGTGGCTCATTTGAAAACGAGTCGAGCTTATGCTCAGCTCATTACTAAAGGGCCAAGCTTGGCTCACGGGCTAGTCTTTTTTTCTTTTCTTTTTTAAACTCTCATCCTTTATTTGGGTTTGAGATCAACTACTTAAATTTCGAATATTAAAATTTGTACATAAACAACTTGTTATATGTACAATTTTTTTTAAAAAAAATTAAAACAGTATTATAAAATAACAAATGTTATTAATATGTTTAAATTAAATATCACTTACTTGACGACATGAAATTTTGGCATATTTATCTTCTAATCGAAAATGAGAGTCTTGTCAATCATTCACGCATATTAATGCTTCAAAAATATCTTATTTCAGTCGGCTCTGAACTCGGATAGAACCCTCTTACCCGATTAAAAACAAACTCTGAAACTACTGTGCTAATCAGAGGTGTTAGTAGGTCTTTTGCAATTGCAGAAATCACTTATCATTGTCGTTCGTACTTTTGCCATAATTCAACTACTTCTTCTTAACTTTTTTTTTTTCATTAATTTCTTATTAGACATATTATGATTAAAGTAATTAAGTAATTCAGCAGACAATACATTTGGACTTGAATTTGATGTCTAATTACATGCGGTAGACATGTTACTACTAGAAGAACATATTACATCATATATGCGTATTAATGTCTTCAAATAAATTTAATATTTCAACGTCGTCTTCTTTAATATTAACGGTAGGAGTAGATGGAGAGGGTACCCAACTAATATTTGCACACATTCGTTCTGTATATAATTCATACATTTTACATAAAATTTGTTCTAAATTTCCATAAGTGATAAGTGTATTAAAAGTTAAAACTTTTGAAATTTGATCAATTATATATTTAGTACCTAATAAATTGTATCCATAATACATATGTTAAAAGGAAATAATATAAGCAAGTCTTTCCAATATTTTCTAAACTTTAATTCTATAGAGTATATAATTTCACTAAAATTTGGATCGTTTTTATATTTGCGAAAAGCTCTTGCAATTACATAAAAATGTTCAAGTATCATACACCTAGTGGGATAGTACACTCTACATAAAATATGTGTAGTCATAAAATTTGTCAATTTTTTTTTTAAACTTTAGAGGGTGTTTGACACCCATTCTTTTTGAAGAATTAGTTTTTGAATAGTGATTGATGGAAGAATGTGTGGTTAAAAAGTAAGAAGAATTTTTGAGTTTATATGTAATATTATTTTATTTGGAGAATGTGTGGTTAAAAATGAGTACTGTAGAAAAATGAGAATGAGAATGAGATAAAAAAAAATGGGTGTCAAACATGGGCTTAAAAGGTAAAAGCCAATCAGATTTATTCAAAATAGTGTCATCATCATTTCTAATATACATATTGTTATAAAATTCAATCAAATTTTTAAATCATTCACATGATTTTAATAATAGGTAAGTTGAGTTCCATCTTTGTTCTACGTTACTAACAAATGTTTTCATATTCGTCACCCCAAATTCAGCACAAAGCTCCTCAAAAACTTATTTTCTATTAGGTGAAATCGTGATATATATTAGTGCATCCCTAATTCTTTTAATTTCATTCTTAATAGGTTAACAATAAATATTACAAGTGATGAAGTTGGCAGCGAAGATGTTGATATAACAATAGGCCCCGTTTGATAGAACACATTTTCCATGGAAAATATAATTTTTTTTTTTCTATTTTCCAACTTTTGTAGTGTTTAATAAACAAAAAAATTTCGAGAAAATATTTCTCAACTTTCCAAATTTCCACATTTTTGAGGAAAATAAATTCTTGATATTTTGGCGAGTAAATATTTTCCAAGTTTTGTTTGCTTGTTTTTTTTTTTAGCAATTGGAAAAAAACTCTAGACATAATGGTAAAAAGAAATTTCACTTTTATTGATAATTTTCATGCAAAACAAAGTCAAATGAATGATATTCGGTATGATTTTTTTTGTTTTTTTTTTGTTATTGGAACAAATTCTAGACCCAATGGTAGAAAACATTATCACTTTAATAAATAATTTTCATAAAAAAGAAGTTAAACGAACACCAAACTTTCAACATTTTTCATGAAAAATTATACCAATCAAACACAATTAATTACAATTCTCAGTAAAACAATTTCTAGACAAATCAATTTCCTGTAAAATATTTTCTTTCCACTCATTTTTCACCTTTACAATCAAACGGACCCTAAATGTTACTAAGTCATGGAAAAGTAAGTATGAAATCAGTAAAAAATTTTAAGGATTTTTGTAAATTTTTCCCTAACATTATTTAGAAGAAATTGTTCATTTAATATGAATCTTTAAAGATTTTACCGGTAACAATTGATTATTCGTTTCGAGTAAAAAAGTAGCAATTGATTATTATTCATGTGAGGGTGTAGACACTATTATCTACAATGATTATGTACGTGTAGCATACCCCGTATTAAAATTTGCATATTACAAGAAGGTAACTCAAATTTATAAGACCATACATTATACAACACCATAAATGGAAAGATTCTATGATAACGATACAATCTTCTAAAATGAAAATTAATTGAAAAATGATGAGATATTAATATACTTTTAAAAAGTGCTTAAAATATTTAATTTATTCATAAAATATTATATTGAGATTTCTCAATAATTCAATAAATTATGTGAATCACCAAATTCATTAATTTCGAGCACTTGTGTAAAATTATCACTATTCAGTTGAACCAATAACCATTGATCAGCATATTCTCGTTACTCCTTTAGAATCAACAAATGATAATTTGTCCATCTCAACAACATTAAATTGTATTAATGAACAATTGTTATACTATCATGTTTATTTGGCCCTTATTTTTTAAAATTCACTTTTCTTAAGCTCATTTTTAATCACATATCTACAACCTTTATCAACTTTTCAATCATACATTTTTTTTTTTTCAAAATTTACTAAAAATCTAACTTTTAACTAACCAAACATGTCTTAGGGTGTGTTTGGTGGATATTATGGAGAAAAGAATGTATTTTAAATAATGATGTGATGAGAAATATGTGATTAAAAGTAAGAAAAAATTATTGATGTGATGAAAAATATTATTTTATTGAAGAATGTGTAGTTGAAAATAAATTTTGAAAGAACGTGTACCAAAAAGGGGCTTAGCATCTCTTACCATACTTTCCCCTAGATGTCATCATCTATATTAGCCCGCAATGAAGAATAAATGATCGAGTCATTTTTTTTTTGATCGGTGAAAATGAATTATATTTATCAAAAATCATATACAAGTACTCCAAGCATACCCGGGTGAATCAACAATGAAGTTACAACGGAAATACAACTACTTTGAGCATACCCAAGTAAACAACAAAAGGGAGAGAAGTGGTTAGGTGGTGGGGTGCTTAGGGCGGGGGAAGGCGATTAAGTAAAAGACAAAGAATGGCCCACGCTGTAGCAATAAGTCTTCTTAACATTTATTAGGCTGTCAAGCTTTCACCAAACAAATTGCACCATACACATTCCATCAATACATCAACAGCCCACAATAAATCATTTCACATTCCATTAAATTCTTCATATGGTTAGAATTTACCTCCAAAAAGCTGGAACTTGCTGCCCACGATTTTCATCTAAATTCTAATGCCAAGAATTCGTGGCAAACTAACGGCCATATTTTGCTTCGTCTCGTTCAAATCTTTTCAACAAGTCCTCAAGGCTCCGGGTTGTCACTTTAGTATGATCCCATGTATATACATGTACATTTACTATATTCATGTACTCGAATAAGGCAGTGAAAGTATTTAACTATCGTGTGGGCGGTGGTCATCTGTTACCAAATTACCACATGCAATAATAGAATGCATATATGTAGCTCATAACTAAAGATACTCTACCACAAGCAAAGCGTTCATATAATGAAGAGGATAATAAGACAAGACTGTCAAGTATTCTAATGCCTCTCATCATCAACATAATAAGGCTCTACACACGAAACCCCAGCAATGGATTCAGTTTGCCTGAAGAATGATCAGACATATTATTCAAGCATAAAATATGGACAGTTTTTTTTCTGATATCAACCATATAAAGCTACAAGCACAAGTGTGTGACTATGCATGGTAATCTCTGATTTGTGCCGTTATCTCATGTAACCAGCAAACCAGATATGTACCTGTTGATCATTACAATGACACGCTCAAGATGATAGCCAAACTCCAATTTTGCAGCTTCAAGTTGTGATCTTCTTAATACTTTAACGAGTGATCCTGCTTATTGAATTTTTGTTGGACTGATAAATGCCATAAACTTTGCAGATCAAAACGTTATAACAAAACATTGCATTATCTTTTCGGTAAATGATAGCAGCAGGAATAGAGGGAAAAAAATAAAATATTCTGCTTAAGATAAGACTTGTGTATGCGTCAACGCTCTCCACTTCCATCAATAGGAAGGGGCTTCATAAAATTAGGGGAAACAAAAAGAACTATAAAAGGCCTCTGGATAACTTGTTATTCAAAGATTTCTTATACATCAGCCTCCGGGAAGCTTCTGGACGGACTAGCCTAGAAGCATCAAAACTCTTTTGAATCTACGAAGTTTTCAGCAATTTATACAGAAAATGTAACAGTACATAAAACTCATCTGCACAACCTTTGATGGTTGTACTTCAACAAACTGCATGTTTTTGTTCTCGTAGAGTCGGGCCCTAATCATCGACCATTTTGGAAGTCAGTTGGCAAGGAAAATCAAGAGATTTGGCTCAAATATTTGATGCAAAACTGACACTTTCAATGGGATGAAAGACTCAGCCAAGTATAGGTTGTCTCTCATGACAAATGCGGAGAATAATGCAATTCAGATTTCAGGTGACATGTGGAGGATGATGGAGCTGTTAAAGAATTCGGATGCAGCACACTCGACCATTCTGGAGTACAATTCCAGTTAACAGGACTGGCTTTTATTCCCTTAGGGTGTTGCACCTGAAAACTTGCATTGAGAACCATTGGTGACTCACTACAGATAGAATAATCCCGTGATTGATAAGTATTCAACGGATTCACATGCCTTGAGTCATAGCCTACGTTCATTGATGCTGAAATCCCAACTGTAGATTCCCTACCCTTCATATTTTCTTTGACATGTGTTGTTTTAACGTCTGAATCAGCATAGCTAACTGGCATATTAATGTTATAGCCAGAAGGAATTCGAACTTTATCAGCGTCAGATGTTATCAGAACACCCTGTCTGTTCATGGATCCTTGTTGTTCAGTGGACAAGTTGCAGCTTCCTATGTATTCATGGCACTCCGAGGGTCTGAAACTCCCACCAAAACTCTTACATGAAAATTGGACTAGTGGTAGATGAGGGGATGACAGTGGTGTACTAACACTACTATGAATTCCGAAACCAATTGATGATCCAACATCAAAGTGTCGTGATAAGGTATGATTTTGAGAACGGTCAAAGAGGAGGGGCTCTTTTGAAACCACATGATGAAAGGAATGATCCTCCTTTTGAAACTTTTCAGGAGAGACACCATTATCAGCACAAAACTGCTGCTTTACATGGACATTTGTGATACGTGACTGGGCTGTAACATCTTCGTCTTTCTTTACCACCATTAAGTTTTTTCCCATCAGTCTGAGAATAGGATTAGAAGTAGCTGGAGTAGCAGATTCAAAATCACCATGACTAGAGAACTTAACCTCAGAATCAATCAAAACTTTCTTAGGAATATACCCCGTTGGTGAGTTTGCAACATTTGCTTCAGCTATTGGACTCGGCTCTCTCATAGAGAGCATTTCTGGAGTAAAGCTAGAACTGTCAAATTTTCTCTTTGGATCAGCAATCATCTTCTTTTTATCAGCTGGAAGTGAGAGTGAAGCCAGATTCCGTTGCCAATGTTCCGAGTCTTGATAATTCAAAGCAACGGCTTGTGAAGCTCCTTCCTTCCTAGAGCAACAACATGGCTGAGCAGTCTTGAATTTGAGAGAACCCATTTCAGGAAACATCAAGTCTACCTTAGAGACATCCAGGTTGAGGTTTCCTTCTCCTGCACTTGCTGTCGGCGCAAAGGGGGTGGTGAACATTCCCACAATAGGATTAATGCTAGCTCCTGCGAAGCCAGATTTAATCTTATTTCCTTCAGGAGATCTAGGAGGAAATTTTTCCAAGGATATGGAATCAGATCTTGCTGCAACGGAGTTAGAGATTATTGATGTAGCAGAAGTAGGAGAATATGAAGAACCCCTATCAACTAATTCATGATCATCTTTAGATGATTGAACCCTGCAGGTTGTTAATGATGAATTTCCTTGAGGATCTTCCGAACACATACGCCCAGGACTTGGCAAAAAGGAACCTGGTGGTCCAGGTATTGGTATCGGATCAACGCCGACGAAGTATTTTCCTTGCCCTTCATCAATGTCAAATTCTGCCACCATGTGACCATCTGCACAAAACATCTTACGTTCACCATCAAATACTAGCTCAGCTGGATAGTGTTCCTTGCATGCTTCAATATAGTGTCGCGATACAAGTTGAACATCCAGATCAGCATCCTCTAAGACCCTAGGATCCATAGAATTGCTAAGAACCATAGAGAGTTCCCCATTAGCCATTTCTGAAGCTGGTTGGCTGACAATGTCCTCCAGAATTGCAACCTCGTTTCCAACAGATTTGACGGCATCATGACCATAAGATTCAGATGATGGCAGTGAGCTCCTCAAAGCCAGGGCTTCCTGTTTCCTGGAGATCATAAATTCCCTTTTCTTTTGGATTTTCAAAGCCCTTGTTCTTTCAACATATTTCTTATCAGAAATCTCTTTCATTTGATCTGCACTTTCACGAAGTTTCTCTACCAAATAATGTTGCGGGTCAACTGCAAATTGTGATGCAACTGCCTCTTCATCTGATCCTGACATGTAGTGCAGCCGAAGCTTCTTGATGTCCAGCAATTTTCTTTTCATTTTTATTTTCGATCCAAAATCGGATGTTCCGCTGACTGACAACATATTCTCCGCCGAAGATGAAAACATTTTACTTCCAGATGATTTTGGGTTCATAATAGAACTATCAGCATTTTTGGCTGGACTAAGGTTGGTCTTCGTTCTCTTTTTACTTTGAGAAGGTGCATGATATTCGATACTATTTGGCAAATCCATATTGCAATCAACTGAGAGGCCACCTTTTCTAGACTGTTTCACATTGTACTTAGATAACACCTGATAATTCTTCTTATAATGTAAGTCTTTAGACTCCAATGACGAACAGCTCGCCCTTTTTCTCAAAGAACGTTCCCCATTTTCTTCATAAGAATCATAAGATAAATTATCCTTTCTTCTGCTGCTTTCAGGAGGAGAAAGTTGGTTCTCATCAGGCAAGGCCTGAGAATTCGAAAGACTACTTCTCTTTGTGAATGGATTACCTGTTGATGACTGATGACTTTTTGTTCTCAAGTTCTTTCTGGAGCTTTTGTCTGGCTGTTGATTTTCATCCTTATCATTTATCTTCTTTGTGAGATCACTGCGCTTGAAGCCTACCCATTGTTTTATTCTTCCCAAATAATTGAATTTTATCAGATCATGAGCTTTGGGGGGCTGTGTAACGTATCCCTCTTTCCCGAAGCATTTTTCAGTGAGAGATTTCCTTTTCCCACCATCATTAATCTGTGAAAAACCCATGGTTAAAGGTTATTTAGCTGAAAATGACAAACATTTGGACTTTCAACGCAGAAAGCAGTTTGTAAGTTTTTTCAAGTACACATAAAAAATACAACTCCACAATTATTAAACAGTCTGAATTGGAGATATATCAAATATGAAAACATGACCAGTCGCCTAGATAGATCGAAAATGAAAAGAAAAAAGTAGTTAACAAAAAGCTATTCTAGAGATTATAGAAGCATGTAGATGACTATTTTAAACCATCCCATGCTTCAATCTGGTGGGTTGAAAAAACAAATATGTGACAGTTAAGATATATTCCTATCTTTGCAAGAAGTAATTCTCTCAACGATGATGGAACAGAAGCTAAACAATGCTCTCAATTCCAGAAATGAAAATCAACGATTATCACAAGAGGCAACACAATCACATACAAAAACAAAACATAAAAGAGGAGAAGAACATACATTGGAACAATGATCTGGCCTCGGAAAGAAACTCTTTTGACCATGGGGAACATGTTTTGGAAGCTTATGGTGTTTCTGGACGAGATTATTTTTCTTCTTCTTACTCAAGAGAATTTTGCTTTCTTTGTCTCTTTTAACAAGTTTCATAAATTCAAAGTCATCATTGGTATTGGAGAATGTCTGCAGATCATTGAACTTTGATAAAATCCTAAGCTTTGTGCCACTGGAGTCAATATAGACTGCACTTTCCTTATTGGTTTCCTCACGATTAACAGGAGACGGTGTTTTGTTCCTCTCTTCTGCACATGTCTCAATATTTTGAGCTGGAAAGCCCAAATTTAATGCCCAGTTGGTTCCATTTCTCCTATCAAGCTCCTCAAGTGTACAATATGGAGCTGTCTCATATATATCCACCATCAATCTTATCTTCCTTGGTTTTATTCTATGCTTAGTAACCTTGGAATTTGATGTCCCCTTGATTGTTGATTCCACAGAAAGACACTGATCAATATGGGCATTTAAAGTGGTGTTTGAAGAAGATGAAAATGTCTTGCACACCGGGCACACTTTTGAAGCCATAGTTCCTAATGCCACAGAAGTGTTCAGGACAGGATCTTCGTTAGAACTCAGGTCTACAATGTTGCTCAATTTCACAAGTAATCTGCACTTCTTAACCTGGCTTTGAGTTGAGCTTATGATCTTCTTGGATGCCAAAACTGCAGACTCAGGCTTCGTCACTACAGGTCCTGACAAATCACCAGTTACTATTTCCAAACAAGGCTTCTTTATCGCGAGAACTGAATCTATTTCAGAACAAGACTGACTTGCCGTGGTTGATGAAAATTCTTTATCTTCTTCAGATCCACTTGAATTTATGTTCTCACAATCCACAACTAGCTTATTGTCACCTTCAACATTGCAAGAAGATACAGACACGAGATGATCGCTCAACCAGTTAAGCTTCTCATCATAATTGCTTATATTTTCTTTGTCAATTGAAATTCCTAAAGAACATTTCTCAATTGATGGATTTTTCACGGAATCAAGAGATTGAAAAGGTGGCAACAAATCTTTAACACCATGCTTTAAACAAAGTTTCAAATTTTTCTGAGAAAATGGCCAATTAGTCTGGATATCCTTGCTCCGGGTATGGAAAACATAGTTCCTGCAGCAAAATTCATGAATTATTTAAAGTCCAACTTTTGAATATTGCAGAAAACGGAAATCTTTCCCTAACGAAACAACTGAAGAATATGGGGATTAAGAAAATAAAAAGCAGCTTTAGACAGAGACCTTTCCAACAGATACCAACATAATCAAGAAAATACACATGGCGGATAAACACACCAAGGTTTTTATCACATAAAATAACCAGAAATACATCATCCAAAAACGGTCAAATTTGAAACTGTAGCTTTATATACACAGAAAACCATCTGAAGGCCAAAAACCAGCTAAAAATAGTATAATCAGGTAAACAGAAAAATAAAAAAAGACAGAAGGTGAAGAAATAATCATAAAGTTTGAGATGTAACTGTAGATCTGACCGACCAAGAAAGTCTAATATATAACCATGACAAAATAATCAAGAAAACCCCATAAAAAGTTCGCAAATTCAAAGTTTTTTGTTTGTTACCTTAAGGAGAATTTGGTAGTGTTGTAATCAAAGCCTGACTTGAGCAGATCTAACTGAAGCCGAGGCCTATTATCAGAATCCCTTTCATCCCTAGTATCACTACTACTTTTCAGCTGGGAAATTTCACAAGAACAAGGTGGACATGGTGGAGGGATTTCAATGGATAACATCTGCTGATAGTTTTTTCTCCCTTCTTTTGCTGCCCAACAAACAGTCACAAGAAAAATCTAACTATCCATTTCTTCATCTATCCATCAATCTGTAAAGAAGAGACAATATCAACAAGAGATCAAGAGTCAAGAAAACAGAAGGGAACTTCTAGAACCCTTCACAACGTTATTTTATGTGCTTGGAAACGTTAAAAGGTGTTGGAGGAAGCATGATTGAGAAGGAAAGAACAAAAGCTTGACAATGAAATAAGCGCACAGACAAAGATCGAACTTCATAAAACGTTATTTTATGTGGGCAAAACAAGAAAAAGTCCATAGATTTCTTGAATATTTTCACCATGGGAAAAACGAAGAAGTTACGCACTTCAAACACCAATTTCAAAGAAGGTAAATCAAGATGATATCATGGCAAGATGATATGAATCGAAAAGATAACCCAAATTGGACCAAGGAAATCATTAAAATGAGCTCAAGATTTGAAGTTTGGTGAAAGATTTTACATTATAGATAAAGATCTAAGAGAGACGAAACCCAGGTCCAAAATAAAATTTTAGGTCAGTTCGTAAACAGTAGACATGAAAACAGCAAAGTAGTTTAAACGCACAAACAAGATTTGAGGAAGAGACCCAAAAAAGTCCGTCAATAAACACGCTAAGGATCATGAAATCACAAAAAGCCCTCAGTACTTCCAGTAGCTGAAGAAGAAAACAAAAAACAAGAAAAAGAGAGTAATAAGTTAAAAACTGAAAGAAAATTCAAGAAAACCCCAAGAAAGTCTGATTCTCAAAAGCAGAATATGTTAAAGAAAAGATCCTGAAAGATCAAAGAAATCGCATACCAGTTCTGAAGCTCTTATTACGCAGTGAAAAAACTAAGGATAAAATGAGGGCATATCAAAAACAACCAAAAGGATTAGAGCACAGGGAGGAAGAAAAAGAACGCGTGTTTGTATATGTATGATGCATCTATAGATATGTATATGTATATATGTACGGCAGGAAGAGAAAGCAGCAGAGCCACCCACTGATACATCAAAAGGGGCATCAGGTTCTCCTCCCCACCAAAAAGCAAGTTTGTACCGTTAACTCTCCAATATTCACCATCTCCCTCGGTGAATATGCGTGAGAGAGAAAACACAAGTACATCGTATTCAAGAATTCTAGAGAGAGAAAGAGTATTGCTCTATCCTATACCTACCCTACATGTTGGCCTTTCTTCACTATACTTTTTATTCTTGAAATTTTTTTTTCCAGCGAATCGTCAGTTTGGGCCCCACCATTTTTGTGAAACTACAGGAAACTGTAACGCTCCTTCTCTCTCTCTCTCTCTTAACAGACGACTACAATACAATACAATGATAGCTCGGTCGGTCCACTTACTCTAAATTAATCTATTATTTTTAGCTTAATTAATCTCTTTGAGAAGGTTTAAAAGTTTTTAACTTTGAAGTACTTTTTTAGACTTATAAGTAATACTTCTTTAGACTTTGGTAAAATAGTGATTTATTTTACAGTTAGACCCAGCATTTAGAACTATTTAATTTTTCATTTCACATGGTAATTATCTATGTATTTAACATTTTTTCGTAAGAGCTTAAAAGCCGTGAAATAAAAATTAAGTTATGAAAAATAAGGAATGTTCTTTTCATATTTCAGTTTTGAGTTTTGAATTCATTTTAAATTTTATGTTTCGAGTGTCTATTTTGAAATTGTTGAAAATACGTTATTTTTGTCGTTCTGAAAAATTGTTTCTCAAAATTGAAAATTGAAAAATGCATTTACTTTGAAATTTTTAGAATCTTTTTTTATAACCTCACTATCCTGGAAATGAAGCATGCATCAGCATATTTCAAGAGCTACCTTGCATTCAACTGAGTGTATGAGATTGTTAATAAAAACCTAGACTTTTTCTTCTCATAATGGTTGTATACGTGGATCATATAGAATAGGACACAAGAAGTTTACTGGATTAAAATGACTGATGTCGGAGAGGAGTGCACCGAACGGAACAGAACGAAGAGGAGCGGAGCGGAGCGACAACAACGATCTTATGGGTTTAATTTAGTCAGGGACGCCCCGCGGTACGATTACGGTACGATACGCTAAATATATTGCTCTCCGCGCAGTGCGGAGATCTCCATGCAATGCGCAGAGATTGTTCTCCATGCCGAATACTTTTCTCTGCGCGCGGAGATCTCCATGCAATGCGCAGAGATTGTTCTCCGCGAAGCGTGGAGAGAAATTTCAGACTGTGCATATAAAAAGAAAATTCCTTTGTATTGCATTGCGGTGAAACGGAATCAAACTCTTAACCTTCAGAAAATCTGTGACTCTCCCAACTAAACTATCCCACTGTTGGCAAAATCTGGCTATTTTTCGCGTTTTGAAATTTTAGCTTGGTTTTAACTGAAAACATCCAAAACGATTTTTTGGTGTTTTCCATTTTCTTTGTAAATTTTAAACTCATTTTTGAAAACTCTTTTCTAAAATAAGTAAATAAACGTGTTTTTAATATTTTCGAAAATTAAAAATTGAAAATGGTTTGAAAACAGCAAAAGGAACCACCACCCTAAGTATTTTATTTTGAGAACAAGTATTTATCAGCTTTAATCTATTATTTGTAACTTACTATAATACTTCTATAAATTAGGGTTTCTTTATTAAGCAAGCGGGGGCCACTAACAATAAAGTTAATTGAAGAATGTCACACATTTCCAAAATATCGCCCCCAATAATTCATTGAGTAACACTATTTAGTCTCATTGGAATTACATCCTCATTCTATCCATTACTTAATTCATTTTTTTATTTTTTTTTTTGTTATGTGCCCTCCTTTAATTTTTCTAGCATTTACTTATTTTAGATCATTTGTGACGTCATGTCCTAAAATAAAAATCATGATGCCATCGAAAAACATATAGTAAAGAAAAAAAAATTAACATAGAGAAATAATTATCGATAATTTATTGATACAAATTTCAACAATTTTACATAATCGATTCGGATTCAAATCAGTTCGTGATTGAAACTCGACAAACTTAAAAGACATAGCTCATTTTCTAATATTAAAATCTAATAGAAAATCCCAAAATTGTAATAAAGAAAAAGAATAGGCATAACACATCATGAACGTTAGTACTAAAAAATTTCCACTGTTCTGAAGAAGCCAAGCCGATCGATGAGAATTGAGAATTTTACGTTTCACAGCATATATTTATATATAAAAAATGAAATAATAATTTATTACCTAGGTAGTCTATAAAATTTATTTTGTACAACAAATTCTTTCTTTTACAGTCTATAAATATACTTATTACTGTCTACTGATAAATAAATTTTTTAGCTTAGATTCGTTCAAAAAAGAAACAAAATTAAGCTTAGCCAAACAGGCACTAATTTTTTTTTTTTTTTTTTAAGTGAAAATAACTTCTTACAGTAAACATAGAAAGGATCAAACATTTTAGTTCCCTTCTTAAAAATTTGAAGTTTACTACAAATCTTTTGGAAGGTCTACTTCTATATATGAAAACGTATTCATGCTAAAATAGTTAACTATGTATTTAGTTAAATCCTTCATTCTGTTGTTTATTGTTTTTTTTCCTTCTTGGGTATAAAAGTTACTTCAATTTTTACTTTCTAAAGAATAAATAAAAACCAACTTTTAAAATCACATGTAATAAAAATAAATACTAGTTCATAAAAATATACATGTTTGACTAAACTTAAAAGGTTTATAAACTTTGACATTGTCGAGTTCCTATTGAAATACAAGACTTTTATTGTCATAAAATAACTTAAATGGTATTTCAATTCTATCCAAAATGTGTAGTTCAGTAACAAAATTCCACACTCATATTTCATGAATGAGAATATCCAATAATCTCTAATTGGTCTAATTTTTTGTATGTGATCATATAATTCTTAGTTCTCTATAGAAACTGAATAACTTGTTGGCTATTTTCCAAATATTCATTCCAAAGTTACTTAAATTTCTACTCAACATTCCAACAATGAATGATACATTCGAATGTGTACAAATCTAAGCATACATTAAACTCTCAACTGCTGAAACTCATGGAATTTTTTGTATTTTCTTTTCTTTAAATTAATCTTTAGGGCATTGATTGATACTAAACTCATCTCCCTTAGCGGTAGACGTATCATTTGGTTTACATACATGCATCTCAAATCTTTTAAGAACTTTAACGGCATGACTCTTTTGCGATAATCTAAAAATACCGCGAAAACGATTCCAGTATATCTATATCCTTAATACAAAAGAAATATCATAAATATTTTTTTTTTCATTTCAAAATTCCATAATAGAAATTTCTTGGTTTCGTGTGATAAGTTTGTAACATTGTAGGCAAGCAGTAAGTCATTGATATACAATACCAAAAATATGGTTACTCTCACTATACTTGTGATATACACAATCATCAAATGAATCCATCTAAAAACCAAACAAAATAATTATTTGATAAAATTTGTGATACCATTGATGGGAAATTGTTTAATCTCATATAAGAATTTCTTTAATTAGTAAACCATTTAACATAGTTTAAGATCAAAATATGTCACAAATGTTATAATAGTCTTAAAAGAGTTTTTCATAGAAATCGAAGAGAAAGTCTCTTTAAAGTCAATTCCTTCATTTTGAGTAAAATCATTTATAATAAGACGAACATTATATCTCTCCACATTACTATTTAAATCCCTCTTGATTTTAAATATCAATTTACAACAAATAGTCTCGCACCTCCATGCAATGTGATGAGTTCCTAAACGTCATTGTCTTTTATGGAAATTATCTTTTTATTCATGACATCAATCCACTCATGAGAATTATTTTTTTGCATAGTTTGACGAAAGTTGATTGATCGGATCTTTTTCCATTAATCCAATGTTATTCTTATTTATTTATTTTTTTGTTGGAGAAAGACTATACAGTTATCCAAAATTATTTCTCTTTTCTCTAGTGGAATCTTAATGACATTTATTCTTGAAATTGTTGAGTTTATTTTCTGAAACGATTTCTTGATAGTGTATATGAAATTTTGTAATATTGTCTTGATCCGAAATTACTTTTTGAATAAGATTTGAAGTAAGAATTTGTCATTGATCTTGATTACTGTCAATTGCAACAGAAGTGATATATACATATCCTTCTTCAAAGACAAGATTCTTATCCTTAAAACATTATCTCCCCCGCAAACTCTACCTCATCGTGAATCAGACATTTTTCATTTTGAAAATTAACCTAATATTGGAATCATTAAAAAAATTTGTAACCCCTTAATAGTTGCTTTACTTGGAACTTCATTGAGAATTTAAGTTACGGCCGTCTTTAATACTTCTTCCTGAAGAGATTCTGATAAGGTGAAATGACCAATCAAATTATTTAATATGTTCTTAAGTGTTCTGTTTCGTCTCTTAATAACATCATTCATGCTATGGGACCTTGGCGTGGTGTACTGTGGGATGATTCAACATTTCTCTAGAAATTTTAGCAAAAGCCCTAGACATTGTTGTCCTATTCCGTTTATCTGCCATAATATTTACTACCACGATCAGATCTAACATGTTTTATTCTTTTGCTAACTTGATTTTTAACCTAAGTCTCGTATGTCTTGAACATGTCTAGTGTTTGGGACTCCTTATGAATGAGATACATGTAGTCATAATAAGAAAAAATCGTATATGAATATAATAAATTTTTGTTGATCATTCTAAGATTTGAAATTGATTGTTCCTTTATCTTTTATTTTTAAAAACTTTCCAAAAAAATCTGAATTTTAAACTAGAATTTTTCAAAAACTTTCCATAAAAATCTGAATTTTGAAATGTATAGCTTGAAATTCTCATCCCAAAATTTATAAAACCAAAGCATGAATTTCAACCCTAAAAATCTTCCTCGAAAAATTTCGAATTGCGGAATTTATGGCTAAAATTCACGTTTCAAATCAAAATATCCCAAAATTTAATGTATGAATTTCAACCATAAAATTTTTCCTTAAATCTTAATGATTTAACATGGAATTGGCTCTGATATCATTTATCGAAATTTTATGAAACTTTAAAATCTAATTACTTTATTGACAAGATCATCCATGTCAAATTATCAAGAAGATTAATAAATGCGGAACATACATTAATTCATTGAGATCGATTTTTTATTATTGGATCTTGATTCCAAATCTTGAATCTTAAATAGTAACTCTTTTGATTCTTGAATTCTTGATTTTGATTTTGACTTCTTACTCTATAATCTTGATTGCTTGAGTTCCTTCTTCTTGATTATAATTCTTAATTTTTTATTGTGAGTTTTAGATCTTCCTTTTCAATATGCTCTCTCTTTGAATTCTTGTGTTAATGGAATTACACACAAAAATGAGAAAATTGCACATAAATTGGGGATCATAGCCCTATATATAATTTCTATATGTATTTGATCCATTGTCAAATACAATCTTAATGGATCCAATCTCTACACATATAATCCGACCCACACTTTATTTAGATGCACATAACCTAATTACTTAATTCTTTGTTAGATCCTTTGGTTTTGAGCTTAATTTTAAGATAACATTTAGGGAAAATCATAAATAAGAGGTTAAGTTTCACCCATTTCAAATTTTAAAACCAAAAGTTTAAAATCTCAAATGTCAGATTTTTTCAAAATTTATTTATAAATTAACTAATTAGACATATATTTTATTAATTAAATATATTAATGTCACAATTTCATATAATTTGATCACAAATTATAAATTAATTGGTTACAATAAAAAATTTTATAGGTCACAAATCGAAAAATTTATAGGTCACATTTTTTTCATCGTTCACAAATTTATAAAATTAATAAGTCACATTATTCATTGATCACAAATCACTAATTTTATGTCACAAATTATTTTAACATCTTAATTCAAAAAATTTATAAGTCACAATTTGTTCATCGGTTAAAAATAAAAAAATTGAAACATTACAATTTGTTTATAGGTCACAAGCACAAATATTGTAAGTCACAATTGATTAGACAATCACAAATTATCGGTCACAAATTAACAATTTTTTAGGTCACACATTATTTTTTAGTCACAATTTATCTTTTTCATTGGTTGAATATTGTTTATCGATCACAAATTAATCAATTTAATGGTTACAAACAACCAAATAATATGTAACCACCACTAACACTTATGACTACCACCTCACCATTGCCACCAACAACATGGCAATTGAAACCTCGTCACTAGAACCAGCACCACCTACCGGCAATAAATCATCATCTAAAAATACCGATATCACCACGACAACCACTACCCACCCACAATCACCGCATCACCACCACTAAAACCACATAACCTCCACGACCACCCCCATCCTACAACCCAAAAAAAAACCCCAACTCTACCATCATCGTCGCCGACCACTACCAACACTGCTACCGCAATCACCACGAATCCACGAACACGACAACGGCCCCCTTCACCACCACAGCTACCACCGCACACAGCACCACAGCGCTCACCTAACTACCGCACCACCATTGCACTTACAGCACCACAGCAGCGCATCACTGCCGCCGCACCCATCAAAGATCTGTTCCCACCATTGGACTGCACACCTCCACCACTACCGCACCACACATCTCCACAATCACCGCACCACTCAAAAATCTTGAAAAAGGGAAGAAGAAGCACCTACAACACCACAGTCGTACATCACTGCCGCACCCACAAGAGATCTCCATTCCTATCACCACACCGCACACCTCCACAATCACCACACCACGCCACAAAAAAAATATTTAAAAAGAAGAACGGATCTACATGGCGGTGGTGACTTACAACAGTGCATCCGCAGCGATGCATCGTTGCACCTTTGCGCCGTCTCGTAGAGGCTGGGATGCTGACAAAGAAAGAGGTTAGTGGTGTTAATAGAGAGAGTGACGGAGAGAAGAGAGCCAAGGAAGAAATACGTGGCGACTCACGGTGGTGCCGCCGCAGCGATACACCGCTGCGATGTCGCCGGACGAAACTGTGCCGTCTTGTGGAGGCTGGACTGCGACGGAGAGGAAAGAAAGTGGTGTCGGTAGAGAGAGTGACGGAGAGAAGAGAGGATGAGGAAAATTAGAATGAAATTGATTAGGGTTTGTGATGAAAATTGTATAATTAATATTTAATATTTAAAATGAAATATCTGATTTTTAAAAAGTAAAACCTTCAATTTGATTTTTGAAATTGAATATTTAAAGTTTTGATTTTGTATAATTTTCACTAATCTTTATACACAATTAATTACATATATCGACCCACACGACAAATTAAATAATTTCTCAACATTTCAAGCTTATCTAATCATGATCACATATTTGGCTTAAGCTTAGAAGTTGCTAAAGCTTACTTTTCGGTAACCTTTGTTTTCATACTTGTTTGGATAGATTATTCGTTTCTTGTTTATGGGTAAAAATATTACTTGTTTTGACAGGGATGCAAGATTTTACTTCTAAATAGTCGGCAATATTATTTGAGTTATGCTATAGGTACATAGTCTATAACATAATGGTGGAAATGCTTCATTTATTTTTATCTTTGACTAATTACTTTGAATTGTACTTATTAAACTTGGTGTTTGTACACTTCATCCCCAATCTTTTATAGGAATCATGCTACATGTACAATCTAATTTGATAATATTGATTGACAACATTACGTTTACTCATTTTAAAAATCAAAGGTCCGAATTTTGAAAATATCAATATTGTCAATCATTATAATTAAGTGTAATTGTACAAATAACATAATTGACTTTTATAACGATAGCAAAGAACCCATTGCCAATTTATTGAGATAATTAATCTCTAACATTTCAGAAATTAGCATAGCTATACTTTTCCATCCGTTTTCTAAATGCATTGTATTTTAATTACATTAAGTCCAAATTTTGTGGGGATTAAAATTAGATTTTTAATAAATTTTGATAAAAGTTGATAAAATATGTGGTTGAAAAGTCGTAAATTCATGAAATATATTAAAATTAATTATTAATTTTGATTTAAGTTTAAATTAAAATATGAATTTTAATTCCTATTAAATAGGTGTCTCTAACATTTATTTATATTTATATCTCAAACTTTTTTCATCGCATTCTTATCTCAGCATTCTCTTAATTAGCACATATTGCCCTGATGACTGTTTCGTTTTTAAAATAAGGGGCAAACTTTTTTAGTTAATTTTTTACTAATTATAATTTGAGACACAGATTACTCTTTTTACGCCCTTTAACTGAATTGTTGGATGAAAAAGATCGCCAGAAAAGATACGTTAATTAATAGAATTTTGAAGATAAAACGCGATAAAAAAAAAATGTTAGAAACATAATTATAACATTAAGTAAAGATTAAATTTTTCTAACGCAGTTAAAATGTATTTCACTTATAAAAAGTGTAATGCCACAAGGCCCATAACCACCCTTAACAAAAAAAAAAAAAAAAAAGGATAGAAGGGTGCGTTTGGTTTGTATTTCTTTTTTTGTTTTCAATTTTGAATTCAATTTTTTTTTTTTTTTGAGGGATTATTTTAAGATTGTAGAAAATGTATTTGGTTTAAAAAATCTAGAAATAATTTTAGTACATTTTTTTCAATTAATTTGATTATTTAGTAAAACATATCAATTGTATGCTTATATGTGATTATTTAGTTCATGATTATTTGTATTTGGGTAGATTTTGTGTGATTTTATTAATTATTTTAATTTGAGAAATGTTTAAGTTCATTTTTTTTAAGTTTTGTGCTTTTAATGAAAATACTCAAAACGTCAAAAAGTCATTTTGAGATATGTGTTGTAATTTTTTTTTTATTTAATTTTTTTTTTGTTTTCGAAAACTCATGTTTGAAAATAACATACCAAACACCTTTTGAATATTTAAGAAAATTAAAATCTGAAAATGACTTCAAAACGACAAACCAAACGAGATTTTGTGTTTCGTGGTATGTTGAGTTTCCTATCTGGTTGGAATATAGTGTAGCGAAGATGCAATTTTTTGCTTTTATTGCTATCTTTTCAGTTCGAGTGATGGTTCCTTTCTTAACGATGGATTCTCAAATTGGAAAAATAAAAAAGTGCTTAGAAAACATATTGGGGATTCAAGTAGTGCACACAATCAGGCTTGAGTCAAATATAGATTGTTCAAGAATCAAAATCAAAGTATTCGATCATGTCTCGTTACGTAATCGCATCAAGCTCGAACTACTACATTGGTTGTGTGATCATAATGCGGAGATTAAGGGCGTTGCTTTGACGAATGCATCTGAGAATTTCAAATTAATTAACTTCACCACGAGTGCAGAAAGATATTGTGAGTGCTATTGCTTCTAAATGTCTAAATGTGATTATGAAAGATGTTCGTGATAGTTTCTTTTCAATTTTAGTTGATGAATTTCGAGACATTTCAGTTAAGAAGCAAATGTCAGTTGTCATTCGTTATGTGAAGAATGAGCATGTATTGGAACATTTTGTTAGTGTCTAGCATGTTTCGAGTACCACAGCTATCTTTCTTAAGGGTGCAATTGATCAATTCTTCTCAATGCATAGCTTAAGAATATCTAATTTGTGAGGTCAAGGATATGATGGAGCTAGTAACATGTGAGGTGAGTATAATGGTCTCAAAGCACTTATTCACTTATTTTGAAAGAAAACCCAAGTGCATACTATATTCATTGCTTTACTCATCAACTTCAATTAACTCTAGTAGCTGTGGCACAAAAACATTCGAAAATTGAAACTTTTTTCACTACAGTACACAAATTGGTGAATGTTGTTGGTAGATCGGCTAAATGGAGTGATCTTATTCGAGAGAAGCAAATGTTAAAAGTTCTTGAATCACTCAGTGTCGGTGAATTATTAAGTGGACGAGGTCTCAATCAAGAAGCTACTCTTCAACGTCCTAGTGATACACGTTGGGGCTCTCACTATGGTTGTTTAATTAACTTGATTCTCATGTTTTCAATCATAGTGAACGTTGTTGAGATGATTGCGACTGACACTACAAGTACTGGAACAATAGGTGATGCTTGTATTTCACTTGAGTTGACGTTAAAATTTGAATTTGCATTTAATCTATACATCTCATGAAAAAGATTTTGGGGATTTCAAATGAATTGTCGAAATCTTTACAACGAAAAGATCAGGGTATTGTCAATGCCATGAAATTGGTGCAATTATATAAAATACGGCTTCAAACGATGAGGGATGATGGATGCGAGTCTTTTTTTGAAATTGTTTGTTCGTTTTGTGAAGCTCATGAGATCAATGTTTCCAATATGGATGATATGCTCATAGCTCTAGGTCGTTCACGGTGTGAGACAGTGACAAATTTGCATCATTATTGTGTGAAAATGTTTTATACTATCATTGATATGCAATTTCAGAAGTTGAATGATCGTTTTTCTAAGGTAAATAGTGACTTGCTCATTTGTGTTGCGTATTTGTCTCCAAATAACTCATTTGATGCTTTTGACAAGAACAAAGTGATTCGACTATGTCAGTATTATCGTGCAAATTTTGACGCAGCAGATATCTCAGAACTTGATGATTAATTAGATACTTATATTATTGACATGTGCACATTCAAAGATTTTGAATGTTTACAAGGCATTAATGATCGTGCACAGAAGTTGGTTGCAAAGAATAAACATGAAGTGTATCCATTAGTCTACAAGCTTGTGACATTAACCTTAGTTCTTCATGTGGCTACAGCTACAGCCGAAAGATCATTTTCTGCGATGACTTTTGTCAAAAATCGTCTGCGCAATCAAATTGGAGATCAATGGTTGAATGATAATTTGATTGCATATATTGAGAAATATGTATTTGACAAGATTAAAAATGATGTAATTATGAAACAATATCAAAATATGAGAACACGTAGAGAATAATTGTAATAAAATATCTCTTACTTTGATTTTTTCATTACTTTTTTAAAGTTTAATTGTGCCCCCAACATAAAAAGTCTACGTCAGCCCATTATACTAAAATCATATCATGAATAGCTTTTCGATTTTTTTTTCTCCAAATTCATTTCCAATCATGTATTTTATGGTAGACACAATATTTTTTATTTTTTCTATTACACATTTTTTATTATCAAAATCAATTAAAATTTTATGTTCAGCCATATCAAACGGGGGCTATAAAAAAATGCCTCTAGTATTATTGTCAATCGGTCAAATCATCGTTTCTGCTAATAAATATTAGTCGAGAAAATCACATGAAGCCATGTTTTTAAAGTTTTAGTTTCATTGTTCATGTATTATTTTTTTTTTCTCCTTTTTTCCCTTCAAAAATCGAGTGATCACTTTAATGATATTAACAAGTCACATATAAATTATGTCACAATCAAAATTAATACTAAATCACAACCACACAAGTTTATACGTTACAATCATTTATAGAAACATATCGCAATCACATTATTTGTTAATTTTGAAATTGTAATTTAAAACTATTGTAGTAATAAAATTTCCTCGTAATTTCTGTGAGTTTAAACTACTTTCCAATGGGCAGCCCATCATTTAGCCCTCGTTTGTCTCTCGTTTATTAAAATTTATTTTTAACTATATATTTTATGATATTCACAATTATCAAATTTTCGATTCTTCTATTATTTTTTTTATCGAAATCAATTTTACTTAAATGGAAAAAGGGGCTTAGTAAACAAGGGTAGAGAACGTTGGACGTCCAGTCGATGGGTCCCACCAACTTCACACAAAATGTGATGGCAAGATTTGTCACTGCACTCCACCGCAAGCTGCCGTGTGTCCCCCCAAATCTTGTTACGCCTCTTTGTTCAGACATTGTACAATGCACGCAACCGACAGATTTTTTTTAATTTTTACTAGTAGCGCGTACAATATACGAGATTTGGTATTATGGAGATAGTGTTAACATGTTAACTTCATATTCACTTTTCAATAATACAAAAAATTGTTTAACTAACTGCAAATAAAATTAGTATTATAAAAGGTCTTAAAAGATAGGTACTTATCAGTGAATGATAAAAAATAAAAACCACAATTTGAACCCATTTTGAGGTAATTAATGTTAAAAAGCTCTTGGTAAATTTACAAATTAAATTACACCCAGCATAACATAATTTCTTGAAAAAATAAAGTCAAATTGTAAGGCGTAACTTTCATTTGAAACAAAGTACCTCAAGTGGATAGTTGATTAAACTTTTTATAATAGAGTTAGTAAATCAACATTAAGGATGGAATTGAAACTTAGTTCATGCATAAGTGTCGCACTTCAACAAAACCAAGCTACGACAACGTTTGGACGTGTGTTGCAAATCGAGGTTTTGTCGTAGAGTAGAGAGATACGGCAACGTTTAAAAAAAATGTTAACGAAGACTTTCTGCAATAGATTTTTTTACATTTTTTTAAGATTTTAATTTTTTTTATTTGTACAATGATTTACATAAATCAACCATAAAACATGATAGAAGATAATAATATTAAATAGCTCAAATAATCATTATTGATTGAACTGCAAAATATAATAATATTCATACAAAATTTAGATCCAAAATTTTAAAACACCTAAAAAATCTATACATTTCCAATAATAATAATAATAATAAAGAACTGCCACAAATCCTAAGCAATGAGTAAAAAACAACTTATTGCCACGCTTCTTGAGAGGCTCTTCTTGAGAATCTACGGATCCGAATCCAATCACCCGAGACTTTCTAGTAAAATGAGACTTTCTGTTTGTCTAGTGCAACAACTCTTGAATAGACTCCTGATCTGGCAAAATTCTTGGAGAACGAACCACTACCTTAACTAACGTCCACAACGACTCCACCCATTGCTGATTTAAAATACTCTTGAGCCATGTTGAACTGTATAAACTTTCATTTTAAACAATTTTTTTTGCATAGATTAGAAAGTTATCAATATCAGAGGGAATCAAGTGAATATAAATTTTTATATTGAAGTCATTATAAATTTACCATGGAGATCAATTAGTTCTTTCAGTACCAAAGGCAAACCAAAAACAAATTCATTCAGAAAACCTACAAAAAAAAAAAACACACGCAGGAAATTGAGGTCGGCAGAATTATACTGCTTCAATGACGGAATACTAGAAATGAAATAAAAAAGAAAACCAATTACAGTAATCAGGGAAAAAAATGTAGCGGGTAAAAATAGGCGAACTCGAACAAAAAGAGAAGTTTCAAATTGTTCAATTTACAAGACGAACAAGAATATGAAGAAGCTTTAAATGGGTTGACTGAAAGCTACATAAAATTGAAAGAATTAAATACGAAATTTGAAAAAATTGGTGTTTGAAAGAGGAATATATTATGCTCTCTTTGGAAGTGGTACGAAGGCTGATCGTGGAACGAACTCAAGCGCCTTACAGTTGAGCTTACTACTAACAGATGCAAGGTTGCTAAATTGGTAGTTACAAATACCTTCGAGAGAAAGGCAAAGACAAAGACAAAGACAAAGACAAAGGGTTAGGGCTACGATGATTAACATTTGTGATTGAGGAATATTATATCTCAAGTATTTAAAACTTATAAAATGAACCGAGCAAAGCAAGCATCTATTTATATTATCTTCAAGCTATTACAACGTTCTAGACTAAGCACAATTTAACAAATAAAGGGAGAGTATAATTAAAAAGTTAACATTACAAGAAATGGAAAACACATAACATTAAGGTACAATTTTTGAATTGACTTTTTTTTTTTTAATAAAACAAAGTTTTTGCTAATAATTTTGTTGTCACACATACGTAAACTTATCAGTATTTTAAACAAGAATTATGGATATCTCATATCACCTATGTTTGGAAAGAATTTATAAACAGTTAAATTTATTGATAGATAAAAATGAGTGGTGAATAAGTGGAAAGTATTTGTAGATGTGATTTTGGCTTCTTTTTATACAAAATAATCACGTATTGCCAGTGCAACATAGAAAAAACCAAAAGGGAGTTAATGACAATGAGATTATGCTCGAAGGAAAGTCTATATCATTTACAGCACAGACTTGAGAAAATACCTAATTCAATGAGAAACATAAATAGATGGCGAGATATGGAGAAGCAAAAGTGATAAGTGACTCACAAACTGGTCAAAGATTACTTAGTAGCTTCCATTCTTTATGTTGCTGCTATAGTTCTATTTTCCCCGAGATCATTATTTTGGATTGTTCAGCTTGATATAGATGCTGCACATAGAGATACGATATTTTTAGTTTTGGATGCAAAACAAAATGGCAGAAGTTGTTGCAACAGACAAACACTAAGATGTCTTTGGTAAGGTGAACCAGACAATATTGCATATGGTCTCGGGAGTGAAAAAGAAGCAAAAATATGGTTCAGTATAATGTCCAATCTACTCCAACGAGGTAGACACACTTTGAAAGTTATATAGACTTCTAAAATAATAGTTCGCAAGGAATATGGCTCAAGATATAAACTGTTAGCTAGTTTTAGTTTCTTGAAAAAAAAAATTGATCATCATATGGTCACTGAAAGAACATTATTTCTATTTTGTTGATTATATACAGAAAAAATTGTATAACAAGATATTCATGATTAGATTGATGGAATTGAGCAAGCATCTCAATTGTTCTATTGGTTACTTGTAAGAGTATCTTGCGGTTACCGAGAGAGTCAACAGAGCCCTTGTGGACTATTTGGAGTCACCACATAATTCCTAATTCTCCATTATGTTGGATCAATGAATAATTTCTTTATCAAACTACAAGTTGTCTATTTTTTGCAATTATTTGATTTACCGCTTGCTTAGGTTTTGGCCTTTCCAGAACCTATTGTTACAATTATGTCATTATTTAAACAAAAGTTACAAGATATCCACGCACACGGTATCTCCGAATTATTCAGCGACACCATGTGTGTGTCGCCGAATAATTCGGAGACACCGTTTGTGTTTCCGAATAATTCGGTGTCACAGTGTCTCCGTTATTCGGAGACACCGCGCACATTGTGTTTCCGAATTATTCGGCAACACCGTGCGTGCGTCGCCAAATTATTCGGCGACATCGCGCACACGGTGCCTCCGAATTATTCGGCGACACCGTGTGTACATGAGAAACAAGATATTTTACAAAATATAAATTGCAATGCTTGTATAACAATTGTATCTCGAATACAATCATAACAGTAGTAATAAATGGGAACAAAAAATTGGTGTTGACCTATGGTTGATCATGACCTTAATGTTTTGATTATAACAAACAAGCACATCTTGTTTACTAACAAATTGAATTGAGTGTTTAACCTTTCAAAGTTATAAAGATTATTATTCACACTCAAATGAAGTACAAGTGAAGGTTAAACGAGCATTCAAGACAAATCATTCGAGATACAAGTCAAAGAGAGGCTCGAAGAGATCAAGAACATTGAAGATAGAGTTATTTATCGAACCTCATTTATATATATAAAGGTAGAACTCGTCGATGTTTAGCAAGTGCATAAAGCTCAAGTATTTCTCATAAATTCATCACTTGCATAAATTATTTTGACATGAGAATGATCTTGGAAAAATGAAAATTTGTAATATATCAAAAACATTGAAAAATCATTTCCAAACGTCCCTCAAAAGATCACACTTCAACTTTCAATCAAAAAGTTATACTCCGATTTTCAATCTCATATTGAGATAGATTTTTGACACGGAAGATGATCTAATTTGAAGATGATTTCTGAATCAAAGTTGTAGCCCTTTGAGTTAGCTTTCCAACCCATTTTGAATCACCTTAATCGGATATCAAGAGAAAAAGATATGAGCAAAATACTGAAAGTTGTCGGATAAGGCGTCCGTTGGTCAGAAATGTTTTCTGTCCATCCGGACGTCCGGATGGATGAACCGGACATCCGGTTCATCTCAACGGTCACTTTTTTGACTGTTCTGACAAAAGTAACTCTAACGGTAAGTTGGTCATCCTGTTATGAACCGGACGTCCGGATGGACAGTGTTTTGGCCAATTTGAGTGCTATAAATACCAACTCTCTTTGCATTCAATTTGCACAACTTTAGAGAGAAAATTGAGAGAGTTATTTATTGAAAATCTTTGAGCTTAACTTGGTTTTAATTTCTATATCTCATTTACAAAGAATTCTTGATTGATTCAAACTTGTTTTATCCATTTCATCAAGAATTAAATTTTGCAAAGAAACTTTTCAATCTCATCTATTTTCAAACTCTTGATAAAAGTTTTCTTTGCCAACACTTGTATTGAAGTGTAAATCTCTTCTCATACTTAACTTATGTTATTTTGTTAAGAGAGATTATTGGTTGAAATTTGATAACAATACAAACTATTTCATTATCATTCATTCATCAAAGTTTTCCAACATAACACTCGAGCTTAATTCATTTGCTATCTATTGAAGTGTTTGTCTCTTCTCTTCTTGTACTCAACTTTGATTTTATCATTCGATAAAGAAGAGAAGATTTGAATTGTAAAATTCATTTGTAGTGTGGGTCGGTTGTAGTCCCTTAAAGATCAACATTGTATAAGGTTTGGTGCGCCTTGTTGTAAGTCACCGTGTGGGTCATATCGAGGTCCCGTAAAGCTCGATAGTGTGGGTCGTGTTGAGGTCCCGGAAAGCTCAATGTTGTAAAGGATCGGTACTCCTTGTTGTAAGTTACCATTATAATACAAATTGGCCTTGCTCGTGACGGAGAGCTTGGTAACGGGGACGTAGATCATTGCATTGGATCGAACCCCATTAAATCGGTTTGTTATCTTTACATTATTGCACTTTACTTTAAATTGCTATTTACATTGTGCAATATCATACTTGAATCAAGATAACATATTTGCATATTTACTTATTGTTTTATATTTTGCAATTATATCTTGTGTGTTGAATTGTTTTGAGACTAGGTGTCGAAAAAATTTTGAAAACCAATTCACCACCCTCTTGGTTAGTTATTCTTGGGCTAACAACTGGAATAAAAAAACTGCAGGAATAATAGGGAAACTTATGGGAAAATAACAAATCTTGAATTCTCTGTCTCTCTCTATCTAAAAGAAGTTGAATTGAAATTTATTTTGCTCGGAGAAAATTTTGGAATAGCTTCCACTATGTCAAAAGTAAAAACCTGAAAACGGTGTAATTACATTAGTTTGGTTTGACTACAATTTCTTCATAAGTTATCAAAACTCTCACCTGAGAAATATATAGATGCAGATACACTCTTCGTGATGTGCGGAGAAATAGTAAGGAAGCGGACATACCTTGAAGATGACAGGATCGAAAATGTGCTAAATTTTGTGCGAGCGTAATAAAAGGCTCAAAATAAGAAGTTGAAGAGTTTTAGTAGAGAGAGGCAACCAAGAGAACAGGCGTGAGGATGAGAATAGGGATTGGAGTGGGAAAGTACAATTTCAGTGAATTAAATCATGTCTTAATTTATTGATAATAGCTCATTGATTCTCACGAGTTTAAGTGACGACATTAGTTGAAGTTATCCGATTGAAATCAAATTATAATTATTGATAGAATAATTGAAGTATAGTCACTTGATGACAATAGACTCGACGACACTAGAGTAAAGAATAGTTGTCGCGAACGAAATTTACCCACCAAATTTTATTACATTGTCTATACGACTGTCTAAAAATTTAGAGAAAACAAACGCATCTCAACTCCTTTCTTAATAGCTACGTCCTTCCTTATGACATCTTTTCAATAGCCGTGAATCACAGCTGAGCCATAACTTTCATGCTGGATTTTTTTTTTTTTTTTTTTGAAATATACATTAACTTTATTTATATTGGAAAAAAATTTACTTTTAAAATTTTTAAAAATGATGCGAGTTGGTCGTCGGTCTCCATCCCGATCGCTCATTTAACCCAAGTTTAAGCCTTTTTTTTTTTTTTTAAATGAATTTGTGAATAGTGTTTCAACCCAATTTTAATCGCACATTCTTTAATAAAATAATATTACATGCAAATTCAAAACTTTTCATTATTTTTTAATCACACATTTCACATCAATACACTATTTAAAAATACCTTTTTTTTTCAAAAAAAAAAAATGAGGCTCAAACAAGTCATTAATCAACATTTGACGAATAGACAACTCTTTTACAAATTACATCGTAAAACTAACATGACATTGCTTTTGAATAAGTAGCTTCATTCTATGTAAATTTAACCCATGTTTGACCCTTATTTCCTCAAATTTATTTCAATTGCGCGTATTATGTAGTATACACAATTTTCATCAACTTTTTAATCGTCATTTCATTAACTTTTATTAAAATTTACTAAAAATATAATTCTCAACTACACCAAATATGAGCTTTATAATGAACTAAACACAACGTTGAAAAAAAGAATCCCAACAAACTCTTAAGATTTCCATCACAATTAAAAACTAATACACTTAATTAACGACAATTAGGAATAAAATTATCTAGCACCAGTTTAGATAGATGCACTCGATAAATTCGATTAAATGAATCCACGACCTTTCATTTAAGTGAATCTATAATTTAACATGTAATTATCCTTTAGATTGGCGGTTGATATTATTCGACAATTATAGGTGGCGGTAGGTTTAACTTTTCCAAATTTTTGTTTAAGTACAAAAGGTCCAATCCAAATACAATTTAATCGATTATGACACAAAATTTGAAGGGCAGAACTCGTTATTCCACGTGGGTTTCCTTCTGCATGTGAGAAATAATCGTGACTTGTACCAAAAGTATGGCTAAAAGGAGTTTAATTAAGCTTCCGTTTGAATGGCGGAGCTTTTCATGAAAGTACGAAAATATTTTCTTGCTTTCACTTTTTTTACTATTTGATATGCAAAATTTTCCACGAAAAATATTTTTTCCCCTTTTTCTAGGTACAACCATTTGATGCACAAATGGTGTGGGAAAACATTTTCCACCCTTTTTTTTTTTTTTTTTGTAACTTTCACTTTTTTTACTATTTGATATGCAAAATTTTCCACGAAAAATATTTTTTCCTCTTTTTCTAGGTACAACCATTTGATGTACAAATGGTGTGGGAAAACATTTTCCACCTTTTTTTTTTTTTTTTTGTAATGGGAACAAATTTTAGACACAATGGTAAAAAAAACTCACTTTTATCGACAACTTTAATGCAAAATAAAGTCAAACGAATGATATTCGGTATGGTAAATTTTTTTTTTTTTTTACAATGAGAACAAATTTTAAACTCAATAGTAGAAAAAATTATCACTTTAATGGACAAATTTCATAAAAAACGAAGTCAAATGGACACCAAATTTTCAACATTTTTCATGAAAAATTATACAAATCAAACACAATTAATTACAATTCCCAGTAAAATATTTTCTAAGAAAATCAATTCCCTGTAAAACATTTTCTTTCTACCCATTTTCCACCCTTGCAATCAAACAGACCCTAAGTAAAATGAAAAAAATTTAACTGAAATGGTATGTATTTAAGTTTGTTAACTAGTATTATTCATATCAACGCAATTATTTCATGTGCACGTTATTTTATTTTTATTTTTTTGTCTAAACACAACTCATTTAATGTCACATTAGAGATACATAGAACGGTATTTTAGCATTGTCAAATAGCATTACTCTATTTCATACGACTCATTATTTTTATCCGTTTTTCAACCACACATTATATCAACTTTTAATTAAATTTACTAAAAATATGATTTTTAGCCAAATCAAAAGGAGTTATTATTATTTTTTTTTTAATTTTTTTTAAAAGAGTATTGATAGGGAAACATTGGTTACCCCAAATGACCCACAACCACATGGATTCAAACAAGTCCCTAATGTTGCTTCGTTAAAATTTTAATGCATTTTTCTCTTTTTTTTTTTTAATCCTGCATTATCCATAATATTACACAAATTCAATACTTTTCCTTCATTTTTAACCAAACATTATTAAATAAAAAAAATCACTATTCCAAAATACATTTTTCCTCAAAATTTGATTTTAATGGAACCCAACCAAGGGTTATGTCAAACATTAGCTCAAAGCTCCAACAAGCAATACTCTAAAAAGTGTAAAGTGTAACTAAGCGTGGAGGCCAAGCTTCATGCTTTACAAGCATAGGCGTTTAGGCGTAAAAAAATATTTTTTATTTTTTATTTTTAATCATTGTAAAAAAAATTCAATAATTCAAATAATATATACCAAACATCTAAAATTATAAAATATTGTATTTACTTAATAGTTCCTACATAAAGATAAGTTTCAAAACCATAATTACATAACGTAGATAACTTGTAGATTAAATCTTATCTAATTAGTCACCAATCATTACGCCTACAGTCTACTGCTTATTGGAATTTACTATTTACATCACCAGTTACCAGAAGGAAACGGGCCAAACGGCAAGGACAAATGCACAAAGCAAGCAGTGAACTGTGAAGCACAAATGCACAATATCTTGACTTTTGTCTGGAATAGTAAAATTTACAGTACAATATATTTATTATCCAAATTCCAAAACATTTGATTAATTGAGGGAAAACCACAAAGAAAAAAAAGAATTGTAAGCAAGATTTATCGAGAATCCACAAAATACTTAGAATCGCATACCCCAAAATTACAAATACAATGTAAAGCATAATAACCTCCTAATATCATACATATCTGGTACCTAAATCGGTGCGGTGTGCGGAGAAATTGAGAGGTTTTGCGTCATTCTTTCGTCTTCTCAGTTCTTTGGAGTCTGAAGTTTTTGAAGTTTGAAGGGATAGTGAGATGCTGAATCTGGGTTGTGAGTTTTATTTTTTAAAAAAAAAAAATTGGACCTAAGGCGGAGGCGCGCCTAGGTGTCCCTAATAACTAGGCCTATGCACGTCTAGGCGAGCATTAAGCGATCAACATTGTCATTGACTGCTTAATTCCCGCTTAGGCTCAAGGCGAAGTGTTTTCATCACACTTCCCGCCTAGGCGACGCCTAGACGCCCTTTTTAGAACACTACCAACAAGGTATCAATTGGGCAAACCTTTCTTGATGATATTTCTTGTCCATTGGCAAAGATCTCATTATCCTCTGTAAGTCTGTCTTTTCAAAAATTCATCTTCTCAGGTAGACACCTACAAATAGATATTCCACAGGAATCTTCTTATTGACTCCGGATGAAAATTTTGTCCAAATTCCGAACAAGTGTATAATGGCAAGGCAGAAACAAGTAGAAAATACCTCAATTAGCATGGCAAACGGTGATTGCCATCCCAAGTTCTTGTCATTTCCTTAATACCATGACTTTTGGTACACTGGATTAGAAAGGAGTAGACTGCACAAGTGATGAATTTTGTCACGTACATCTCTTCTTTAATTATGCTCGATCATATCTAGCATCGTTTGCCAAACGTAACCTACGTACTATACTTAGTTACTTCTATGACACTGTCTTGACAACTGAGACAAAGGTTAGGATAAAATAGACAATAGTATTAAGGGGGAAAAAGAAGATGGTGCGAAACCGGGATTTGTCTAACTACTAAAACAGTGTGCTTATGATTTATATTTCATACAATCCCCAACTGCAGGGATTTATAGAAACAACTAAAGAAAGTCGACCCGAGTTTTCAATTTTACCTTCTCATCCACAAAAGGCCAAACACTAGAAGATAACGAAACCGAAACTCTGGCCAAAAAAGGTTAATTTTAGAAGGGGTTAATATATCTAACAACATCGAGTTAGGTTTACAATTGTACCTTCTCCTTCCCAAAGGACCCAACACGAAGATATTGATAATATAATGATAAAAACTGGCAAAAATCAGCAAATGTGACCGTTTCTTGACCGACATCAAACAATATCAAGAGATCAACTAAATCAACCATATTGAAAAAAAAAAAAAAAATAGTCACTTCAGGTAATTTATAAAGAACTTGAACTTCGTTGATGCTAAACCATAAAACAAAGTCGGTCGCAGATATCAGTGGAAAATGGATGGCCTAGAAGGATTTTCCTCAAGGAGTTCAAAAGATAGAGTCATTCAAATAGGCATTACATAATTGTCATCTAGAATTAAGCTCCTGTTTGTCTACCATTTTATCAAACATTGTTTTCTACAGTAAACAATCTCCATCACACATTCACCCAATAAAATATTCTACACACAAACCAATAAAGTTACTTTAAATCTCAACCACACATTCTCCAAAAAATACTATTCATTACATCATTCTTCTCCCAATAATGGGAGACAAACACACCCTAAATAAGTGATCACTAATCATGTTCTGAGCTTCTGTGCAGACATATGTTTCAAACCATCTTCTTTAAAAAATTGAGCATTTATCCCTTTAGCTTTTCATATTCTCACTCGCACATACAATTAATACATACAACAAATAAAGGAATCATACAACCTTTTATGTTCTAAGACAGATTATTTTCAGATGTATCTCAAACAATGTGTGCAGCGAAAGCATTAAAAGAAAAGCAAGCACTTGCTGTCTTTCCAATATCCTCCTAAAGAAAATATGCTCAAATCCATTACAAGCAAGAGGGTTACACAGCAGACATAACATGGTATGATATAGTTATTGCAACTAAAAATCTGCAATGACTTTGACTTCATATAACAACTTTGACAAGAAATAACAAAACAGTTCGATACATAACCTCTCAAAACGGTTTCCCATATTCTTGTGCTGGCTGCTCCCAGGCCCCGAGGAAGCCTGCAACAAATCCAATAATAATGTGTCTAGCTAGGCAGACAGGAGAGATAGAGACAGAGAGATCATCGCTCAAATATTGATCTGGGTTCAGATTATGTACACAATAAACAGATGCATTTTTGAATACAATTACACCAAGAACTTGCTGGGACAAGATAAAGATAAAACTGTGCCATGGTTTATGCAACATAATATTTGAAGTTCTGAGAATCAAAAACTCCAGGCTAAATATTAAAACAATGACAGCTGCGACGGCAGACAGCAGTGATGGAGATTCTAATAAAGACCTAACTGAAGACTTACTATGAATATATATATATGCATAAAAAGTAGTTATGATTTGCATGTGGTTAGAATAGATTGGTTTAGATGAGATTTTAATGGGTTTCTGTTTGTATGTTATTGAATATTGCTCAGAATAAAAAGCATCTTGAGATTTTCCTCCTAAATTTATGTTCTCTTCTCATTCTCTTTCACATCCTTTTCTTCTTCTCTCTCTTATTCTGTTTTCTCTCCCATTCTGCACAAGGCAGATTCTATAAAAAATTCAATATCGGTATTTTCAAACTGAGAAAAGGCTGCTTTGGTCCAGTTATCTTGTTCACAGTTGAACCCAAGAACCAGAGGAGTTATCTGATTTTCCTTTTTGCGAGGACCAACCAGTTATCTACAAAAATAAATAAAATAATAAAAGCCATCGAATCTTTATGGGTTCAAGCCAATTCCAGAAAGAACAGCACCAGCACTGTAAACCATTACACACAAACCAACCCACTCCTTATGAGGAAGTGGATGGCAGTTAAATAACATGATAACACTAAATTTGTTCTCAAAAATAAAATGAAACTGGACAGTAAGTGCATACTACATTGGTCTCAGACTCTCAGTAAAGGTAGGAAAAGATCTTTCTTATTTTTCTCATATTTGTCCAAGCGACAATGGAAAGAATTAGACCCAGTGCATATTATTTATCACAAAATAAACAGGTTATTACAGAAGAATTATTCCCCGTCTCAAAATTTGTCCAAATTGACTATTCTGAGACCACAATATGGTCACAAATTCTTAGTACTTTTAGATATTTCTCAAATATATGTTCAACTGACTTTCAGAATCAGAAGGAACTCTCCAATATTAGGACATGATTTTTTGTCTTCCCATAGAAGATGTCACTTTTCGAAATGGCTACAGGTAAATCACAAAAGGAATTTCAGAATACTTTTAAGCTGAAGAATTAACTCAGGCACTCTGGAAAGGAATCATGGGCAAAGAATTTGGGGGCAGAGGGAGTAGTACTTATCAGAACCCCAAAGCTTATAAAAGTGATTAGCTATGTTTTAGGCTTTTAGCTATGTTTTAGGCTTTTAGCTATGCTATAACCAAATTTAATCCAGAACAAAATCACACAAGTACAACTGTTTAGTTTCCAGAAATTTTTTCCAAGCCAATAAAATATCAACGGTTTTTTCAAATGCTTACCAGCACGCTGTTTTTTTCAAAATCACACAAGTACAATTCAAAACTGCTATCTGAAGCCTCTTAAAGCTCATTTACTACGAATACATATACAACACTCATTAGAAATTATGACAAAATTAATTAAACTGAAGTTTTGACATACTTATCGGTATTTCTCCCAAGGACATGTATATTGAATCGTCATCACCAAGAATCTCCTGCAATGACCAGTAAAGTGCTCATTAGAGCAGGGAAATTATGATGGCAAAAATCCTACACTGGTACCTATCAATTAGGCAGATGAAAATTGTATTGACCAATTAAAGGTATGAACTAGATAAATTTTTGCGACGATTAAAACAAATGACAAACGGAGCACCAAAATGACGAAGTGAGATTTTCTTTAAAATCAAAGACGTGTAAGCATTCAATTCCATTACCTGTCCATTATGAAGGCCCATGTCATTGTGCAGAGCATTCAGATCTGTGGGTACAGAATCATTTTCGAGCAATTCTGATATCATAAGTCCATAACCGTCTTGATGGTCGGGAATCTCAGTGGCATTATGTACATTATCAGGAAAGTTAACCAGCCCATTAAATACAGAATCAGCCCTGTTTTGTTGAAATTTGATAAATTCAGAAGAGAACTTCACAATAAGAAAGCTTCCAACTAATCTTCACGGAAATATTGTGACGAAGTCAGCATGTAATAGTTAAGGAAGTTTCTACCAAACTAAAGTCTGAAAGTGAAGTTTTCTTGCGCAGAGAAAAATGTTACACATGTATAAGCAAGGAAAGCTTAATGTATATAGAAATTTACCTTCTCTCAGCATTAGTGAAAGTATTGTCTTCTGGCATGGAATCGTCTTCCAAATCAATCACTTCGATGTCTTTATCATCAACTCCATGTTTACCATATTTATTATGCACATTGGAATTATAACTACTCATGGACAAATCAAAATCTACAGGTGCTGTGTGTCTTCCAGTTTCAGTAACAGACCGAAACATAAGAATAGGATCAGCAGCATGATTCTCGTTCATGTCAGAAGTTTCTATAAGATTAAGGTCGCAAGTCTTAAAGGAACCAGGAAATAACTGTTTTTCTTCTACGTACTCACTTGACTCTATGTGACTTCTGGAGAACAGCGAAATATCTGAACTTTTCTGATCGGTAGATAAAGTAACATGCTCACTATGTGAAGAACTTGGCTCTACTGAATTATGCTGATTTTCCATTGAGATGGAAAGGCAGCCATCAGGCTGAGTTTCCACTGAAGGAGCCCATTCCTTAGGTCTTTTAGTTTCCTCCCTACCATCAATGTCATCATCTAGAGGTCGTTTTTCACCTCTCCCCAAAAAGATGGCATTGCTGCTTCCATATCCAGGGTACAACCCATCTACTTCTTGATGATTAATCACAGATCTCTTGGGAAAAGATCCAGACATTAAGCAGTGCCCCTGCCTGGAAGTGTGTGCAACACCCAGTTCTTCCTCCATGGATGGAGCTTTCAGAACATCAGGGAGGTTGTTTGGTTCGTGGCTTTGATGAGATGAAGCATTAATAGCAGAACCATCAGAAGGCACATCTATGACTTGGACCCCAGAATCTTTAGAAAGTTTGCTCTCATTAATGGTCTCATCCTCAGCGATGGGATCCAGGTCAACCTTTGAACTCCTAATTGCCAACGAAGAACGAGTTTTAGTTGGAACATTTGCAAATTTGATGTACCTCATCAAGTCCACGTTGTTCTCACTTGCTAAACTGCCGTCCTGTAAAGAACCTGTGACCTCCATATTCTCGTCATGTTTTTGCTCCAAATCATTATCATTTCTCCCCTCTTTATCCTCCTCAGCTTCTTCATTGGACATAGTAGAACTACCATCTGACTCTTTGATGGGTGTTTCCACATCATCATTTGACGGGACATCCTTCTCATTGCTAGAAGAATCTGGTTTTGCACCTGCATCATCAGCTAAATTGCATTTCTCTAAGCCTGACTGAAGATCAGTTGCACTATCACTCCCTTGAGTTACCTCACCAGCAGACGAACTCTGCACTCCAGTATCACTATCTTTTTTAACAGACTGCTCATCCTGAAGTCCAGCAAAATTATCATTGTCAGCCTCCATACCTGGCGAAGTCCTACCCCTATCAAACCACGACCCACTCCTCACAAATTCTGGGTTCCAATCTGAACCATGATTTTTGGAGGACCCAGTTCTTTTCCTTCCTCTCATAGAATTTTTTGACCCCATCAAGTTATATTCATCAGAATACCTTCTCCTGACAGGACCTACATCCACAGCAGCAGTCCCCAAACGGGAATGAGCTGATGTACGACTGTCCATAGGAATCTGCATAAAATCCTCCATCTGGTTCTTCCAGTCACCATTTTGCCGCTTTCCTGAAAGTGCATTTGGAGGCAGGATCCCTTTAGTAACTAAATATTCAGCTGCTAGCTTACCAGCTTCCATAAATATGTCAGTCTCACGCGGTGGTGGCAAGGGTGGCTGGAACGGCTTTGAGTGGCCACCACGTAAATAGCCACTGCGATTATAATTTCTATATTCGGAATTATACATCTGATGACCTCTAATTGAACCTTCGGGTGAAATTCGAGAGGCAGCTGCCACCCCGCCCATCCTCATCACATTAGGCTGGTACCCATTTCCCGGACCACCACCCCGACGCCTTGCGTACATGTTTTCCAAGTCCACGGTCTGTATATATCACTGGGTATATATACACAGTCAACGCAGCTACTGAGAAACCTCCACCAAGATTAATCTCTGTTTTAACAATTCCTCATTAGAGACAAAAGATCAAGTTTTGGCACATCAAATTCCCAGCCAAAACATCATCTCGTATATCAGCACCTTCAGGGCAAACAACGTATATCTCACACTCTCTCTTTGGCACAAAACTCAAATAAAACATGTAAAATTCATTTACTTTCTCAATATGTTTATTTACAAAACCCTAAAGGTTAAATCTTGAGGTGAATTCCACAGATCGATCTAAAGAGTAAATAATCTTAAGTTCAGGTGATGCAGATCTAACGATTTCGTTACCAAAATTTTAAATTCAGCAGCAGTAGTTTACCTTAATTATAGTGAAGCAAAGCAAAGCTGAGGTTTTTAGGGTTTCACCGTTTCAGTCTTTGAGATCCAGTTCTCATCAGTTCAATTGCAATCACCTCCTCCCTAAAAAAAATTACGTATATAAACACACGGTCAAATTTTCACAATCCTTGAATTGCATGGTCCAGGAATCAAACAATGGATATTTGGAAGGTACAGTATTCCCATTTTAGATAGAGATTTTTCTTAATTTCTCTTTTCCTTTATTTTTCTTTTGATTTTGGATTTGAGGGGAAACAAAAATATAAAAAGGAAGGGCTAGTGCGTGATCCAGCGATATCCTCTTTTTCGTGTTCCTCGAAGAGACCATGTTTTGCACGTCAATGCCTGTGCAATAGCGGGTCCACGCGCCCCTGTGGAATTTTGATTTCACGTGCCTCCTCCAATTTTTCTTGTTCCTTTTTGGAGAAAATCTGTGGGGCCATCCAATTATGATATAATGTCAAATTAGACCACATACTTTTCGGGATTTGTCAAATTGCCCTCCGTTTAACTTTCATTTAATTTAACCTTCTTCAGTAATAAATAGTTTACTATTTTACACCTTTTTAAAAGCGTGAGAGATGGATTAAAAGTCAATTTTCATAAGGGGTGGACACTGAGTGATTCGATTATTAATATCTTAAGAATATCGAATTGATTCTCATTGAAAAATATAAAAAAGAAAAGAAGGAACAAAACCACACCAGAATCAAACAATTTTGATCTGGTTCTTGTGTGCTTCAAAATCAACTATTAATTATCAACTCTGGTGTGAATTTTCTTATTTCATTTTCATGCTTTCTTTTTAAGCAATTAAATTATTGATTATTTCAAATACATGTTAATTAATTTCAATTTATATATTAAAATTATTGGGATGATTTTAGGATTTAAAATCATTGGGCATTCACATAGTTGTTGAACTAATAATTAACAATTATGGTAAATATCTGACTAGTAAAGTAACATTTTCATTCAAACTTTATACTTAGCCCCTATCTAATAGGAACTAAAATTTAGATTTTAATTTAAATCAAATTAACAATTAATTTTAACCACATATTTTATGAGTTTTACAAATTTTCAACGATACATTTTATCAACTTCTATCAAAATCCACTAAATTAATTTTAATAACATTGACCGAAATCCAAGTCCTAATATTTTGTTCAAATAAAACTTTTACCAATAGTGAATAATATATTAGACTTTTGTTTTAGTCTCATTCTTTTAAAACTCATTTTTTTTAAACTCATTTTTAACTAGAGTTGGACAAAACTCCCAAATCGAACTGGATCTAACCGGACCCGAACCGAACTAAATTGAACTGAGCGGTTCTTCTTAAATTAAATATCCGAACGAGTATTTAAATCGATAATCGACGGGTTTAGTTCGGTTTTTTATTTTAGATCTAAAATCGAATAAGAACTTAATCTTCCTAATTTTTTTAAATTTTTATCTTAAATAAGTTAAATTATTTTTTTTCTAAATGAATTTGCTAACTAATTAATTTAGCTCAAATCTAAAATATGATTTTACTATGTGGAAATTACAACATACCAGAATTTTAAACTTCTAATTTCAAAATTCAGATTTACAGGTTTTTATTTCAAAAATCAGATGATAATTCAATTTTAATACTAATAATATAATTATTATATTAAATTAACTATATACCCACCCACACCCCCATTCCACTTCCTTCCATCCATCCTCATCACTTCCCAAACCCTAATAATTCTCATTCATTCTTGTTTCCCTCTCCTCTCTATATCCTCTTCCGTACCTTTAACACACACCACCATCGGAGGCTGCCAACACCGCTCGTCGCCATCTGGTACACATCATCGGGCGTTGCCACAGGTAGGGCTGTAAATGGATCGGATATGGATCAGATCTGTCTATATCCGATCCGATTCGATAAGAAAATTATATAATCCGATTCGATCCAATAATCCAATAGATATTTGATTGTTAAATTCATATCTGATTTGTTATGTTATCGGATATTTGATTCGATAATCCGATCAGAAATTAATAAAAATTAGGGAAATAATGATTTTATGTACTTTAAAAACTTTGAATTAACTTGAGACCCACTTGTTTTTACTAGCAATCCCATATTGACTTCCACCATCATGATGTTCATTTTTAAAGGAGAGATTCTCTTCTAGTTTTCCATTGACGTTCGATGTGGGATAAGGTAAAACTGAATTTCAATTCTAAATATAAATATTTTATTTCATTATTTCCATTAACAAATCAAATTATTTGTTACATATTAATTATTAGTTTTTAAAGTTATAAAATAAATTACAATAATAAATTTAATTAAGAAAAATATAGATACTTATTTACTTTAAATTAGTAAACTAAAATGAAAAAAAAAATCTATTATTTTATAATATTTTACATTTATGTATATAGTTATTTATTCGATTTAACAACCGGTTCAATATTAATTCGACCCCGAGTAGATTTTTAGAACATTGGTTAAAATCAACTTTTTCTTTCTTTCAAATTTTCCAATTCTTAAACATGTTTAATAATTATAATTTTTTCAACTTTTTTATGTTTTGAATTTGATTAATTTTATTCTAAATTTATTTATTTTCTCATTTATTTATTTTAGTGACAAATAATATGCCATAAAAATATTTTACCGACTCAATTATTTATAACAAATTGGATCGGATTGATCTATATTCATATTTGATCCATTTAGTTAACGGATTTATCGGACACGGATCTTGATCGGATTATCAGACTAAGACCTTAAATCCATCTCCCATTTATTTTGTCGAATTCGGATCAAAATCTAATCCACTGACAGCCCTAGCCATAGGGCAATGCATTGTCATTTGCAATGCCCCAATAGTGAGCATCGGCGCTGCGCAAGGTCCAGCGTCTCTGTGCAGCAGCGTAATGGTGACTGCCATGCACAACACCAAGCTAGGATCGCGACACTCTTCCTCCAATTTGCGTTGGAGGTGTTTTAGGTAAGTGGCGGCGCCTCTATGCTAGGGCTGTAAGCAAAAACCGCCAAACCGGAAAATCGAACCGAAACCGCATTTTAAAAACCGTCGGTTTGGTGCCACGTGGACCCGTCAACGAAATGGTTTTGAACCAAATCAAACCGGTCAAAATCGGTTTGGTTTAGGTTTGAGAATTTTATTTACGGTTTAAAACCAAACCGGACCGATGAAAAAATATATAAAAATAAAAATAATAATTTTTTTTTTGAAAATTCATCCAAATATGCAAAATTCAATAGTTTTGTCATTTGTATGTATTTTTGTCAATTTATAATTTTCTATTACATATATATAATAATTACCAAATAATCCTAATTTATATCTAATAATCTCGAGACTAACATAATCTATCAAAAACTCTTTTCCTCTTTAGAATTCAAATTTCTACAATTACTTCTGAGTCTGCATTCTCAAATGGAGATCATATACTTGATTCCTTTAGGAGTTTATTAGGTGTAAGGATAGTTGAGGCTTGTATATGCGGAAAAAATTGGTTGCAAACTAAAAATGAACCTATAGTTTTTTGCCAATATTTAGATGAAGTAGAAGCATTTGATGATTCAATAAAAGTTGTGGCAGGTGGTTTATATTTTGTATTGTCATATTTTTAAAGATTCTCTTATCTATCTAGTATCCAATACTATGATGATATAACGAATGCATTTGTTTGACAATGGAGACTATGAATCATGTGTGACAACAATTGGTGTTTGAGTATATGTGAGAAACTGAATTCGTAACAAAATACAGCAGTAATCTTGTATAATTGTTATGTTTAAATATTATAAACAATTGATTTATTATTATGGTTGGTTATTCTTTCTGTCTAATCAGTAGTTTTGTTTTTCAAATATGATGATCACGAGATCTTATTGAACATCATTATATTTTTTGGGCTTTATATTTAGTTTAGTAGACTTGTATTGTAACGTTTTCGTAACGTCTTAGCCTAAAATGGCAAAAAAAAATTATATTTTAGTTTATTGTGATTTCACTTTGATTTAGTTGGTATTTAAATTTGTAGTAGATATATTTAATTTGTTTTAGATTTATTGTTAGTAAGATATAAATATATATTGAATTCAATGAATTAATGTCATAAAAGTAGACGGACAAAAAAATATACGATGAAACCGACGGTTTAAAACTGGACCAAACCGTTAGGTTTAGGTTTGAGTTTTTTTCAAACCATTCAAAATGGTTTGGTTTAGGTTTGGTTTTTTTTCAAACCGGTTTAAACGGTTTGGTTTGAAAATTTGTCAAAAACCGCAAAAACCGGACCGCTTACACCCCTACTCTATGCAACGACGTAGTGGCGATTGCCACACACAACACCAAGCTAGGATTGTGACACTCTTCCTTTGATCTGCGTCGGGGGTGTTTTAGGTGAGCAACTCCGTGATTTATGAGTGCTTTGGGTTTTGGGCTAGCAGCAGTGTGATTTGTAAATGGTAATGTTTCTTCCTCTGATCTGTTTAGGGTTTCTTTGGGTATTGGTTATGGTGCTAGCTGTCGTGGTGAGTTTTGGCAATGGTGGTGCCGGTAATGTTGACGTTGACAAAGGTGGTGGCACGACAACGCTAGAGACAACAGAGCGGGTGGTAATTGTTAAAGGGTATGGGTGTGGTGGTGTTGTGTAGTGGTGGTTGGGTTCGGTGTTGCTATGTGCAATTGTGGTGTGCGGTGCGGTGGTTGGGTTCGATGGTACTGTGTTCGGTGGTTGGGTGCGGTGGTGAGGACTAGTGGTTGGGTATGGTACTGCAACGGTAATGGTGCAGTGTTGTGTGACTGTTAGTTTTAGATCTGATTTTTTGGTGGTGGTGACTGATAACGTTGATTGTGGTGCTGGTGAGTTGGTGGTGATGGTAAGATGTTGGTGGCGATGGGCATGTCGAGGTGGTGATGTTTTTTTGCGGTGTGTTGATTTGTTAGGGATGGTATTGCTGTGGAGAGGTGGTGGTTCTGGCGGCAACGATGGTGGTGGTGGTGGTGGTGGTGGTGGTGCTACTAGAGGGAGTGACAAGGTGGTGGTCACAAGTGTTGTTGTTACAAATTATTTGGCTGGTTGTGACCATTAAATTGGTTGATATGTAACCAATAAACAATATGTGAGCAATGAAAATGATAAATTGTGATCAAAAAATAATATGTGATTTAAAAATTTGTTAATTTGTGATCGATAATTTGAAAATTTATGATTATCTAATAAGTTATGACTTATAATATTTGTGATTTATGACATGCGAATTTTTTATTTGTGATTGATGAACAAATTGTGACCTATAAAATTTTTGAATTGTAATCATAAGATAATTTGTGATTTGTGATCAATGAATAATATGTGACTTATTAATTTGATATATTTGTGATCGGCGAATAAATTGTGACGTATAAATTTTTGATTTGTGACCAATGAACAAATTGTGACCTATAAAATTTTTGAATTGTGATTGTAAAATAATTTGTAACATATAAAAATTGTGATTTGTGACCAATAAATAATATATGATCAAGTATATGGAATTGTGACTTTAATATATTTAATTAATTAATTTTAAAAAGTCCGAGATTTGAAATTTTAAACTTTGATATCATAAATTTGAAATTGGTGAAACATAACCTCTTACTTATGTAATCTTCAGTTTTACTATTTTCAATTTTCAACCAAACCCAACTTAATCAAATTGGCCTAAATTTTACCAAAATATATTATTCTACTGTAGTGTCGTTTCTGTCGTTCTATTATTGTAAATTCGCTATCTTCGTCTTCTTATAATTTTAACAGTCAAATTTATGAAGAATTCAACAAAAAAATGTACAAAAAAATCACCAATTGGACTACGTTATTTTGTAAAAGTTAAGATTGAACATGTCATAGTCGAATTAATGTAGTGTTGTTGTAAATATAAAAAAATAATTGTATGGAACCCAGGAACCGAACCGAACTAAACCGAATGAAACCGAACTCGAACCTGAACGGTTCCATAATTAAAAAAAGTACTATAGATACTCGAATCGGACCATGTTCAGCCATATTTTTAACCACATTCTCACAATAAAATAATTTTACACATAAACTCCAAAAAACTTCCTACTTTTTAATCACTATTCTAAAATCTATTAACCCCCAAAAAAAAAAAAAATATTGGGGTTCAAACAGGGGCTAAATAATGTCTATGTTGGCTCCTATTTTTTCAAAATTCATTTTCAACCACACATTCTTCCATAAAATAATTTTACACGTAAATCAAAAAAATTTCCTTATTTTTTAACCACGTGTTCTCCAAAAAAAATACTATTTTATAACACATTTTCTTACAACAATGGGGCTCAAACCAGGGTTAAGTCTTCTGTATTCATATTTATTATAAAAAGAAAATACATTTGCAGTTAAAATTTCATTTCATAGTTGTGCAAGTAAATAACTAAAAAAAAAATATGGATCGTGAAAAATTAAATCCAACAATCCATATCAAAAGAGGATTATAAAGTATTCATCCACGTGAGTTTCATCAATTCACAGATTTCTATTGACAATACAATGTAGGAATTCTGACAAAATTTTGACACAAAACAGAAGCAAATTGCTAAGGTATGGGAATAAAGATTCCAAAGCCCTAACACATTATGATCAAAGCAGATGAAGCAAAATTACCCAACTCAGCAGCTTAAAACATCCCAACATCAACTCAAATCCTTCTCCATTTATGTGCATCACCGTACTCGACTGGACAATATAATATACAAGATATAAGCTTTTCTTTCTGCTTTGATACTGTAATGTGCTATCCAATCTTTCCTACATCAAACATGCCTCATATTATTTACAATCGCTAGACATGTTTTAGCCATGGAGTAGTGCAACACAAAGCGGAAGATCAGTACAAATTTCAAAACTAAGGAACCTTCTCTTGTGATTCATCAATTACTGAATTTTTCACTGAAATCCCATCAAGAATATCACTTTCTGAATCTGCCTGTAGCTCTCTAAACATGGCCATCACTTGAATCATAGTTGGCCTCCTATAAGGCTTATCATCTAGACATTCAAAAGCAATCTTAAGATAATGGTATAGTTCAGCATCACCTGATACATTTGTTATTAATTCAGGGTCCAGTATTTCATGACTTCTCTTATCTCTATGCAGCTGTTTTGCCCATCCAACAAGATTGTTGTCGTCCCCAAATTCAGATGTGTCGATTGGCCTCTTCCCAGATAGAAGTTCAAGTAATACAACACCGTAACTATAGACGTCTCCTTTGGTCGTGCACCTGAAACTCTGATAATACTCTGGAGGAACATAACCCGGGGTCCCGGCCAGTGTACTCACACTTAGATGAGTGTCAAGGGCATTCACAAGTCGCGCCATTCCAAAATCCGACACCCTGGCCTCGATGTTTTCATCTAGTAGCACGTTGCTTGACTTCATATCCCGATGAATTATATGAGGTATGCAGCTGTGATGAAGAAAAGCTAGTCCTCTCGCTGATCCAATGATTATTTTCTTTCTAGTTTCCCAATCAAGTTCTTTTTCCCCGTCATGAAGAACAGACTCCAGGCTTCCCCATTTCATGTACTCGTATACAAGAAGCCTTTCCTCCCCAATCTTACAGTAACCGAGCAAAGGCACAAGATTTCGATGTTTTATTTTTCCAATGGTCTCCATTTCTGCCATAAATTCTCGGTCTCCCTGTCCCGTGACGTGAATAAGCTTCTTTATTGCAACAACGCTTCCATCTTTCAGTCGAGCCTTGTAGACCTCGCCAAATCCCCCTGACCCAATCAAGCTATCAGCACTGAAACCATTGGTGGCTTCGAGCAAATGTGCAAATGTGAGCTTCCGTAGAGGCTTTTCAAATGTTGCCACATTGATGCTTAGAGGCTCGGGCACACTAGAGAGTTTCCAACTGCTGCTACCAGAGGTTGGGAGGCTCTCAATATATTTTTCTCTGGTTTCCTCCTCGTGTTGCGTTATCTTAACCCTGTAAAGTGCATACATGAGCAAGAATATACAAACCAGAGACGACATAATGCCAATGACCATGCCTAACGTAATACTTTGCTTCTTCCCTCGACTAGAAAAGCTCGATGAACGATGTCCATTTCCAGATCCACAAGGAGGCAGGGGAACCCCACAAAGGCCTGAATTATTATCATATCTGGAAGCTGGAAATGTAGTCAACTGTCCACCTGAAGGAATTGGCCCTGTAAGGTTGTTGTTCGAAACATCAAGATCGCTGAGAAATGAGAGACCCCCTAATGACCCTGGGACGAAACCCTGAAGATTATTGTGCGAGAGATCGAGAACTCCAACAGCCTTTAGACCTCCAAGGCTGAAGGGTATAGATCCTGTTAAGCTGTTGTGTCCCAAATTCAGAACCTGCAAAAAACTCATCGAACCCAAGTTTTCAGGGATTGTTCCTGACAAGTGATTATAGGAAAGATCAAAGTAGATCATGCTGCCATTGCTTGTAAAAGTGTAAACCGTGACACCAGAGTATATTCTCGTTGATGGGCATGAGTGAACCATGGGAAAAATTGCCAGCCTATCTGTACGAATTCCCTCGAATTCAACTAGTCCTCCAGCACCTCTGCATTCTGTCCCGCCCTCATTTCTCACAAATGCAAACTGTTTTCCTGAAACAATTCCAGGAACAAGAAGACCGGATTGTTCGGCAAGCTCGACTGGAATAGAACCAGTCAACTCATTGCTATTCAAATCAAGCCATATTAGACTCTTGCAATTGCCAATGCTTTGTGGGATTACTCCACTAAGAGAATTGTTCCCCAACTGAAGGATAGCAAGGTTAACAAGGTTTCCAATATCTGCAGGTATTTCTCCAGTAATCCGGTTGCTAGACAACGAAATCCAAATTAAATTAGTACACTTGACAATGGACTTGGGAAGAGTTCCAGTAATGAGATTATTGTTGAGAATCAGTGTCTGAAGATTTCCTCCTTTGATGCAAACGCCTTCTGGAATTTCACCTGTCAGGTTATTAGCCCAGATAACCACGTCCGAAAGCTTCGGCAATTCCCAGATTTCCATCGGAATGGAATCACTTAGGCTATTGAAGCTGAGATCAATTGTCTTCAGGTTTCTACAGAGTCCAAGCTGGGATGGAACTGTCCCGGTGAGATAATTATTCGGCAGTAACAACTTCTCTAGAGCAGAATCTGAAGTTCTTGAGCAAAATCCAGAAGGTACATTCCCTGTCAGGGAATTTGAACTAAGGTCCAGAACCTGAAGCTGAGTACAGTTTGTCAAAGATTCCGGCACAGGACCAGTTATGTTATTGAATGGAACATACAGAAACTTGAGTTTTGCAAGGAAACTGACAACAGTACTAAGAAATTCGCCCGAGAGTTGATTGTTACCAATATTGAGACCGAAAAGTGAAGAACACGACGCAAAATTCAAAGGGAGTCCCCCAATTAACTGGTTCCCTGAAAGATCAAGCTCCTCAAGTGTCCCGCAAATTTGCCCCAATTCTGCCGGAATCTCTCCGGAAAACTTATTGTGGGCTAATACCAATTGCCTCAAATTCTTAAGCTTCCCTAACAAGTTCCCTGGAATCTTAAGTTCGATTCCATTGTGGCCGATGTCGAAAATCTCAAGACTTTGGCAATTTGTTAGGCTAGTTGGAAATCCAGTAGCAGAAAGACTATTATAGGACAAGTTCAGTACAGTGAGATTATGACAAGTGCCAAAATCAACAGACATGAAATTTCCGGTGAAGTTATTATGTGAAAGATCGAGAATTTTCAAAGATTCCGGCGAGTAGGTTATGAAAGTACCCGGAATTTCACCGGAAAATTGGTTGTGTGAGAGATTCAAAGAAACAAGCCTGTTACAAGAGCGTAGCAAAGGCTCTGCAGCAAGGGGTTGTGAAATATTGTTGCGAGACAAATCAAGAAACTCAAAGCTGCAATATTTAGCATTTGAAGAAATATTTCCACTGAAAAAATTGCCGCTAAATTGAATATTTGCAAGATTAGGCAAGGCCATTAGATCAGAAAATTGAAGGTGGCCACTTAGGCCAGCATTGGTGAAGTCAAGTTTAATGACTGTACCATCATCAGAGCATGAAATACCACTCCATGAGCATGGGGTTGAAGAAGATGGAGACCAGTTTTTCAAGAACCCTTTTGGGTCAGCTACAATCGAGGACTGCTTGAAGGCCATTAAACTGCTGACGTCGCTTCTCTGTTTTTCAGACAAATTTCTTGCTCTTGATCTCATTAAAAAACAACCCATAAGAAACATTATGAGAAAAACCAACTCTTTGTTCTTCATCTTGCTCATGTTCTTGTTCTTGATCAGATAGTGTAAATGCCTCCAACTGCATAAAAGTTATAATTTGTTTTCTGCATAAAACCTCTCCTCTTCAAACTTCTGGTCTCTTTTTATTACTGCGAAGCCACTCCCTCCATCTTGAATTGTTATGGAAGAGATTTCCTGAAAAGAAAAAAAAAATTGATTCAATAAGGCCAAGAAACATGAAAACAATCAGCTTATAATCAAATCCAATCGCCCAATTGGAAACCAAAATTAAAAGAAAAGGCAAAATCAAACCTTTTTTACTTAATATTATTCACTGATAGTGGTAGTCTGGTAGGAGAGAAAGATGACAGGGAGGTGTGTGTGTGTGTGTGTGTGTGTGTATTTGTGTTTTTAGATAGAGAGACACCAGACTTTAGCGTTAGTGCGTACCATGAAGTCTTTCACCCTCCAAAAATGAGTTTTTTTTTTTTGTTTTTTTGGGCGCGGGGGGTAGGGGTGCTATAGAATGACAGACTAATCAAGTTCAGCGGCTAAATCCAGCAACAGCAGCAGAAGTTAGTACAACTTTTTGGTTTTTTGTTCAATTGGATAATTTCACAAACTGATCATGTGCGTATATAATATGTTTTTATTGAATTAAATCGTACAATAAACAAAATCAATTCGTCAAAAGTGATAAAACATCCTCGTATAAAAACTTGTACCTAATTAAAAAAAAAAAGAATCTGTACAATTTTGTTTGAAATAGAATAAATTGTGTATTAAGGTAAAACAATAAAGTAGGAGACAAAACTTTTGGAGAGTCTTGAAAATAAAGAGGAGGGGGTGAGATTTTAATTTTGAATATTCTAAAGTTGTGTGTATTGTGAGTGGTGGGGGTTGGGGTTGGGGGTTGGGTGGCTCAAATGTTGTCTTTTTCCTCATATTTCGGTTCAGTCAAACATGGGATTTGATTCTCTTATTTCTTTTTTTCTCTCTCTTCCTTAACACCTCTCACTTTCTTTTCTCCTACGTCTTTCCGTGACAATTGGTTGAGCTATTTTTATACTCTTTTAGTCAAATAATTAATGCAATCTCCCTATAATTAATTCACTACTTAAAATAATATTAAATCATGTGAAATTTCATATAAGAAACCAAATAACCGTATTGTTTTTTTTAAAAAAAATATTATATGTAATCTGCCAACGACAAAAAAAGTAGGTGTAATCTAAAATCTTAAAAGCACATTTATTACAATTTGCAATTCGACAAATGAAGTAATTTTTGAGATAATTTTATAATTGAAAACAAATTAACATTTCAATTTGTTTAAAATTTTAAAGAAGCAATCTAATTTCAAGATCGTTGCTATATATAATTAATAGCATGTGTATGCAAAATGTCCCGATTAAGCAGACACCAAAATATTAAAAAAAACGTGAAAATCAATATTAGACTATTAACAGATTATCGATTGTCATGTCAATTATGCTAATTGACGACAAATGTGAAAGATTGAATGGCATGAAATTAGCCCCCATGGCACATCTCCTTCAACAAGGCCAAGGGCAGAGCAAGTGGGGACTGTTAAAATTGCGGTTCATCCTTTGAATGACATGAAATTAAAAAGATAATTATACTATCCCTACTTTTGGTGTAATAAACGAGTAAAAGTTTTATCATATTAATTAAAATATTATAAATACAAAATTTCATATAAAACAAATTTTACTAATCCTCAAAAGCAATTAAGAAATATAAAAAAATGGAAAAAAAAATATCTCCAATTGGTGGAGCAAAAAATATAAATAAACATAATTAAGTAGTATATTTATTTGCAAGTGGTTGCAATATAATAAGTTGAAACGTGACATGAGGCACGGGGCGCGGGACTTGGGGTTTGATGCTTATAGAAAAATGAGTTTCTCTCTCTATGTATATAAAATGTCAGTCCATGTGTCGGGGGGCGTTTTGTCAGTATGCACTACGCACGAGTACGACTGAATCCTATTCCCCGCTAGACCTAGACACCTTACCTTTCCTTAGATTCGCATTATGCCATCACCAAAATCAACATTTTGTTCTTTTTCTATGTTTAGGTCTTGATTTTTTCGTTTCTTATTAATTTAAATCTAGTCGATTTGACGTGGTATCAACGTACAATTTACGTTATTACACATGTTGGCTGAAAAGGACAATCGAATACTCGTGAAGAGTCAAGTGACTAGAAAAGAAATGACCAGAAAAATGTTAAATGTAATAATTGTTAACATCAAGATTCGGTGATCAACAACAAGACATGCTAAGTGTTCTGGTCATCGTCAAGTGCGGGCTGATGACACTTAGGAGCATGCAATGGCTGTGAATAATGAGCTGTCTAAGGATAGGGGCATCAACTAACTCTGAATGCCATAAAGGTGAATACGCACAATTTTAACGAGTTTGTGTTGATGTTGTCAGGGACACAACAATGGAATTGTGTTCTGACAACGAGATTGAGGTTGATGCGAATTCAATTGATCTTGCTGATTTGAGCAAAGGGGTGGATTCGACCAAGGTAATGATGAATACTAAGAATCGTATATCAAGATTGAAATATAGCTGCTCTTTGTCTTTCATTATTTCAACGCTTTTTTTTATATATTCATTTTTAATCACACATTCACACAATAAGATATTCTCCACGTAAATCCAAAAATAAAAAATCTACTTTTTAATAACATATTTTTTAAAAAAAAATACTATTCAAAATAATATTTTTTCAAAAAAGAAAAAAAAAATCCACCAAACAGAGGCATAATATATACGGCGTGATTTATAAAATTATATTTTTTAGTATAAACTGGCGGAATCCTCGCAATGAAACCTTGCTGATTTATGGACCGTCCTTTTGTCTTATTTTGGTAGATGGGTCCCAAATTTCTTTTGATGCATTAGCATTAGCATCCCTACAAGGCATCGTTCTTAATAATGTCCTAGTCATGGGCACAGTGAAATTCAGACTTGGATTTTTAATTTTACAGATTATATGGACTATTGCTCATCACATTCATTAATCAATTGATTTTATAAAAAACTTGATGAGCTTAGTTCGTACGTCGAATGAACACTTAATCAAGACGATATAACAAGACAACAAAATTCGACATAACTCCAAGCTATTAGCCTCGAACAATGGAATCATGATATCAGGCTAGATGATGACATTTTTTTCACAAAAAAAAAAAAAATTAGCATTCACTAAAACTTTTCATCGGAATTTTCGTCCTATTAATTCGAGTTCATTCCCACCATCGATTTTTCCACATGAGACCTAGACAGTGCTCAATTAGGATCGAAAGACTTATGTTACTGCAGTTTCTGGCCGTCCGGACCTTCTCGGAGGAGTGCATATAAGTCTTTTGCATCAGTTTTACAGGCTACAAATGACTCTTCTACTATTGAGTTCGCTTCCAAGGAGCCTTTTATACATTTGGGTGAGCTGATCGTTGATTTGACTGATTCTATGGAAACTATTTTGGCGGATCCTTACAATTACACACTTATAGGGAAATTTTTCCATCGCAAGCCAACTATGAGGAAGGTATGTGAGATTTTCTCTAAGTTTGGATTTCATGGTTGCTTCAAGGTGGGATTGATTGACAACGCTCATATACTTATCCACCTTACACATGAGGAAGACTACAATAAGCTCTTTCTTAAGCATTCCTGGTACATTAATGGGTGTCTGATGAGGATCCTTAAGTGGAAGTGTGATTTCAGACTAGAGCATGAGACCCTGATAGTTAGGGCTACACAAAAAAATCGCGAAACCGCAAATCGAATTAAAGTCGTTGGTTTTGGTCCACATGGACTCGGGATTTTTTTTCTCAAACCAAACCAAAGCGTTTTAAATGGTTTGATTTAGATTTCAAATTTTAAAAAAGGCAAAAAATCAAACCAAATCGCACTTTTTTTTTAATTAAAAAGGATATTTTTATTAAATTATAAATTCTCATATATAAATTTTATTAAAGTATAGTTTTTAAAATTTAAAAGTATACTTTCTCGGATGACACAAATTTAACCTAATCATGCATAACAAACAAGTTAGTAAGTCATTGTTATTAGTATTTAGTTGAGCTTTCGTTAAAAAAAAAAAATTAGGCCCATAATTACAAAATGAATTGAATGTGAAATTGTGAATACTATTCAGTCATATATGCAATTACGCATTTGTAAAAACACAAGCAAACCAAAGTTACCAAGCCTTAACTCTCTCCCTCTATCATGCAGCACTGATGCACGCCACGCAGTGCCAACTTGACGCTTGTGACCTATGGTGTCGACGTTGTTTCTCCACCACTGCCTACTGCTACTTACTGTGACTAAGAGCCTAACACTTTGATGGAAACCATGACAATTAGTATGCGAAAAAAATATGATAAGTATTGTGGCCATGTTGAAAAGTTTAATCAATTGTTGTTCATTACAACAATTCTTGACCCAAGATACAAGTTGGAACATCTTAAAGTCGGGTTTGAATTTATTTATGATTTAGAAATTGCAAAAATGTTGTTAAAAGAGTTGAAGAGACACTCCACATGTTATATGCATGCTACGAAGAAATAACCAATCACTTCACAATTGACTTCATCAAAGGAGGCTACCAAAAATAGTAGTCTAAGTCCTTCACAACCCGATTTCAGTCCTTCTAAACAGATTCCTTCTATTTTTAAATCTAGAGTGCTTGTTATTATACGCTAACTTGACACTATTTTTTTTTTTGTCTTTTTTTATATATATCGAATTTTAAACCAATATGAATGCAATTTAACATTTAACATTATTAATTCTTGTTTAAATGTATATGTTAACTTGTTTTAAATATATAACTATAATGTCAATAGGTAAACCGCGGATTAAAACCAAACCAAACCGCAAATAATAGTTTGGTTTGGGTTGGTTTGAAAAATAAAATGGTTTAGTTTAGTTTGGAAAAATTCCAAACAACATGAAATGATTTGAGTTGAAAATATAACACAAACTGCCGAAATCGAACCGTGTTCACCCCTACCGATAGTTCCTGTATGGGTTTCATTCCCTTCCGATACACTTGTGTGTCCAAGGGGTTTCTTTTTGCTTTATCTAGGGCAATAGAAATACCTTAAGGATCGATGAGGCCACCTCAAACTTGAGACGACTTAGTGAGGTTAGGGTGTGCATTGAGGTGAATTTGGAGTTTAGATTGCCTGAAAGGGTTTGGATTGAGCAAGGCGGTAACTGCAGCTTCTGGCAGACAATTATTTATGAGAAGATGCAAATTTTTTTACTTCAATTGTAAACATATGGGCCACTCCTATGATAAGTGTACTTCGAGGACACCTCCTCCCCCAGTTATTGTGCCTCTCCTTGTTTAACCCTCAACCACTGCTAGTGGATTGACAAGGTAAAGACAAGGTGGCAAATGTAGAGCTGAGGAAGCAGTAAGTGTCAGTTTCAGCAGTGCCTACTATGTTCCCCACTACTCCTGCCGCAATTCGGACAAAGTCAGCAACTACATCGATAGTTCTTACCTCGACCCCCATGACAGTAGCTCCAGAGGTACCACAAGTTCTTTTTTCAATTATTGAGCCTACACCAAAGGCTCCTATCCAGGTACCCCATCCCCCTACGATCACCGTTACATCTGTTACTCTTTTCCCAACTACTGAAACACCGACTCTGATGACACATATTTGTTCTCCTTCTTTGGGGACACATACGGATGGTACTCAGTCATCACAGAGATTAGGATAGGGACAGTTGATCCATATGTACCACTATTTATTCATTTAATTGCTGAGCCTACTCCATAGGCTCCTATTGAGATACCAATTTCTTCTATTATCACTGACATAGCTCCTATTCCCACCCCTACTACCGAGTCACACCCTGAGCCGGCAAACATCAATTCTCCACCATTGAAGACACACACAGATGACACTCAATCAGCACAAGGATTGGGAACACGAACAATTCCTCATACCACTATTGCATAGGAGTTGTTGGCTAAGATCGGCACGATATCAAGCATATGTTGATTGATCACTTTAAGAAGGACCATGGCATGAAAATTGGATCTACCATGAGACTTGCCATTGAGGACTTGGTTATCAAGCTCTTTAGTGAGGGACCTTCTATGAGTAAGACTCCTACACATACACCTTCACATAGTCCTTCCATCACGACTCCTACATGATAAGGTGAATGAACATATACAAAGAGACATGGATGGCATGGGACTTGGAGACTACGTGTAAAACGTAAAGGATGGCGTACCTACAGTTAGTATATCACACTCACATGCTTCAAATGTTGCAACATAGAGCACTAAAAGATCATATGCACCTGTTTTTGCCCGACATTCATTGCATCGTCACCCGGACAACATTATTCACCTAGGCGGGCCCTTTCTAGCAGGTGGGACCCCTCTCCAATGAGCGGGCCCGACTACGTAGACTACTACGACCCGCAAATGTTTCAGACCAGACGCATGACTCGGTCGATGTCCATATACTACCACCCAAAGGTTTATGCTCGGGAGTACCCTTGAGTAGTTTTCATTAGTTTTTGGTCATTTTTCATTTATTGTTTCTTGCATTTCATTTTGATGTACTTTATTTCATTATGAAATAAAATAGTGACACTATGATCTTGGCTTTCAAAAAAAAAAAAAAAAACAAAACAAAAAAAAAGCGTAATGCAATGCAACTAGCGAGGATCTCAATGGACGTGACATCTCTTCTTTGCTTCAAGCAAGAAAATTGTAATTTATTTTCCATATCTATCATAATAATTGACTTACGAGTTACGTCAAATCAAATGTCATCTTCATTTGCAAAGAATAAATTCGCTAAACTCTATAGTCCTACAATAATTTTGACCTTTCTCGTTAAAGATGCACAACATATTTCTTAGTCAACAATAAAAAGGAGATTTAAGAAAGAGATAAAAAGATAGCTCACCTAATCAGTAATCACAAATTCAAACCTTTGAAAAAAAAAAAAAAAAAATCTTGCTCAAATCACGTCTCTATTAAGTAGTGGGCCCGAAATGCACACGGGTGTAGTGGGCCCAATAATAAATGGACTGTTTTGACTTGTGATGCGTTGCATTTTGAAACAGCCCAGGACACGTGTCAATTGTTTCGTTCTGTGTTGAGCGTGATGTTAGGTGGACTTGTTTGGGTCGGGTCGGGTCGGGTCGGGTTGAAAATTTACTTGAAATAGACGTTTGAACACAGGACAGCTAAGGAATTAGGTAAATTAGAGGTGGTTGGTATTAGGGCACTCCAATTAATAAATTATCTTTCATTCCATATAATAGTATGCACATGCACTCACACGTGTCATTATGTCACACGTGGGGGCATATATCCTAAGAAAAAAAGAATTTGAACCAAGCGTGCATCTTTACTTAACAATGATTGTTTTTCTTCTCTAATTTTTGTGTACAAAATATGATATTGATGAGAGTAGTAGTAAATGGCCATTTTTCTTGTAATATAGATTTATTCATTGAATTTGATTCTATTAAATTTTAATAAAAATTGTGAAAAATTGTGGTTTCCACGAAACGTGTGATTAAAACTGAGTTTCAGAAACTTCAAGTTCTTAACGGCTTAACCAGTTCGTCTACAAATCGATGCAAACATTCATAGAGACTATTGATTTCGTAGCCTAGTTGGCAATCTACAAAGCATCGCCAAGTCAAGATTAACGGCAATATCCAATCAATTATCTCAATAATTGGCACATACTAGATTTAAGGTCGTTGAAGTTTGACAAATGGGCGTTGATGCAGAACCTCCTCAACCAATAAGGGCTACTAATTAAAAAATCGATACTATTAATGAAACTTTTCAAAAGAATTGATTGATAACGAACCTCAAAAATCGAATAGAGAATTCTAAAGATATATAGAGTTGTACTAATGTAAATATTCGTAAACATAGTTAATTCTCGTCTTCGAAAAGTTGATGAAGGACAAATTTAGGTGGAAGTTAATTTTTTTTTTTTCAAACGTAAGTGTACTCCTTTATAAATGTCACAAAAAGTCGTTAGAAGGAGTGGTAGTAAAGAAATGAAGAATTATAATTTGTTTATTAGGGTTTGGGATAACAAAAGGCAAATTGTATAGGGTTAAGGCATAAGGATTGGGTATTACTACAGCAAATAGAAAAAGACTTGTAACGTCACTACCACGCTTTGTTTTTCTATATCTTAGGTTCAATCTTTTCTCTTTGAATCCAACTAATTCATGACTTTGGGACCCCTTTTTACATTGCTTTTGACATTTTTAACCGACCAAATTATTACTTATTTGAGAAAGCAATTACTATAAATCAATGTGATTTGATGTGTAAATTATTCTACATTACTCGATAGGTATTAGAATTTGAAAAAAAGGAGGCAACAATGAAAGAATTATGTTACATGAATCCTATCGAATTGGCGGGAATGGGTTGGATCTTGACGTGTAAACTTGCCTTTTTTTTTACCGATGTGTGAAAAAAAAAGAATTCTCTTCTTCAAATCTAGAGCAACAAGGATATTGAGAGTGTAACTTTTCTATGTAGCCTTTTTTACTGAATGGATTTTCTACAAAATTTCAATTGACGAAGTTATCTTACTTCTTAGTCCAATAGTCTCGCGATCTCTTCTTCACAAGTCAATTTTTCTTCAACTTATTTATTTGTGATTCTATAACACGAGACATAGATCGCTCTATTATACTTACAAATTAGCATAATAATGAAAAACACGCCATACATCCTAAATAATTCGGCTCACAAAGCTAAAAGATAAGCTAGTGACATGCATAGTTAGCACATTCCACGTATAAAAGTTTAGGCTCGACAGGAGTTGAGTCGGGTCATTCCAAATCCGAAAAATCTCGATTATTTTACACTTTTGTGTCAAAAGTATTAGGAAAAGTAAAAATATATAAAATAACTTGGCAATGAATGATTATCACTACATGGGCCATGCTAATTGGTAAATATTTCATTCACTATGCAAGTCTTGATTACTTTGCCTCGGTCTTCAATAAAAGATGTATAATTATCTTAAACATATTTTTTTTCAATCAATAAAGGACTTAATCACTTATCCTAAACCCCTTTTTTGGCCCTTTTAAGAGAAGGGTTATCATGAAATATATGATCAAAAGTCCAATTTTGCCTTTAGATAAAGTATATGGGCAATAAATCTTCAAAAGAGAAAAAATAATGTATTTCATGGCCCCATTTAATCTGGCAAGTAATTAATTAAATGGATTTCTGGAAAATTTTGTTCATTATATTTTAAAGATATGATGAAACGCGAAAAGTTCCAAATGCTTTGCTCTGGCCTTTCCAATTTCGAATTGTTATTCATTTTTCAGTAAGTTGTTACCTTCATGAATAATTTTTTGTGTAAAAAGTCTCAAAAATTAAAATGGTAACAACTTGTAAAAGCTATGATTAGTCTCCATTTTGCACAGGTTCTGTTACTTACAGTCTCTCCCTTAAAATGAATTCCACTATCAATCCAATTATTAAATTGAAAAGGGGAGGAAAATAATATTTACATCATGATTTTTATTTTTATTTTAAATGCACCACATTTTAATTGCAATGAAAGTCCTCAATATTTATATTTATGTTCCCAACTTTTATTCTTTACATTATTATATTTATAGCTTGTTTGATAGACATTATTTTATTTATGAAGAATGCAGTTTAGAATAGTAGATTCATAGAGAATATGTAGTTAAAAAATAAAAAAAAGTTTTTAGTTTGCATGTAATATTATTTTATTGAAGAATGTGTGACTGAAAATAAGAGAGAGAAAAATGAATTTTGAAAATAATGTCTATCAAACAAGGGCTTCACCTTGAATTGATTAGGGTATGTTTGAACCACATTATTTTGGAAGAATGAGTGGTTGAAAAAGAAGAAAAAGTTATTGATATGATAAAAAAATATTATTTTATTGAAAAATGTGTGATTGAAAATGAATAGAAAAATGATAACGAAAATTTTAATATGTAACAGACAGAGACTATATTTTCTAATGAATAAAATTACATTTGAACTTCGTTAAACAACGTAACAATGAAAATAATGCTAAATTGACTTACAAAAAATACCATTAGCAGCAATTTATTTATCTCATTCTTCATTATAATACAAAAATGCATTCGAATTTCGTTAGCAAATTGAATATTTGTCCACAATAAATAGGAAAACAGGAATCTATAAATTGCAAACTAAGCTTTTAATTTTAAATTCAATTCAAAACATAATATATTGCCATATTCCATAATTCATTTTCCTCTTCTCTGCCTTCTTTTACCTACTTAGAGACCCGTCAAAGATGTAGACTTTAAAGGAATTTTTACTCGGCTTTTGTAAAGAATTTATAAATAAACTTAAACGAGTGAATAATACTTATTAATTGACTAAAATATATGGTTGAAAATGAAATTTGATATAAATGGTTTATAAATTTACCCAACATGAAATTTTTTTTGTAACTAAAAATGTTAAATACATGAAAAAAAAAAAAAAAATCCACCTAAAAAATATTTTTTTCTAAAAAAATCTCCTATGTAAAATTTCTTTTCTATTTTTGGGTAGGGGTTTATAGAACATAGAAACCCCCTAAATCTGCTCATGTCTCGACATTGTTGGACAAGTAGATAAAGTTGATGAGAATCTCTCTCTCTCTCTCTCTCTCTCTCTCTCTCTCCACGAATGTGAAAAACATTTTCATGAGATTAGATATATATTTAGTCCACGTAAACACTATAATGCTCTTTAATAACTCTGCCTAAATATAAAGGATATTTTAATAAAATGACAATATAGTTGTTTACGTGACCAAATGAGCACATATTTAATGGGTAAATTCCATTTCTGAAACGAGTAATTATATTTTACTTTGATTTCATTTGAGTAATTTTCTTTAATTCCATCCCTTAAGCTAGTGAAAATCAATGACTTGCTAGTTGTCAATGATTAAAACTGACACGACAATTACATATAAATTTTCTGCCATCGAATTGCATGCCACCTTAAATGAATTTCACCGGTTGAGAAGTTCAGCCATGTCAGATCATCATGACACCAGGTCGTAACGTGTGATGTAGATCATCATTGTCTACAATCTAAGCCATGGACGGAGCCACAAACAAAAAAAAAAAAAATACATAAAAAATTATATTGGGCTGATACACAGAAAAAATCTCATAATTCTTTTTTAAAATAAAATAAATTAAGTGGGCTTGGGCTTTCTCGTTTGCCTCTAGCCTAAGTCATCATTACTTTTTCTGATTGCTGAGCATGGCGACTTCAAAGGTGTCACGTTCGTGTCTCTGATTGGTTATCATGAAAAATGCTGACGTCATTAAAGAATTTCTCATAACTAGTTTTGACCGTTTTAACTAACCGAGTCCTATGGTTTGTGCTTATCCCACAATAAAGAATTTCTCATAACTAGTTGAATGTGATTATGAGTCTGTTTGGACCAGATTTTAATTTGATTTTAATCTAAGTAAAAATCAAACAATCAATATCAATCATATCTTTCATGGGTCCCACATTTTTTCAACCACATATTTCAAAAACTTCTATCACAATTCACTTAAAATCTAATTTTAATCTACACCAAACACCATATATATGAAATTCAAGAAAGTAGGTATTGATGAAGTGTGTCCTGTACTGGGTTGGGGCAGTAAGTGGGTTAGATTTATAATTGTAGTGCATAAATTTATTAATTGGGGCCCTAATCCATTGGCAGCTCAGCCAGGGTAACATATTGAGAATGTGAGTTGCTGTGAGAGTGAGGAAGACGGCTACATTCTGCATTATTAATGCTATTTTTGTTGGACAATGTGGACGGAAGTCTAATCATATTGTTCACTTATTCCCTCGTCTCTGACTTTCTTTTATTGCTTTTGTAAATAGGGATTAGGACTTATCCATAAGAATTTTGCTACGTGAACCACAATGGGAAGCTAATCCTCATATACTTATGTTGGCCGATGATAATTTGTGGCTTTTATCTTGTGGATACAGGTGTTCAGGTTCCAACTATATCCATTGTGTACGTGAGATTTTTTGTACGTGGTTGTGGAGTCAGGAAATCCAGAGTTAAAAGATAGAACTTTAACACGATCTTGATCTGCAAATTAGAAGTGTGAAGAAAATGAGAATATAACAAGCGTAATCCTCTGATAAAAAAACTCATTGACGTAGTCCTCTATAAGCCTACACTCTACCTGTCGGAATCTTTATTAAAAATTACCTTGGTGTATTAAATGGTCCTAAGTCCTAACTAGCTACGAAAGCATAGACCTCTGTCCTTCAAAGATTCCATATGTGATGGAACGAAAACCACAATTACCTAGGAAATTATTAGGGTAAAAGTGCATTAGAAAGACACATTTCAGCAGCCGTTTTACTCATAGCTACATCCACCCATCGATATAACCATAATGCGAGGAAAATAATGAAACATTTATTAGTGCAAATAGTCCACGTCCGTTCCTTAGAACCATGAATGAGTATTATCCTGCTAACTTAAGACATGAGTGAATGGTTGTTGACAGGGATTTAGATGTTTATTTTCATTATTCTTCTATCTTTACGTTTCGGGAGATCGGAGGCAAGACATGTTATCTAAACTAGTTGGTGCAATGATTCTGTGTATATTTATTCGTTCTTGTTTATTTTAGACCTTCTGTTGTCTTTGAATAATCTAGCCCAGTAGCAGAATAGAAATATCAAATGTGAAAGCCGATGAAAGCTATAAAATTCTCTTCCAAGTAATTTCAATACTTTAAAAACAGAAGTAAATGCACATGGCTTCCTTAGCAACTGCTGAAGCTTGTGATAGAATGTAGCACTTCTATATATTGAGTGGTGATCTACGGAACTATTGGTGGTAATTGGGCCGAGCGGCTCGTCGGCTCGTACTATTCATACCCACGAGCCGCTCGGGCTCGTTTTCTTGTGATAGAATGTAGCACTTCTATATATTGAGTGGTGATCTACGGAACTATTGGTGGTAATTGGGCCGAGCGGCTCGTCGGCTCGTACTATTCATACCCACGAGCCGCTCGTGCTCGTAAAAAACCGAGCCCGAGCACGAGCAAGAGCCGAGCCGAGCCTACTCGGCTTGTCCACCAAACGAGCCGCTCGTGGGCTCGGCTCGTTTCCTCGCGTTTTCACGAGCCACGAGCAACTTGGCTCGTGTCTTATTTAAAAAAATAAAAAAATAAAAACTATTGTTCAGTGACCATTCTGGTCACTGACAAAAGTTCAGTGACCGTTTTGGTCACAATTATTATTTTTTTTTTCAATTTCACATACATTTTTTTCCTCTATAAATACCCACCATAATCAACAATTTTTTCCTATCAATATCAATCTCTCATTATTTACTATACAATACTCTCTACAATTTACATTCTCCATAATTCCATTTATCAATTATCAACAATATCTTTCTCTTTCATTTTCATTCATTCTATAATCATCTTCTACTTTTTGTTTTACATTATTTCTTACAATTTTATAATTACGTTCGACAACTACTACATAATCTTCATTCACTTCTCAATTCTACATTTCTAAATTCAATTCTATTATTCATAACAAATGGATTCACGATCATTTGTTGAAAACTTGTTCGGTATGGAGAACGAATCACAAACACCTGCCCAAAATCAATTTGGGAATGAATTCTCCGGTCTTAATGAATTACCAATCCTCGAAAATATTGAAGATTTCGACGTTCATGATAGTCATCCAATTGATTTGGATAACATTGATGTTCCAGCTAGCGTTCCAATTGATTTGGAACAAGATGAAGAACATACATTAAATATTCTCGATGCAATCGGGAAGAGAAATGAGAAGAAGCAGGCAAAATGTTGGGATCATTTCAAATTGGTTTCCACTGGTCGTGTGGTCGATGGACTTCGAGAAACCAAAGCAGTACGTAAATACTGCCAACAACGACTGACATGGCAAAAAGGCATTGGAACCACCCACCTCAACCGTCACTACAAATCATGTTCTGCCAAACATGGGTTTCTTCCAGCTGGTCAAACGCAACTACAATTTGGTACTCCACAAGCCGGTGCTACTACTAAGCCACTTTCTACATAGATATTTTCGGAGGAGGAAGCTCGAATGAGAATGGTGAAGTTCGTTGTCGCGGTGGAGTTGCCACTAGCAATAGCAGACAGTCAACATTTCGTTAATTACGTCAAAAGATATCTTCAAATGAGGTACCAAAGGGTAAGTCGAAATACTCTTCGTTCTGATACAATTATATATTTTCTTAATGCAAAGTAACTATTAATTTTGGATTTGAAAAAGTATGGGTGTGTGATATCTTTAACTTCAGATATGTGGGAAGGGATTAATAAGAGGGGTTATATGGCTGCAACTGCACACTACATAGATCCACTTTGAGTCATGTATAAAAAATTATTGCTTTCAAAATTGTTGAGTTTCCGCACAACGCTCAAACTATATTTAATGTTATTATGTTGGTAATTCGAAAACATAAATGTGAGAGTAAAATTTGTTCTTTTACGTTCGACAACGCTATTGTAAATAAAGTTGTTATCGATGAATTGCGTAGAGTTCTTAATCCTGATTTCGGTGGCTACTTATTTCATATTCGATGTGTATACCATATTTTTAATTTAACAGTACAAGACAGTTTAAAATATGTTAAAGATGAAATTAACCGAATTAGGAATGCATTTATTTATATCACGTGTACACCTAGTAGAAAACAAGGATTTGATGATTTTTGTGCAAAATCTGGGATGACAAATACAAAAACATTTATTACTGACGTAGGCTATAGATGGAACTCCACGTACTTATTACTAAAATCATGTGAAGGTTATGAATCGTATATTACTGAATTTTATAACAATAGGCACGTTGGAGACGAAGACGATACTATTTTGAATGAATCCGATTGAAATATAGTTAGTAAAATAAAAAAAAATTTGACAACTTTTTATGAGTCTACAAATATATTATCTGGTGTTTATTATCCCACTAGTTGTATGGTTCTTGAACGTCTTTATATAACTGCTAGAGCTTTTACTAGATTTCAAAATGACCCCGATTTTCATGCTGTTATATATTCTATGGAATTGAAATTTAGAAAATATTGAGAAGAATTACATATGTTACTTCCTTTAGCATGTGTCATGGACCCCCCGATATAATTTATCGGGTACTAAATTTTTAATTGATCAAATGTCAAATGCTTTAACTTTTACTACATCTATTACTTATAGAAATTTGGAAACGACGTTCTGTGAAATGTATGAATTATATGCTTCACGAATGGGTACACATATTAATCGTGTACCAGCACACACTTCTCCTACTAATATAACAGATGACGACGCTGAAATTTTGAATTTATTTGAAAGTATGCACTCGTATAGATTTGATGCAACTGCATAAGCATATGGTTCCTTTAGTAGTAGCAGTAGTTTGACTTCCACTGCATGTACTCAAACTTCCAGCCGTAGTCAAAATTTAAATGCGTTTCCATATGAATTAATTGATTACTTTAGTCAACCTTTGCCTACTAACAAAGCAACTAGTAAAAGTTCAGAAAATGTCATTGAATTCTGGCGAAATAACGAACGCCGATGACCAGTAGTTTCTGCAATGGCAAAAGATCTACTAACACCCCTGGTTAGCATTGTAGTTTCGAAATCTGCTTTTAGTGTAGGGAAAAAAGTTCTCTCTGAGGTCAGGAGTCAACTAAAAGAAGATATTTTGGAGGCGTTAATGTGCGTGAAAGACTGGAAATACGCTAATTATCGAATTCAAGATAAATATGCCGAAATTGCATGTAACCAAGTAATTGTACACGTAACAAGTTGCATGTAAATATCGAATTCATCACATTATTTTATTTTCATACATTTATAATTTTTTTTCAAAACAATTGTACACGTAACAAGTTGTTCGTGTACAATTTTTAACTCCGCCTACTCGAAATTGAAGTAGCCGGTCCTAATCCCCGATAAAGGAGAAGAGTTTATCTTTTTTTTTTTGTAACTGTAAAAAATAAAAATGTTAGTAGAAAAACGTATATTTAAAAAATTATTTACAAAACGTGTTTATATATATTTTTCTTTAAGTTCTCATTTATTAACAAATAAAATTTTGTTCTTATTATTTTAAAAATAAAAATTGTTTTGAAAAATGCATATTTTAAAAAACAATTTAGATAATGTTTGTGTATATATATATTTTTTAAGTTTAGTGATTTAATAGTTATAAATTTATAATGTTATTATAAAAAAAAAATGACGAGCCAAGCCACTAGGCTTGGCTTGGGCGAGCTCGCCCAAGATGTCACGAGCTCGGCTCTTGCTCAAGCTCGTCCGGGAATGGGCCGAGCTGACTCGGCTCGGCCCATTGCCACCACTATGGCTGCAACCTATCTTCCAGATTTATGGGCAACGTCGAGCGTTCTCTTGCCCCATTGCCACTGTTAGGGTGTTTGAAGACAATGTGCTGGTCCGACCCATTCTCAAAACACGAGGTGAAGGTCGAGTCCTGGTCATAGGCACAAGATCATGTACCTTGGTAGGAGGAAATATTGCACAGGTGCTCCCAAAATAATGGCTGGGTTGGTATTGTAGTTAATGTCTTGGATATCAGGGCCAGAACCTTGGCATCACATTCCCAGCAAGCGAACAAAACGGCAATGATGAAAAACACGTCCCAATTCACATTGCGAGAACATCGATTCATGACGGGGAGTGGTTTTATGCAAATAGCCAATGCCAGTGTAATCATAGCCAAAATCGAATTGTGTGTAGTGATGATGTTGGGAATTTACCGAGTTCAAAAGCTCAAGTCACAAATAACTAACATTTCTACAAAGCATAAAGAAACCATATGAAACTGAAACTGTAGAATGACGGAGTTCTACTTCTCTTTATCTGGCTGAAAAAGTTAGGACCAGGAACAGCTCCTTCTACGCTTGCAAATCCACCGTCCAGAAAGAGAGATTTTGGGAAAACACTCACTGAAGAATCTGTTGGGTCATCGATAAAAAAGATCTCCCACACGGCCATAGATTTGGCCAGATAACTTAGAGAAAGATGCCTAAACTCCAGCCACTATTTCAGGCCTAGAATGCATACGGAATCACCCTCTAACTCACCAGATTTAGCACAATAGATCACCCATGGAAGATGAAGACATATTTCATCAAAGAGCAAAAACGAGAGAGAGAGAAAACCAAAAAGGTCTAGCATAGAAAGAAGTGAAGAGTCTCAAAGAAGCAAGAGAAGGAAATATCTCCTCAAGAATCAATCCCAACCGTCTATCTCATCCAACGGTCACAAGAGACCCAAACTAGCACAAAGTAAATGTCACAAGTAGCACTAACCCAATTGTGTTATAGAACTATTAAAGCCCACATTCTTCACATTGGTTCTCCTAACACACTCTCTCTTTCGGTTGCAGGATTTGCACATGGAAGGCTGTTCATCATTGTCGCACACTACCTTCAAGAAAATTAACCCGTGTCAATATGTAACAAAGATAAACACAATTTAAATTTTCCTACGGGTAGAATTTTTGTCTCCATATCAGATGGATTTATTGTCAGTATGGATCTTAACAAGTTCAACTTCACCTTGAGACAATTTTTTATGAAATGATACTTCACCTCAACACGTTTTGATCTTCCATGATAAACAGGATTTTTGCAAAGCAATAAAGTACTTTGACTATCAGTAAACATAATAGGTGTATCATGCATGAAGTTCAATTCTTTTAAGATCGCTTTCAACCAAATACATTCCTTAACAACTTCGGTTATGACAACATATTCTGCTTCAGTACTAGACATGGTAACTAAAGGTTGTAGATGTAATTTCCATGTTATGTAGTTATCACCAAAGGTAAATAAGTATGCTATGGTTGATTTCCTACTGTCTTCATTACCTGCAAAGTCAGCATCAACATAGCCCTTAAGGGTTAAGCTCTCAAATCTTCTCTCATACACTAAGCCAAGATTTAAAGTCCTAACCAAATACCTTAATAACCATTTCATTCCAGCCCATTGTGTCTTGCTAGGATTGAATATAAATCTACTTAGGAGGCTAATGGAAAATGCAAGATCAGGTCTGGTAGTAATCATAGAAAACATAACAGAACATATGGCATTAGCATAAGGAAAATTTTCCATTTCTTTCAACTCATATTCAAATTTAGGAGAATGAGCATGTGAAAGATTCATATGACCAACAAGAGGCACATTCACATTTTTATTATCTTTCATACCAAATTTTGTTACCACTTTGTTCAAATATACTTCTTGTGAAATAGTTAACCTATTTTTAGCCATGTTCCTTGTTATAACCATTCCAAGAATATTTCTAGCATTCCCTAAATCATTCATGTCGAATTCATATTTTAAAAGATCTTTCAATTCATTGATTTGAGACTTGCTACGTCCAGTCAAAAGCATATCATCAACATAAAGCAACAAGTAAACTTCACAACCACTCTTTATGTCATTAAAATACAAACAAGCATCAAATTCACTTCTTTTAAGCTCTATCTTTAGCACATAAGCATCAAACATCTTGTACCATTGTCTTGAGATTTGTTTCAACCCATACAATGATTTTTTTAACTTGCAAACATAATATGATTTACCTTTAGCTACAAAGTCTTGTGGTTGACTCGTGAAGATATCATCTTCCAACTCCCCATGTAAAAAAACAGTTTTTACATCGAGTTGTTCAAGTTCCCAATTGAATTGAACCAAAAGAGCCAACATCAATTTGATCGTTTTATACTTAATCACATGTGAGAATATTTCATTGTAGTCTACACCCTCTCTTTGAGTATAACCCTTTGCCACTAACATCGCCTTAAACCTTACAGGATTAATAGGGCTCAAACCTTCTTTTAACTTGTAAATCCACTTGCATGGAACCAATTTATGATCTTTAGGTTTTTTAACAAGTTTCCAGGTTTTGTTATCACTCAAAGATTGCATTTCTTCCTGCATAGATTGTAACCAATTTTCAAAATATTTTCCATTAACAGCTTATTCATAAGTGGCAGGTTCTATTTGTTCAAGAGCTTCACCTGAAATTAAGGCAAAATCAATCAAAATTAGGGATTCATATCTGGGATTAGGACTGACTTGCCTTCTTGCCCTATCCATAGTGAGCTGATAGTCTTGATTAAGTGGCTGATCATCAAAAGGTTGAGTTTCAACAGGTTCAATGTTATCTTGAGGTTCAATCACCTCTGTAGGTTCAATTTCAATTTCAGTTTCATGATGTGTAGGGTCGTTATCATCATCTCCAGGTTTAGGTAAATCAAACTTGGTCAGCTTCACCTCAGTTTGAACATTCCTTTCAATTTTAGATTTGTTAGCTTCATCATTTTTCTGTTTTAGGCATGGCATTTCAGATTCATTAAAGACTACATTTCTGCTGTTAATAATCTTGATGTCATGGACCCCTAAAACCCATAACCTATACCCTTTCACACCTTCGGGATACCGTAACATCACACACTTGACAACCCTAGGCTCAAGTTTCCCTTCAGACTAATGTGCATATGCAGCACATCCAAATACCCTTATGTGATTTAGATTTGGAGACTCCCATGTCCACAATTCTCGTAGAGTCTTAAAGTTTATACTGTTGGATGGTGGCCTATTAATAAGATAAGAGCAGTACTTGCAGCTTTAGCCCAAAAACCTTTGACGAGGCCAGAGCTAATCAACATGCACGTAACCTTGTTCATTATGGCCCCGTTCATTCTCTTAACGACCCTATTTTGTTCAGGTGTATACTTAACTGTTATGTATCTTGTTATCCCGTTTTGCTTACAAAAGTTGTCAAATTCAAAATTACAGAATTCAAGCACATTGTCAGTTGTTAATGTTTTAAGTTTCTTGTCTAACTGTTCTCAATAGACTTAAGCCAAATTCTGAATTTTCCAAAAGTTTCAGACTTAGCCTTCAAAGGATAAATCCAAACTTTCATTGAGTAATCACCCACTAAGGACAAGAAGTACTTGCTTCCACCAAATGTGGAATGCTTCTCAGGGCCCCATAGATCAGCATGAACATAATCCAGTGGTCTATTGGTTCTATGAGAGCTAATTTCAAAGCTCACCTTATGGGACTTACCCAAAACACAAATCTCACAGAAGTCCATAGCTTCAATGTCATATTTTCCAAGTAATTTCTGATTACTTAAAGATTTTAATCTTTTAAACTCAATGTGACCCATTCTATTATGCCAGAGTTCAGTTTTGTCTTTACTAACTGTAAGAAGACTAGAATCAATTGATGTCTCAGTTCTACCCTCAAGATAGTACAGTTCATTTCTCTTTGGCCCTTTCATAACTACTAGAGACCCCCTCATAATTTTTCAGAATTTTATTTCCAGATTTAAAGGTATATCCCTCATCTTCAAGAGTACCTAAGGAAATCAGGTTCATCTACAAATTAGGGACATATCTTACATCTATAAGTTTCCTGACAGCCCCATCATTCATCTTGAAGGCTATGCCACCAATCTCAACCACATTCTAAGAATTATTGTCTCCCATGTAGACCTTCCTAGGTTTAGTCTCTCTATAGTTATAAAATCAAGACCTTTCAGGCACATGTGAAAGGTACACCTTGTGTCCAGATCCAATTTTTGTCAAATTCTCCTCAGACACATTTAGGACATGTAAACTATCGAATTCAAAAACAATGGCAGAATTATTTAGATCAGTATTGTTCAAGTCTTTTTGTTTCTTTTTCCAGTCAAATCAGTCTTTCTTGAAGTGTCCTAACTTTCCACAGTTATAACATTTCTTATCACTTCCATCTTTAGATTTGGATCTCATTTTGGATTTTCCCATTTCCTTATTGTCATGGAAGTTAAATTCTTTCTTTTTAGGTCTTTCCCTAACAAATAGACTTTCTTCTTTAGAATTAGTTCTGTTGTCTTTTTTCAGTTCAAGTTCTTTTGATTTTAAAGCATCTACAACAATAGCTTGTGAAAGAGCGTCCCTACCATATTTTATGGCATTTCTGATTTCTTTATAAGACTCAGGTAAAGAGTTTAGCAATATGACAGCTAAATCCCCATCCTCAAATTTATTGTCATTGTGAGCCAGACTCTTAACAATTATGCTATAGTCATTCAAATTTCCTTCCACATCCTTCCCCGGGTCCATCTTAAAACTAAACAGCTTTTCCAATAGATATATCTTGTTAGATAAAGTTTTAGTCAAGAACAAGGCATCTAAGGCAGTCCACAAAGTTCTAACATCTTTAGCACTATCAACTTGTCTAACAACGTTATCAGATAAATGCAAGATTATAGAACTATAAGCAATTTCATTCATTTCTTCAATTTTAGCAGGCTTAACTTTTAACTCATCAGAAAAAGTAGCAGGATCATAGAGAGCTTTCGCAACTCTCTATTGGACCAAAATGGTCCTCATTTTTTATTTCCATATCGAGTAATCCCCATTTTCCATCGAATTGTGATAATTCGACCCTCGAACCAATTTCGGATTCTGTACAAGGATGGCCTGTACTCGTGGTTTCACGAATCGCAGGATTGACTCTCGAGGTTCAACGCCTCAAGACCGCCCTCCCCTCATTCTGTGGCCGACAAGCCCGAACAACTGGCATACACGCATGTTATGAGTAGGATGTAAAGGAGAATACATACATATGATCATATATCATTAGTGCACTGTTGGTAAGATAGGCCTCGCGCCTAGCTGTTAGCGTGTTTGTCGTATCGAATGGGGAGCTAAGCATTCTCACTGCGTGACATTCTCCCCCATTCAAATTCGCTTGCGTCCTAGTAGCGAAAAGAGAGTTTCGCATCAACATGCATCCGTCTCGTTGCAAGGATAACATCGACACCATTCCATATGGACAGGTCTCCAAACCTGCAGTAACTCGTACTTGTCGCCTTCGACACCAACCTTCACCCTCCGCCCCTATGAGCAATGGTTCCTCAGGTGGACGACCAAACCGCAATACCTCAATGCATGTCGAATAAAGCTCCTGCAAGGGGCACTCCTCGAAACTCCTTGAAAGACACCTTGGCAATTGCGCAACGCTGTCCTTTCCATTCTTCTTGCCCACAACTTCCTTCGTCGTATCTCACCAGCTTCTCAACAGGATCCGTGGCCCAAAATCTTTTCTATGTAAGAACACACGACATTGTCCCATAACAACGCCGCATGCTCGAGTAGTCCCGCACTGATATCAACTTTCATGGATCGCAAGTTTGGCTCCTGAAGTTCAATGCCTCAAGACCGCCATCCACTCATTCTGTGGCCGGCAAGCCCGAACAATTGACATACACGTATGCTATGAGTAGAATGTAAATGAGAATACCTACATATGATCATATATCATTAGTGCACTGTTGGTAAGATATGTATCGCGCTTAGCTGTTAGCGTGCTTGCCGTGCCGAATGGGGAGCTAAGCATTCTCACTGCGTAACACGTGGACATAACATAAAAAATTTTGATTTTTTTTTTCAAATGATCAATGTAAAATAGAAACATGGAGTTAAAACAATATCCATAAATTGAAGCACAGAAATGAATCAATCCGATCACGAAACTTCAATGTGATATGTGTGCAGGTGTGATTTAAGCTCAGGCAATACACAGCTAAAACATGCTTCCAAGATTATAAATTAGTCACAGATGTCCAATTATAGGAATTCAAAAATAGGTAATCTAGTAATCGTGCATTACTTAGGAAATAATACCAAACCGAACTTAAGAGTGAGTTTGGAACAATCTTACCAATTACTGTTGAAAAACGGTAAATATACCCTCAAGCCCTCAATCGAGCCAGCCAATCAGAGCTACCAATCACACATTCCAATCAACAATATACACAATAAACAAGCAAAGATGAGTCAGTGTCGAAATTCAAAGAACAAGATGACAAACAATGATACTGTCCGTATAAGCCTTAGAATGTCTAAGCAGATATATCACCAAACCCAAAAACACTCAATGGATTAAGGACAAAATTTGGCCAAACCCTAGAACCGGTTGGCTCTGATACCAGTTTGTTGGCAATTTACAGATTTCAAAAGCTCAAGTCACAAATAATCAAGTCACAAATAACTAACATTTCTAGAGAGCATAAAGAAACCATATAACACTGAAACTGTAGAATGACAGAGTTCTACTTCCCTTTATCTGGTTGAAAAAGTTAGGCTCAGGATCAGCCCCTTCCACATTTGCAAATCCGCCGTCCAGAAATAGAGATTTTGGGAAAACACTCAGTGAAGAATCTGTTGGGTCATCGATCAAAATGATCTCCCACACGGCCACAGAGTTGGCCAGATAACTTAAAGAAAGATGCCTAAACTCCAGCCACTCTTTTAGGCCTAGAATGCACACGGTATCACCCTCTAGCTCACCAGATTTAGCATAATAGATTACCCATGGAAGATGAAGACAGATTTCATCAGAGAGCAAAAACGAGAGAGAGAGAGAGAAAACCAAAAAGGTCTAGCATAGAAAGAAGTGAAGAGTCTCAAAGAAGCAAGAGAAGGAAATATCTCCCTAAGAATCAATCTCAACCGTCCATCTCATCCAACGGTCACAAGAGATCCAAACTAGCACAAAGTAAGTGTCACAAGTAACACTAGCCCAATAGTGTTAGAGAACCACTGAAGCCCACATATGATGATAAGACATAAAGAAAATTTGAGAGATTCCAAATATATGTTCTATTTCAGGGCAATTAATATATTTCATTTTTTTAAAAATAAAATAAATTATACTTGTTATTGAACATGTTTATTTATCCTGGTCAATTTTTAGAACTGTGTTGGCGTCATTGATTGAGTACACTTTCCCACCTCAATACTTGTTGAATATCAAATACCTTGTATTGGAAGGAAGCGGAACCAATTCAAAACGTAATGACAAAATGAAATTTTATGTGCGATTCATATTTGGATATGCAGGTTGGGAAGGAACTAAACGTTGACATGATAGTGTTTGTGTCTGCATTAAACGATCCTATTTTAAATTTTTCTAAACCTCGTAAAGGTATCTCTCTCTCTCTCTCTTTTTTTTTAAAAAAAAAAGTATTTTCATGCTTTCTATTTTTCTTTATATATTTCTTTTCGTTTTCCACGTAACGTACACTGGCTTTAATTAAAAGGCATTACCTCTCATAGAATTTACTCAAGTTTTCATAAAATTTTAGATTTATGTATCCACATCTGATGTGATTTTATGAATGGTAAAATGCAAAAGAGGTCCCAAACCTTTCAAAACGTAGAGTGGAATTTCCAAAACCTTTAATTTTGCAATTGAAGGCCCAAACCTTTATATTATATGCATAATAAGGTTCCTTAACAACATCTTTCCAAAAAAAAAAAAAAAAAAAGGTTAGTTGACCAAAAATTAGAGGGACACATTCATTTGACCAATAGTAAGGGTAATTTGGCTCATATTCAATTAATTAAAACAAAAAAATGGAAAATAAAAGAAAAACATCAATTTTTCCACCTTATTCCAATGACATTTTCACCTAACTACCATCACCCACAACGTCACCCCACAACCACCACCCACAAGGCTACACTAGAAAATCAGGGGAAAGACATACACCCTCGATCCTCACAAAAAAAATTCGACTAAAGCAGGGGGATTTCCCCCCTTCAATAGCGGTATCACCACAACCAAGGGCGAAAATCCTCTGATTTACTGGTGTGGGGGGTGTGGTGAGTGGGAAAGGTGAAGTTTTTATTTTATTTTTATTAATTAAATATGAATAGACTACTTTATCCTTCTTGGTCAAATTATGGTCCTACTCTAGTTTTTTTTTATCAACATCATGATTTTGAAAAGAAAGGGTTGAAAGGACCTCAAGCTATATATTAAGCCATTGATAGAGCACATTATAAAAAATAAAAAAAAATGTATACTTTCTATTTCCCTATTAGGAGGAGTATAACAAACATATTCTAATAGTACAAACATAACTTTTCTAGCCCCAATTATTGCAGTGTACTGCCATCATATTTGTTTAGGAGACGGTCCTTAAGAAAAATGGCTTTATTTTACAACAACAAATAACACATTACACTTTAGTCGACGTAGTCACAACCACTCCAACTCATTGATCCTTTGTTGAAAGACGAACCTCTGAAATATTAATTTTTTGAAAAATGTTTGGTTAAAAATAATGAATTTTTTTTTATTTATGTGTAAAATTATTTTATAGAAGAATATTTAGTTGAAATGAATTTTTGTAAAAATTAGGATCAAACATAAGGATTAAATCAAGGACCAAAGATATGATTGGTGTAATTTTTAACATAATATCACGTGACAATCTATTATTAGATCATTTAAAACATAGTCAATATTTTCATATAATCCAATTATGCTATGCTACATAAATATAATAATTGACATAATCCTTAAAATACTGTCACTTGTCAATATAGAACAAACACTCAATTGAGCCTATCTATGGTGACTATTCCCCATAAGGCATAAAGCCCCTTCCTCCCCTATCACGTCCCCCACACCATATTGTCCTACTTCTCGATTCTATACATACACACGTATTGACTTATATGAACGTCAACTCATTTTTTTCCTGGAATTGATAGTACTATCAAGCGGACGGTGTTGAGAAGAAAAGAGGTCGGTGGTGAATTTTGATAAAGATGGCGATGCGGGAGTTGGTGACTGGTGGCGCCGCCTGTGCTGTGCCTGGCCCCTCAGGTCCCTCCAATCCTCTTGGAGCTCTAACCAACGCCCTCATCGGCTCGTCCTCAAAAACTCAGGTTATTTCTTGATTTTATTTGTGGATTTGAGTTTGCCTAAATTCCTACTGACCTAAGGTTTTGAGTCTGCTTGGATTCTTTATATCATTTTGTTTTGGGGAATACTCGTAAAGAGTGGTTGTAGTTCATGTTATTTTGTATGGTAGGAGTAGAAACTACTGTACATTGAAATATTTTCAGCTTCGAGAAAAAATTAAATAAAAAACTATCACTATCAGTGATACTATAATTCTGTTGGACTAACTATAGCAATATTACCTCGTTTACTGGTAATTTTCCCTTTGATTTTGTTCTTAGCTTGTTGTTTTGGATTATTTTGCCTGTAACTTTTACCTATTGAACAGCCTAGTCATTCAGTGATTTGATTCCAATGATGCTATGGAATAAAATCATGGCGGAGCCTGGTTAATAAAGGTTTCTATTTCTAATGACCAATGATCACATGTGTTTCATAAAATTCACGTTCTTCCATTCCAGCTTCAACTTTCTATTCATCAGCGAAGATTGCAAGTATTGCCTTTTGATATGATATATTGACAAACTATATGAACTCTGATCTTATTGTGATACCTATTTCTGAAAAATTTGCGTCAATGATTTCTTTTGCGTGAAGGCAAGGGTCTATTAATCTTTTGACAGGTGGACATTTCTTTCTACTAACCTCCTGACGTTTTGTTTAAGTGAAGGAGCTTTCACTAAGGCCTTTTGAGCGTGTATTGACTTTCAATCTCTCTCTGTTTAACATTTTGAAGAACATAAGTAACCACATAAGCTATCAATTCATCAATTGTTTATTCTAGGTACAATATTTACCAAAGCATCTCAAAGTATGCTAAGTTGTAAAGAAGCATTCTTCTCCACTTTTAAGCGAGGATAAAAATTTAGAAGATGTAGATCCAAAAATCCCAAAAGGTTAAACGAAAGGAGTTTGAAAGCTTTATGAAACTCACAAACATAATTCTCTGAGCTTTAATGCATATGTTTTAAGCCTCTTCCTTAAGGAGCAAGATGTCATATGCTCAATGATAAGATTGAGCCATTTTAGGAACATGAAAGTCACTTTAAGAATTCTTTCTGCATATTCTCCTTTGATGCTGGATGCATTCGCTGTGAGCATGAGCACTCTGAAAAAGACACGACCCCCCAAGGGAAATTATTATCATGAAGCATACATTTAGCTCATTGAGTGTTACAACAGAAAGTATGCTATTGCTTTTGTTGATTACTTGATTTGTCTCTAAGCAGGAAAGGCTGAGAGAAATTCCTACAGCCACAACTACGATCACTGATGGCAATTTTTTCACCAGGACTGAAGAACCCTTTGCTGCCCTTCCAGGGTCAGAGCTCGAACATCCTCTGCAGCCTCCTGCCCAGGTAGATCTCTGTCTCTCTATCTCTAGATGTCTGATTGTGGTAAAGTAACATCATTCTTTTCATACTTCATTCTCATAGGGCTCAGAATTCCTTCAAGTTTTCCGCTCCGCCAATCAGAACTGGATTGCAGATGCTTGGGACAAGATACAAAGGCCTCACATTCATCATTCTGTGGGAAGGGGTAGTATAACCAATATACCTTTAGAGCACGGCCGGCTTCAACCTGATTCTGATGGTAATCTTCAAATATCTTTTCTATTAATTGAAGGCGGTCATTATTGTTGTTGGTAAAAGTTGATAAATTCGACATTTTCCAAAAGATATCTCTAATTCCATTATTATAATTTCCTTCACATTAGTAGTTTTTATATTTGTTAGGTTATAGGAATGGAGAGGAGGTCATTTTTATGATGCAATAGAAATAAGCTTCCAATTATTACCAAAATTTTAGTTCAGTTAGTGAATTGTTTAGACAAATGCAGTACAAAATTATTCCCTTATTCCACGTTCTATGTGATCTTGACAAATGTGCCTGCATTTTATAAATGCTATTATGTCCCCATTATCGGTTTGAGAAGCACGTGCAGAATAGATTACATTTTGAAATAGCTTGAAAGTAGAAGTTTTGAATGCCAGTCATTTCTGCTAACAAATATTTCAAGCAAGATGGTATTGTTCATAAACCTAAATGAACTTGATGATTGGTTGATACCAACCCTCCAGAAGAAAATGGTGTCATTCAATACTGTAATTTATGTCATATGCTTTGCTAATAATTTCTCCATTTTGTCCTTCACAGGCCCGCCTCAAAGAGTTTTGTCAAGTTTCTTGCACTCTTTTGTTCACAGCAGCCATGGTGGCATACCTTTCCGTCCTACTTCACTTCCAATGTTAGGATTGTCTGAAGGTGATAAGCAATGCATACGTGATCGTAGCAGTATTATGGCTAGGCACTTTTTTGCAGATAAGACTGAAGACTATATCAATGCACAGGTTCTGTTGATATCATTAACAGTTGGGAGTCATACATTAATTTATGAAGTCTATGCTTCTTCTCTTCTCCCTGTTGCTTTCTGTTTGTGTTTTGGCATTATCATGTTTTTTGATTGCAAGCCTTTTTAATCTTTCCTCGTCGAAAGCGTTATACTGTGAATTGGATTATATGGGAATCAGGTTGAAGCTTTCTCCACAATTTATTCATTTTACAGCCTGACAATGACAGACTACTTGAATCGATAATATGGATTATTATTGGCAGCCAAGTAAAAATAATTTACTTTCTGATCAAAATCGATTATATTATGTTCTTTCAAAGTAAATATTGTAGAAAATGTCATCAAGAATATAAATAGAGTATTTCAACTATTTCATAGCATCAGAATGATAGGCCTCCCACCTATTTCACCTATTATAGAAGAATCAAGAAGTCTATGGAATCAGTGTACATAAACCTTTCTTAAGATGCAATCCTGTTTCCAGACCCTGCAACTGCGCAAAATCCATTTTAATACCTTAAGATCTGTGTTCTTGTATATCCTAATCCCGAGGTCTGTGAAATCAGCACAGAAGAAGGTCCAAGATCTTGTACGGGGAGAAATCTTTAGAGTTAGATTTTCGTGTGATCCAAACTTGTTTTCCAAGCATGTAATGACTACATGTTAATCAAAATGTAACAATTTGCCCATAGGAATGTGCTTGATCATTCCTTTTTCTGTTTCTTGCTCGTAATTTGGACTTTGTTTTCTTTGCAGGTTAATGCACTGCTTTCCTCTTTAGATATTGATAATGACATCACTTCCAGAGGCCCCATGCCCGGGAGATTTCCAGAGCTAGAGCAGTATTGGAACGAGTCCCAAGGTATGAAACCTGGGCCTTATGCCACAGACAGGTGGGTTGCTGAATTTTCGCAGCACCAAATAGAACACAATGATCCTAATGCATGGGTTCAGTCATTTGAACGACAACACGGTGTTAATGGTTGGGCTACTGAATTTGAACATGTAAGAAGTGTCTCTCAGTTTGACATTTCACTGAGCTAAAGTTATTTGTTGCAACTGACAGGCTGATAGATTGTGTTCATAATTTAGTTAATTAATTTCTAAGGTCAATTGTCTAGAGATTAATGTTTTCTGTAGATGGAAGAATAACAAATTACTATTTTTTCTTGCAGTTCAATTTACAAATGAATTTTCTTTACCACATAAGCTATAGGTTCTTCAGCTGACATCCAGTATTTCAATTCTGTTTCTGTAAAAATATCTGTTCAAAACCTTGATACAACAAGAAAGGGTTAGTTGTAACGCCTTTAGAAAATAGGAGCTTTAATGTGTGAATTTGCTGATCCAGACAAAAGGATTCTTTCCATGACATTGATAGTTTGTAGTCCTTAAAACAGAAAGTTACATGCTAAACTTTCCAATTGCATGCAAGTTTTCTATTTACTAATATGATTCTGTGTTCCAATTATTAACTCGTAAATTAACCTGCCCTTGATTCCAGTCCAAATGTCTTTTTATGGGCTAGTCGCAGTTATATAGAACAAGAAGGGGAAGTGGTGTGTTTTTTGTATTTTCACAATCATAACCCTTGATATATCCTGATAAAGTGACGTGGGGTTCATGTGTATTCATGGGGAGAAGCAAAAATGGGACCATCCATCCAGTGTAGATCTAAAAGAATAACATGGGAAGGTTTTCATATTAGGAAATTCGATATAATCTTGGGACATTACTTATATTTGTGAATATATTAAACTGTTCTAAAATGCCCAGTCTGGTAGTATAATTGAAAGGATTACTCTTAAGAGTGATTTTGGTTTTTGGTGGGCAGTTATTAATTTTCTTCATGGAATTGAATTGGTTTGATAACCAATTTTCTGTCTACTGGAGATGAACTTGTTGAATAATAATTATTACATACAAGCTGTATTTTGAATTTCAAACCAATTAGCGCTTTACATGGTGGATTACGAGTATCTCAATCCTATGGATCCCGAAAAAAATTGTGGCATTCTTTTCAATCAAAGAAGATGGAAAACTAAAAATATTATTGTTTTGCTTGGTTTAGTGAAGTTTACCAGTTTGTAAGTAGAAATGATTTAGCATCTAATAACTCTTTCAGCATATTCTCTTGCTTCTGGTCATTACAATTTGAACGAAAATCCTCGTTGAACGAACTAAAAGGGAGACAATGGAAAATGAAAAAGAACATGTGCACATGCACACACTGTTGCAGATGTCCTCATTTAGTTGCTTTAAGTGCCTTCCTTTTGAAATGAACTGCTGTGTCACGTTGTCTTATTATACTACATATCATCTACTGTTGCTGAATTATGGCAATCAAATATTTGCACACTGAAAACTGCCACTCCTTTTCCTTACTCAGTACTTTGACGTTACAATGTTCCTCCAACTATCACAGGAGCAATCCCAACTTGCATCGATAGATCAATTGAGAGGTGTAAATATATCTAGCTTAGCCGCCATGGAGCACACACGTAAGCTAGCACACGTGCTCGCTCAAAACAATGACCCAAAATTCCAGGTAATGGCCCATCTTGAGATTTTGGTTTTTTATCTCATCATTCTTAATATATGATGACAAGATGATCTTGAGCGGAGAATCCATCAGTATGCAATAAGTATGCTAGCTTTATGGAATTTGTATACTACTTTTGTATTGGCAATGTATTAACTTTTCTGTCTCAATTAACTGTCACGTAGAATTCAAAGTTCCACCAGTTTGTATCAAAAATGAGTCGTGGCAAAATTACTATTGAGGATAATCAAATAAAGCAAGGCACATTCTCGGCACCTGGAGATTGGGCAGCAGAATATCAGCAACAGTATAATGGAGGTCAAACATGGACTGACCGCTTTGTGAATGAGCAGGCAAGTACAGACTTGATTAAGAGCTCAAGACCTCGTGCTTGTCTGTTGCATTATATAGTGCTTGTTTGGTTTAAATATTAACTTCATTATAATTTAGACGTCAAAGTCAAACTTTAAGTTTAACATGTAGGACCCACGACTACCACTCATCTCTATCAACTTAGAATTTCGGCAGCTTATAATTTCTCCCAAACAAACATATAGTCTCATATTTTCAGGATTTGCAGGATGCTCTATCAAATGAAAGCCTTTTCTAGCTACCTTACTGTCATTGTCATCCAACTTATTGTGTACTGTGGAATTCTTATCTCTTTAGTGAGTTGGTAAAATGATTTTCTGTTGGTTTTATTAATTTAGACCTCATGTTTGCTCTAGAGTTTATGCCTTGTGAGTGAAGAAGTCATGCTCTAGGCAAATTTACATGTCACCTATTCACCAAACACTATTTTGTTTTCAGCATTCCAATGGACCTCATGGATGGGCAAATGAGTTTGCCGCTGAACGCGAGCTACATGGATCAGTAGATGGTGAGTGGGTCAATGAATTTTCAAAGTTACATGTCAATGACTGGGCAGAAGAATTTGAGCATCAGGTTGCAGGAGGAGTATTGGGTGACAGTTCAGGTGATAACTGGGCAAATGCATATGATGAGTAAGTTCAGTAATTTTTTGTAAGGAAAACGAACTTTTATTCTACTCTCATGTTAAGTTAATATAGAAGCTGAAGAAGAGATAAAAAAATCATGAACATATTTGCAGTATAAATGAGCAGATTTCTTTTATATTTTGAAAATGTGTGCGAATGTGTAATAACAATTGCTTTTTGTCTGTCGTCTTCACAAGCAACGTTTTTAGAACATTATATATATTTTTTTAAAAATATATTTTCAGATCTGCTTTCTGTTCTAACGTACACTTTTGGTTACTGTTGTTTCTTTGTCTGTCAAAACTAGAGCTGGCAAATCAATCCCACACCCATGAACCAACCCAGACCCTCTCCACATTGAGTTTCAGTGGACAAATTGTAGTTTGCAAATTGCGCTGGGTCATCCATCAAAAACCCACAAAATCAGCAGGTTTTTGGGTGGACCCACATATGAATTTATCATCTATCAAGCCTCTTGTTGATAGAAGTTTGCATTCTGTTTAGTCATACATTTAAGTTGCATTGGATTTCGAACTTGAAGTTGCATGCCTACTTAAGAACAAAATCTGCTCAGATACTGCGGGTTCATTCAATTTGGTCTATTTGTAAGAAATTATCTTTCCAAGTAGGCAGATATGTAAAAATTATATCCAAACATTTGAGACAATCATAAAATAAAATGGTCCAATGAGACTACCATAGGATCCGTGAACTTAAATAGTTATCGTGTAGTGTACAATACCAACTGAATATACTTTCATGTGTACATGTAGGTCCATCTGAGTGGATGTAGGAGCATAAAATAGAAATGAAGAGAGAATGGAAAGGGAGATATGAAATCTATCGAAAGTTCCTATAAAGTGGTACTGAATTCATCAAATTGTCACGACGGAAAACTGTTTGATGTTAATGGGTGCATATGACCCAGTTTCACTAGACTGAAATGCCTATTAATATAAATGATAAAAGTTGGTCTTTTAACCTACCACCTGTTAATATCCATGGCCCCCGACGCACCCATCTGCCAGTTCCAGTCAGAAGCTTGAAGTTTGCTTATGCTTTTATCTTTTTCTTTAACGTCCTTGTAAGTATGAACTTAATGCTTATCGTAAGTTACTCTTAGGTACCAGGCTCTTGTTTCTTTTCTTTCTAAATACCTGTTTAGCTTATACATAAATTTTAGTCATGCATGCATGCATATATATATATATATATACACACATATACATATATATATATATATATATATATATATATATATTGATTGACATTTATGCTTCTATATAAGAAAGTTTGAGAATATGGAATACATCTCTCATTATTGGTGTTCATGGCATGGTGTCATGTGGTTAATATCTGATCCAATATATAGTATATAGCCTCGTATACCTTTTATGTCATTACATATTGTAATTCTGGTTTTCATAATAGGTACCTGAATGAGCAAGTAGCACTAAAGCAGAAATCAGAGTCCTCGAGTGGTGTATATGTATTCTCTGATATGAATCCTTATGTTGGTCATCCTAATCCTCTGAAAGAAGGGCAAGAATTGTTTCGCAAGGGGCTCTTAAGTGAAGCAGTACTGGCTTTGGAGGCCGAGGTTCTGAAGAACCCTGACAACACTGAGGGTTGGAGGTTACTTGGCATAGCACACGCTGAGAATGACGATGATCAACAGGTTAAAATTGTTTTTGCTTGTTCCTTGAATTTCTTGCCAACCAAATTCACTTATAATCTATTTATTTCTTCGTCTTGGTTTTTGTTGGATTTCAATAATGCTTCTTTTTATATATGACGTTTTATTGCTTGCATGTTCAAGGTGTAATAATTACTGATATCGTCCTTATAATAATTTCAGATGAAAGTCTTGCTAGTACTGTAGTTCCATTGAAACTCCAGTTTTTATTTACATTCATGGTGCACTGAGAATTGTCATTCTATTTTAGATGGGGCATGGTAATAGAATCCCTATTTCTTATTGAAAATCTGTTATGTCACAGGCTATTGCAGCCATGATGCGTGCACAGGAGGTTGATCCGACAAACTTGGAAGTACTTCTCGCTCTTGGTGTGAGTCATACAAATGGTTAGTAGTTACTCCATCAGTTCACTGTAGAAGAAGAAAATCTGCTATGGTTCACCTAATTTTTTGGACTAGCTTTAGGCCTGTAATCATATGGTTATATGAGTGTGGGGTGTGTGTGTGTACTCACACATATTATGTATCTAGCTTTTTCAGGTGTGTATATATTATATATAATGGATTTCCCTGTTTATTTTGAATCTCACAGAAGTAATTATTTTTTGCTATTGTATATGGTCTATTTAATATCATTGAAAGCTGAATGGTTTGTTGGTGTTTGTAAAATTCTCAGAGTTGGAACAAGCAGCTGCATTGAAGTACCTGTACAGTTGGCTACATCATCACCCAAAGTACGGGACCATCACATCTGCTGATCAGCCTGATAATCTCTATTATGCTGATGTATGGGTCCTTCCGACTACTCTTTTGTGCAAACACAGGCATCCATCTGTGTAGATTGATCACGTCATTTACGTTTATGGTCTAATCTAAATTATCTAATTGATTGCTATTACAATGATGAAGTTTGCCATGAACTGCTAACGCCTGGGATCTGTTTCGATGATCATCGTTTGTTGATTAACTGGCATTATATTTATTTATTTATTTAGTTTCCTTTGCTGAACTACTGGAAATACTGATCGCTCATTCACAGCTTGATTTGAGGCGTGCAGGTTGCTAGATTGTTTGATGATGCAGCCAAAATATCACCTGATGATGCTGACGTGCACATAGTACTTGGAGTCCTGTACAACTTATCCAGAGAATATGACAGAGCTATTGAGGCTTTCCAGGCAGCTTTAAAACTCAAACCACGAGATTATTCACTCTGGAATAAGCTTGGTGCAACCCAAGCTAATAGTGTTCAGAGTGCTGATGCAATTTTGGCCTATCAACAGGTTAAATGCTTGTCACTTCTGCCTTCGTTTCCCTTTACAATGATATGGGTCACCGAGTTGGATCAGGCAGGATGTATTCATGCCAAATTGCATCAGAAACACTCGCTAACTTGTGCTATTTGTAGATAAATAGGTAGCCTGCTGATGAAAAACTATAAATGATGACACCTAAAACTCATTTCCTAGTTCCTCACATTGAATCCAACCAAGTTTATGTAGATGAATTATGCATAACACCAGTAATGGAAAATCCTTCAAAAATGGAAATGTTAATCTTTACTCAACTCAGATAATGTGGACTCTTGCAATGTGAAAGAGCACAAAGAATTCATTGCCTGGGAAAAAAAAGTGGGATTCTATTGACTGTAACGTTTCGAGTGATGTTTCTAGTAATTTTTTTATTGATTTTGCTATGTATGATCATCCGGGTTGGATTCTATTCGATTGTATCTGACTTCTTTTCATGATATATTGCACTTCCACTTCATAGTTTATTACTTGCTTCTCAGGCTCTTGATTTAAAGCCTAATTACGTACGTGCATGGGCAAACATGGGAATCAGCTATGCTAACCAGGTAACAAACAATGTTTGGCATTTATTTAATTAAAGCATAGTGCATAAATCGCAACAATTTATGTGCTTATATGCTGGCGTATTTATAAGGACATATAACTAATAAGTGTAAATATCTGGCCGCATTAGCAGAAGAGACAAAAGGATACACGTTGAGAATACAAAAAACAGTAACACATAAATGGTGATGGTTCACTTTACAAAATATAGGAAGTTGGATTCATGATGAGGGTCAGATATTATTCAACTTGCAGTCAATTAGGCTGTATATATGCTTGCTGTAGAGGCATTCTGCTTAGTACTTTGCAAATTATGGTCCCACTTTTTCCCCTTCGTCATCATAGTAGTCTACAATGCAAAACTTGATCCTGTAATTCACAGTATGTTATTTGATTTTTCCTTTCTTAACTGCGTATCTTGCACACCTGGGTGACAAAATTGACCTGAATTGGTTACCCATTCTTTCAGAACTATGGTGGTGAATCCTCACTTCAGTTGTGTTCACACATTTGTGAAATTTAGGTCCTCTTCCTTTCTACGTGCTTGTCTTAATTTGATCTTTGTATACCCTTAGTGCAAAGTAATGTTTACAATCTTTGATTTGGCTTCCAAAATTTCTCTTTCATTCATAAAGCTTATAAACTTCATAAGCTGTGACCTTAGCAACTTTCTTGAACCTTACACCTTCCTGGTGCATGAAAAGTACGACTTATTTTCTGTGGTGTGGGATTAATTGAGAATGTTTACACTACACATTCTTCTGCACTCAGGGTATGTACGAGGACTCTATACGTTACTATGTCCGGGCACTCTCTATGAATCCAAAGGCAGATAATGCCTGGCAGTATTTGAGAATCTCTTTGAGGTACTTTCTTTCAAATAACAGTGATGTTTTATCGCTTCCATGCTAATTGATCGCCACTAATATCTGCTCTTTGTTTTTTAGCTGTGCTTCCCGGAATGATATGCTGGAAGCTTGTGACTCAAAGAATCTTGATTTTCTCCAGAAAGAGTTCCCGCTGTGATATAATCTTGTGATCCTGCTGACAGAAGACCTAAGCCAGGTAGCTTGATTCTCTTGTTGGGCTGAACCCGACACTTGATTTGAAATTTGGATATCCCTATCCTGCTACCCGATTGAATTCACTATTTCTGCGCACTGATTAGTTTCAGCCTCTAGAAAATGAAGTTCAACTAATACGAATCATTGTTATGTAAAGTTTGACTGTAAAATTATTGAGCTCGTACTGGACTCGACATGGTGTATGGTTTTTGGTGTCATGTGGGACAATCACAATCCTATTGTACATTGAGGAGAATAAAAATAGGAAAAAGCCAAATACATATTATCCCCTTACAGTGCATTGATAATGAATATAATGAACTTGGCATTTGATAATCTTGTTTAGTAGTGGATGGAGCTAATCGAGTTTATCAATGCTATTTTTTGGAGATCTTGATCTATCATTCTTCACATTTGGCATTCTATTTCTAAGTGCAGCACAACAATTGACTGGAATCTGAAACTTTAGTCAGTTGTGCACTTGTATTACAAAATCTCCAAAACTATAGTATTACAAAGTCTCCAAAATTGTCTTGAGTTTAATACATCAAATGACCCAGCAATTACTTAAAATAAATATTCTGAGATGACCACGCCAAGATTTTAAGCAATTGATAGAGCGCAATATACATTCGTCAAAAGTTGAGTAGCAACGAAATCTGAAGAGGATGAAAATATTACAGATAAAACAAAAATGTATACTTTCTATTTCCCTATTAGGAGTATAACAAACATATTCGAGCATAACTTTTCCGTCCCCAATCACCGTTTAAGAGGCAATCCTTGAGAAAAATGATTTTGTCTTACAGCAAGAATGACACATTGCACTTTATTCGACATCGTCATAACCACTTTCTCCAACTCACTGATCGTTTCTCAAAAGACAAGAACCTTGGAAGACTAAGTAGACTATTAACACGGGTAACACCTTCAAGGGCCGACCATTCATCGTCTGCAGTCAAAAGGCACTGGGCTAGGCTCCTCTTTGACTGATCATGAATCCTTCCTAGTAGCTTCTCCTCCACTGGCTCGATTACAGACTCTATCTCGCTTGACTCTTTTACAATATCTGAATGTACAACAAGATCAGTTTGAGAAGCTACAATGTCAATATTTGAGTCCTCGGTACCTTCTTTAGGGACTTTCATTTCGTCTTCTGAGTCTGTAGTGATAATATTTTCTGCTTTAGCCACATTAGACCTGGACTCTTGAACATTATCTAAATGTACAGGAAGATCAACACGAGACGCTACAACATCAATATTTGAGCCTTCAATGCCCCCTTCTTTAGGGACCTTCGTTTCCACTTCCAGGTCTGTAGTGATATTATTTTGTGCTTTAGACACATTCGCCCCGGATACTTGTTGCAGGAAGAGACATACAACGGCACAGTCATCATTCTTTGATGTCGGGTACTTGAGACTCCATGCTCTATTAGCGCAGTCGACAAGAGCTCTGGCAGCTGTTGGACCAGGAGCCGAGGCGATAATGTCCACAGCTTCCTTATTGGAGAGGACATCCCATACCTGTGTCAAAATAAAAATTTATCCATTGCCACCCAATTATCAATTAATAACAAAACTGAGAAAAATACCCCATCAGTGGCTAGAACAACAAACTCGTCTCCCATAGTGATGTGGTGGTAATAAACATCTGGGATAGAAATTAAACCAAAATCTTTCAAACAGAAGTCACCAAAAGCTCGGGCCATCGCCAATCCAGGTGAATTGCTATTGGGCAACCACACACGTGCAACTTCTGGCTCATCTTGCAATGCGAAAACCCTCCCTTTACATTTCTGGATCCTTGCAGCTTCTCCTGCAAAAGGAAAAGAGGAGTAATTATATTTTTTCTTGCTGTGACTACTGAAGTGGAACTCTCCTTTCCTTTAACTTATTACTTTTCATGCCAGGAAGCCAGAATGTGACTTATCTTAAAAATCAAGTTTCTACAGCTTCAATCCTTTATATCGTTAGTGGCTCTGTATGCATGAAAGTAAGAGAAGAAAAGTTCGAGAAAGATACTTGGAAGATTGGGTTTCAAATCTACAGTCAACTGCACAGCCATCAAAGAACTGTCTCCATCTCTTGTTGCTAATACTGCTCGTGAGTCACCAATGTTTCCAATTATGAGATCCTGATCCTGGAAAATCATGTTCCTAATTTAGTACGACCATTTAAGAATGTTCAAGTCCTCCGTAGCATAAAAAACCAACTAGTAAACGTACAGCATCAATAGATAACTGTGTCGTAGGCAATTCTCATAGATCACGAAATATTTCAGAAATCACAACATATGTTAACACTGTCGCTAGAGTGAGCTAAGGGGGCCAGAAGAGACTAGGGAGGAAATGAGGAGATTGGTCGCTGGTCTGATATTATTTTCTACTGCAACAATCTTTCTCCTTTACGCGGGCTACACGTGTAGATCTCGCGGGCTACAAGTGTAGATCTCACTATTGTAGGTAGTTTGGTATGCCCCATAACTCGAGAGGTTAAAACTGTAGGTGTTTCAAGTCATAGAAGCATATAATGCTCAGATGACACCATGGTGATACAATCTGTGAAATGAATCATAAAAAAAAAAAATGATTTGACTGCCATAAAACCAGGTATTTGATGCTTTTGAATAAGTCCTAGCAGAATGCTTTTATGCACAATAATTTCATTCAATCTAGGGATCAATGCGTTTACAACTCTGGTTAGCGATATTGTTAAAAAGGTAAAAGGATAAAAGGACCGTCACATTTTCTGTTGTTGGATGTTGTAGAACAAACGAGAAACCGTACAAGGAAATCAAAGGGAACATAAAATTTTTACACAAAGTATACCTGCATTATCAAAGTAACTGCAGTTGTACCACTACAGAAACAATCAATGGTTGACTGCAACTTCAGTTCCTTATCCATTAACTTGAAAGCCTTCAATATTGACCTCTTAAGCGGCATATGCATCTCAGGGAGTTTCTTATTGTCGTCTACTTCAATTGAATCAAACCCACCATCATCCATGAACTCATCAAAACGAATCATTCCTGCATGGTTCCTCTTCTCACCTGCAGAAATTTGTTTTCTATCGGATTTGGCTTCCCACTCTTCACGCAGCAAGAGAGGAAGAATATCCCGAACTTTCCTTGCAACCATATGACCAAAAGGACCATGACCATCAAACACACCGCAAAATATTGCATTTGTACTGCTTCTTGTACAAAAGTTCTATAATAAAGACATTCGAAGGCAAATTATAAACTGACCCAAATGGACAAAAACTTTATCAGTATTTTTTTCCAATCATAACCTAAAATTACTTCATCTTACAAATTAATTTGAATTTCAGGATACCATCTTGGGAGTTGCCACTCAGAGACGGAGCTAGGGGGGGGGGCGGGGGGGGGGGAGGGGGCGACCGCCCCCCCAACATTGTCCGCGGTACACTATTTCTAGTTAAGTTGTAACGTATTTTTCAATTTCGCCCCCCCGAAGATTTTTTCTCGCCCCAAAAATTTTGAAATTTTTTATTTTTTTCCATTAATAAATATTGAGTAAATAACTTACATTTTAAAATTCAACATACAAAAATCTTAGATCTAAACAAAAAATCCAATAGTTACTTAAATAAATCAATAGCCCAAATCCAATCCAAAACCTAAGTTCCCAATTCTCAAGTCCAACTAATTAAAACTCAATTCCCAACCTGGTTAATGCATAATGCATGTTTAGTTGTTCTTGAATATTTGAATTTAAGAATTAAGTAGAGTAGTTGCTGTTAGTTTGTGTAATTGTTAGTTATTGAATATTTGAATTTAAGAATTAAGTAGTAGGATAGTCAGTAGTGATTGAATTGAACATTGAATTTCAGTACTATTTTAATACTCAAAATCGTTGTTTTCAATTCTTTTAGTTAAAAAAAAAAATTTCCGAACCCCCGGGAGGGGGGCCTGCCCCCCTCCACCCCCGTATTTTCGCCCCCCCCCCCCCAACTTCAAAACCTGGCTACGTCCCTGTTGCCACTATTTTCATATTATTATTTCTCCGCTATCATGAAACATTAATCACAAAATACATACAAAAAAAATGTGTACATAGATATATAATTGTGTATATATAATCTATTTTCAAACAAACCGACCTCCCAAACGACCATGGCGTCTTGATTGGTTCCTTTCTTCCCTTGCTGAGTGTATAAGCAGGCGATGCCGTTTGCGCCATTGGAGAAAAGCCTGCCTTGAATCTGGTGCAGCGCCCGCTCCTCCGCGGCTGCGACAGCCGCGCCACGGCCACCTCCGCTTAACTTGCTAATAAATGCTGCAAAATCACCTGAGCTACTCTTCTTCGACTTCAAATTTATCTTCTTATCATACTCATTTTCAGCCTCTCTCTTATTATCTACCTTCGAATAACAAATACCCATCACACCAGATTTATTTTTTTCAGCTTTTAATCGATCAAATTAAAAGCCATGAGCAGGAAACAGTTGACAAAAATCCATGAAACGAGAGGAGAAATAGATAACGGTAGAAAGACAAAGGCTTAGAGAGAGAAATGGCAAGATCCAGGTGAACAAGGAGTACTCAGGTATGTATTTTATGACTTTCCTTTACGTATTATTATTAGGGATTCTTTGTTAAAACACCTGGTCAATCAATGTTGTTGGATAAAAAGACTTTTTCCAATGTTTATTTGTAATATAGCCTCAGTTAAAAAAACCAATAAATAAAGGGTATAAAATACCTAAAATAACCCTATCATGAAAAGACATAAATATCCTTTACATCCAATTAATTTCTCCAATTCTTCTCCAAGCTCTCCGTCTCCTGCTCCTGTGCTTGCTTCCCCCCCCCCTCCCCTCTCCACTCCACAAAATCTTGTTATTTATTATATTATTCATCTATATTTTCCTACATTTTGAGTATTTGAATAAAATTTTGGTTTCTATATTATCTCTATTAAAATCTCTAAATATTTGAAGAAAAAAGAAAGGTATTTTTGTAAATCTCATGTACATTGATCATTTTATTGTTGAATATAATATGAAATGATATTTTAGCTGATTTTTCTTCACAGTTGGTTGTATTTCTGTATTGTCCGCAACTATTGGACGAATTGCAGAACAGAACGACAGTCCAGTCGTTTTACGTAGTGTAGAACGACACTACAGTCATTATCGTCCATATAAAATGAAAATAGAAACAATATATGTTATGATGTGTGTTCTTGATAATACAATGTCGCTACTTTAATAATTTTAATATGAAAGCTAATTTCATATTACTTTGATATATGTTTGAGTAAACTATTTAACTTTTTTCTTGTATTTGCAGCTATGGATTCTGTAGAAATGATATGAGTACAAGTATGCTATTTTGTTGAGTTTAAAAAGATTGAAGAAGGCAAATGGACATGGATTTACGTAGGAAATACTAAAGAAAATGTGGATATTCTTTATGTTTCAACTAACATTTCGTTTTCAAAAACAGTAACGACACTTGTGTCGTTTTCAAAACAGTAACGACAGTTGAGTCATTTTCCTTTTTCCTATATTAAGTAATGCACAAATCTCGAAAACGTCGTAATCAGTGTGTCCAACCTACAGCTTAAATGAGTTCATCTTATCGATTATCGTGGTTGGGACAGGTCGTGGCTCATCGTACTCGTATTTAGAGGTAGAACGGCACTTGTGCCGTTTTCATAACAGTAACGGCAGTTGTGTCGTTTTCCTGTATCTTGTTTATAAAGTAATGAGCATAACTCCCAAATATTGTAAGTGGTCTGTTCAATTCGCACCTTAAATGAGTTCAGATTATCGATTATCGTGGCTCGGATGGGTTGTGGCTCTTCAAAATCTTGTTTAGAGGCAGAATGACACGAGTGTCGTTCTGTTGATTTTTTCAATATTTTGTAAGTGGCGTGTTAAGCCTTCAACTTAAATGAGTTCAGTTTATCGATTATTGTGGTTCGAAAGGGTCGCGGCTCTTCAAAATCGATTTTAGTGGCAGAACGACACTTGTACCGTGAAACGACACTTGTGTCGTTCTGTTGATTTTTCTAATATTTTACTACTTTTCAAGGCAAGGACATCAATGATTGGACTCCCCCAATCTTATAAAGATGAAAATGTTGATTGTGTGACAACTAACGGTGGAATTGAAATGGAATATGAGGTATCAAACGGTAAAATCACAAGTATTGATCTAGATTCGTTTGAAAGTATAAGTAATGAGCATAACTCCCGAATGTTGTAAGTGGCGTGTCCAGTCCGCACCTTAAATGAGTTCAGATTATCGATTATCATGGCTCGGACGGGTCGTGACTCTTCAAAATCTCGTTTAGAGTGTGTCGTTCTGTTGATTTTTCAAGTTTTTTTGCTACTTTTCAATCAAACGACCTCAAGGATTGGACCCCAACCTAATAAAGACGAAAATGTTGATTATGTATAACTAACGGTGGAAATGATATAGAATATAACGTATCAAACGGTAAAATCACAAGTATTGGTCTAGATTCGTTTGAAAGTATAAGTAATGAGCATATCTCAAAAATTTTGTAAGCGGCGTGTTCAGATCGCAACTTAAATAGGTTCCGTTTATCGATTATCGTGGCTAGGATGGGTCGCGGCTATTCAAAATCATATTTATTGACAGAACGACACTTGTGTCGTTCCATTGATTTTTTTCAATATTTTGCTACTTTTCAAGGCAAGGACATCAAGCATTGGACCCCCCAACTTAAGAAGGACGAAAATATTGATTGTGTGGCAACTAGCGGTGGAATTGATATAGAATATAAGGTATGAAACGGTGAGAGCACAAGTCTTAGTCTAGATTCGGTTGAAAGTACAAGGAATTGGCATATCTCAAGTATTTTGTAAGCGGCGTGTTCAACTTGCAAATTAAATGTGTTTCATTTATCGATTATCGTGGCTAGGATGGGTCGCAGCTCTTCAAAATTATATTTATTGGCAGAACGACACTTGTGTCTTGGAACGACACTTGTGTCGTTTTGTTGATTTTTCCAGTATTTTGCTACTTTTCAAGGCAAGGACATCAAGGATTGGACCCCCAACTTAAGAAGGACGAAAATATTGATTGTGTGGCAACTAGCGGTGGAATTGATATAGAATATAAGGTATGAAACGGTGAAAGCACAAGTCTTAGTCTAGATTCGGTTGAAAGTACAAGAAATTGACATATCTCAAGTATTTTGTAAGCGGCGTGTTCAACTTGCAACTTAAATGTGTTTCATTTATCGATTATCGTGGCTATGATGGGTCGCGGCTCTTCAAAATTATATTTATTGGCAAAACGACACTTGTGTCTTGGAACGACAATTGTGTCGTTTTGTTGATTTTTCCAGTATTTTGCTACTTTTCAAGGCAAGGACATCAAGAATTGGACCCCCAACTTAAGAAGGACGAAAATATTGATTGTGTGGCAACTAGCGGTGGAATTGATATAGAATATAAGGTATGAAATGGTGAAAACACAAGTTTTAGTCTAGATTCGGTTGAAAGTACAAGGAATTGACATATCTCAAGTATTTTGTAAGCGGCGTGTTCAACTTGCAACTTAAATGTGTTTCATTTATCGATTATCGTGGCTAGGATGGGTAGCGGCTCTTCAAAATTATATTTATTGGCAGAACGACACTTGTGTCTTGGAACGACACTTGTGTCGTTTTGTTGATTTTTCCAGTATTTTGCTACTTTTCAAGGCAAGGACATCAAGGATTGGACCCCCCAACTTAAGAAGGACGAAAATATTGATTGTGTGGCAACTAGCGGTGGAATTGATATAGAATATAAGGTATGAAACGGTGAAAGCACAAGTCTTAGTCTAGATTCGGTTGAAAGTACAAGGAATGGACATTTCTCAAGTATTTTGTAAGCGGCGTGTTCAACTTGCAACTTAAATGTGTTTCATTTATCGATTATCATGGCTAGGATGGGTCGCAGCTCTTCAAAATCGTATTTATTGGACAGTAACGGCACAAGTGTCGTTTTCTGATAAATTTTATCTTCCCAGACAGAACGACACAAGTGTCGTTTTCTGGACAGTAACGGCACTAGTGTCGTTCTCATTGAATTACATTCACTCAGCATAGCGACACTTGTGCCGTTCTGACAAGTGTCGTTCTGATATCAGTAACAACATAAGTGTCGTTTTCCTCTCTGTTTTCATCAATTTGCTTTTCTTTTCGTAACTCAATGTTTCATCAGGTGTCTTTCTCATTATCGTTAAATTTGTACTGATAAATTTTATCTTTCCAGGCAGAACGACACAAGTGTTCAGCCTACAACTTAAATGAGTTCCGTTTGTCGATTATCGTGATTTGGACGGGGTCGTGGTTCTTCAAAATCCATTTTAGAGCCAGAAACGACACTTGTAACGTTTTCAAAACAGTAACGGCAGTTGTGTCGTTTTCTTTTTTCCTCTTGATTAATTAATGAGCATAAATTTTGAATGTTGTCAGTGTCATGTTCAGCCTGCAACTTAAATGAGTTCAACTCATCATTATCGTGGTTCGAATGGGTCGCGATTTTTCAAAATCGATTTTTGATGCAGAACGACAGTTTTGTTGTTCTAGTAGACGTCCTCAAAGCAGTAACGTCACTTTTGTTGTTCTGTTGATTTCTCTAATATTTTGCTACTTTTCCAGCGGAACGACGTCAAGTATTGGACTCCATAACTTAAAAAAGTTGACAAACTGATTGTCTTTTTGATTTTTCAATCTAATTTGCTTATTTTGGTACGCAAATCGTCGTCTTCAATCCTCTTAGTTAAAAAAAAAATTCGGGGGCTCCGCCCCCGGGAGCCCGGGAGGGGGGCCTGCCCCCTCTATCCCCTGCGTATCGATTATCGTTGCTTGGACGGGTCTTGTACCTAAGAAATCATGTTTAAAGGCAGAACGACACTTGTGTTGTGAAAATGGCACTAGTGCCGTTCTGTTGATTTTTCCGGTATTTTATTACTTTTCTGTCGATTATCGTGATTCGAACGGGTCGCGGCTCTTCAAAATACATTTTAGAGCCAGAACGACACTTGTGCCGTTTTCAAAACAGTAACGACAGTTGTGTCGTTTTCTTTTTCCTCTTGATTAAGTAATGAGCATAAATTTCAAATGTTAGTAAGTCCATTATTACAGGTCATTTCGTGGAAAAAATTAAATTACAGCAGAAAACGACTGTAGTGTCGTTTTACGTTGCAGATAACGACTGTAGTGTCGTTTTACGTCGCGAACCTTTTTGAGCAACAGCATATCGAATTGGTGCATTATTGGTCGATGTTAAGTCATGATGTTCGTCGTCTGGGTAAGTGCTATTCACTGGTGGTGGTGCGCGACCATGGGTGTCGCCGGAGATAGATTTTCCGGCAGAAGAAGAGTACGTCGGAGCCATTTACAATTGATTTCATTACTCATTTTCTTGATTTTTCTCAATATTAATGTCAAAACCAATAATTTTGTCGTTGAAGAAAACGTTGATTCACAAATTTCGAATCTTTCAAGTTTTTGGTGGATTGAAGATGATGAAAAGGAGGAAGAAGAAGACTTTAATTTAAAAAATGGAAAAAAGAAATGAAGCAAAATGACGGAATGAAATGAGAGAATTTAATTAATAATTGAAGGATAATTTTGTCATTTTATCAATAAAAATATTTTGATTTATTTTTTTATTTTTATTAATGGTCCAGGGCCATTTCTCCAAAATCATTGATGAGCTGGGTCATCTGGCCAAATTTCCCTTATTATTATTATTTTCTTTTATCTTTGTTGGGTACCGTTCGAATTGAATGTAAGTTGTCAAATGCCAACGAGGAAACCCTGTCGTTCATGAATTATTTTATGATTAAAAGATTGTCACTTTTGTGGATGCATTAATAAAAGTGTAGGTGATAATAAATAATTGGATATAATCAAAGATAATTTTTGTTGTTAATTTATGTACATAAAGAGGTACATAACACGCACACATCTCGTTGTACATACTCCTCTATGTACATTAATTATGAATCCCTCGTAAAGTCCATATTTTAATCGGTCCAACAAAAAAATACAATGTGATATTATGTCAACGTATGTGGAATTTTACTTTGATGATTTAATGAGAGTTTTTTTTTTTTTTTTTTTCTTTCTTCTGTGAACAATGATATTCTGTGTAAAAAGGAGTTTTAGGAAAATATACAAAATTTTACTTGGTAGAACTTCATTGGGTGTTGGGAAAAAAACAAGGTCATACAAGTATTGTCATCTCAGCACCTGTAAAATCCCTTTTGCATTTTCTCTTAACAAAATCCTTTGTTTTACGTTTAAAAACAAAATTAGGGCACGTATAAATGACGGGACTTCATAAAAGTCAAAAGTTATTTCTGATGTTAATTTTAATTTTTTGAAAATGATTAAATAATTTTTTTTATTAGTTTTCAAAAGATTTTGAGGGCTTCTGCTTTTACTTCTTGTAGAAGGTTTTCGGAGAAAATTAGTGCAGATAAATTTTTTGGCTTTAAAAATAATTTTTGACCATTCAGAAATCAAGCAAAAAGAGCAAGTAGATAAAAAAAAAAAAATTCTACCGAATGACCATACTGCTTTCGTAAGTTTTTTATATGCTAGAACATGTTATTCAATAATTATTTTATTAAAATGCATGATCAATGTGTTGAAACAAAAAAATTATTGCATGCATACGTTATTGCTTTGTCTTTTGTTTTTATTTTTGCTTTTGGTTCAATTTTGTCATTGTTAATTTGGCACTGTCAATCAAACAAATTTTCTAAAATTAAGCTATTTGTCAAAATTCGAACCGTTAATTTAAAAAATAATTTTTAACGATTTTTAAAATGAATGAATGTTATGCTATCAAGCAGGGGCGAATCCAGGGCTCGAGTTCAGTTAGGGCGGACCGCGAACATTGAACGCTTACTGTCAACGGTCAACTTCCGTGATAACGGTGTTGTTTATTAATATTTAATTAAATGATATTCAAAAAATCGTCCGGACTAGAATTAGAACTAGGTACCAACTTCCATTTCAGATGAAAAAATCGTTATATAATCTATAAAATGTTCTAATTCATTTTTCAATCAAACATGCAATATATATGAACAAAATGTCAATATTCAGTTTACAATTGAAGTTAATTAAACAACCATTATTATATTAACAAAGTTGAAATTATTTATGTGCTTATATCAATTTTATGTGCTTATGTGATTTCACTTTTCCGCAATCGATTTTTTTGTGAAAGAAAAGTGGAACTTTCTATTAATTAATTAAGTTTTGTTGAAAGTCTCTTTATGACACTAACGCCAATTTTTTTACAAATTCATTCGTCATTAATTGACCAAACTCTCAAATAAATTGATTAGAGAAAAAAAAATAATCAAGAAGAGGGACAAATCACCGGTTAAAATGTTTCTATTTGCATTAAAACCGGTAAAATGAACATATATTATTTTGTTTCATTAAGTGTCACAAATCAGCTCATCATGATGGTAAACCTATCAATATACTTTAGCAAAAGCCACATGTTCAAATCCACTTTGCACTTGTTTTTGGTAAAAATTACAACATATTGGGCATTGGAAGGTTTCGAACCCGGGACCTCTGATTTAAAAAAGAAAGCGTCAACCAATTGAGCTACCAAGGATGATTGTAAATAAGATGAAGTATCAAATATATAATATAAATATTTTATCTATTCTCAACAAAAAAAAATTTCTTCTCGGCAGATCCAGCCAGGGCGGCCGCCCTAGCTGGCCACCCCCTAGATCCGCCACTGCTATCAAGTGTGAAATTGTTAATCAAGATTGTTAACCAATATTTTACAAATAGCGTGATTCATTTTTCTAATATATATTGGCTTAACAAATCACAAATATTAGTCTTAAAAGTTTAAATTTATAGAGATATCCTCAACTAAAATTTTAATTAATTTTTAAAAAATTATAAATTTAATGAATTTTTTTAATTTTTTTTTTTGAATTTGAACAGATTTTCACAGAATTCATGAGAATCCCATTAAAATGGTAAAATTTTAAAAGAGTTTGTTGTGTATATTTTAAAATTGAAATCCATCTAAATTGCTTGGTGCGTGTTTGGTCGGTGATTATTATTTATTAAAATTATAAATATTTGGAAATGAGTGATAGATGAATATGTAATATTTATATGTATCAGGAAATGTTTAAATAAAAAGCAAGTTTGACCCTAAATGATAAAAAAGAAACATCTACCAAACATTGTAATAAAGACCATTATAAAACAAACTTTGAAAATACGATTGCAAACTGCTTTGTTGTTATTATGTTCTGAAAATACGATGAATTGCAAATTTCATTTGTAGAGTTTTAAACATTGAAAGACGACTTCTTATAAATAGGTTTTAAGCGTTGATTTTATTAATGCGTTTGTAACAAAGTTGTCATCAAGAAAATGTACAGAGCGGATGCAGAAGTTTAAAGTTAGGGGGCACGATCGAACTTACAAAAAAGTTGAGAGAAATTTTACAATAAAAAATTTACGTTCAAAAAAATCATACACCATGTAATTTTGCATACGAAAATTTACATGGGATATGACTTTTTTAGATGTAAAATTTCGAAATTTTTTGATGTAATATTCTATATAAAATTTCCTAATAAAATAATGAAAATTACATTGTGAAATTTGTATCGCAAAAATAATAAATGTTAATGAAATAATTGATTTTTTTTCAAAGAAAATGCGAGTTTGACGTCTTTTTTTAAGATTCACGGTTAATGCATCTTTAACTATTTTCGATATATGTTTGAACTATTCGATATGCCTATAATGTAGTTCTCGAAAATAAGTTTTGAAATGACATAAGCAATTTGTAGATTCGATTAGCGTATGATGTCGGATAATTTTTAAAGTTAGCATGTTATCGAAATTTTTGAAATACTAACGGTATACTTTGACAAGTCGTAACATTTGCTACGATTGATCGTTTTGTACGTCATTAATGACGTAGAAAACTAGATCTTGAGCACTTCGAAATGATATTAAAAAAAAACAAAAAAATTTAGAAGCAAAGTTGTGGGATCACGACCCCCAAGCTACCCCTGGGTCCGCCCATGAAAATGTACATACTAATTCTTCTACTTATGATTTCATGAAGATTTTAACATATCATTAATAATAAGATAATAATGCCATCAAATGAAGATCAATACCTTGGATTATAGGTCACACAATGAAACCTTCCAAAGCGGATGGACAATGATTGTAGCTTTGGCCCTAGCCATGCCCAATTGCTCATTGCATGATTACTCAAGTTTTGTTGGAAAGGACATAAAAACTAAAAAAAAAAAAAGACTCTTGATTAGGATTTCTACTTTTCCCCTCCCATACTTTCGAACAAATAGTTAAAGAAAAAACTACATTTAAATACAATTATAATTTATTTGATAGGACTTTTGAAAAATTAAAAAATTATTTTTGAAATTAAGAAGTTAATCTTGAACTTATTTAGATAATTTTTTTAAAGTATTTTATCGCATTAGAAGAGCTTTTAAAGGATATCGAGACTCGTTAACACGACTTTTGTTTTTTCTTCTTGTAAAAAGTTTTCCCCAAAAATTATCGACCACTTCCTCTACAAATTCTTCTAGTAAGACAAAACACCGTAAAAAATTATTCAAATGATTTAAAGTTACTTCCTAATATCAAAAATTATTTTCAACTTTTCAAAAGTCTTGTCAAACAGACCTTAACCCAGGATGATTTCCACTGGACGTTCTTCTAGAAGAAGTAAATATAGAAACAAAAATTCTACCAAATGGACTCTTACTAATATTCAAATGTTTTTTATTTTATATGCTATAACATGTTATTCAATAATTATTTTATTAAAATGCATGATCAATGTTCGAAAGAAAAAAATAAAATAAAATTATTGCATGCATACGTTATTGTTTTGTCCTTTTGTTTTTGTTTTTGTTTTTTGTTTTTGGAATAAGTTTGTCAATTTTAACGTTTTGGGTTTTGGCCACGTTAGTCAAACTTATACATTGGACTGGCCAATGACAAATATTCGTTATTAAATATGATTTTAACTTCTTGAAATAATTTTCAAGGGTGTGAACCGATACCATAATATTACATAGCAGTCATTTTGATTATTCGCAAGTTAATAGCCTAATTAATAAGGAAAGTGATTGTGAAAATAATGATAACTCGCATCATAATTTAGAAGTACATTTCAAGTTTACAAGGCATGGCCTCTTCATCGAGGGACGATAGTTTAAATTGTTAGAGTGGACATTGGCATGTATAATTTTTTTATTTTTTAAATGGATATATGTGCGGCTTGAACCCAAATAGAAATGGCAATGTGTATTTATTTAAGTTGATATTCAACAGTTATATCCATGAGTTGCTAATTTGTAAAAAAGTAGATGTGTTGTCTAACTAGCTGACTGAGAGAAATCTAACAAGAGCGTTAGAGCTTTTCCCGACACCAAGATTTAATTCATTATTTAAAAAAATTAAAAGAAAAGAAAGAAAATGGTTTGAAATAATCATGAAAAAAAAAAAAAAAAAAAGACATGATTAACACCATGCACGAAAAGCAAACATCTACGCTCTTTGCAACTTCGATGCCAATTTCTGTAATCGTGGAAATTAAAATACTATGATGTTGTGCCATTACATTGTACAATACAATAAAATTATTATTTCAATTTTGAGATAAGTTCAAGTTTATATATCGTTAGATGAAATTTTTACCACGTTTTCTTGCTAGTTACAGTGGTAATTGCTAAAATTTTCTTGCCTATTTTATTGTGGTAGTTGCAAATCTAAAGGTTTTTTTTTTTTTTTACAATAATGTTATGTTGGAAATGTGTTATTTGGTGAATGAGAAATTAAGCCAAATTTTGAATTATTGAAAAATTATATAGAATATTATGAAATATTCTAGAAAATATGTTGATGAAAAGATGTGTCTTTTCATATGGATCATGACTCTTGGAGATCATGGCTTTTGACATTATTTTTCAATAATTGTCTCTTTATGTAGAGATGTAATTGTATCTCTTTATGAAGAGATATAAATTCTAAGAGATGTGTCTCTTGGTATGGATGTTCCAACTACTATATAAGGGATCCCACATGTTTGAATTTGATATGGAATAATGAGAAGTGGAACAAATCCAATTGATAGTTCCATATCATTCCATTTCATGTTTTACTTTAGTTTTGCATAAAACACTTTGTAGAAGTTATTATTTCTTGCATCAAAATCATGGTTATGGTAGAGAGAGAATTCCGTTCGAGTTCGCTGGTCTAAGTCATTTGGAGTGCTCCTATGGCTAGACGTGGTCGTTGTATCTTGGGAGATGATTGTCAAGAAACCGTTAGCACCGATACGGGGCAAATTCATCTTAAGGACAAAGTGTCAAACACTTGCCTCGACCGATCGCATCACTTGCATCTCCTCTTTCTTTTTCCGATTTCATTCTAATTTAGTATTTTGATTTCGGAAAGTAACTAATATTCTTTTGATTTCATGTTAAGGTTTGAATTGAAGAACAACGTGCGTTCACTCATATTGGGAAGTGAAGAATCTATATTATTATATTCGAAGTCGGTAAATCACTATTTTATTTTCTCAAATCAGATTTCGGTAAGTCGAATTCTATTTCGATTTCACGAGTATAACACGGTACGTATTGATTTGAATATAACGTGCACATTTATCGGTGTAATATCTCCAACAATCTTAAGATGAATTTTGTTGTGCATGTTTGATTTTGGTTACATAATTTACGTGAGTTTGAATGCATATTAAATCTAATTTTGATATATGAAAAAGACAAAAGTCACTTAATGAACATTAAAATATGTGGCGTGTATTATACTTTAATTATCAAACGGAGGCTGCTAATTAAAAGAATATATAAATTAAATGCATACTTTACTATAATGTGGAATGGTGAATTGTCACATGACTTTTGGTCAAAATTTGTATATTCTGGTTTAAAAATGCATATGTTCACGTGATTGCAAGTATAGTTTACATGCCAAAATAGAACATTGTCGTGTTTTGGATGCATGTTTTCATGTTGGAAATTGTACTAACTTTGGTTGATGGTGATAGTCTCTTGGTATTCAATGAGTATGGAAAGTTGTCTAATTTATGGTTTCGATGACTGTTCATTTTATAACTGCAATGGAAATATTATTGTTGATGTTTATTACATAAAATAATGAATGTACGTTTTGGTCTTTTGTACCAAATCAATGGTTGATCATTTGGTCTTGGTTATTTAATTGATCGAGATTGGGATCAATGATGATATCTCTAAATGTGGAAGTGTGTGAATTTCCCGTGATATTGATATTCTTAGTCACGACATGTGTTGACTAAGATGGAATAAATTCCTTTTATTGGAATATGAGAAATTATTTAATGATGATAGCCTCAATTAATTTGAAGAAATTAAATGAGATGATTTATGCAAATATGACAAAATGCGATTTGTTATAATTATATTAAGTGGAAATCATTATTTGATAATGAGATTTAAGCCACTTAATTATTTGGAATTCGTAGAATATTATGAAATATTCTAGAATCGATTTGGATGAAAAGATATGTCTTTTCATATGAGAAATCATGACCTTTGGTATGATTAATTTCCAATTGGTGTATCTCTTCATAGAGATTAATTCGAAGAGGTGCGTCCTCTCGTTGAGTTTTTTTTTTTTGAAAACACAACTGATGAATGATTCGTTCATTAAATTTGAATATGGTGAATAAGTATTATTTAACATGAAATAATACTATCTCGTGAAATGTCACAAATGTGATATATGTTGGGAGAAGTTGCAATTCTTGTGAATCAAGATGCTTAGTATTCTTCATTGTTGAATTTGATTTCAATCGTGGAACCAATTAAATTGGTATATGTTTGAAAATATTGTTGGTCTATGTGATGACCTTAATTTAATTTGGATGATCAAATTAAAAGATAGTTACATTGAAGTACATTGTATACTATTTCAATTGAAATAAATTGTGGATTGATGACCACTTTGAAAGTACTTAAACTTTCATGAAGCATTCGATATGGACATTATCTATTCGATAAATGAATTGAACTATGAGAGAGTTGATGAACTCTAAGTTCAAAAGTATAACCCAAAAATGTGGGGGTTAACATTAATGGTTGCGAACTTATATGTAAAGTTCAAAACTTGTGGATGCAACTTTACTAGATTGCACATGCATTCCTAATTGAGGAATTGTGGGGGTAACTTATGTTAAAAGTTACAATTTTCTATACCTTATAATCATAGAAATGTATCTATAAAGGTGGAAAGGATAGAAAACCTTTATATTGATTATAAGGATGTTATACACTAAGTCTAAAAGTGGAGGAAATGGGATAAAAATCGATTACGGCGTTTGTTTGGATATGCAAGATCAATTAGAATATTTGAAGAATATTCATAAAGTTGAAATGCATTGTAATATTTCAATAATGATATTGAATACCCATGTCTCTGAAATCCACTAGTAAAAGTGATTGACTAGTGTAGTGCGTGATAGAAATCCTCTAACATTGTTGTTTGGAATTTATAAAGCTTTAGATAAAGTTAGTTAGAAGCATGTAGCTTTATGAGAGGATTTCTTGGTGGTGACATGTTGTATCTATCAAATAAATCGATTGTTGGTTAGCTATATTTGATGAGATATTAAGTCACATGTAATGGTAAGTCTAGACGTATAAGTCGTAGACATAATACCATTAAGTCGATCTCAATGGTGTAAACTCGTGGTACCTTTAGAGATTTACCTAGAGATCAAGAATATTGCATATCGAGGGAATGATATTAAAGCCTACGACGTAAGAGTCTTTGTAATGGTAACCCTACCTTGTTGACTGGAGATCCCAAGATCTTGGTTCAAAGTGACAACTAAGTTATGAAGATTCCATGAAGCACTTAGGAAATTATTTCCAACTCATTCCTAAGATATTAAAGTGCTTTCTGCAGAACGATTGAAAGGTTAAGATACACTTTTAATGATTCCTATAGTTTGATTCAGTCAAGTGGAGTATGGCAGAATACTCTTAATAGGAGGTCACCTATATAAGTGTGAAGTGGGGCTGCTTCTATGAGAATGTTTCAAAGGCTTAAATTTTCTAAAGCACTTATGAAATCCAAGAGTTGTTCAGGGCCAAAATGAACACAACAGTGAGAACCATGAACGGTTTAGGGAAGACATTGTATGAGTACTGTTGTCTTGGCTTACACCAATGGCTGAATGGTTCAAGACATCACGTTCACCAATTAGCCAATAAGTCCGATAGTATTTCAATAAGGGAGGTTCAAGGCCAAAAGCTACCTTCTCTGATGCAGTGTTTTTTCCGTCCTCTCTCTACTAGTGTTTGCATAGTCATTTGCATTAATTTTCATTCATGTGGGGGATTGTTGGAAATGTGTTATTTGGTGAATGAGAAATTAAGCCAAATTTTGAATTATTGAAATATTATATGGAATATTGTGAAATATTCTACAAAATATGTAGATGAAAAGATGTGTCTTTTCATATGGATCATGACTCTTGGAGATCATGACTTTTGGCATTATTTTTCAATAATTGTCTCTTTATGTAGAGATGTAATTGTATCTCTTTATGGAGAGATAAATTCTAAGAGATGTGTCTCTTGGTATGGATGTTCCAACTACTATATAAGGGATCCCACATGTTTGAATTTGATATGGAATAATGAGAAGTGGAACAAATTCAATTGATAGTTCCATATCATTCCATTTCATGTTTTACTTTAGTTTTGCATAAAACACTTTGTAGAAGTTATTATTTCTTGCATCAAAATCATGATTATGGTAGAGAGAGAATTATGTTTGAGTTCGTTGGTCTAAGTCATTTGGAGTGCTCCTTGGCTAGACGTGGTCGTTGTATCTTGGGAGATGATTGTCAAGAAACTGTTAGCACCGATGCGGGGCAAATTCATCTTAAGGACAAAGTGTCAAACACTTGCCTCGACCGATCGCATCACTTGCATCTCCTCTTTCTTTTTCCGATTTCATTCTAATTTAGTATTTTGATTTCGGAAAGTAACTAATATTCTTTTGATTTCATGTTAAGGTTTGAATTGAAGAACAACGTGCGTTCACTCATATTGGGAAGTGAAGAATCCATATTATTATATTCGAAGTCGGTAAATCACTATTTTATCTTCTCAAATCAGATTTTGGTAAGTCGAATTCTATTTTGATTTCACGAGTATAACACGGTACGTATTGATTTGAATATAACGTGCACATTTATCGGTGTAATATCTCCAACATATTATTCATCACCGGTGGGGTTACAAACACAGTCTATGCGGTTTTAAATGACAGGTTAAATGAAAAGTAAAATTAAACGATTTATTTAATTTTACATATCATTTAATGTCACATTAACGCCACCTAAATTGTGTTCGTAATCCTAGTGGGGGATGAATATCATTACTTTTTTTTTTAATATTATCTAGTGTTAATTAGTTCCTTAATTTCAATTAGTTTAAAATGTTATATTATTGACACAATTTTCCAAGTTATTATTCAAAATTCTTTTATACTTTATTTACCGATTAATATTTGTTGAGTATATTCGCAGAACACGAATAAAGAATTGTGTAAATCTACCGATTAATTTTTAAGTACAAGATGTTGGATTTTGTGACCCAAATTAGGTTGGAATTTTTGGAAATATATTTTTCCTTCTCTGCACGTATTTGGAAAAATATTATTTCCTTATTTCACGTGTTTTATTTGAAAAAAAATATTTCCTTTATTTCACATTATTTGTTTTTATCTTGTTTCCATATTGGGTTTGAACATCTTCCCTATAAATAGTAAACTTTTTATTCAGTTTTTTATAAGAAGCCAATATTGCTAAGTTATTGTAATTTCTCTCCATTTTGTTATTGAATAAACATCGATTCCTCTGCAATTTCTCTTCTTCTTTTACTTTAATTTTGTTTTCAAATGTTGTGATCTTTTATATTTCAAAGTGTGTCATTAATCTCAAATCCTGCATTTGAGGCGATTTTTCCAACAAAATGGTATCAGAGTCAGGCTGTAAGTTCTTCGTGATTTGATTGGGATTTTTCATAGATGACTTCATTGAAATATGATATTCTGCTTTTGGATCGCAATACAAGGTTTTCTCTGTGGCAAGTAAAGATGAACGCAATTCTGGCGCAGATGAATTTGGATGATGCTCTGCTGGGTTTTGATAAAATGCCAGCAAATTGGATAACGGATGAGAAACAACGGAAAGACAGGAAGGCTATAACGTAGATTCATCTTCACCTTTCCAATAATATTATGCATGATGTCTTGAAGGAGAAAACAATAGCTATTTTGTGGTTGAAACTGGAGCAGTTATGCATGACCAAAAGTCTCACGAGCAAACTGCATCTAAAGCAAAGGCTGTATTCCCATCGCATGGCAGAAGGAAAATCACTGGAAGACCACGTGGCCGTGTTCAAGGAAATTATCGCAGATTTGGAAACTTGGAGGTCAAATATGATGAGGATGATCTGGCCTTGATCATGTTATGTTCTCTACTCGCTTCTTATTCATCGTTTAGGGACACGATCTTATACATTCGTGACATATTGACCATTGAAGATGCTTACGATGCTTTATTCTCAAAGGAGAAGATGAAGCATCTGATTGGAGCTACTACATCTAGGGATGGAGATGCTTTGGTTTCTCATGGTGATCGACGGAGGGGTAGATCGAAAGGGAATTTTAGCAATGTGTATTACTTCTACTGCAAGAACAAATGGCATGTCAAGAAGGATTATGACAAGTTGCAGGCTAAATGCAATTTAGTTGCAAATCATAGGGGGCAATCTTCTAATTCGGATTATGCTAATATTACCGAATATTTATTTGATAGGGGTGATGTGATGGTGACCGTGGTATCTGACGTGGAGTCCAAGCCTGACGAGGAGTGGTTCTTGATTCAGCATGTTCGCACCATATGTGTCCCAATCGGAACTTGTTTCAAACATATGAGGTGGTAAAGTAAGGTGGAGTTGTCATGGGAAACAACCAGTCTTGTTGGGTTGCTGGGATCGGTCGGGTCATATTGAGGTTACGGGATGGGACAATCAGAACACTTGATCAAATTCGTCATGTTCCAGACTTGAAAAGAAATCTCATCTTGCTAAGTACTCTGGATGCAAAGGGGTATAAATTCTCTGGTGGATGTGGAACATTGAAGATCCAAAGGGGTGTCCAGGTTGTACTGGAGAGACGGATGAAGTCTCAGTTGTACATCTTGTAGGGGAGCACAGAACCAGTTAAGAGACATTTAGACAAGTTCAATACCGTGGTGAAAACTCAATTTGGTATAGTACCTCTTGTGACAGGCTTTGAGTCAGTTCAGAACATTGCTTAGGGGAGTGTTGGTGATTTTGTCTTGCCACCAATTACAGTGGATTTACTGTGTTCACATACTAGTGTTGGACTCATGGAGTGTAGGTACAGTATTGGAAATGTCTGCAATGCATTTGGGATCGTTGAAGGTGACAGTTCTAGTAAGTGGCATTCTGATCATGCATCTGGAGTGGATTCTGCTACATGGAGTGCTTCGACCCTGTTTGATCAATAATCAATTCCTTGTTGGAATTATGGGAACCCGGGTTTAGGGTTCGGGTGTCGCTTGTGGATGCCGGGCGCAGAAGAAGATGTTTTGTGTGATGGAGAGTTTTGATTACTGTTTGAGGAAGTTGGTCATTTCGATGCAGGCTGAGTCATTTTTTAGGTGGAGAAATTTTGAAGTTGTGCTCGTTGCACCAAAATTTGGGTCAAGGTGGAGATTGCTGGATTTTGTAACCCAAATTAAGTTAGAATTTTTGAGATTATATTTTTCCTTCTTTGCACGTATTTGAAAAAATATTATTTCCTTATTTCACGTGTTTTATTGGAAAAATATTGAAAAATATTATTTCCTTTATTTCAAGTGATTTGTTTTTATCTTGTTTTCATCTTGGATTTGAACATCTTCCCTATAAATAGTAGACTCTTTATTCAGTTTTTTTATAAGAAACCAATATTGCTAAGTTCTTGTAATTTCTCTCCATATTGTTATTGAATAAACATCGATTCCTCTGCAATTTCTCTTTTTCTTTTACTTTAATCTTGTTTTTAATTTTTGTGATCTTTTATATTTCAAAGCGTGTCATTAATCTTAATTCCTGCATTTGAGGCAATTTTCGCAACACAAGAATATATAATTTTTAGCTGAAAATGGGTAGCTAGAAGAAGTCAAACAGGCAGTTGAAGTATTTTTATGGCATCAAATCCCCAAAATATTACTCCCTCCGTCCCAATTATATAGGCTGGATTTCCTTTTTCTCTTGTCCCAAATATATAGGCTGGTTTCCTAATGTAGAATATTTTATTGTGTTCTTTTACCAATATACCCTTATTAAATTCTCCCCACTTAATGTGCCAACTTCTTGAAATCATCCAAATACACACATTTCTCACTTCTTGGAAATATGAAACAACTCTCATTTCTTCCTCTTCTTCAAATTCTTTATTAATTCCAACAATATTTAGCTTTACATACTAAAAATTAAATAGGGGTAAATTAGGAAAGATCTTGGCAAAAATTAATTTTCCAATAACATTAAAGAAGTTTTCTTAATCCGTGTGAAAAACTAAACAAGCCTATATAATTGGGACGGAGGGAGTACAATCTATCATCAAATTGGGAAGGAAAGCCGACTTGATGTTCCTCAATGCAGTGAATTATTAGTTCGTCTTCTCGATTATGGACCAGAATGATCTTCTCCATGTGGCTTTGCTGCATTGGAGGTATCTGTTCATTCTCATTGATTCCCGATTTTTTTTCGAAGAAATCTATTTTCTATCTTTTGACTTCATAACCAACGACCTGATCCCTCCCCAGTGATAGATAATTTTTATCTATACGGGAACGCCATGCATATTAGGGATCTACGTTCTACTTATGCACGTTGTACCTTTAATTATTAAAGGATGTTCATCATGGTATATCCAAAAACTTGAATCCTGACTAAAAATCAGATGTTTCCATCTGTGAATTCTGCCTTAGTATTGGTTTTTATATAACTTGCTCAATTGCAACTGTTATCACCATGACCCTTTTTGTTTCAGAGCAGTTTTTCAATCCCTTCGAAGTCAAAATCTGCAACTAACTCCCAGTTACTACCAAATGGACATAACAACACAACACCAAATAAGGCGCTGTAGCAGACTACTTACCACCTTAAGGATTTGGAAAAATGAGCTATTTAACGACGTCGCCAAATGGACTTCTATGTTGAGTATGTGCTAGTTTTTTGTATTCATAAGGAGATGTGGAGTCTCCTAGTTAATTTAATGAGATATGGGATCATATCCATTGGTCCCAAAAATGATTTCTAGTTCGATTTGTAAACACAAGACAGAAATAAAGATGGCAAAAATTAACAAGAACACAAGATTTTTCGGTCCAAAGGCCCCGAGGTTCGACGACCACTTCTAACGCCTGATCCCCGTTGAATATCCGTAAGGATAAAGCTCAAATCCACTAAAATCGTCCAAAAATAGGCAAGAACGAGTTGCAGAACACAAACCACAAAAACAGCAGAAAAATACACGATCCTTCCTCTACACCTATGAGCTCACACAAGAGTTCAATATTCTACTCTCAAATCTCACAATTTCACACAAGAAAATGTAGATTAAAATTTACAGAGATAAATATGAAAAGAGATAGCACTGCTGTATGCGAGAGTAAAAATGAAAAGACGAAAGCACACGTGAATGAGAGAGTATATCCCTTCAAAGCCTAAAGTCAAAGAGTCTTTTTTTTTTCTTTGCAAAGAAGCCCTTGAAATTCTTTTGTTTTCACCATTCTAGATCCTTCTTTAGGTTGGATCCGGATATGGGCCAGAAACTTGGGCCAGATACAGAGACATGATTTGGGCCACTATCAAAATTAGCAAACCATTTCCAATAATATCCAAGTATCGAGCTTTCAATGTGTTTTTTAAATTTGTAACAACTTGTTCTGGTAATGAGCATTTTGTGAAGAGTCGTTAAAAATGTGTCTCATTCAAGGAAGCGGTTTCTTTTCATATTTATTCTTGACCTTCTTGCTGCTGGTAAAACACAGAGCAAATTTGTTCTCGATCACATGGATATTGAAACAAGAGGGAGCTTCCATAATGTGAAGATTATATCCGATTTTGCTGGCATCCAGAGATTTGTGACAGGATATAAAGCAAAATGAGCTGTTTTAAGTGTTCTTGTCAGCAGTTATTGACACAGCCTTTGGTAGAAAAGACGAGAAATGATCTACAGACAATCTGGTTTCAATGAGAAGTCAAACGCCCTTTTGCTTTCATCACAATGGCTGCTTGTTTGATATGGACAAATCTGATTATTACAGTTGATAAAATTTTAGCTTCTTTTTGCTCCTTATTACGTCTTAATGACAGAGTTAGTGAGTCGGTTTGTGCCTTGTGTTATGCTTTACCATACAAATTGTAGTAGTATTTATAAATGTTCGTAGCACTTAATAATTTCTTATTTAAACAAAAGGCTAACCAATCTTTACATCATTTTCCAAGGATATTTTTATTTTTTGGATATGGGTGAAATGTCAGTTTCTTTTTACTTCATTCATATTGATTTCTGGCTCATGTAAAATCTTGTATAGCATAGGCTACTTTCTTTGAGTTTTGATGTATTTCATCATTTGATTGAGGCAAGGTTTACAATGTCTTCCTCTTTTGTACAACTTTTGCCATTCGATATACTAGGGTAGGGGTAATGCCAAAACCCTATCTTGTTAAGGTAACAATTACCTTAACTAGAATGGACTTCACCCCCAAAAAAAATAAAAATGCACAAGCTACATATGCTTGTGACAATGACTATTGATAAAACTAGCACATTCCTCCACAATTTTCTGATATCAGCTTAAATGTATTTCTTTGCACTGAAGGGAAGAAAATACAGCTACAAACGCAATAACAGAGACAAAAACTTAAATTTTTTTTTTTTTTTTTTTTAAACTTGACTCGTACAATGTTTGAAAATACTAATGAACAAACAGTTTTGCTCTTCAATTACACTGATCTGCAGGGGAGGGGAAGGAAATGTGTCGAGAACAATATAACATTATTTGCCGACAGAACAAGGTAAAACAAGCTGTTTATGTCTTTCTGGTCATTCTCATGTCCATTGACAATATTCTTGGGCACCCTTGCCAGAGCAATTAGATACCTGCCAATTATGGTTTCTTCTCTCTCTCTCTCCCCACTGTTCCCGTAGGGTGCATGGAATATGTTATGTTGCAGTAGGTTAGAAATAATAAATCTGTATTTCAAAATCATCTAAGACGATCTTCGCGAACATTTTTTACCATTTTTCTGAGGCAACTTGAAGGGACTCCAGGTTTTCCGGCGCCTGGGGGTTTCACAAAAAATTCCAGATGCTTGGGCTTGCTGGAGCCACAGCTCAAATTCTTCTTCTTCATCCATCATTTCAGCATCTAAATCCCATGGATATCGAGCTGAATTAGATCTCTGACTTGACTTCTCCAGTCCAACCATGTTTACATGGAAGCTGGGTCGATGAGTGTTGGGCCTACAAGCCATTCCCTATATTGAGATGGAATAACATTTAAAAGTTATCAGTGGAAATGGATGTATGACAAAAATAAATAGTGCAACAGCAACACGAGAAATCAGGGGATGGTTCTGTTTCGTGAGGACTTCTAAATTTGGAGGTCCAATAAATAGTTGGAGTTTGTATCATCTAGGTAGTCAATTTTCTGGCTTAAGAGTTGGACTGCTGAAAACTCATTACATTAATATTTTGTTGGAATTTGACGTGCTATGGATTAAACTAAATAATCATTATTATCAAGGGCAATTAATATCACGAAATAGGAAAAACGAAAGCAAAAATAACATGTCATATAACGTGCTTCACCTCAACATAAGAAGAGAATTACAATGTGTTTTAGACTCACGCCTCTCAGTTTTCTCTCTACTACGATACACGGAATGGAGACTCGCTCTAATACCCTTTATATAGGAGAAAAATATTAGGGCGGCATAATACATGTGCGAACTGCGGCTAAGGGGAAAAGTGTACACTATTTTAGGCTCCAAACATCCAAGAATACGGTCCATTAGATTTTTTATCCTCAGGATTTTTTAGTGAAAAGATTTGACATTTATGTTGCCACGTTAGCAATATAACAAATGCTGAAAAACATGGGGAGAAAAAATAGAGTTGGTTCAGTTCATTTTCAGAATGGATGGCATTTTCTCGGACATGTATACAACTCAGAACAAGAGCATGCATACTCATATAAGAATTGCACTGACCTGACATAAAGCCCATTCTGACACATCAAAGATCTTGCTCTCTGCACAAACAAAAGCACGCGGAATTTCCACCTATATGGCAATGCACATAATATATGTTTAGTTGAACCACGAGAGGGAGAAAATGCATGATAATTACATGAAAATTTCTATCCACGTCAATTGGGTCATATTACGTTAGACTCACGTATTGGTGATAAATGTTACATATTTTGTGCCACACACTACATAAAAAAGGAAAGGGCACGTTAACTACCATTAATGGTGAGAATGCACGGAAACCCCGCACAAATAAGATCTAAAGAAAAAAATGAAGATCAAAGGTTGAACCCCTGGGAAACAGAATTTTTACCCAATTATTGGTTTTTCTGCTTGCTTAAACTCTTAAGATACTTTGACCATCTCAGACAGGAGATAAAAATCAAGCACTTTGTCATGCTAGCAAACTCAAGACAAAAACTATAATGATCATTAAACTAGAAGTGTGAAGTATAAACCAGAAGCACCAATATTCCTTCAGGGAAATGGATTGTATAGCAACAGGTCTCCACTACATGCAGAGTATTCTTTTTTATTCACTAAAAGCAGACACAGTGTTGGCAAAGCAAACTTCTTAAAACCTTTAAAGCATAATTGTTTAAGTATGACAAAGTTAAGTAGACTACTAAGATGCTGATTTCCGTGCTCACTTTCAAAAGATTCCATATAATCACAAAATCCAAAAGTAACAAATTTCCTGATTGCTCTCACTAGTACTATAATTTTTCTAAAAACAATCCTCGTTTATCTGGCAGTGGTTTAAGAACCACATAAAAAATGATTTTGGAATAAAATATGCAATGTGCTATACATCCATATTTCATAATTCAAAAATTTGACATACCAGTAATGGAATCATTAGAAGTTCAAAGTGATTATCTACACTGCAAATGTATATATGCAATGAAAATATCCAGTTTTTATTAAGTGAAGCATACCTTTTGAGGGCGATCAAACATCAGTGACCCTTTGTATTCCACCCATCCATCACCATCTTTTGCTTGATGATATTGACAGCAATCCTGTAGGCAAGAAAATGCTCATCGATTAACTTATGCACAAATTGTGCATAAACTAAAGAAAGTTTCAATTTACAGAGGAGCCTAACCTGACACCATCTTGCCTTGGCCTTCGTCCTATTGGTGCAAACCCAAATGTGTGAATTGCCGCACTTCGTGCACTGTATACACCTTGACTCCTCAGAAACAAAACCAGCAGTATCCTGCTCAATATGGAGTTAGAAATGAAAAAATTTCTAACTGATCTGTTTTCTGGTACATGATAATGCAGAGAAGTATTTTGATAAATGAACATCCAGCTAATGAACAGATAATAAAGCCACATTCACGAAATATGGATTATCATAAAAAGAGAACCATCCATGTATTTTAAACCACTTTAACTGAATGCCCATCTTTTCCATCAAATTCACACTTCTCACACTTACTGGAAACGCAATTCATGAAGGAAGGTAAAGAAAATGACAACGAGATTTATAGGTTCACAATCCTGGGTCTGGACTAAACAATATTTTATTTTATTTTACAGAAGTGCAGGTCTATTCTTCACATTTACACTTTAAGATAATAATAATGCTGCAGTTTTTCCTAAGATCTATTGTAAAATAGAACTATGGTCGCATAAATAAGCACACAGAGATATCATATCTGTACCTGATGAGAAGTGCTAGAAGATTTCTGCAGAACAGCCTGAGATTCTTCCTTTCTGAGTTGCTCATCATAGTCCTTCTTCTTCCCAACATCGGAAAGAATCTGAATATGAATGCCATTGTAAGCAACACCGCACCACCACTTCCATCTCAGACATTTTGGAAATAGCAACAAAATCTAAGAAAACTTGAAAGACTCTTACTTCGTATGCACATTGAAGTTTCTTAAATGATTCACTTGCCAGAGGACTTCCCATATTTTTGTCCGGGTGCACAAGCATGGCCTGAACAAAATATGTAAAATATTCTGTCATTAAGACACAAATTCATATGTCAAGACATAAAGAAAGCCAGTCATAAAGAACAACTTCAACACAAGACTTCGAACTTCACATTCCTCCAAGAGAATGAGATGCCATTTCCATTTTGCCTAATGCGCAAAGCACGCTACTTACTATGTTATGTTATCTGTCTAAGAAAAAGTATATTCCGTCCAGTAAAATAACAAAAGAAATGACCTTTGCAATGTCAGTTAGCACTCAAAGCCACAATACCTGAAATTAAATTACTCCCAGGCACTGTCATTTGGTCCTCCGTAGAATCTTATGGAGGCAAGGTCATTACCAAATTAATATTCTTGGATGTTTTAAGATTTAATAGAGAGAAGTAGTTCTTCCTTGTTGGGAGCAAACAAGAAGTCCCACATCGGTTGGGAGAAGAAAAGAAATCCACCATATAACCCAAGTGGGCTACTCCACCCATTACCAATTGGTTTTGGGTTGGAACCTCACTTGGGCCGGGTGGTGTGGGCTTGGGCCTGGTTAATTGCTCCTCTTAATCCCTACAACTGGTATCAGAGCTCAGGGTCGGAGGAACGCAGTAGAAAGTGCGGTGGCGATCAGGCTAAAAATCATTCGCGTTTGAGGTGCCTTGTGTCGAAAGTCTTCCTGACATTGGTGGTTAGGCGGCGGGTCCCGTTTGGTCGAGGGCGACAGTAATAACGGCGGTACAAGATGATTGGCGGATGGATTATCGTTTGAGGGGAGGACACAATGATGTGGTCCTTCGTTTGAGGGGAGGATTGTTGGGAGCAAACAAGAAGTCCCACATCGGTTGGGAGAAGAAAAGAAATCCACCATATAACCCAAGTGGGCTACTCCACCCATTACCAATTGGTTTTGGGTTGGAACCTCACTTGGGCCGGGTGGTGTGGGCTTGGGCCTGGTTAATTGCTCCTCTTAATCCCTACATTCCTATTAGTGCGTCATTTAAGCATTTCAATGCTTTTCTAGGACAGGCACCTTTACTAAATGGAATCAGAGCAGCAAACTTCAAACATCCAATATACCTATTAAGATTCATCAACTTTTATCAAAATCTACTAAAAATCTGATTTTTAGCAAAACTAAGCATTGGCTTAATATCCAAACTGGTTCCTCATGGATATCAAATCCTTGAAAATCCCTTCCCTTGTCCTGTCCCTTGTTTCATATTTCTCCATGCAAAATTGAATGTTTTATGCTTCAATTCTAAGACATCCAGAGGTAATGATTACGTAACTAAAGTCTTTTATATTTTTCTTTTATTCTAACCCTGAGAAAATCAATTATAACTAGGAAATGATGGACCTATTCTATATAATTTTTTAATATATGAAGTATTAAGCCGCATTTGATACCAGGATTCAGGGATAGGACAAGAAAAAAAATGGACAAAAAATCTTGTGTTTCCCACTCTTCAACAGAAATTTATGCCAATGGAACTAGGACACCATATACTGTCAAAGAACATTTTTAAATATCCCATTGACAATTGTCTTTCTTCACCAAGAATGCAAACAAAAAAAAAAATTAAATATTTGACAGACCTGAGGTAAAACGTAGGTACTCCAACTTTCGTGTGAGTCGTGTGACTAGATATTATTTCTGGCACACATGCATTAAAAATTAACAAAAACAAGATTAATATCAGCATGCATGGGGGTCAAAGTAGCCTACCCTTTTCCGGTACTCCTTCTTCAATGATAAAACATCAATATTCCTGTGACGGGGAAATCCCAGTGCTTCGTAATGATCGGAACTGCTTATAATTCGCTCCATTTCAATTCTTGAACTTGCATCTTCTCTGACCACCTGCTTAGAAGCACATTCTTTTGGTTTTTCAACAAATGAAATACTTTCAGGTTTGTCGGATGATTTACATGAGTGCACTTTCTCTTCTTCTTTGATAGGACAGGAAAATTCACATTCCGTAGGGAAACTATCTTCTGGGAATGATTCGGATGCTTTATGCTCCTCAAAATGGGTTCTTTCCCTCAAATTATCACACCACTGGAGCAAGTAGTTCGAGACATCATTTGATAGGAATGAAAGGTTAAATGAAAGAAAAATCCCAAGCCATCCTACTCGAACTTTGACACAATACATAGCATATATAATTGCCATGAATACCACCAGCCGAGCATGATTTAAGGAAAATAGATAACCTGCATTTCCAAAAAGATGGTGTCAAGAGGGTCAGGAATAAAAATGTTCAGAGCATAACATGCACCACATGCTTTCTCTACCATTTACAGAATCACATTAAGTCCATCACTGAGAACTGTTCTGCGAGACTTACAAATTAATTACTTTTCCAGGTGGAAGAAAAAAGGAGCAAGAGAAACACGTTTCCCAAAAGCCTCAAAATCATACTGTTAGAAAGTAAACCAGAACTTGATAAAGAACTCAGCAGTTTCTGAAACACTTGATGTCTCAGGAATTCTACAATGATTTATCCATGGGGATTTTAAAAAGATTATTCCAAAACTGCAGTTATTCGAAGTGAATGGCTTTTTAGGAGGCAAATCAAATCAGAAGAAAATAACAGAATTGTAAAAATTCAAAAGAACTAAAGTAAGAATTTGAGATAGAAGAAGTGAAAAATATATAATTTATTGCCAGAACTACAAATTTTATCCCAGCACCATCTGTCAAGCAATAATAAACTCGTCCTTCTCTTTGTCGGAACGGATAAAAAAATTTCCATGAGTGGCAAAATAAAAAATTGAGCATAAGCACATAAAATATATTAGGCATTAGCTGAATTCAAGGTAAGAGAAGAAGAGAACCACAACATACCTCCAACTATGAACAATGTACCCGTTATCCAAAAGTTAGCATACATCCATAAATTTAGAATGGCATACAGTCCCACAATAAAAAGTCCAGGGGCGTAGCCTAAGTACCGAACAGCAATTACAGCAGCGACCTGGAAGGAAACATGCACCTATTGGTAATGATTCCCAGATTACTTAAGTAAATGTCTGTATGAACTTCTGCAGTGGAAGCCTTTATATTAAAGATGAGGAACAATAGTGCAAAATCTCCCAGCACACTAGATAACGCCTTGTAACATGAAAGACTACCAAGAGCAAGTGAACTAAAGAATGGTTAAAAGCAACCAACACCTAAAAGAGAGAATCACATCATAATATAAGCAAAAATTAAGTGATGCAATCATAACTGGATCATAAGCCTCTTCATGAGAATTCATTGAATCCTCGTGTCGGCTGTACAATAGAAGGAGTGAATGAAAATAAACATCTGATAATGCAATTACACATCTAACTACAAGAAGCCACGCAGACACATGAAACAAGAAAGCATGTAACTGTCTAGACTTTGTGATGCAGTAACGATCCCTTCCCAATAGAAGAGATATCGTGTGACTTGAATAGAATTCTGTTTTGAAATGGATAAATAATAATTTATTTAATGAAAATCACAAAGCGGTTTCTTGTCTGATGCTCAATTGAATTCAAAACATATATGATTGCAAAAGAAACAGTTCATAATACAGGGAACAGTTAGTGTTAGCCTTGTTATCGTATCTTAAATCAGATCTTATACTGATCCTCTATCTTCATTATATCCTCCAGATTTATTTGCGATCAGAGATTAAATGAAACTGTTCATTGAGTCTATAATTTTTTATTGCATCAATTAACTCTAGATAATTATTTAAACTTTCTCTCACATAATAAAGTGTTCACTGTTGGAACTTGCTAAATACTGGATATTATTACACGAATGACATACTAGAGCATAAAATTCAAGTTTAACCATTTCCATACAACAAAAGACATTATGAAAGCAAATCCTGGCAATTCAAAATAGCAGAATAAGGAAATAAGCTACAAAACGAGAAATGAAAACACCTAAGATAGGAATCCATAGGTTACAAGTCATACCATACTAATAAGAACGTAAAGAAGACACGACATTGATGTCAAACTCAGAAAGCTGCTCCACATAATAACGAGAAGAGCTGTTGATCTCAGCTCAGAAAATGACCAGAAGCCAGTAACTACACAAGTTTTCCAATGTGCCAATAAGAACAGCAGACCTCTCCCACACCTTGCAAACCCACAACAAACCATCGGCCAATGCCGCTCAATAAATACACCCATTTTGTCCCTGACAATGCTCACCGTTGTTCTTGCTACAGAGTAACAGTCTTTTGATTGCAACCATTTCCATGCTTGATTAAACAATCCAATATCCTCCATTGTTTAAACAACCCTTACAGAATCTAACATGGAACAACTAAATAAATCTATACAGACAAAAACCCATACAGCAAAGCTCCAATTTTTCGTCAATATTACTAAAATTTTGATATCGGTAGGCTGTGGACGGTAGGTGGTAGCCTTCAATTTGAGCAGGAATAAATTTATGATCTCCAACACTAATACTATGGCATCAAACTATAAAGCATTCCATGATATGTAACGAGTCTTTGATCCAAAAAAATTTCCACAGTTACAGCTACACGAGTTATGACAATCCTAAACGATGAATTCAAAGATTCTCAGAAATTAGTAGCATAAAAAGGAGCAAAAAGATCCAGAAGCCTCAAGCACTTAAGGCCAGGAATTCTTGAACTCCACAGTTGAGAAGTCGGTAAATTGCAGGAATACACAACAAAATTGCTTCCCACGTACGTTTCATATAAAGCAAACCCATAAATGAACTCACAGCATTTCCCACTTTTTGACCTGAACAATCCCCTCACCACACCGCAAAAAGAAATCTACAACTAAATAAAGAAACCTCTTTCAAAACCCCAACTATAAGCACACGAGAAAGAACCACGACAATACATAGAAAATTGTATAGAGAAAAAACAAAATAGGCCGTAGTTGGTGAGGAAAAATGATGGTATTCTGGGCAGCTGGGCTTAATCTTTGATAAAACAGGGGAAGAAAAGTGGACACCTAAGCTTTTGCGTTTCGAGGGAATGCTTGTGAAAAAGAAAGTAGCAGCATGAGGTTAAAAAGTTTCAAAAATGATCGTGAGTGAGACAACCAGTGGCGATGACAGAGAATGTAACATTTTAGACAGAGAGAATGAGAATTTAGTTTTGGTTTACAATAAGAATAATTATAATTATGAATAATGATAATGGGACCCACTCTGCTTATCTTTTTCTTAATTTATATTTGAGTCACGATATTTTGAAATAATCTATTCTGAAATAGTAGATTGATATAGAATGTGTGGTTAAAAAAAAAAAGGAAAAGTTATTGATATAATGAAAAATATTATTTTTTTGAAAAATGTGTGGTTGAAAATGAGTAAAAAAAAATGAAAATTTTAATATGCACCGAACATAAATAAACTTAATTATGAAAGTCAGGTTGTATCTTAGTGCAGCACCGGCTTAGGTAGGTCTCCAGTTACCTTTGCTGCAGTTCTCTTCACATTTTTCCATTTTTTTACCATCTCTCCTTAAATTTTGAAGACATTAATTTTTTAAATTTTTTGAGTCAAAAGAATTTCATAAAGTAATATCGTCGCGCATGCTAGTTAAGAAAATTTGAGGAATAAAATTTGTCCATTTGTTCATTTCCAAGTGGACCGAAGGTATGTGCTGCCACACAACGGACCTCCAATCCCTTTAGCTGCAACATCTCTAGTTCCCAACTCGTGCACACATCTATTCCTTCCACCCCATAGCACTCATATGACATTTGTTAAGTTGTGAAATTTAATTCTTGTCGTTGTATGGAGTCCATACGTGGAAAGGTCACGAGGGGATGGGAAGTTTAGGAATTTCGCACTATTTCGATTCTATACTATTTTATCTTATGAACGGGGAGTCGTCATTAGGATTTTGTGCTATTATGAAAAGGGGAGAGAGGTTACAAATAATTGTTGGAAAAAAATAATAGTAAAGTGCAGAAAAAACTTATCAATAGATCGAATCTCGTGACAGCACGATATCCTAAAGCGAAATTGCCCGTCGATAACTGCTGCGACCTCCGTGGACAATCACCTCCAGAATACAACGATCAAATAAACCAATTGTGCAGCAATCACAAAAGGTTTTCAGAACTCTCAAGTGTACTCCAGAAAATATGAAAAGACAATTTGAGTATAATATTTTACTGTATATATGAAGAGACAATTTCGTTTTTGTTATATTGATTTTCTAAAGTCCAGAAGTGAGTTTATATAGCCAGAAAATAGAGGTAACTGCATACCTCATGACTCAGTATTTAATTACAATTTTAATGGCCAATGGTAATAGGTTGTAAATACTGGACAGTTAAAATAATTATGTTTTACTGGCTAGTTGACCCACTAAACAATTCCGAAAATAATTAAAAATAATAATTATTTTATTAGAATCAATAAAGTCCAAGGCCCAATCAAAGACTTTTTAATATAGTGCGTGAGGCGTGGCTCGAACCCCTGCCCTCCCACACAAATTCCACATTTTTTATCAGTTGGGCACTTTATCTTAATTAATTATTTCTTTCACATATTATATTTATTGTATAAATATATAACAATAATAGGATGTACGATTTTCTTTTGTTAACTTCTTTTTATGTGAATTAATACAACATTGAGTCTCATGTTAAGATGAATCTCCACAAGTCTTGCATGTTCTTGTGTGTCTATTTTCTTTCTACAATTTTATTGCTCATAATGGTAAAGAATTAGGGTTACTCAAATCCGTTGCAGGCAACCTTATATTCTCACCAACGCAACAATGCCTTTCGACAAGCTCCCACCATCAGAGTGCTTTCCATATAGCTAGCTTTTGCCACCCGAGACACAAATAGAGGATGAGTGAAGGTCTCTACCAAGCCCCACCTTTGTAAAAGTCCAGCAGTAAGCACCTCGGTTGCCAAGATTTTGCTTCATGATACACCCTCCATAGGAACACCAGTATCTTTGACGGAACCTTTACTTTCCATACTGCCCTCCACCTTATTTTCCACTATTCCCTTCCTCATTAATCACTCATCCAACAAAAATCTATGAACTCTTTTTAACTTAATAGACTCCATTAGATTCGTAATGCCTAATCAACTTGTCCCATTGGGATATATATATATATATATATAATTTGTCACTGTCCATGGGCACAAAGAGACAGTTTACCTTAGTTTTATTCCAAGCTCTTGTCACCGTAATCAATTATTGCACTTTTCATGATATAATTCTGATTATTCTTTTAGGATAATAACTTCTTTTCTTACGACAAGGGTTGCACCTTCATCACCTAAATTATAAAGCAGGTTGGACCGTTTGGGTCAACTTTAAGGGGGATCACAAGCATTTAGGGGTGCTAAGTAGGTTGAATCGAGCCACTCGACTCGTCCACCATCGAGCTTGACTTAGTCCACCGATGAGTTAGCTCGCACTCGTAATGGGGTGACTCAAGCAAGAGGTGGCTTGTTTTAAAAAATTTCAGCTCGACTCGTTTCACCAACTGTCAACTGGCACGTGAGTGGCTTCGGGGACTTTTTTAAAAAAATAAATTTACTCCTCGATGTTTTAAGAAAAGATGAGCATAAAAGTTATATCCTGCTGTAGGAATTTATTAAAAGAATAATGAAATTAGAAAAATCCTCCTCGTTTATATGGGTTCGAGACCGGCTACTTGATATATAGGCGTAGATAAAATAATACACTAATTAATATTTCGTGACAAGAAAGTTTGTTAAGAAAGGAAATAACGAATAAAAGAAATGAAAATATACTTATAAAACTACCTTCTTTTAATACACTGAATAATATTTCGTGTCAAGAAAATTTGTAAAAAATGAAATAACGAATAAAAGAAATGAAAATATAATTACAATACTACCTTCTTAGTCTAAAATTACAAAACTGAAAAGATGTAAAAAGCCACATTCATCTTCTTTAAGCCACCAAAGCAGACAAACATGTGCTTCCATATGGGTTGTTAGAATTTGGGTGTGACAGAATTTTTTTGTTGAGGTATTTGAAGTATTGAAAAATTCTAATTGAAGTGCACGTCATGAAGAATTCAAGTTTAGAATGTTATTGGAGTCGTACGAAGATCAAATTTCAATGATAATTAGGAGTTTGATTTGAAGGAGGACTTTTGGATGGCAAAAGACACTTTTTGGAGTATTAACCAGAGGGAATGACGCCAAGGCGGCACTTTGAGATTTGGGGCCGAGTGAGTATTTTTCGCGTTTTTCTTCTCCTATTTCATTTTGGACTCAGTTTTTTGGCATCCTATTTCATCAACAACTCTACCAAGGGGTCTTGGGCGTCCCCTACATGTTTTCTATAAATATTAGGCTCTTTTATACAATTTGATACAGTATGAGATTTATGATTACTAGCTTTTAGGATCATTGTAATATTTTTCTCTCTTCTCCATTATTCTTGATGCAATAAAATCTCTTAATTCATCTGTCATATTTTTGTTTTCTTTTATTCTTTTGTTCTTGATCACATACTTTATTATTTTACCATATAACTTCAACTTCTCAATCCATTAATTGGTGTCACAACAAGTGATATCAATCCTAACAAGTGGTATCAGAGCAATTCTGGTATTGGCTTGTTTTGTAACAAGTGGTATCAGAGCCAAGGTTCATTTCCTCAGAGCGTAAGGTTTGATTTGCTCGAGGTTTTTGTTCGTGATGGCTTCCATGAAGTATGACATTCCGATTTTGGATCAGAGGACTATATTTTCGCTATGATAGGTTAAGACGCGTGCAATACTTGCACAACTGGATTTGGATGATGCATTGTTGGGAATTGAAAAGATGCATATAGCTTTGACCACGGAGGAGAAATTATGGAAGGGTAAAAATGCAATTTCTCACATTCATCTTCATCTATTAAATACTATTCTTCAGGACGTTTTGAAGGAGAATTCAACAGCTGCTTTATGGTTGAGGTTAGAACAATTGTGCATGACTAAAAGTATGACAAACAAGTTGAACCTCAAGCAGCGTTTATACTATCATCGCATGACAGAAGGAGGATCATTGGAAGATCATCTGGCTGTATTTAAAGAGATCGTCGATGATTTGGAAACTTTGGAAATAGAGTATGATGAAGAAGATTTGGCCTTGATCATATTGTGTTTATTGTCCGCTTCGTTTTCTTCTTTTAGAGACACGATCTTGTATAGTCGTGATACTCTCACCATAGAGGATGTTTATGATGTTTTGTATTCAAAAGAGAAGATTAAGCATTTGGTTTCTGAGGCCAGAGATGGAGAAGGCCTAATTGCTCATGGTGGTTCTGGAAGGGGCAGATCGAAAACTAAGTTTAGTAATCAAATTTGTAACTACTGCAGAAGAAGGGACACTTGAAGAAAGATTGCTAAAAATTGCAAAATAAAGAAATGATAGCTGTAAGTAGACATTCAGATACTTTAGTCGAAGCAGACATCGCAGACAACGTTGTAAGTGATGGAGAACTCTTGGCTATTTCTGACATTGAGTCTAAACCGGAAGATGATTGAATTCTTGATTCAGCATGTGTGTTTTATATGTGTCCTAATAAGGAATTGTTTGTTACATATGAAACTGTTTCCAAAGGTGTTGTGGTTATGAGAAACAACGCATCTTGTCGGGTTGGTGGAATTGGTACGGTCAGATTGAAGCTTTTAGATGTGACAATTAGAATACTTGGCCAGGTTTGACACGTTCCATATTTGAAGAAGAATCTCATCTCGTTGTCCACTCTTGATTCAAAAGGTTAGGAGTTCTTTGGTGGAGGTGGAGTCTTGAAGGTTTGTAAGGGTGCCCAAATTGTATTGGAGGGACGAAAATGTCTCAATTATACATTTTGCAGGGACGTGCAGAATTTGGAAGGTTCAATCAGCACATGTTCAGTACCGTGATGGATATTCAGTTTAGTACAATACCTTTAGGAGCTCATAAATGGTCAGATTTGAAGAATACAACTAAGTGGAATTTCGAAGATATGGGTAATATCGCTTTGCCATCATCATCTGCGGTGCCATTGTATTCAACTGCTAATGACAGACCAAGTGGAACAATGTATGTGGATGTTGATTTTGTTGAGCATATTTAAAATGGAGTAGACAGTGTACAATCTAGCGAGGGGCCTTCTGTAAAGCATTCGATAATTGATTCTACTTTGGGATGTGTTACAACCCATTTTGGTTAGTTCAAAATCATTATGATTTTTTGGAATCTAAGATAATTCTGTAGAGTAGTGCTTGGATTCATTGGAAGAGGTGGAGTATTTTGTATTTTGTTGGAGAAATTAATTTTGTTGATTTTTGTTGAAGAAACTAGTTCATTCCTTGAAGGAATTCGTGTCAAGGTGTAGATTGTTAGAATTTGAGTGTGACCCAAATTCTTTTGTTGAGGTATTTGAAGCATTGAAGAATTCTAATTTAAGTGCACATCATGAAGAATTCAAGTTTGGAATGCTATTGGAGTCATATGAAGATCAAATTTCAATGATAATTAGGAGTTTGATGTAAAGGAGAACTTTTGGATGACAAAATACGCTTTTTGGAGTATTAACTCGAGGGAATGGCGCCAGGCGGCACTTTGAGATTTGGGGAAGAACCCTGGGCGCCTAGGCGCTGGGGTTCGGGCCTGCAGCAAGTTTTCGACCCGAATAAGTGTTTTTCGCGTTTTTCTTCTCCTACTTCATTTTGGACTCAGTTTTTTGGCATCCTACTTCATCAACAACTCTATCAGTTGGTTTTGGACGTCCCCTACATGTTTCCTATAAATACTAGGCTCTTTTATACAATTTGATACAGTGTGAGATTTATAATTACTAGCTTTTAGGATCATTGTAATATTTTTCTCTCTTATTCATTATTCTTGATGCAATAAAATCTCATAATTTCTCTGTCATATTCTTGTTTTCTTTTATTTTTTTGTTCTTGATCACATACTTTATTATTTTGTCATATAACTTTAACATCCCAATTCATTAATTAGTGTCACAACAAGTGATATCAATCCTAACAAGTGGTATCAGAACATTTCTAGTATTGACTTGTTTTGTAATAGTTGTAATACTACCCAAGCTACATGATGCAACTTGGTCCAACATATGGTTTTCATTATAGAATGTTTGTGAGTGATGATAAAGCAGTGGATAATGTAAACACTGATGATATTGGTAACCATCTGGTTCACACATTGAACTGGTTCCGATTTTCTCTTAAACCCATCCGAATTGGACAGTTATTGAGTGGTTCAACGGTTCTATATCGATTCCTTTTCTTACTTGACCAATTAATGCACTCAGATCCTACTGGCTCAGCCAGCATTGGCTCGCATGAGGATTTCCCTGCCCAGTTAGTGCCCATGACTCACCTCTCGTCTCGTATATGAGTCGATCAGCTTTCCGTCCCACTTGACATCTTTGAATGCATTGAAAATGGTTCAACATAAAGTAACCTTATCAAACAAGTCAAACAATAGCTTTTATATTGGTATGAACTGTAAGTATTCATTATATCGTTGTACTTGATCATTTGGGTAGACTTTAAGTGGCGCATACCCATCTTGTGCTGAGATTATTAAACGTTTGAATCCGTCCATGAGTCAAAATGTAACTTAAACGTTTCAATTTTAATATTTAACTATCATATTGGGTTATATATAAAAAATTTATACAAAGTAAACGCTCAAGTACAGGAGATATTTTATTTTTTCTCAACTAAGCAACATAATTAATAGTTGACCTTAATAAATATTGTTTTATTCATTTTTGCCAGAATTCAACTGCAATGTTTAGCTCCTTCCACGCATTAATTTGGAGAGCCATCTTCATATAATGTAATTTATGAGTTGACCTTGACTAATTCATTTTTATTTTCATTGGTGGAGACCTCTCGTAAACTGGGTTGAGTCATGGACCTAGAGAAGTCCTCCTACCCAGATGACGTAGCAGATTGCCACGAGCTTTGTGTGTGACCCATATTATCGAAAGTGTACTAATGGTGATATCATCCGTATGTATTGTCGTGGTATTCTATCAAGGTCGTTGGTGCTGTTTTATGTCGAGCTTACTAGCCATGTAAGGGCTGGAGCAAGACCTGCATTTGAGGCGCTAGAACCTTTGGGCTCTATGTGGGTTGCTTTTAAATTTTTAAACAATAATAACGAAAAAACACACACACATTCAAAAAGGAGGATTTCTCGCATAACAAAGTATATGCATTTACACGTAGAGAAATGATATGTGCTTATCTTATGCTAAACATATGTGATACGGCATATCAATTGATTAGTAAATAAATTTATTGTGACTATTAAGATTTGAATCAAATTCTTTATCTACCAATGAATTTACATGACACCAGGAGCAGACCCAGTACATGGCCAGCCCCGTGGCCGCTCATGTTGGGTCCGTCAGAAATTTAAGAATTCGCCCCGACATCCGTTGGCTGCAAGAAGAACAGAAGAAGGAAGACCGAGCTGGAGGCTGAAGTCTTATCAGACTTGTTTTATTGGGCCTTCTTTAAAAAAAACCCAATTAATGAGCCCAACCTAATAGTCACAACAAAACCATTAACCAATTAACCAAAATACCAAATCTGTAGCGTCCCGAGTTCCGTTAACCCGGATTGTCACGTCATTGTCTTTTTGCCCTAATTTAATAGTCAAAATTCGCGGAAATAACCTGATTTTTGAAATCACATTTGTAATTGAAAACTTCGTCGGCAAGTAAACTCATAGGAATCTGTTTTAAAATTTAAATATCATGTTTTTGGAATAGTGAAAACGACAATACATTAACAAAGTTCAAATACATAAATTTCAAAACTTAATAAATTCGATAATCAAATTTTTGGTGCCATCACTGCCCATCAATCACGATCGCCTCTGAAGTCTGCAAATATTGTTAAAGTGATAGAGTGAGAATACTCAGTAAACTCATCGTCGATAATTAATTTACAGAATAATTGAATACACACTTATGCAATATACAACGTGATATCTTCTTTGGCTTATGTTCTTGAAAATCATAGGGTGTGGGTAGTCTTTCTCTCTCGTGCGTATAAAGCACATAAATTATGCATAACATTCACATCTTATCTCATACGAGATTCTCGTCTTTCTCATGCAATTAAGCATATAAGTTATGTCAAACATAACAATATCATATATCTCATATGACATATTCTCATCTCATGCATTTAAGTATATAAATCACATAATTTCACATAAAGCATGCAATTACAATTTAAACTAATTAATGGTGGCGAATCTACCTCAAAATCTCGAGTTTCGTGAAAAATGGTGCGAGAAGTAACTTCAATCTCCTAATTGTCCATACGTTTCGTCTAGCCAAAATAGAAAATAAGTTTGAATTAGTATTTCGAAACTTTAAAGTTTTAAAGTGTTAAAATAAAGTTTAAGGGCTTAATTGAAAATTATTGAAATTGTAATAAATGGCTTAAAATGATAAAGTAAAGTTTATGGGCTAAATTGGAAATTTATTAAATCTGAAAATAAAAGTTTAAGGGCTGAAATAGTAATTTTTTGAAAGTTAGGGACTAAACTGTAAATATAATAAAGCTGAAAATAAAAGTTAAAAGCTGAAATAATAACTTTTATAAGTTTAGGGACTAAACTGTAAATATAATAAAACTTAAAATAAAACTTAAAAACTGAAATAATAACTTTTATAAGTTTAGAGACTAAACTGTAAATATAATAAAGCTGAAAATAAAACTTAAAAGCTGAAATAATAACTTTTATAAGTTTAGGGACTAAATTGTAAATATAATAAAGCTGAAAATAAAACTTAAAAGATGAAATGATAACTTCTATACATTAGGGACTTAATTGAACATTCATTAAAATTAAAAATGAGAATTTAGGGACTAAAATAAAATACTCAAAACTTTGGAACTTAAATAAATTAATTTAAGAACTTGGGGGCTAAATTGAAATGAATTAAAACTGAAAATAAAATGCCAAGGGCTCAAATTAAAACACTTACAATTTAGGAACTGAAATAAATAAACTTAAAACTTGGGGGGCTTAAAAGCAATTTCTAAAAAAACAAAATATACAATATATACATATATCATTCTCTCTCCAAATTTGAATGGGGAGAGAGAGAGAGAGAACACGGGGAAGGGCTATGCCCTTCCCCTCGGTCCGGCAGCCGCCGGCGAAGGGCGATGGCGGCGCCACCGTCGCGTGGTGGCGCCAAGATGCGTGGTTTTTGGTGCAAAACCGAGGCTAACACTCGACTTGGAGGTTCGGTTCTAGCTGGAATCGGGTTAGGAAAAACAAGGTGAGTTCATGGGTAAGACCTATATTCTTGATTGAGTTGGTTTGGAGTTGATTTGAGGTGGCGGTTTGGTGTTTTCTTGGATGTGGTGGTGGCGGTTTGGGCGACGGGTGGTGGCTTAGGAGTTTTTGGTTTTGAGAGTTGGAGTTTGGGTTGGCTTGGTGGGGTTTGGCTACGGTTTGGTGGAATTTGAGGTAGGTTTTGGGGGCGGTGATGAGTTTCGGTTCTGCTCATTTTTCTTTTTGGTTTGAAATAGTGGTTTGGGCAGTGAGGGCTCAGTTGTTGGAGTAACAATGAGTAGATGGTGGCTGGAGTTTGTTTTACAGCTTGTGAGTTCTGCATTAATGTTGGTGAATGGCATTGGAGTGACTGGAATGTGGATTTGCAGTGGCTAATGGTGATTGGTGGTGTTGCAGTGAGCTTGGTGTTGGGGGTGGTTGTGCAGTGTTTGGAGTTGGTGTCGTGAAACATGGTGTTGATGTTGGTGAAATGCTGCGAGTGTTGCAGCTTGGAGAGTTCACTGTTGATGCCAGAAATGAATTTTTTAGTACCAATGGTGTCTCACATTGGAATAGAGAGAATTAAAGGGATGGACAAGTTCTTACCAAATGAATGTTGTGTGAGTGTGAGTGCTAGTGGGGTATGAATAGTGATAATTAGGGCACAAAACCCTAGGTGGGTAATTGGGCCAAATAGTTGGGTTTTAGGGTTTTCTAATTGGGCTAAAATAAATAAATTTTGGTTTTGGACTCAATTAATTGGATTTAAATGGATTGGGCTAAAAGAATTAAAATTTAAATTGGGCTTGAAGTTATTAAAAATTGGATTTAAATAAAATAAATCGAGATTGATAATAAAATTATTATTCGGGATTGGATTCGATCGAATAGATTTGAATTCGTTTTTATAACGGCTAGACGAACGCGCTTCTCTAAAAAAATTAGGGTTAACGTTTAGCGACACGTTTTTCAAAAAAAATAATTTTATTTTAATTAAAAGTTCTCGGTCGCTACAAAATCCATTATCCCAAATTCCCAATCCCATTCTTTTGCTTTGGTCCGATTGATGAGAAGAGAGTTAGAGTCATGGTCCTCTTGGAGACGACGCGACGAGACAGGGGCGCGAAATTATTTTGAGGCTTGGGACGCAGGTGGTGGTCCGGTGGCAATGGAGATGTAACTTGTGAGTTTTTGGGCTTGAGGTGGAATGGAGGCTGTGGCACTTTCGGGTCCGATTCCAGCTTCGACCTTTGTCTCTTTTAGCCGGTAGGTAGCCCCTGCTTTTCCTTTCTTTTTCTGCAGCTGTATTTCATAGTCACTTTTAGTATTTCCTATTTTTTGGCATTCTGTACACTGTATTTCATATTTCATTTTCGGTTTTTATTCTTTTTTTCTTTCAGTTTTTGTTAATTTGTGAAATGTCAATTATGAGAAATGAGAATTTATTTTATATTATTGATTTATTGTTTGAGAGGCTGAGGCTACGAGTCTTACTGTCTTAGGACTTATAATTTTGAATTGTGTTTGTCAGTTAGTGTATTGTGAAATGTGATTTGGGATTTTAGTGTGTTAGGAAATTAAGATTTAGGGGTAAGTGAAAAAAAATAAATGGTGAAGATGTTTGGCTCAATTAAACAATGTCCAGGTGTACACTGTTTTTTATCGGTTTTGAATTGAAATATAAATTGGGGCCATTTTGCAACATTTTCAAAATATGAGACCCCAAAAAATGCAGTTGTCTAAGTTAGAGTATTGTTGTATTTTTTTATTTTTTTTTTTTGGTTGTATTAAAATATATTTTCATATGTATATACTTTTTACATTTTAGTGCATTTATACATGTATCGAATTATATTTTCGACATCCGTCCGTATTGGGTCCAATTCCTGGATTCGCCCCTGCATGACACCAACGTATATCCCGAAGAGTTAACAAAATACAAACCTTAAAACTCGAAAAGGAAAAAAAACATGGAATACAACATTTTTTACACAATCTAACCAATTCTTACAAAAACATAAGACCAAGCAGGAATTTTTAAATTCAAACGCTCCTGTCATATACTTCTGTAAATGTGAAGGTTGCCTGAGAAGAAGGTCCTGGGGATAAAGTTGAAGAGTCCAAATTATCAGAGCCAGAGGATAAGAATTTGGAAGAGGGGTGATTGATTTGAGCCTTGGTTTTAGGGGCACTTTTAATATTTAGGTCCATGAAATCAGTGATTAATCCCGGCTTTGTTATCTTATTTTCATCAAAATCCTTCTCCCTGGTTAGCATTTGGACAACACTGGACATAGAGGGTCGAAGTTTAGGAAAATCTTGAGTGCAGAGAAGACCGATCTTTAAGAATCTGCAAGCCTGTTCAGGGTCGAAATCTCCATTAAGTGCTGTGTCTACTAGTGATACAAGCTCCCGTCTTTCATGAAGTTGCCATGCCTGTAACACAGTATCAGAAATAAGATAATACGTCCCCTTTTAGCATTACAATTTAACTCTAGATATGACTTAAAACAAGTTTTTAAAAGACCTTCTAGAAAGAGCTCATCTATAGTATATCAGAATATGAAATATTTACGCAATGGTAAAAATGCATATGATGTCTGCATTGTTTTATACCCTTTCAAGAATATATTTTTCTTCAGCAGGTAACCATGAGTTCGTGTTGCATCTACCACTGACTATTTCGATGAGAAGAACACCAAAACCGTAAATATCTGCCTTGCATGTAAGCTGGCCTTTCATCGCGTATTCTGGTGCTAAGTAACCTCTGCACAATAGATATAGATTCAGGTACAAGTTAGTAAATCGCGACATGAGAAACGGGGCTAAGACAGATATTAGCTATAGAATATGAAATTCACTTGTTGCTAGCATGTTTGACTGTGCTTAAAATGCTACTTTTCCAGATTTACTCTAATTATGTTTGGGAAAATAAGTAACTTAAATATAAGTTTGACTTACTTCCAAGCACAGCCAAACATGCTCGTAGACCCTCAGTAAACTTCACGGCGATGATTAGAACATACAAAAACATGCTTTCAACACGTCTAGTAGGATTTTACTACTCACATGGTTCCTGCCACACGTGTACTGACGTGAGTCATGTTGGCAGGGATGAGCTTTGCAAGACCGAAATCTGAAATCTTAGGGCTCAAATCTTTGTCGAGAAGAATATTGCTAGCTTTGATATCCCGATGGACAACAGGCGGTTTGACTTCCTCATGAAGATAAGCAAGTCCGTTTGCAACTCCAACACAAATTTTAACCCGTGTTTGCCAGCTAAACTGGATGCTACTATGACGTCCACCTAATGCACAATGTTTAACAGCATCAGATTCATTTCTCTTCAGTTAAAAGGGGGAAAAATATATGCTTTTGCACGAACTATATAGTCAGTAATTTAAGAAAAAGTGATTATACCGATAAGTGTTTGTGCGAGGCTGTTATTCTCTAGGTAGTTGTAAACGAGAATTCTGTGATTTCCTTGAACACAACATCCATAAAGCTCAACTAAATTTTCATGCTGTACATCAGAGATTACTTGAATCTCTGTTAGAAACTGTTTTACTCCTTGTGTTGATCCTGGAGAGAGAACTTTTATAGCAGCCATTTTCTGATTCCATAGTTTTCCCTATTTTTCATTAGAAACAACTGTCATTCTCCAAACTGCAAAGATAATTAACTAACACTGTATAATAGGAAGAAAAGTTTACCTTATAAACAGAACCAAATCCCCCTTCCCCAATTTTATTGGTCGGGCTAAAATCATTAGTAGCCATTCTCAGCTCTTTGTAGGAGTAAAGTACAACATTGTGGACATCAGAAAGCTCTGTTTATAATTCAACGTTAGTAGAATATTCTAAATATGCACAACAAATAGGTTAAAAGAAAACAACTTATGCACAGCCTATTCAAGAATATCGAAGATTGCTAGAGAAAAATTATAAATAAAGGTGTAGATAATATCTATTCCAAGATATTAAGTTTTGGAGTTTACCATCATCAAGCTCGGATGAATGTCTAGTTGGTGGATTCGATCTTCTACCTCGCAAGAAAGAAAAGCAAGTCATCACTAAAGGGTTCACCAACGACTTCCCTCTTGGGAACTACACTGGAATTGCTTCAGCGAAACAAAAGACAGCCTGCCAAATTGATTCATACAGATTCTGTTTAGTTCTAAATTAAAATAGAAACTCATAAGAACCCTAAACAACTAGATATCTGTTAAAAAAAAGGGCTGTGAAAGAATGAATTGATACAACCCAGTAAGTGTTGGTCCAATAATAATTTATACAAGTAAAACAGATCACTCCTTCCAATTTCTGTGGCATTAAAATCCATACTTGTAACGTGTTACAAGATGTTTGTCTAGGAATTTTGAGCTACATCTCCTCCAAAGATTCAAATTTACTTCAGGTCTGCATATGCTTGTTCACTCACATGTGAAGCTAGGTGATGAATTAAGAGCATATTTGGCTAAAAGTAAGTTTTGTTAGGGAAAAAAGGTACTTTCATAATATGTTTGGCGAAAAAGAAGCTTAAAAGTACTTCTAGTCAAGCTTAGCCAAATGTGACTTAAAGAGACATCTTTTTACATCATTGACTAACTTAAACTTTGAAAGAGTAGTAATTAGTCCATGAAATGTATCAATTGACTCGATACAATATGGGTTTGTAGTTCATATTTATTCCCTTATTAATCTTTCACGACCTCATAATATATACTCAAAGTACTACTAAAATGGGAATTCCTTCCAAAAACAATAAAATATCATGAAGTTTAAAATTTTTAAACTTAAAATGGAAATGATTTGATGGAGCATTAAAAGTTTATTCAAGACGGAGTCAGTAAAGATTTCTTTATTTTCAAATATTTTAATTTTCCGTATATTGTTTGTTACCTTAACTACGATGTGTTAAACCTTATATAAAGAGGGTAATGCTTTGTATTAAACACCACAATGTTATTGAATACAATTGCAAGTTCTCTCTCTCTCTCTCTCTCTCTCTCTCAATTTTCGTACAGATTGTTAGTAGTTGATTGTTTGTCGTCCTTAGATGTAGATTTACAACAAGAATTATTGTGCAAAACATGAGACAGGTAAAAAATCAGAAACAACTCTCTATAATTGCAATGGTTCCTTCTGAGGGGCTTTTGAAATTCTTCTATCCGCATTACAACATATAGTTGAAACTAAGTAGCCGTGTTGGCTTTTCTGAAACATTTGGGTTTGTGATAAATGAGGCATTTTTTACATACTGAAAATTGATTTTCCCCGCAGCTAAAGAAGCAAGTTTCATAGATAAAACACAAGAAAAACAACAAATTTAATTTGTTCGAACATACAATTTCCTACTCTTTCTAATTCCAATTTTATCACTTTTCTTGGTTATTATTCTGATCTGGGATTGAAAGATTCTTCTTTTAATTAATTTTACTAACTTTACATTCTTAATCAGCACCCTTTTCTTGTTTTAATTTTGCCCATTAAAACAGAGGCTCCAACCTAAAATAAAATCTGTGATGGAGTGTGCAAATCAAGATCACCTCCCCGCATTACAGTAATTCACAGAACCAAAACCCAGCAACGTAAAAGAAAATTAAAGAAATAAACAACATATTAACAGAAACCCAGATGAGAAAAATACCTCGGAAATCAGAAAAGTAATCAGGTGAAATCGAGAGCTTCAGGAGGTTAAGAAAATCTTGTGGTGCAATTGCAACAAAATATGAAAATAAAAATACCCACGAAGAAATAATGAAGTGCTGATCATCTATCTGTTATAGAGATTTATTGTTGGGCCGTCTGCCAGACGAGACTTTTCATTTCTTCATCGCCACACGAGGAGAGCATGCATGTCAGCATGTGTAATGACTCTTGACCAACATAGTCGAGTGTTCACAAGACGATCCTCTTGTTTGTTGTTTTTAAAAATGCTTGACAAGGAATTTGACACTTAAAAATTTGGCTATTGATGGAATGTCGCTGCTTAAAATCAATGGTTTAGATTATTGTCACAAATGTCAAAGTTGACGTAGCTCATTTAAAATCAATGGTTTAGATTATTGTCACAAATGTCAAAGTTGACGTAGCTCATATTGTACATATAGTATGATTATAGGTTTCATGTTTTTCATCACTTGCCTACTTGTTTCAAAATCAAATATTTAAGAGTGTTTACTGTTTTGAGACATTTTTTGTCCAGAATATATTTTGGAATAATATTTTAATGAGAATGTGTGTTAAAAAGTAAAGAAAAATTTTTAATTTATGTGAAATGTTATTTTATTAAAAAAAATATGTGGTTGAAAATAAAAGAGATAAAAATATATTTTGAAAATAATGGGGACCAAGCAATAGTGTTTGAACGGAGTAGTTGAATTTTGAAATTAACAAATGTGTTCCCTCTTAAATTATTCTATGCATCTTGCTAGTCGAAATGGAAAAGGCGCTTCGTCATTCTATCGAAATGCTAACGTAAGACGGTAAGAGGGTGAATAAACTGTCGGGTTCAAAGTTCAAACAGTAATTTGAGAAAGTCATCAAGAATTACTATTTCCCACTATTTAAACAAACAAATAAATAAATAAAAATTACAGCCTTATTTGACAGGACTAAGTCAAAAGAATTAAGATGGTAAATTTAATTTTGGACATACTTGAATAATTTTTTTTAAATTGATTTGTCTAATTTAAAAAAAAAAAAAAACGCTTTTTGGGAGGGAGATGATCCAAGATAGTTTCTACAAAAAATAGAATTACAGCTTTAGTTTGGCAAAGCTTTAGTATCTGTTTCTATTTTTTTATATAAGAACTTCTTTAAAAAAAAAAAAACTACATTCTGTTAGCTTTCTTTTAAAATTCTCTATCTAAACAAAACCTTTTCAAAAAATTATACAAACAAGTCTAAATGTAACTTCTTAATATTGATTTTCAAAAATTATGTCAAACAGTCAAAACACATTTCAAACGTGTAGCAGCTATTTCAATCAAGCTATTAATTCTGCAAAAGAATGGCATGGTTTTTAAATACGAGTTTCTAAGGGTGTAATTCGTGCAATGGTTCTTCGTATGCTTATCTGTCGGGGATAGTGTTGTGGCGAGATATTTACATTAATCATTAAGATCATTTTCAATGCTTTACACCATATTTTTATACCAAATTTGGTTTGGAGATGCTCTTATACCAAATTTTATGTTAAATTATTTAATTAAAAATTATATTATTACTAAAATCGTTAAATTAAAAATTATATTTAATGAACAATTTTAATTTATTGTATCAATAATTATTACGTATTACTTGATTAGAATATAAAAATGACCGTCACATTAAAAAAATTATAAATGAATTCAAATCTGCTAAAAAAAAAAAAAAAAACGAGCTCGTAAAATGTAAAAAAAGTGAGGGTAGACTGTCGATTGTATTTTGATGCTTAAATCAGTTGGAAGTGTTTAGGGTAGAATAGGAAGTTTGATGCTCAATATTTTGCACACTTGGACTTCTGTATTTATTAGTAGGGCTTACTTTGACACCAAATACTCAGAAAAATTTCAGTCCTCGTACTGAATATAGCACTGTACTAGCATGCTGCTGAATATATAAAATCCTCACGACATGACAAAATTTTAAGAAAAAATTGTACCTACGGCACCAAATCTTTCATTTTTTTCCAGACTTGATTCAAACATTTGTTTTGTGTCATTCATGGTACCAAATCTTTAAATAATTTGCACCGGAGGTCCGCATGGACAATTTCCGTCCAATTGACCGTTATTTGACTAAAAGGTCAAAATTGACCAATTGTTGACTAATTTTTAAATGGCAAAATGGTAACTTTCCTTTTTTTCATATATATAAAAAAACTAAAACCAAATAATTAAATCAAAAAACCAAAAATTAAAATAAAAGAATGGAATAAAATAAAATAAAATAAAAATCAAACTAGTATTCGTCTTCTTCCCCACCCCTTTCCCCATACCCATCCCAATCATCCTCCTCCTCCTCATCCTCTCCGCCTACAACAAAGTTCTTTTTTCAACAAAAAATAATTATCACAAGAAATCAAACACCGTTTATCCGCGTCTTCGCTCTCCCATAACTTCACATTTGAAGTTTGATCAAACGCAACTCTTTTTGCAAATTTCCTTATCAAATCCCAAAATGCAGGTACAAACCTAGATCAAGAACCAAGTATTTCCATTAATTTCATATTTTATTTACTGAAGATGAGCAATGGGAGGAGCTGAAGGGCGGTGGAGAGGAGGAGGAGGATGATTGGTTGGGTGTGGGGGGAAGGGGGTGGGGAAGAAGATGAACAATAGTTTTTTTTTTTTTTTTGGTTTTTGATTTAATTATTTAGTTTTAGTTTTTTTTTTTATATGAAAAAGGGAAAGTTAATATTTTGCCCTTTAAAAATTAGTCAACAATTAGTCAATTTTGACTTTTTTGGTCAACTAACGGTCAATTGGACTGAAACCGTCCATGCGGACATTCGGTGTAAATTATTTAAAGGTTTGGTACTTGGGTGGCACAAAATAAATGTTTGGTAAAAATCTGTAAAAAAGTAAAAAGTTTGGTACCGTGAGTGTAATTTTTCCAAATTTTAGGTATATTTTATGTAAAAATTACAATAAATGTTTACATTCACATGACCATTTGCAAAAATGTCCTAAAAATTTTCAATGTCCATTTTTGTAAAATTTGGACCAAAATATCCTTTTTAGCATGATTAAAATCCATAATATAGAAAAAAAATGTATACGACAAGAAATTGTGTTGTTCAATAGGGGTGGGCATGGGTTGGGTTAGGTCAATTTTTGCCTCAACCCAATCCCAACCCAACATGATCGGTTTGATCATAATTTAACCTAACCCAACTTGTGTAAAAGTTGAAGCCCAACCTAATCTAACTCAATCAAGTATTGGTCGGGTTGGATTGGATTGTGTTGGTCGGTTTAGGACAACTTGTCAGCAAAGATTAAAGTAGGCGGGTCAGGTAGAGCGGATTTATAATTGACCCATGACTTATAATTTGTGATTTGTGATCGATAAATAAATTATGACTTATAATTTTTTTGATTTGTCATCGAAAAATAAATTGTGATGTGTAAATCTTTTTATTAGTGATTGTGAAATAATTGGTGACCAATAAAATTTTTGGTTCATGACTGAGAAATAATTTGTGACGAAATAGTATATAATTGTGACCTTAATATATTTAATTAATTATTTCATAAATATAATTTAATTAATATCTGATATTTGAAATTTTAAACTTTGTTTTTTAGTTTTAAAGTGAGGAATACTTAATCTCATTGTGGAAGTTTTCCCATTGTTTTAGACAAAGGCCCAATTACTATAAAACTTAGCAGGCCCAGCTTTAGACTTGAGACTATTTATAGCCCAATTCACAATTTTGGTACAGTAGTGACTTGTCAATTCGTACAGACGAGCTCGCAAAGCAGCCCACTGGCCCACGAACCCGCTATTTTTCAAGAAGCTGTTTGGCCACATGAATTTTAAATTCCCATTTTTTTTTATTAAAAAATAAAATAAAATCTTAATGTAAAAAAAAAAAAAAAAAAATTAATTGGACGAAGGCTCGCGTACCCAAAATTTCTAGGCAAATTGGCTCGCTCCAAAATTTTGTTGATTTCGTCCACTGTGAAAATCAAATTGTACAGCAATTTTGTTGCATTGATGAACTTGTTGGTTTCTATATATTGTAATTTTTCTTTTTACACTTCTACCCTCAATTTGTCAGTCGTTAATAAGCCCGTATTTTTCCTTAATCTTTCTAAAAAATGGGGTTTAAAAGAAAACTAAGTAATTAGCTCAATAATCAAATTTGGTAGAAGATATTGGTTTAATTATTTGAAAATTGCTCGTGTAGTTCTTATGGTGGTCCTTTTTTTTTTTTAATAGAGAAATAGTGTTTTAAATAGTAATTTTTTTAAAACGATATGATTAAAAAGTAAGAAAAAAAAAGTTCTGGGTTTAAGCGTATAATATTTATTGTGTGAATGCGTGATTATAAATTAGCATGTAGAAAAAAAGTTTTAAAAAAATGAAAGCCCTGCACTTTTATTCTCAATTTTTAAAATTGCACTTTTCAATCCCCATAGTTCATTATGATATAATCTATGTTTAAATTTATTATCTAGAAAAAATGTCATTGCTATATGCATTGTACAATTCCAAATAAAAATTTAAGTTTTAAACAAGAATTTACTATATTACAAAGTGCAAGATTAAGATTACGACAATCACAAGATATGCAAAATGTTATTGGACTTACTTCAAGTACTTTTTTCTATGAACTGCTTCCATTTCATATTAAAGTTGTTATCATAATTCGATAGGCTATACATCCTCGGTGGTGTTGTAAACGTGGTCTAGATGACTTTAAATGATAAGTTAAATGAAAGATGAAATTAAATGACTTATTTAATTGCAATCCAATCTAGGTGACTTTAAATGATAGGTTAAATGAAATGTGAAATTAAATTACTTATTTAATTTCACATATCATTTAATGTCACATTAACGCTACCTAAACTGTGTTTGTAATTCCAGTGGGGATGAATAGCATTACTCATATCACAAATATCAACTCTAAGTGTTTTATGTATAATAATTGGCCAAATAGCTTTTGCCCTGAAGTATCTTCCACCTCAATGAACCAAAACAAAACAAAAAAAATTATATATAAATTCTTCAACTTTAATTGGACTTACCAAGACATCAACATAATTAAATTTCAACTCTTCCAAAAAATTATATATTAATATATTTTAATAAATAATCTATAAGATATTAAGTCCTGTTTGGTAGGGATTATAATTTAGATTTTAATCCCTACCAAATTGTTAATATAATTAAGAGTAAATTTTGACAAAACCCAACATCTTCAATAATCATGCATGAAGTTAACAACTGGGAAAACAGAAAAGTTAAAACATAATTATTGACTCTTATGAAATTACACGATCTTGCTTACAATATATGAGGAAAAAAGTTGTTTTAGTACCCCATCAGTCAGACTTTTTGGCTCCACAACCCAACCTAACTCTAATACTTTTATCATCTTCACATGTACTATGTATTCAATTTTATTCACACAATGAGAACAAAAATATTATTAATATCCCTATTGTTTGAACTTGGAATACCTCTCGTGTGAAAGTGAAAATGACGTTAAAATTTGTTTTGTTGACTATAAGATTAAGATCGTATTGGTTGAACAACACCGCCACGAAAAAAAAAAAAAAGGAGTAAGACAATTGAGCCAAAATTAACTCGATCTGTAGTGAAGGAGATGATAGAGAAAAAATTACTCAGTCAAACTCTAAATTAATTAAAAATGAAATTTAATTTGTTATTGTACTTAATAAACGAGGTTTTTGAAAAATGTTGACTGTGTATGGGGGTCGTAAATTTTGGATGTAAAGTAATCAGATAGCTAACGATTATGATCAATGCATTGGCAGCTGATAGGACGATCTCGAGCAACGCGATGCAGTCTTCGACGATGAGAGTAGAATTTTTCACCTTTAAAATCTTCTCTCTCGACTTTAATTAACGATGGAAGATAAACAACAATTACAAATATTTGTTTGAAAAATTAATAATCGAGTCAATGAATGAATCTCTGCTGTGGATTTCAGTGTTTATATAATAATCTTGTAAGCACCTATTCAATTAAACACAAGAAAGTGATAGTCGCCATATAGTAATAATGTAACACAAACGCGTTTTCTTTTTATTATTGTGTAGAATACATGCAAGTTGATAATTGATTTTTATTAAATTATTATATACAAATTAAATAAATTAAAGTTGATGCTATCTCTAAACTATCATTTTCATTAATCATCCTATCTTGATACAAATATTATCTTGTTTAAATCATTTAGTATGTACAATTAAGCTTATAAGATTATTTTCTTACGTTGAAAGTCGAAATAAGTTGATAGGGTCTCCCACGGGCGGACCCACATGGGGTCATGTGGGGTCAGATGACCCCACAATTTTTTTTTTTTTTTTTTTTAAATTTTTTTGAAATCTCATTTTTGACCCCACAAGAAAATTGGTCTCGGCCCGCCCCTGGGATCTCCTTTTTTTACGTCTCATATTCCGTGCAATCCGACCTTACTACTACAATCTATTTTGAACTAATTTCATTTTTTTTTTTTTTTATTCTTGTTAAATCGCGCTTAATATACCTTGAAATCATTGATTGAATGAAGACAATAATTCGGTCCGATGATTTAGATTAATTCGCTATTGTAAACTATAATTTCTTTACATATATATTTATCAACTCTGTCCTTTAGTTTATCCTCAATGTGATCACATTCACTTGTTGTCTAAGGTGGGGCCAAAACTCCGATCTAGTGGGCCAAAGTTTTAACTACAATTTTTTCCCTATTATTTTACTTTTTACACCTTTTTCCTCTTCACACTTTATTCCTCAGCCATTTTGCCAAAAAAAGAAAAAAGAAAAAAGAAAAAAAAAAGAAGGTAAATACTGTTTTAGATTATCATAAATTTCAGTGGGGTTCAGTAAGGAAACTGGCCCCCACCTCCCTCCTTCCACATATTTTTTCACAAGAAGACAGCTGTCTTCCTATACAAAATCTGTGGAAATTTCATGTACTTGCAGATTTATTCATAGTCTAATAATCGATTTTTACATCTTATCATTATAAATATCAGCCTCCTACCCATAGTGGGTCGGAGATTCTTGCTCGTTGATGAGGCGGTAAGATGAGTTCTTGTCACCTCGTCGATAGTTTCTTGCTCGTCGATGAGGCGGTAAATATATTCCTCTCGCATACTTCACCAATTCTCCAATTTGTTCAACAACATAATTCTAGGCATACATTTCAAATCTTCATCAATAATTATTTTCGCAGGTAATTTAAAATATGGTCTTCAAATGATCAATTAAATAGCACTATATATTCAGAGCATGTTTGGGGTAGATGTTTTGAGAATAGATTTTGAGAGAAAAATGATGTTTTCGGAAAATGTGTGGTTAAAATATTGGAAAAAATTATAAGTTCGTGAGCAAAATTATATTAATGGAAGAATATAGTTGAAAATAAATTTTAGCGAAAAAATGAATTTTAAGAATTCTATGCCCCACGGGCTTATGACTTAATGTGAAACTAAACACGAGTAAAATAAACCCACATGGCAAGTTGATTATTCGTGAAGCATGTTGTGAAACCGTCGCCATCTTCTGCTGCATAGTGAATACCCTTAGAAGGAAAAGTCAAGTGGAGAAAGAGATGATGGGATTTAATTGACTTTGCCAGTCTCAATCATTCCATCTTAACTTCATTCGTCAATCGAGGGTTTGTATAATCCAGTTTTTTGAGTTAAATATTTCAACTTGATTATGCCTTTAATTAGCTGCAACATGTTAAAACAGTGGTGTTAATTAATTAATGTCCTTTTTCAGTCTTAATTATCTATTATTATAGCGTATCATACAAGTCACTGAGAAAAATGACATTTCAAGACGATGCATGTTAAAAAAAAATAATTTTGTAGGGTTTTTTTTTTTCTTTTTTACAACAGTTTTTCATGTGTAAATTTTTTTTTTTTCCGTGTATTTACCCAGTTTGAAATTTTGTAGCCCGATCTTGGATCCGTCCCTGCATGTATTGGCAATGATCTATTGCAACGACAAATTTCCATAGTAAAAACTCTTCTTTCATGAGTGTCTTAGAGTGTGTTTGATGCATATTTTTTAGGAGAGTGTATTTTTTTCTGTGATGTGATGGAGAATGTGTTGTTGAAAAAGAAAGAAAAGTTATTGATATGATAAAAAATATTATTTTATTGAAAAATGTATTGTTGAACATGAGCAAAAGAATGAGAATGTTGCTCAAACAAGGGCTTAACTTTCATTTATATTTTTATATAAATATTTAATTCGTGTCTCTCGCCAAGTTAAGCATCACTAAATTTTTTCTGAAAGTTAAGCCCAATTACAACATATATGAATATCAAAATTACACACAATTTCTGTAGAATTTAAAATGATTCCGGCAGAACCCTGTTGAAATTTTTAGGGGACAATCTTTTTCAATAAAAGTATAGGAGAATTCTGCATCAAAAGTCAATTAAATACAGTTTCACATCGCTAAACTCAGAAAATCCAATCATATATAAATATATAGTCTAATATATATGTATATTTAACAGTGCAGACAAAAACTAGGGTTGAAATTCCATTAATCAATAGTTATTCCACATGGGAGGCTGCAGCAAGCCAACTTCAGACAAGTAACTCTCTGCACTTCCTTCCCCGAAGCTCGGGGAGATTTCCTTGTTAGGGTTCGTCGTGTCCCTCGTGTAAACATGCTTCAGAACATCAGTCACCAACCTTTTATCATAGGAAGGGTTTGAATTAATATTCACTCCAAGTTGATGTGGAAAAGTTGGCATGATTTTAGTGGACAAATCTTGATCCATGTGGATGAGGTTTGAGAAATTAGGGTTTGTTTGGTTTGGGGTAAAAATGGAGAAGCAGGACACTCGCTCATCAACTTGGTCATAGGTGATATTGTAGGGTTCAAGTAATGGTGGAAGAGACCAAGAATTTGTCTTATGATTATGATCATACTCATGATTGCTTCCCAATTCTTGTTTGGCACAAACTTTTGATCTGTTTTTGTTGAACACTTTGCATAACACCCAATCTACCTGTATCATAGAGACAAAGAAATTAGTTTATGAAACTAAATATGTAATTAGCCAAACATAAGCTATTTATGAGTAAGGTAATTATAATTATTAACCTAATTAGTTATTAACAAGCGAGAGAGGGTAGATTATGGATACCATACCATGACAGGAGAAATAAATTTAGGAGGAGCAAAGGGATCTTCGGTTCGAAATTCGTGCATAATCCAACCTGTCTTTCTTCCTTTGGGTGCTCGACCCTCGTAGAATACCAAAGTCTTTCTCATGCCGACTAGGGTACCCTTTCGAAGTACTTCCATGTCCTTCCCAGTGGCCTTCCAATATCCAGAAATCGTGGCTCGATTTGTTCGTGATCCAGTCGCATATTTCCGGTCACGTTGGGTATAAAAGTACCAATCTTTGCCTCCAACACATGCATTTTCTGTAAAGTGGAATTAGAATTAGTCCAATAGTCCAATTCATAATGGAGAGCCATGAATTAGAAGGTAATTTAGAAATTGGGATACAAATTTGAATGTTGAAGTTTGTAGTTAATTTATACAGGTGAAGTATTGGGATGATAGATCACTGGTTCAACTACGAATTTCATTCACCAATTTTCTCATTACACCAGTCTATTCGGATTTTAATACCTACGAGCTCAAGGTTTCCAGAATATTAAATATACAGTCGACAAGGGATTCATATTAAGAAAATTTCTGCTTGTACAGAAATTCTTTTACCAGAAATCTAACGCAATACTCACATGGGGTGAATTAAATATTGTCAAAAAATGGGGCCCACCCCGATGTATGTACTCTGTAAGATTTCTGGCAAAAAAGTTTCTGTACGGGTAGAGTTGTTCTTCATATTAAGAAATTCGAATCATTACAGAGAAACCATTGTATTTATTACTCCAAAGTGATCCAAAAGGAGAAATACGGGAAATCTCTTGTTTGTTGTCTTGCTCAATTCATCTCATGAAATAGTTATTACAGTGTACACGTGTGTAATTGAGATTAGATGCATGATATGACTTTGATGGGATTTAATTAGTTGAATTGTTACCTCAAACGGCTGTTGCCATCTTTTGGTTAGGACACCGCCAAGAATGACAACTTCTTGGAAAAAAAGGTTGATAAATGAGATTTTTCAAGAGATTACTAGAAATATCCAATATACAGACATGATGTGCATCAAGATATTAATTTCTATTTTTCAGTATATTGTATTTATCCTGTAGAAAATAAAAATAAAAGGGCTCCAAAATGTCTGTCATTCGTTTAATCCATGCAACACATGCAGAGAATATTATATTAATCCATTTTCATGGATATATAGTCAAATATTAATGTTTTTTATCCTTTTGAAGATAACTAGATTTCAGGTTTTATGTTTTAGAAATTAAAATGATAAATATTAAGGAAAATTAAAAAAAAAAAGATTTTTCTTTGAAAATTCAAAATTGTAGATAATTATTTGCTTATAATATATATCACCAGAATTATGAAAAATCCACAGGCCTTACAAATCTAATTAATTAAGATCACATATTGTTGGCTTTGGGCTTAACTACATAAAGAAGTGCAAGATAAATAAGAACAAGTTTGATGTGCTGGATTCGACCAAACATTTCAGTTTGTTAATCTCGTTCAATATATCAAATATGTCATAAAATTATACACAGTTGATTGCAAATTAAGAGTGGATAGAGTACTGACCAGGAATATCCCATGGTTCGCACTTGTTGAGATCAACTTCGATCAGTAGAGGAGGCCGGACATGTCCAGCATCGGCGCCACCACCTCCACCGCCTGTGGACACCCATTTCATCAAGTAATCACATATGAGTTCATCATCTCTTGGGTGGAACCTAAACCCCGCCGGCAGCTTTGCCTCCACCATGCTCAAACTGCTCATTTTTTTATTTTTCTAGAGAGGGACAGAGAAAGATAGAGAGAGAAGGTTTGAAGTTGTTGGATATAAGAATAAATGAAGATCCATATGAGAAGACCAAGTTATATATGGGGAAATTTGCATTATTTGTCCTCAACTTTTGCAATCTATTATCGATCTACCTCAGCCTTTGTTTAGAATAAGACATTTCCCAACATTTCACAAATATAGCAAACTAGTCATTTCATCTACTTTTATCGGTAAATCCACGTAAAATAATGAATTTGTCCTCCTGTCAAAAAAAGAAAAGAAAAGAAGAAGAAGAAGAAAGCAACTAAATGAAAATTTAAAGGGAAAATTGCATTGGGAGACCCAAATCTCCTCGAAATTTACAAATAGAACACGCCTAAAAAATTGATAAAAATAAAGGACATATCCTCTTCTTCCCCGATGATAAGTGTAGTTTCTACACTTGTCCTAGACGATGATATTTTACTATTTTTTGGATAAAACACTACATAACTTGTGTTATATTTTATTTTGCGGGTAAAATTCAATGTTTGATGAAAAATTAGAGAAAAGAATGCAAAGATTAAGAATTCTTATGTGCAATTAAAATGATTTGTAAGAAATGAAAATTGTGGTGATAATTCAATTAACCTTTTAATTATTGTAAATAAGTTTTAGTGCCAAGGTGAACATATTAATGCAACCTTTCAATTTTTCAATTTTTTTTTTTTATAATTTTTCTTTTTATGAAATAATTATTGTTTTATAGGAAATGGATGTAACCTACTATTGTAAAATTAATAACTTAGTGATGTTAGGAAAAAAAAACTTAACGCTTTAGGTATTTATTGACAAATGGAAATGAAAATGAGCTTTTTAATTTCATGTTGAATTAATGTTATTAATTAATTATTAACAAAATTAAAATTAAATAAGTGTATATTGGACATATAGCTAAATAAATAAATTTGAATTAATGGTGTTAATTAAAATTAATGTAATACTAAAAAGATTTAACTTCGGGAATTATTGACAAATGAAAAATAAAAGCGATTTCTCAATTTCATATTAAATAAATTGAATTAATGTTATTAATTAATTATTAACAAAACTAAAATTAAAAAAAGGGAATATTGAGCATACCTCTAAATATATAAGGGTAAAATTAGTATTCAAAATCTTAGTGCCAATGTGAACATATTAATGCAACTTTTCAACTTTATTCTTGTAAACCAAGTGAGGGTATATTGGGCATATAGCTAAATACGTAAGGGTAAAATTGGTATTTAAAAATTTGTCCTTAATCCTCACTTTTTATATATTGTAGATTTGTTCAATTTTATTTATCATTGTTCTCTATTTCATGGTTATGCATTTAATTCAGGATAGACAGCCCTGGTTCAAAAAAGTAGACATTTACAACATCAAGTTGTAATTATGCCAACCTTATAATGCCAAATTCATTATTATTTTTCACTTTGAAAATTGATCTTAAAACAAAAAGTAATTTGAGACCAAGTCAGAATTATTGGGTAAATTAGGTAGTTTATAGCCATGTTTATGATATCGAGGTATTTAACTTTTTTACTTGTGGTAAATATCAAAATGTAATGGGCATGTTCTTTTTACCGTTTTCAAATCATCTTCTGTTATCGATTTTTCAAAACAGTAAAAACGCGTTCTCTTTCCTACTCATCGTTTCGAGTATATTCAGTTATAATCAAATCAAAATTTTCAAAACGCGTTTTGGGTGTTTTAAAAAAAAACACATTTTCAATAATCTTAAAATGAATTCATAACTCAAAACACAAAGAGAACAACCCCTTAATTTTTTACCAGCTTTGTTCATAATTTCTCAACAATTAGAGCCATATTTGTTGGAGGTAACGCCGGATTAAATAATGCCCAACAAGTTTTATATACGTGCCATTAAATCGCTACTTACAAAATCTTATAAATCATAATAGATGACGCATAAACATATGTTTCTGCAAATTACGTGTAAAGGTTTGGCCAATGAAGTATTTTTGAATTATGAGATAGTTTAGAAACAACAATAAATGATCAGCGTAATTATTGGGTAATTAAAATTAATTTCAGTCACAAAGAATATATGGAGTCTAAATTGGGTATATAGTATTTCCCAAAATATTAACCATATCACAAATTAATATTTGGATTATAAAAATCACATAGTAAATCTTGAATATTTATTTCGCAAGGATGTAGATACAAAAAATTCGCTGTAGAATTACAATAAGGCCCAATAATTACCTGGACAGAATTACTACATCCAATCGTCTGAAGAATTAAATTGCAAACAGCTATTGAGCCAGACTAGTGGTTTGGGCTACCAAAAAGGTCTATGGATATTTACATTGGAACTGCTCGAAATTTGTTGGGTTCAGTCTGGAGCATATTTTGGGCTTGTCCACAAATTGATTTTTTATTTATATGGCCAAACATGACCCAAACAGTGCATTCTAAAGCCTAAACTAGGAAGAGAATTCAAAAGTCAGGTATTAACTTTGTCACAATTCATTTTTCAGGTGTCAAATTTCAAAATGCAAAATTCAGGTATTTATTTATTAATTAAAAATATTTTAATTAATTAATTATTAAATAATATAATTAACTCACCCCACCTCCACCACCCTCTACCGTTCCGAGGACTATTCCGGTGACAGTTCCGACCATCACTCTTCTCCAGTGATCGTTTCAGCGACTATTTCGACGACGTTCCGACGACTCCTCCAATTCCGACAATTATTCCGACGATCATAGTTCAAAAAATTTATAGGTCACATTTAATTCGTTGGTCACAAATTTCAAAATTAGTTGGTCACATATCAAAATTTAAAAGCCACAATTTATTTATTTGTTACATATTATTAAATTAATTAGTCACAATTTATTTATCGGTCACAGATCTTTAAATTGATTGATCACATATTATTTTTGAGTCACATATTATTAAACTTTGTAGGTTACAGTTGAGTAACTGGTTACAAATTACCAAATATTTGGTCATTTACCATCGTCACCAACACTACCACCACAGCCACTTGCAACCACCCTCACCCACTACCACCGCCATAGCACTACAACACTACCAACAACAAAGCCACCCCCGTCATCGCCATTTTTGCAACACCAACAACAGATCCACCCAACACCCATAGATCATCCACCAACACCAGATCCACCTAACACCCACAGACCATCCACAAACACACCACAGCCAACTTACACACACACACCACACACCACAGCCACATCCAACCCACCACAGCATGTGAATCGCAGCAGCAACTGAGGCGTTGCTGTTTGGAATCGCAGCAGCGATATGCGAATCGCTGCTGAGATTCCCAGCAACGTCGAGGCGCTGCTGGGAAAGGGAAGGGAGAAGGGAGGGGAGGAGAGGAGATGCAGGTGGAGGCGCGGTGGTGGAGAAGGTGGAGAGAAATGGTGAAGAGATGGAGTTGAGAGATGGATTAGGGTTTGGATAGATTTAGGGTTTGATATTTAAAATAAAATACCTGATTTTTGAATAATTAAATTTTCAACCTGATTTTTGAATTGTTGTAAATTATACACCTAATTTTTTATAATTTCCCAACTAGAGAACCAAGAAGCAGACGATTAGAATAGTTCCGCCCAACATGCATGTTTGTTTTAATTTAATCCCTCAATTTATGTTTTTAAAATTAGATTTCAAAAGGAAAAAGAAAATCTCAGAAATTTGTAACATGGGCAGCATAACTCCTGAGTCAGCTTATATTTTTAACAACATAATTTATTCGGGTGTAGAATTATTGTTTATAATTCTCAACAATATTTTATATCCCTACCATTCCAACTATGCTTTATTTTCCTTTGCTATATCCACTACCTTCCAACTAGGACGTTAGGTGGTGGACTAGACAATACTTAATGTATTCTTTGCGATGATATACAATGTTGTCTAATTTAATATACTAACTAAGAGACTTGTTACTTTATGATATTTAGTTAATTGGCGATTTTTAGCTTTCTTTGCGATTTCACAAGTCCTTGTGTTTTGTCTTGTAATCTTTGTGTACAATATTATATATTTTAGGGAAAATTGCAATCACTATACCAAACCTTTTAGATTTTTACAGATTTTGTTCAAACCTTGATTTTGTACCATCTACAGTACCAAACATATCAAAATGTAGCAGTTGGAGTCCAAATGGTTAATTGATCGGAATAGTAAAAATTAAACAAATGTAATAAGGGCAAAATAGTAAGTTTACAATTTCAATATAAAATAATTATAATGATTAGATAAAAAAACAGAAAAAAACAAAATGTTCTTCTTCTTCCTCCTCCTCAAACCCCCCTCTCCACCCCTACCCCCACCCCCACCCCCACCCTCGGCACCCCAGCTGAAGAAATTGAGAGTGAAACTCCAGAAAAAATACTCTGCAAACAAATTTGAGAAAACTTAGGTTCAAACTTAGTTGGCTAACGATAATGGCACCAGGCTTGGTGACTTGGTCGTTGTAGATTTTAATTCCAAGTCTTTGGCCTGGCGAATCTCGACCGTTCTTAGTGCTTCCAACTCCTTTCTTGTGCGCCGACTCAATCGTCAGCCACGATTTCATCGGAAATGGCATGAAAACTTTCTGCGTGAAGTTAATCGAACCAAAATCTCCTCACAAGAACGATGAAGACGGACTTTTTTCTTTTTTTTTTTCTAATTATTATAATTATTTTATATTAAAATTATAAGCTTACTATTTTACCCTTATTATATTTGTTCAATTTTTACTATTCTGGTCAATTAACGGTCAAATGGATGGTTTCACATCCATTTGAACTCTAACTGCTACATTTTGAAAGATTTGGTACCGTGAGTGATACAAAACAAAAGTTTGTAAAAATCTAAAAGATTTGGTACCGTGACTGCAATTTTCCCTATAATTTAATATGCTTTACAAAGCCTAAGGAAGAAAGAAACAAGCTTCTGATAACAACATGTTTAAATATGGATTTTAAAAAGATGAAATGAAAGACAATAACAACAACAAAAAAATTGAGGAAATTACACAAAACCAAATTTTTAAAGTTTCAATTTCAAAAATCAGATTAAATGTTTCATTTTTCAAAAATCAGATATTTTATTTTAATTTTTAAATATTAATTGTACAATTTTTATCATAAACCCTAATCAATTTCATTTTAATTTTCATCATCCTCTCTCTCTCTCACCGTCAATCTCCTCTTCTCTCTTCTCCACTCTCTTCTCTCTCCGCCGGTAGCTCAACCTCCACGAGATGGAGAGGTCGGAACTGCCGATTTCTGGTCCAGTCCAACGCCTGTGAATTAGCCGTCGTTTTAGCCGCAACCCCATCGATGGCTTTGGCTTTCGGTACGTGGCTAACGTGAAACCCTGTCTAACGTCATCGCCACCTGATTGGCGCTGGACGTCCTCTATTGAGTGTTTTCAGATGCAATATTCTAGCACCAGAGCCTCACCCGGTAAGCCGGTTCTTATCTGATTGGTTTTCAATTCGAGACGGGAATCTTTCTCCAATGCCCTGTATGTGTTTTCATTTGGGCAGCGGGCGACCGGAGACCCTACGACATGAATTTTGGCGATGTTCTGCATGCGGAGTAGTGAACTATTGCTCACGGAAGGGTCGACTGTGCTGGTGATTTGAGGGGTCGGAGCTGCAGATCTCTGGTCTGCAATTGTGGTGTTGTGTGCGGTGGTTGTGTGCATTGGTGGTGCAGTGATATGTGCTGTAGGAGCGATCTCCCTTAGGGTCGATTGTGTTGTTGATTTGAGGTGTCAGAACTGTAGATCTTTGGTTTGCGATTGTGGTATTGTGTGCAGTGTTGTGTGCGGTGGTTGTGTGCATTGGTGGTGTAGTGATATGTGCTGTAGGAGCGATCTCCCTTACCAAATCACTTATATTCTCACACTCCCAAAATTAAAAACTTAGAACCGGTATATAATTCAAAGTCAGAAATAGACTATAGAATTCAGGAACTACAAAACTAAACTTTTCATCTTTTGCCTACATAATCATACCGGTCAAACTAAGTGGAGCATATTCCATTCATTCCAAACAATCCATCGCAGCTTAAACACATTTGTATAATTCAGTCTTCCTGCCTACTTACAGGAAGACCCCTTACTTAAATCTGGATTGTGATGCTGGTCCGTGGTGTAAGCGAATTTGTTTGTGGTGACCATTTGTGACCAAATATGTGTGTACTGTGACTAGTTGTGATCAATTGTGACTTGATTATATTCAAGTCACATTCGGTCACAGACAGTCACACTTAACACAAGTTTGGTCACAGTTAGTCACATGGAATACACATTTGGTCACAATTATTCATCGATGAGACCTGTCGCAGCTTTATTAGATAAAGTAATTTAAAAAAATCTCGGTAATTTTTTTTTTTAGAAAGTGGAGGCAGGGGGTGAGGTGATGATATGTGGTTCTATGGGGGTGGAGGTGTGATTTCCAATTTTTAATTTTCTGTAAATTTTTATATCACCCGAAACGGCCACCGGAGACGTCGTCGGAGTAGTGGCCGGAGTAGATGGCCGGAGGATAGAGAGTAGAGAGAGAGAATGATTTGGATTTGGATTTGAAATTTAATAAATTGAGGTAATTGTATTATATTATAATTAAAAATATTCAATAAATTGATTTAACACCTGATTTTTGAAAAAAAAAAAAAAAAAAATTGAAGTTTGTTATTTTTGAAATGTAATTCTTATATATAGGATTTATATATTGTTCCAAAAAAAAATTTGTATAATTTTGGGGCCTAAATGTACCCTTTGCAGGCTTCAAATGTGCACACTTTTTTTTAATATTAACCCTGGTAGGCAATTCAGTCACCGGCACATAGATGGATGGCTCTTCGACTCTTTAAAAAGAGAGTGGAATCAAATCTAAGATGCAGATCATGTGTGTGTTACTGTGTTATGCCCTTGGCCTGGCCGTGAGGGTATATTCACTCATAAAAAAAAATAAAAAAATTATTAAAAATAAAATGAATTTTTAAAGAATATGTACATAGAGGAACTTACTTTATGGAATTTTACGTCCATTCACACAACTTTTATTTTTTCCTAACCTTGTGACTGAAATTTGCTTTTATTTCAGTTGGGTCAACGATTTAATTTCTTTTAATAAAGTGTGTCTCTGCCTCTCTGGACAACATGGAGATTTTTCACATCATAATTTTCGTTTTTACATTTTACATTTTACATTTACTGTTGACTTAGACATCAAAGGGTTGTCTACGTAAGAATTTAATTGGGGGTAATAACATCGAAATAATATAAACCTTGTTCGGTGAGAATCAAAATAACAATTTCACAAACGGTTACTGAATTTACATAAAAATTACAAAATGGTCACTAAAATTTAAAACTTGAAATTTCATGCGCTTTCACAAACGGTCACTGAAATTTTAATTTGTTTCACAAACGATCACTAAATGACTGTTATAATTTTAATTCAAACTTAAAGGATCAAAACACGAGAACATAAAAGTTTGATCACCTCAAGTACAAATTTCTTGCTATTGAGTGCCACCTTTGGAACCCCGAATCTCCACCTTCCAACTACCAAGATTTTGATTTTGCACTTGTACACTGGATAAATTTAAATTTAAGTTTAGATTTTACTATCTGCATGTACATAGTTACCACGTTGAACTCGATTTGTAGCATTACTTATAAGTTATAATCCACGCCCACAAACCCCGCTCCTTCCAAGAAACATCCTATTCTACTCTTGTTTGACCAAACAACATGTGTCTCATCCCTATTGGATTGAAACAAAGGCCCCGCTGTACTACTGCTGTTATTCTATTAATATATACCCCTAAATCTTCGCCAAAACTATGCATCTTCTGTTTATGGGCTTAAGATTGTTATGTATTTCGTGATTTAAAAGAGGAATTGTATGATCGCCGGAAATGGCATCCGCATGCGTAAACAATATCGGTATGTCGCCGGAAAAGAATTTCCTGGACTGTTCTCCGGCTAAGTATCCATCGTATGGATGGCCGAGCCCGAGAATCTCGTTCGGTCGTGAGATTCCCGATAAAGAAGCTTCAAAAGTCATCGGAGCTGCACATTCAGCCGCATCGGAGAATGTAGCCGTGGAGAAGCCGGAAGAATCCGATACAAATGTCCCGGGAAATGACTTCGTGGATTTCGAGTTCCGACTAGAGGATCCGGTCAACATGCTTCCAGCCGACGAGCTCTTCTCTGACGGAAAGCTTGTACCTTTACATCTCTCTATGATCCGGCATTCAATGACGGCCGCACCAATTTCATCTGAGATTAAATTGCCTGACTCAACAAAACTTCGCCGGACAAATGAGAATTCCGTCACGGATCCGTACTTATTTTCACCAAAAGCTCCTAGATGTTCGAGCCGCTGGAAGGAGCTCTTAGGGTTGAAAAGAATCTCTCAAAACAGCAGCGCAAAGAACGAGGACGGCAAAACGACGCCGTCGCTGTCATGCAAACATAACAAAAGCACAGCCAGAAGCTTGAAACACTTTCTTCAGCGAAGCTCAAAGTCATCGTTAAATGCATCCATAGATTCATCTTTAAGCCTCCCATTGCTAAAGGATTCGGACTACGAATCTGTGTCTATTTCTTCTCGGCTCTCCCTTTCTTCTTCTTCTTCATCAGGCCACGAACATGATGATTTTCCCAGGCTTTCTCTCGATTCCGATAAACCAGGTATGAGTCATCGTAGCTCCCGTAATCACTCCAGAGTTCGAGTTGTGAACGCGCCGGCGAGTCGAGTGGGACGGAGCACTATGCGGAGGGCACCTGAAGCAACTGTCCCAGTCCGTGGAGTTTCCGTCGATAGTCCTCGAATGAATTCCTCTGGAAAAATCGTTTTCCAAAGCTTGGAGAGAAGTTCAAGCAGTCCAAGTAGTTTCAACGGTGGGCCCAGGCATAGATACAGAGGAGTGGAGAGGTCATATTCAGTTAATGTCCGCGTCACTCCGGTTCTCAACGTTCCGATTTGTTCGCTTCGAGGGTCTTCGAAATCTGGGGTTTTTGGTTTACCATTATTTTCTTCACAACAGAGAAAAGAAGGTGGTTGTAGCAGCAGCAACAATGTATGTGGAAACAGGGGACAGAGTCACATCAAGAACCGCAATGATCGAATTTGAGATAGTAATTTTTTGGTAATAGTTAAACCTTTTTTGTCCATTTACTTGGGTTTTAGGTTTTCCGATGCTTTTTTCAAATTTTGTCAAGGCAATAGTGCATGACATATTACTCCAATGCTAGATGTTCCTTCCATTCTTGATTTCATTTTAAGGTTTTTGTTCTTCCACAGTATTATTGAGCATAACGTGCACTGCATCCCTGATCGTATTCATTATTATATTTCTCTCAGGAAAAAAATAAATAACTACAATACTTTAATTATACAATTTCACATTTACTTATTTTGATCTCATTCTCTTTTTTTATTTTTTACTTATTTTGGATTTGGTGATTTGATGACAAGACTTGAATAAATATTGAGAGGGTGCCCAGCGAGTCTTTGTTTGGGCCAAATTAATATAGTGATGGGTACTAAAAATCTAACCCAGTAGTCTGTCTAGGTAACCCTCCATAAATCAGCAATAATGCTGATTGGCCCGGGATTAAATCCTAGCATGCTTCAATAAATCAGAGTGCAGGAGGGAGCTACCATGCGTGATCGAGGCAGGGGGAGTTATAGCAGAGCTTCAGTTGTCGTTGTCCAGGTGGGGTGGGTCCCAGTTCATGGAGTTGTATATTTATCATAAAACTGTATTAATAAGTCTGTCATTAACCGTTGGAAATTTGCAAGACGTTTCCCTTTTATCATAAAACTGTATTGACGAAAATTTAGATGGTTTGAGTAGCAGAGAATTGGGTGTGCTATTGTAATATAACAAAAGTTGGAGGTTTGACCTTACGAGACATGCTTTTTAAAATATATATTCATGTATATTTTGTACGCGAATCAATGTATGGAATAATTGGATGGTGGGGAGTTGCTCCTTGATATAGGCATCTCTTTTGAATTCCTGATCTTGACCGTCCAAGCAAATATTTTAGTTTATTTGCATTGAATGATGAGTTGTTTGAGATGTGGTTTTACATGCTCAACCATACTACTTGTACTGAATTATTTGGCAATTTTTTTGACAGATAGTTACATGGCGGCCCCCTATTGGGGGCCCCGCGACGGGCGCCCCCAATAGGAGGCCGCCATATGATTATCTGTCAAAAAATTGTCAAACAATTCGATACAAGTAGAATAATTCTTACAGGCTTGGTTGGTTCCCATGTTCTCGTCCTTTTTAGTGCAAGTTGGGACTTTTTGGGTGATTGAGTAATCAATCTTGCTAGGCTTTAGCACCCTAAATTTGTTTTTATAATTTTAATTCAGTGCTGGGATTAGTCCCTTTTTTTTTAATTACTAGCACTTTGACTAATCTTTGGTGAAAGATATTAAAGAATAATTATAAATTTGTCGACTTTCATACAATAAATATACGAAAGGAGATGAGCAATCACACCACCAAACAAACCACCCCCTCTAATCCCCATGCCCCATTAAACCACCACTTATCTTATATTAAAGTCGGACTTATTCTAGCCTTCTTTCGAATTGTAAACTCGTATCGTCAAAAACTCATAATCCAATATATTTCCCTTCTAAGTAAAACCTTGAAATTAGTTGAACGTTAATAGCTTTTGCTTTTCATAACTTAATAGTCTTGGGTGAGGGTAGGGTAGGGTAGGGGTGAGGTGGGACAGCTTGGGGATTTGGGAAAGATATGTATTTTTTTTTAATTGTTTTAACTAATTAAATTTGAAAAGATCATTTTGTTCTTTTTAAAATTGATCAAATTAAGATCGAACATTTGAGTTTTGGTCTATTGACAGACTTTTGAATGAAGACTTTAGAGGTCCGTTCAGTTCAGTGTACGCTTAAAAAAATTATAGAGTTACTAACCGCGTTGTACATTTTTTTTGAACGATTTAAGAGTGTTGCAAATTTTCCAAAAACAAATGAAATATTATATTGAAAATGTGATTGTACTAGAATCAAATATCAATACATGATGAGTAAAAAACGTGATCGTGAACAGTGGCTTCACTGCTTATATTCCCAATTACCCAGTAGCTTATCGTCTTCCCAATTATGCATGCATGTGACTATATACAGACAATACATATTTTGGAGTAGGGTGGTTTAAAGGAAGTTGTGGCGGGCTAAGATGACAAGGAAACATTCTTGTCTTTTTTGCAAATTTATTATACATTTTCTTATAAAATAATTATACAGATATTTAAATTTCTATTAGCCACTTTTTGGGCCAAATTTCTCATTCTCATTCTTCTATTCATTTTTGTTCCCGTTTGACACCCATTTTTTCTCATTATTTTTCTATTTCTTCATTTCAACAACACATTCTATCAATAAAATAATATTACACATAAACCTAAAAATCCCTCTTACTTTTTAACCACACATTCTTCGACTAATCACTATTCAAAAACACATTTTTCTATCGAAATGGGTGTCAAACACTCCCTTCAATTACACATTCTTCAATAAAATAATATTTTACATCATATCAATAATTTTTCCTTCTTTTTCAATCACACATTTTCTATCAATTTATTATTTCAGAATACATTCTTCGAAAATAACGTGACTAACGCACCTGTAATATAGCTCTCTAATAGAAACATAAATCACTTCAAATTTGTGAAAACAAGTCCAATCAAGAATCTTGTTTTATGTAGTGACAAAGGTAGTGAAGTGAGTAGGATAAAGTGAAAAATATAATAGCATCTAGATTCGTGCAGGCTAAGATCTTTCTTTTCTTGGGTTATGACTATTCATATTCATTTATTGAACGTTTAGGAACTGCGATGAAGAGTTTGTTAAAAATCTTTACCAAAATCATTTCATAGAGAGCTCGACTAACTTGGCTCGGCCCACTTAACGTGCCTTTTCCTTGCTTATTCTATTTGAAATGAAACTCAAATATATGCGAAATAACATCACTTGCAATTTGTGTTTTATCTATATTTCTTACATGTCATCGCACTTATGTCATCTTAAATTCATGTTGCAAAGAGTTGAACAACGACATTTTTCTTTGAGACAACTGCTTGTCGGACTTTAAAAGATTTTGGAATTTTTAGATTGTTTCTCTTTAAAATTGAGAGAAAAAGGCCGTTACCATAATAAATAAATAAATATTAAAAAGATGTTTGGTTTTGGCAGCCAGCACATACTGAAATAAAGGGATTAAAGCTGCAGTATTTGTCTTGTCCGTAGTGTAATATCCCCCTACTGCGCCATCGCAGTCGCTGTCACCAACCCAAACACAAAATTGATTTGAAGGTTTGTTTTTAAGGGAAAGGGGGAGAGTGATGAGTAGTACACTTTGGTGAGTCCCTTCTCTCATCACTATTTCTTTGCCAAAATTCCAAATTCAACACGCCATATTTGTATTAAAATCAAATGGCATGTGATAATATTCACATCTATCAGAGCGTTGGAATTTACCCAAAAGACGAAAAAGTACTGAACCCATTCATTGAACTCGCCACACCATCTTACAAAAGCCCAACCATCTTTATCAATGCAGTCAATTTTTTTAAATCTATCCGTACATGGATAAAATATAAATCAATTTATAAGAGTGTTCTAAAAGGCGTAATGCGTGACAATACGTGGAGGCCAAGCCAAAGGCTAGGCGAGATTAGGCGTAATGCTTGGCGCACTATTTAGAACACTGATTTATAACCAGGAAAAAATTAATAAATAAGGTGTTTACTTTACACCAAATCAAAAATCAGGTTTATAGTTTGAAAATTCAAAAATCAGGTTTTTTTTTTAATTCATGAAATAATAAATTATTAAATAAATTTATCATTAAATATTTAATTCTAATATAATATAATTAATTCATCCCACAAGCACCACCCATACCGCTCCGGGAACTATTCCGGCGACCATTCTGACCACCACTCTTCTCCGACGATCGTTCCGGCGATTGCTCAGATTCCGACGATTATCCCGACAGCTATTCCGATGACCATTCTGGTCACAAATTTACAATTTACGATCACAGTTCAAAAATTTTATAGGTCATAATTAATTCGTTGGTCACAGATTTCAAAATTAGTTGATCACATATCAAAATTTACAAGTCACACAGTCACGGATTTCCAAATTAATTGGTCACAGATTTTTTTTACGGTCACAGATAAAAAATGGTTAATTTCATTGGTCACATATTTTCAAATTTGTTGGTCATAGATTATTTTTCAGTCACATATTGTCAAATTTTTAGGTCATAGTTAAATACTAGGGCACGGATAACAAAATACTTGGTCACATACCACTAACACTACTTCAGCCACCACCACCACACAAAACACCGCCACCACCCACAGTCACCAAACAAAGCACGACCACCACCACAAACGCCGCCACACAAAACACCTCATACACAAATCAGATCCACCACCACCTCCGCACTAACGCCAGCAAAGATGTGCCGTTTCTGTGACCGGTGAATATGTGGAAATTCTCGGTTAAGCCATGGCCTAAATTAGTTCATAACAGCAGACTTTCTCGCCACCACAGTTAAATAGTCGCTCCACAAAACACCACCATCACCAAGATCCACCACCACCACACCACAGCCGCCACCACCACGGCCACTTGTGACCCTCCTCACCCCGACACCACCACCACTACCACTACCGCCACACAATAGCCATTTGCGACCACCACCTTACCACAACCAACAGTGTCAAATCCACCACCTTACCACCGTCAAAATCCACCACTAACATCTCCAGATCCACCTACACCATTGAGAACAAAAAAAACCTCAAAAACCACATCCACCACCACCTCTCAAAACCGCAGATCTACAGTCGACCCGCCACGCCACAGTAGCACCTCGTCGACGCTGTTGCCGCGAGGCGCTGCTGAGATTCCCAGCAGCGATATCGCTACTGGGAATGGGAATCGTTGCCGGTAGTAGCGTCGCTACGCAAAGGGGGAAGGGGAATGGCGCAGAGGGAGAAGGGGAATGGGAAAGAGGCAGGGAAAGGGGAAGGAGGCTGGAGAGACAAGGGATGGAGTGAGGGGGTAAATAGTGATAAATTAGGGTTAGATTTTAATATATTACCTGATTTTTGAATAATGAAATTTGGTCCCTAATTTTTGAATTCCAATCTTTTCTTTAAACCCCTGATTTTTTGTAATTTTCCTTATAACCATTTGGGTTACTCTAGTAAGATTTTATCTTTTAAAATAAAATATCAAATCTTAACTCCTGTCGCGTTCGAATTAAAATTTAAATAAAATCTTAAGTCAAAGTCAACATTTAATTTTAATAACATATTTTATTGAACCCACAATTTTTCAATCATACATTTCATCAATTTTTATCAAAATTTACTAAAAATCTGATTTTAATCTCTATCAAACACGGACTTAACATGGTATTTGATGCAGGAGAGTCCGAGTCAGATGCTGAGTTGTCACATAACACGTTAATGGCTCTAAAGTATTACGAGTTGGCAGATCGACGCAATGATGACAAGTGATCGCGTAATTTTGGTAATTGAGATGTGTTTCGATAATTTGGTCATAACTTTGGCTGCTTAATAGCACAGAACGCCCATACGTTTGACTTGTTGTGTGCAAAACGTCCTTACATTTCAATTTCTTGCATTTTCACCCCTATTTCTACGTTTTATTGCGGAAAACGTCATTTTCACCAATTTTTAATGTAAAATGACCAATATACCCTATAATTTAAATAAAAACAAAAAACAAAAATAGAAAAATGAATTATAAGTATACTCTCAAACTTTTTAAAAAGTGTAAATCAGTCTAATAGATTATTACACCGAACTAGTTAATATGAGTGAATAATCACCGCAAATAAATTAGATAGCAGCAATACAAATCTATATAATTTACTTTTAGTAGCTGCAACACACAGAAGTATTAGCATGTTTTAAGCAATCCGACAAAAAGTTTTTGAAAACCCAGTTATATCAACTCAAGAAACTTGACTGAAATTACCAAAAATGAATTTTCCCCAATTAGAAAAACAATGCAATCACCTATAAGATTCAAATTCACGACCATACAGGTATGGAGGTTTTGGAAATGGGGAAGAATGTATAAATGCATACGAGCACACGATTTGACGATGTGGATCTTGAGGAGCAAAACAAGGATGCTCGCCAAATGGTTCATGTCCCCCGCCAATCTAAATATATTCATCTTTCCCTTCTTTATTGATCAACCAGAAAAAAAATCCCAAAAAACAGATATGCCCACAATTTCTTTCTTTCTATTATTTCTTAAAACAGATCTCTGGGATGATCCAAACGAAGGGGAATGATTTTATTATTCTACTTTGCTTTCTCATTCCTATTTCGTTCACATGTTTTTTTTGTTAAATTCAGTGGAGGAGGGCCAGGAGGCGGAGAGAGAGAAGGCAGGTAGATGTGGCAATTGAGCCGAGCGGCTCGCTGTTCACGCCCACAAGCCACTCGGGCTAGTAAAAAACGAGCCCGAGCACGAGCCGAGCTAGGCGGATCGTGTGACGAGCCGAGCTCGGCTCGTCACTGTAGACAAGCCGGCTCGTGGGTATTAAAAAAAAATTAAAAAAGTCAGTGACCGTTCTGGTCCTCAAACGTTTTTTTTTTTGTTTCTATAAATACCTACCTAAATCAAACTTTTTTTTCCCACCAATATCAATCTCTATTCTCTCATTATCTACTCTATACAATTTACATTCTCCAATCTCCATTTATTTATCAACAATATCTTTCATTCATTCTATAATCATCTTGTACATTTTTATATTCAATTTCTATTATTCATAACAAATGGATTCTCGATCATTTGTTGAAAACTTGTTCGGTATGGATAACGAAACACAAACACCTGCCCAAAATCAATTTGGGAATGAATTCTCCGGTCTCAATGAATTACCAATTTTAGAAAATATTGAAGATTACGACGTTCATGAAGGTAGTCATCCAATTGATTTGGATGACGTTGATGTTGATCCTAGTGTTCTAATTGATTTGGAACAAGATGAAGAGTCTACGTCAAATATTGTCGATGCAAGAGGGAAGAGAAAGGGGAAGAATAAGGCAAAATGTTGGGACCATTTTAAATTAGTTCAAACCGGTCGTTTGGTCGATGGAATCCCCGAAACCAAAGCAGTATGTAAATACTGCCAACAACGACTGGCATGGCAAAGAGGCATTGGAACTACCCACCTCAATCGTCACTACAAAACATGTGTGACCAAACATGGGTTTCTTCCAGCCGGTCAAACTCAACTACAGTTTGGTTCTCCAGGCGCCGTGGTACTACGTCACTTTCTACATGGATGTATTTAGAGGAGGAAGCTCGAACGGGAATGGTGAAGTTTGTTGCCGCGTCTGAGTTGCCACTAGCAATAGCGGACAACCAACATTTCGTGAACTACGTCAAAACATATCTTCAATCGAGGTACGTTGGGGTAAGTCGAAATACTCTCCGTGCTGATACAATTAAATATTTTCTTCATACAAAACAACTATTGATAAATGATTTAGAGAAATATAGGGGTGTGATATCTTTAACTTCTGATATGTGGGAATGGATTAATAAGAGAGGTTACATTGCTGCAACTGCATACTATATAGTTAAAGAGTATAAATGCGAGAGCAAAATTCATTCTTTTACGTTTGACAATGCTACCGTAAATAAAGTTGTTATCGATAAATTGTATAGAGTACTTCAACCCGATTTTGGTGGTTATTTATTTCATATTCGATGTGTATGTCATATTTTTAATTTAGTAGTACAAGACGGTTTAAAACATGTTAATGATGAAATTGACCGAATTAGGAGTGCACTTATATATATCACGATTACACCCAGTCGAAAACAAGTATTTGAAGAATTTTGTTCAGAAAATAGAATGACAAATACAAAAACATTTATTACTGACTAGGCCATAGATGGAATTCCACTTACTTATTATTAAAATCATGTGAAGGTTTCGAACATTTAATTACTGAATTTTATAACAATAGACATGTTAGAGATGAAGACGAAACTATCTTGAATGAAACCGATTGGAATATAGTTCTTAAAATAAAAAAGTTTTTGACGACATTTTATGATTCTACAAATATATTGTCTGACGTTTATTATCCTACAAGTTGTATGGTTCTTGAACGTCTTTATACAATTGTTAGGACTTTTAAAAGATTTCAAAATGACCTCGATTTTCATGCAGTTATATATATTCTATGGAATTAAAATTCAGAAAATATTGGGAAGAATTACCTATGTTATTTCCTTTAGCATGCTTCATGGACCTCCGATATAATTTATCGGGTACTAAATTTGTGATTGATCAAATTTCAAATGCTTTAACTTTTAATAAACATATTACTTATAGGAATTTGGAAGAAACATTACGTGAAATGTACGAATTATATATTTCACGAATGGGTACACATATTACTCGTGTACCTACATCTACTCCTCCCACTAATCAAACGGATGACGACGATGTAATTTTAGATTTATTCGAAAGCATGAACTCATATAGATTTAATTCATTTGCATATGTATGTGGTTCATCTGGGTACTCAAACTTCGAGTAATAGTCCAAATGCGTTGCCATCTGAATTAATCGATTACTTTCGTCATACTTTGCCTAGTAACAAAGAAGTTAAGAAAAATTCAGAAGAGGTAATTAAATTTTGGCGAGATAATGAACGTTGATGGCCAGTAGTTTCTGCAATGGCAAAAGATCTACTAACACCTCATGTTAGCACTGTAGCTTCGGAATCTGCTTTTAGTGCAGGGAAGAGGGTTCTCTCCGAGGTCAGGAGTCGACTAAAAGAAGATATTTTGGAAGCGTTAATGTGCGTGAAAGATTGGGAAGACGCTAATTATCGAATTCAAGATAAATATGCCGAAATTGCTTGTAACCAAGTAAGTGATATTTAATTTCACCATAATCATCACAAAATTTAATTTTCATACATTTATAATATTTCTAAAAAATTGTACACGTAACAAGTTGTTCGTGTACAATTTTTAACTTCGCCTACTAAAAATTGAAGTAGCTGATCCCAAGTCCGGATAAAGGAGGATGGTTTATCTTTATTTTTTTATTTATAAAAAATAAAAATATTTTGAAAAATGTATATTTAAAAAATGGTTTACAAAATGTGTTTATACTTTACATATATATTTTTTTAAAGTTTAAGTATAAAATGGTAAATAAAAAACATATTACTCAAGTAACTCAACAAAACAATTTTTGTTCTTATTTTTTTTAAAATTATAAATTTTTTTAAAAATGTATATTTGGAAATTAATCACAAAATGTGTATATATATATATATATATATATATATATATATATCTCTCTCTCTCTCTCTTTTACAATTAAACTAGTGTGTTATGTGTATTAAAAAAAAAAACGAGCCGAGCTGAGCGCTCGGCTCGGCTCGCCTCTCAGCTCGTTTTGGGCGAGCTCGTCCAAAAGCCCACGAGCCGAGCCGAAGCTCGGTTTGTGTTGGCATGGGCCGAGCCGGCTCGACTCAGCCCATTGCCACCTCTAAAGGCAGGGGAGGGGGAGGCGAGAAGAGAGAAAGAAATTCTTTCTTTCATTTTTTTATTATCATTTTTAATGTTTTAATAACAATTTTGAACTAATTTGCACTTTTTAAAAAGTTTGGGAGTATAATTAAAATTTATTTTTTTTATTTTTATTTTTATTTAAATTGTAGGGTATATTGGTCATTTTATATTAACAATTGGTGAAAAGGACGGTTTCCGCAATAAAACGTGAAAATAAGAGTGAAAATGCAAATATTTGAAACGTAAGGACATTTTGCACACAACAAGCCAATCGTAGGGACATTTTATGCTATTAAGCCTAACTTTGGCTACGGTTATCAAAATCGCAATTATGATCACAATTCGGAAAGCTTGTTTTGGCGCGCACGTCGTGGTCATCGAGCAAAGCTCAGTGTGTGCCGTTTTCGATCTCAAATTTCGCTGTTTTCCCTTCTGAATTGCTATTTTTAGTTAAATTTTGCTATTTTTGGTAATATTTCGATTGCATGTTAGGAGATGATTTTTAACTCGATTTGGGCTAGATTTTTCGTAGACTACTTATTTTATTCCGTATTTTAATTTGGCTTGATTTTTGGAATTTTGCCATTTTTGCTAAAAATTCGAATTTTTTGCTATAAAGTCCGGCTTGTGGACTTATTTTCATTATTGCTGGATATATAAAAGTTTTTTAAACTTCAGAGACGTGTTTCTCTGTGTTTTCGACGTTGTTCTTGTATTTATTCCTTGTGAATTTACTGGTAGAATTAACTTGCAGAATAATCTCTATTCAACTCGGCGTCGATATTAGTGCTCATTAAACTCCAACAAACAATTTAATTCGATTAAAACTCAAAGAATGCACACACGAATTTTGAAATTGATTTGCTGAAATGAGGATATTAAATGATAAAATCTCACATCAAATAAAGATGAAAATATAAACCATTTTTTAAGATTTAAACTACTCCCTTTAATGAGGTTGACATTTTAAGATGGAATCTCAAGTCATAATAATTTCAAAAGTAATTAAGAAAATTTTAAATCAAAATCAATAATTAATTTATGTACACATTTCAATAGATTCGCAACATTTATTATTTTTTTAACAGTATATTTCATCAAATTTTATAAAAATTATAAAATTTTTAATTTTTAGCAAAATCCAAGAACTTGATGTTTTCGTACAATAATAACAGTACTGAATATGAATGACTATTAAGTACCGCATTTTGCAAAAATAATATTTTGTCCTTATTTTGTGTAGATTAAAATTAAGATTTTAGTCTAAATTAAATTCAATAATTAATTTTATTCACATATTATCTAGCACTTGTTCTTAATTAGGTAAAAATCACTTTTTTAATTGATTTTGATAAAAATTGATGAAATGTGTAGGTAAACTTAAGTCCGTGTTTGGTTTGAATTTTAACCTCGATAAAAGCTTAAGTCAAAATCAACAATTAATTTTAACAGCGCATTTTATGGGAAACACAACTTTTCAACAATACATCACGAAATTTTATCAAAATCTACTAAAGTCTGATATTTAGTTATACCAAAACAAGGACTTAATGTTAACTTTGACCTAGATTTTAATCAAAGTTTTTAAACGAACCAAAATGAGGCTAATATATTTCACCCTAATTTTTGACCCCAGGAGGGGAGCAAGGGGACTTAGTACTTACCCTCTCCAAGTCTTTGAGTCTTAATTAAAAACACCTTCAAACCGTCGACTTAGCTGGTATTTTTGCAATTATCTAGTAATGAGGAAAAAATATTTATCTCAAGAACACGGGATAAAGATAAAGAAAGAGTGAACTGCAACCATAGGATAGTTTCAGTGCCCGATTCCTTAGAAAAATGGTTTGGCAACGAGAACTAACTCCTTGTGTCACGGGCTGCAGCTTTGCTTAAGCCCCATGATCCTATTATTGTAAATAATTTATTTAAATAGATAGAAATTAGAAAATTTTAGTATGATTCTTCGGCCAAAAGACGTCTACTTCCGTCATTTGGGTTTTTGTTGCGAAATCTATTATAAGGGGTATTGATTTTTCAAACATTTTCAAGCTTACTAGTGTTCGCCCCTGCACTAGCCATTGTAATTTCCTACTTTCTTCTATTGTAATGTTTAGCTTTCTAGCAATCAATGATCAAGTTTATTCAAATGCATTTCAATTTCACGTTGCAAGCATTCTTTAAATTGTGATCAAATTTACTTTCGTCCTGAAATGACCGAGAGTAGGCGGAAGGTAGTCTAGCGGAGCATACTACTGCCGCACGGTGTCCACTTTCTATGCTAAGAAAAGATTACCCGTGAAAGTTGGTATCAGAGCTGCGGATCAAGATCTCGATAAGAAAGCTATGGAAATTGATCTAAATTCCTCGAACACCACGGAGGTGGTAGATGTTCAAAAGAGGAACACCGGACAACGTTTGGAGGTGCTTGAGGTGATAAACACTAGGTTGTGTTTTGCCATGAGAACCTCGGAAAAAAGGTCGAGGTGGCAGAGACGGAAATTCGGGAATTACGCATCCAACTGGATGAAAGCCAAGAGGCTTGCGCAGCTATGACTGGAGTTGTTAGTATCATACTTGATTTGCAGGATGAGATGGGAGCGTTGAGAACTCAGTTACTAGTTCTTCAACGGGCGGTTGGCAACGGACAAGCCATCGCACATGAGTTGGTGCATAGACTCAGAATTCTAGAACCGTGTACTTACGGAGGGGCACGCGATGCTAAAGAAGTTGAGAACTTCTTGTTCGATATGGAATAATACTTTCTTGCGGCTTCTATCAAAGACGAAGCGAGAAAGGTCACAACAGCTACCATGTATCTAGGTAGAGATGCAAAGCTATGGTGGCGGATGAAGTATGTTGATATTCAGGCCAACAGGGTCCGAATTGATTCTTAGGATCTTCTCAAGGAAGCAATCAGATATCATTTCTTCCCGGAGAATGTGGAATATGGGTACGTCGGGCCTTACGAGAACTGAAACACACAAGCTCTATTAGAGAGTATGTGAAAGCCTTCTCGGGGCATACGTTGAATATCCGGGATATGTCTGAGAAGGATAAGATATTCACCTTCATGGAATGGTTGAAACTGTGGACACGCACGGAACTTCAGAGATAGAAGGTCACTGATTTGAGCACAGCTATGAGAGCTGCCGAATGTGTGAGTGACTATCGAGCGAGAATCGACCGTCGGGAAATAGTCAATCGGCTGAAGGTGGAATGAGACATTTCAGACCCAGCTTGAACTCAAATGGGGGAGAGCGTTACTCTCAGAATATGGGAGGACCCTATCAAGGAAACCGCTAGAGTAACTCGCAGGGAAACTATCAAAACAGCCGTCAAGAAAATTATAACGGCGGTACCAGTAATGACTGGAATCATGGAAAAGCAAAGGATGGCAGATCTGATGTCGCTCCTAAATTGAAGTGCTTTCTATGTGAAGGACCTCATCGAGTTGCAGAGTGTCCTTAGAAACGGATGGTGAATGCATACTGTCAACTAGCAATTGGGGGCTCGAGTTCAAAGTAAAATACCCTACAAGGGGATAAAGAAGTAGTTGGTGCATTCTCGCATTGGTGCAATACAATATCGCACCGAGCTACTGAAATGGATAGAGTTCCCTTGAAAGAGTCAAAGATCGAAGAATCGAAGGCTCGCACTTGCAAGGCTAAAGGCCTAATGTACATTGATGTGAGGATCAATGGAAAGTCAATCGGGGCTATGGTGGACACCGGTGCCACGCACAACTACCTCGCAAGTTCCGAAGTAGAGCGGCTCGGACTTGCTCTGGAAAGATAAAGGGGAAGGTCAAAGCAATCAACTCCGCTGCTCAACCAATAGCGGGAATAACAAAATCTGTGCTGATCAAAGTAGGTCCCTTCGAAGGAAGGACAAATTTGTCGGTAGTTCAGATGGATTATTTCAAATTCATTCTCGGATTGGAATATCTTTGGGATACAAAGACGGCAGTGTTGCCGCATTCTGACTCAATAATAATGATGGGTAGCAAACCGTTCATTATTTTCACACAGGTTGGGAAAACTGGTGAGAAAGGCATCTTGACCATGCAATATAGTAAAAGTTTCAAGAGGAATGAACCCTCATTTTTGTGCTCTCTTCCAGTAGAGGAAATCGAAGAGATAACCGGCTCTACTCCAAAACCTATCACCGGGTTTAAGGAATTTGAAGACATCATGCCGGATGTGTTACCAAGTAAATTGCCAACAAAGAGGGCAATTGATTGCGGTATTGGACTTGTTTCGGGGTGCCAAAACTCCCACCAAGGCACCATACCGTATAGCTCAGCCGGAGCTTGAAGAGCTTCAGAAACAAGAGAGAGAAGTGTTGGGAAATGAGACTATCGTGGAGTACACTTCTACACTACTACAACGTGCATACTACTGGCCTCAAAGGCGGGATGACATTGCAGGTTATGGGAAAACTTGTCTTGTTCATCAGCAAGATGTGGCAGATCATCAGAAAGAGGCGGGCTTACTGGAGCCCCTTTCCATCCTGAATGGATCAGTGGGAGTGGATCGACGAACTACATTAGTGGATTGCCAAGAGTTGGAGACTTTGGCACCATCATCATCGGGATGGACCATTTATCTAAAGATTCAACTTTCAACACAGCGCCCAAGTATGTATTAGCCGAAGAGACAGCTCAACTATTTTTCAAGCATATTGTCAAATACTAGGGACCACCTATCGTCAATGATCGAGATTCTCGATTTATTGGCATACTTTGGACCGAGTTGTTCAAACTTCTTGGTTCAACTTTGAGCACGAATTCTAGAATTCACCGCAGATCGGATGGACAGACAAAGCGGTTCAATTCTATGCTGGGAGACTATTTTCAGCACTTTACCTCTGCTTCGCATGAAATTCGGGTGAAACTTACGGATGTGGCTTGGATGCGTCTCAATGCTCAAAATAGCTCTTCTCCTAATAAGAGTCCTTTTGAAATTACTACTGGCCAACAACCGTTGTTCCTCAATACTGCAAATACCAATCAGAAACAATACAAAAAGTTTGCAGATCCGAAGCAACCAGTGTTTGAAGTGAAAATATCATAAATGAAGGTTGCTGAAAAGATTCTTGACTACCAAACTACTCGAGCTTCTAGAAAATATCTTCAAGAGTACTTGGTCAAATGGAGCGGATGCAACAGCGAGAAGAAGACTCAATAGCTTCGAGGACATCGCCAAAACAAATGGGGGAGAATGTCACGGGCTGCAGTTTTTCTTAAGCCTCGTGATCCTATCATTGTAAATAATTTATTTAAATAGATATAAATTAGAAAATCTTAGTATGATTCTTGGCTAAAAGACGTATGTTCCCGTCATTTGGGTTTTTGTTCCGAAATCTATTATAGGAAGTATTGATCTTTCAAACATTTTCAAGCTTACTAGTGTTCGCCCCCTACACTAGCCATTATAATTTCCTGTTTTCGTCTATTATAATGTTTAGCTTTCTAGCAATCAATGATCAAGTTTATTCCAATGTATTTCAATTTCATGTTGTAAGCCTTTTTTAAATTGTGATCAAATTTACTTTCGTCCCGAAACGACCGAGAGTAGGCGGAAGGTAGTTTAGCGGAGCAGACTACTGCCGCACGGTGTCCCCTTTCTGTGCTAAGAAAATGTTACCCGTGAAACCTTGGCTAGAAAACAAGCATCGTAACTCGATTGTGATTTATTGGCAATAAGTAGCTTTATTTGCACTACTGTGTTTAATAACGAGTTATTAGTATTTTCATCAGTATACATTAAAATTCTCATTCTCATTATTCTACTCATTTTCAACCACACATTTTTCAATAAAATAATATTTTTCATCATATCAATAACTTTTCATTCTTTTTCAACCACACATTCTCCATCAATCTACTATTTCAGAATACATTTTTCCAAAATAATATGACTCAATCACACCCTAAATTAATTGTAATCCATGAAGGATTAATGAGTTGCTTGAATATCAATGAAAATTTGTCAAGTGTAATTTTTGATTGACATGTTTAAATTTTTTATCTTAAATATCAATGAAAATTTGTCAAGTACCGGTGAATAAATTTCTGTCATTGAGACAATTCATGTAACAGAGTTGGAGTTGGTTTGGTGTATCTTTGACTTAAGTCAAGGAATGAACAGGTCCCTTGGCGTTACTGGGGCCTATGGTAATGTAGCTCTGGTAATGTGGCATGGTTCTAGTAGTTTTAGTGAAAGGGAATTGAAATTACTCCTTGTTTAGTGCAAATAAGTGTCATAGTTGAGTGCCTATGTTTGTTGCTCCTTAGAAATAACTAGACTTTCAACATATATATACGTTGTTGGCTTTAAGGATGTAGGACGTTTCTCTCAAATACATACGTCTTGCATTTTTTTTTTTTACACACTAGTAAGACGCACGTACATTAATATAGTTGGCTATATGATAGTATAAATATAAAAAAAATTATTTGTCTTAAGTATCAATTACATTAAACTTAAAACACTTGAAATGATAATAGGTGACAAAAATAATATTAAGAAATTTGATTCAAAACTTATTTTATAGACTTTGAAGAGACCTCTATTCTTTTTTTTTTTTAAAAAAAAGACAGCATAAATTATTAGGTGTTGATGTCCTATTAAAGAGATAATGAAGTTTAATCTAGCCCTCCTTTTTTTACCTATTAAGGTAAGTCATTATGTCTCATTCATCTCGTGCTCATAGAATCTCAAATTACATGTATCAGTTGCATCAGTATTTAATTTCTTTACAAAGACCCTATGCAAGACGTATATAGTCATTACTAATTAATTAATGATAATACAATTAATATAAAATTATTTTTTATACTTCAAATTTATCGACCATATATTTATCATGGTCGCACTTCAACATTTTCAACAAATTTTAAATCGCTTAAAACGCATATTTGTAACTTAAAACACTGAATCAAACGTTAAAGAAAAAAAATTAGGCGGCTTAGCTGAGCCGAGTCGAGCCAAAAAGCCACTTGGCTCGCAACTTATGAATAGTAACAAGAGAAGTGATTCTTTTATTTATGTAGGATAAAAAACGAAACGAGATATCTCATTCCCAATAAATACAAGAATTGTGCGACTCTTCTATGCACTTTTTGCCATGTCACATGCAGGGGTGAATCCAACATCTGCGTTTAGCTATGGCAGAAATCGTTGACCGATCAATGATCGTAATAATCGAAAATAAAATTCAATACATAAGTAAATGCACAAAAACGTAAAAAATATATACATATGAATATATAATTCAATACACTTATCCCTAAGTTTTCTAAAAACCTAAATTCTCAAATCACAATTCAAAATTATAAGTCATAACTCATAGTTTCAGACAATAATAGAAAATAAATTTTCATTTCTCATAATTCATAAATCACCAAAAAAAAAAAAAAAAAAAAAAAAAGAAGCTAAAATCACATATTCATAGCATTATAGCAACTAGCCAAGCCAACAACTCAACTAGCAGTCTAGCAATATTGATTTCAAGCAAGATTTTTGAGCAAATACCTCTTCCCCCAGCCCCAGTCAATCCCCTGAGCAGAGCCGTAGACGACAATCGGCAGACGATGAGATGAAGCTCCACTGCTCCAGCTCCAGGCTCCACCGCTCCAAAGTCCAGCAACTGCCAGCTGACGCGAAGGCGTGCGTCCACCACTCACCAGTCATAGCCGCTTCGCACCTCGCGTCCTCGCCACGTCATCTCTCGTCGCCTCCCTCCTATGCCGGTGAGCAAATTGGATTTGATTTTGTTGTGAGTTCATGGTAATGGACTTGCAATTTAATGGGCAAAAGTGTTTGGATTCATTCTTCATTACATTGGACCTTATAATTTAAAAAAGGCCCAAACAATAAGTGGGGAAAAAAAATCACCTGCAACATCTTCTTCTTCATTTCATCTTCCCGATGGATGGCGTCCCGACGGCTGTTTGGTGAAGCTCCGGCGGATCCAGCACGGGCGGTCGCGGGGGCTGGCCAGGTGCTGGATCCGCCCCTGCAGTCACATGATATTTCATAATAAATTGTACGAGAAAGGCAGATTTTATGATCAGCAGCTTAGAGATCCAAGTGATTATGACCTTTTGGTATGCAAATGAATCTGAAGCATGGATGCTTTTGTAGAACATTGTTTATGAATGTGTACGCTTCTTTCGCTAATTTTCTGGAGATATTGTGATTTCTCGAACTCTAATATTTACCTTGTTAGTTTTTCTTATTCATAACAACTTGTATTAGCAATCCATTGAACTGATTTTCAATCTTTATTTGCAGGTGGACCTCTATGAAATCATTTTCCTTAAATATTCTGTTATATTATTGACCTTTGATTTCACCAAACCGGGCTCAGTTAATCACCAAACTACACCACAATCAACCAAATTGATCCCAAACCGAACACTTCCCAAACCAAACTTGGTTGCTCCAGATTTCAGCCCACAAAGGACTTGATGATAAAGGGTTAAAGCCACAAGAAGAGCCACTAAGGCTAGGTAGAGAAGAAGAACAAAGGATCTCTCAAGCACAAAGCAAGAAAATGCACTAAGCAAGGAAGAAAACCGGTTTTGTCTCTAATTCTCAATGAAGGACGGCTTCAACATTTTTATCACACTTATAATGGTCATTAACAACTAACTTAAATAGGTTTAAGAGTAGGTTTAGGGTTTAGGCTTTTAGGTCAAACAAACAGGGCCCAATAACAGATAGAATAAGTGGGCTAACCCTGAAAGCCATCCAAAACGTTCGGGTCGGGCCATGAGCAACACTAATACAATTAGGCTACTTCGAATGGTCCAAGTGGGTTACGTGATTCGATTGGTTCGATTGTGGTGTCAATATATCATTTCAATCATCGGCCGAGACCTATGAAATATTATCCAACTAAATATACCGATTTAACATCATAGCCCGAATTTATTGGGTATCAAAAAACCCAACATATTCTTAATTATTGGCCAAATTCTATCCAACATATTTGATTTGTAGGTTCTTTTTCCTGCTAAAGTAGCATTCGATCACGCTGCAATTTGGAACAGTATTTACTATACAATTTTAGGAGTTCTATGTCTTGAATCCCTTATCAGTATAAATAATTACCGAGTTAAAGGCTACATTCTAGCCCATGTCAGCTGTAAGAAATTCTTCTACACTTATTGGGACATATTGCTTTCCTCTCTTCCATGTGTAACATTGAAACTACCAAGAAGATGAATCACGGATAACTTCAATGTTTTGAGTTAGATTAACAGTCCTTCAAGGTGGTCGCCAATACAAATATCTTTAGTTGACGGGCTTCAATTCATTGTTTTTTAAGTTGTCTCTTGATCTCGTCTTCTGGAAGACATTCGGAGCTTAATATATTTTCAAGTTAATATTACTTGTTCGATTAGAAAAACTGAATTACTTAAGCTATATCCTTTGAATTTGTATATGATATATTATTCTGAATTTTACTTCTATTTAAATTTCGTTCAAATTTCTCTACGCTTTTTCTTGCCTCATAATTTTTGCCGTCATATTTATACATTATGTAATAGAAAATTTCTGATGATGGAGCTTGGGATTGATCGCCTTTGATGGAATAAGATATGGGTCATTTCCAGGGGCAGAGCTAGAAAATTCATTTAGTGCGGGCACAATTTTATCGACGCTGAACGGCGAGTTTTTGGTCATGAATTTAATAATGATAAAAATATTACAACAATACTAAGAATGACTAATTATCAATTACGCTTGTTCCTTGTGAGTTTACATACTTTGATATCGTTGCACAATAACTTCATTATCGAGTTTCAAAAATATATTTTTCTCTACTTAAACAATTGTGCTATCATTCATCCACTAATCACCCATCAGATTACACAATTTATTCTTTACAATGCTCGTTGCAGAAATGATTCTCTCCACAATAGCGGTAGTAACCGGTAGAATAAATGCTAAAGTCAAAAGTTTGTAAACCAATGGATATTCTTTATTTTTCTTTGTCAGAACTAGCTTCTCTACAGGATCACCAAGGTCATTCGAACTCTTTGTTAGAGCGCATGTCAAAAATATAAGTCTTAAGTTGATCGTTAAATACAATGAGATCTACTACAAAGAAATCTAATGGATAAAAACTTGGCAAGTCGAATCAAGTTTTTCTTGTCAAAAGAAGAAAATGAATCTTGTGAACATAAACAAGCTATACAAAGGATAAAATATGTATTTACCTCTGAGAAACAATCATTTAATTCTTGGAGTTGTAAATCGATGACAGAGTAGAACAAATCTACTCAGCAATGATGTAAATTTGTAGTCTCCAGAGGATTACGTTGTGGGTGACTACGAAGTGCACGATGTATAAACATATCATCAATTCGGGTACGTCAATATAATAATGTTGACAGAAAGAATATACTTCTTCCAAAAAAGAGCCCAACCTTCGTCTCTCATTATTTGGAGTTGTCGTTTGCACCACTTCACCAATTGCATTGCATTCACAATATCTTGATCTCTCCTTGGCAATGCCTTTGACAGTTCATTTGAAATCTTCAAGACATTTCTCATTAACTATAGATTAAATGCAAAATCAAATGTATGTATCGACTCCAATAAATTTGTTGTATTGGATCTTTGATCACAAGAACAAGATAACGTTGAAGGGTTGTATCTTGATTAAGTCCCCATTTACTAAAAATCTCACATTTTTTCTAATATCTCAACAATAAAGTCTGATTGTTTTTCTCGAAAAAGATCACAACGTTTAGAAGATACTCTTATGGTATTTACCACATCACCAACCATAGGAAAGAAGTCAGTAATAGAAATATTTTTCTTTACCACAGTTACAAGAGTTAGTTGAAATTGATGAGCAAAACAATGAATGCAAAAGGCACATGGATTCTCCTTTAAAATAAGTTCTTTCAGACCATTAAACTTATCTTGGATATTACTTGCCCCATCATAACGTGACTCATTTCCCATTCTTGCAGCTGGGACAAAGGCTGTAACAGGCTAATCTTTAGTGAGCTATATGCTATGGCGAGAGCATTGGAATGATTTTAGGAGTTCTATTGAGTGTTGATACAAGATGGATTCCAATGAAGACATACTAAACATTGAATACTTCAAAAGGGACTCAAAAAGACATTTTCATTGTGATGCACTCAAAAGGGACTAAAAACATTCATTTTCTTGGAACCAGAGTGTATTCTTCAATCAAGGTCTGACTTGTCTATTTTATCAAATTTCCAGAATTTCATGTTTTTCTATGAAGACTACAATTTTTGAACAAGTTGCCGGTCCTATGTTAATTCAAGTCACATAAGGGGAATGAGTCACTTTGATTCCTTCCTGTTTTCTAATACCTAATTTGATGTTACATAAAATTGATAGATGTCTACTGAATTCCAGTTTTTGATCTTATAACTAACATAATATCTCTATTTGGAGCCATTCCACGATCGGCTAAAATGTCTAATTTCGTCTCCAGTTCTTTTTTACAGTTATTCAAATGACAAATCAGAAGCTATAATCTTGGAACTACTACCAGAAGCTAATATTAATAAAGGTCCACAAAAGGCATCCAAGTGACTCACTGATGAAGTTTGTTGGATTTTTGAGTGCTGAGCTATCTGATTCTACACTGTTTCCCTCTGGAAGAAGTTAATAAATTGAAAACCAGAGGCAGGATGAATGGAAAATGAAGAGGTGATGACGTGATGTGCATTAAGAGAATGAGACCTTCTTCGTGGAGGGTCGGGGTGAAGGAAATGAAATGACCGAGGAGGCCGACTATTAATCAATCTTTCGCTTTTCTATCCCGAGGTACAACCTTTACTATTAAAGTGCACTTCAATTTTCTGTATCTGTCATGGCTTCACATGCTAGGGAATGAAGATTAAACAAATTAACTGAAAATACCTTTACTGTCACAGAGAACATGTTACTACAGATCCATTACAGGGTAGTTGATCTCAGGAAATAAAATGAATAAACAAATTTGACCAAATAAATTGTGAGATTTACAGCATGTGGGGTGGGCTATACATCATAATACTAATAGGTCCATATTTGGTAGAACTCTTTCAACAAAACTTATCTCCGACGCACCTGTTATACCATAGACATCTTAGAGAGACGACTTGGTGTTGGCCTAAAATTCCACCACCTCCAGCTTGGTCTGTGACATGGCGGTGCCAAGGCCCTTCTGATGATCTCTCTATTCCCTTGTCGTCTCCTCAGCCTATCAGAAGGTAGTGCTGCCTTTGCTTGATGCCAAAAACCTCTTACCGACCTTGAACCATGTTGTGTTGAACATGTGTACAAAGAATTAGATCTAGGAGGTACTAGATAACCATTTCGACAACTCAAACTCTTCTCGACCCTGCTTCCGGCAGTGGTTGATGGCGACCTTGGTGGATGTGGGAGCCTTTGTATGGTCACCTTTGGAGAAACTCTTTGCATTTTAGATCTTGTAATATGATTGTGTTTTTTGGGTCAGTATTTGAACTAGCAAGTTTTATAGAGGTCAAGAATTTTATAGCTGGTTTCCTTGAAGAATCCTATAATTCAGAAAGGTTGTGCTTAGACGTAGTTGAATTTGACTTGTTCCTACTACACATATTACACATGCATCAATGGTCAACTTTGAAAAGTCAACACAATTAGAAGAGTAATTAATCTAAATTGAGAGGAAATAATTATTGCAGACAATCTAGAAGTTTGAACAGAGCCAAATTGTAGGGGTCCAAATCCAACCTTCAACAATATATTTTCTTGCAGGGAAAATTAGGCCTGGTTCCCCAATATTTGGACAAATTAGAATCATACCTTAAACTAAATTAAAAATTAACTAAAACAAATTATAACCGTAATTAATACGCTCTCTTGTCCCTAAATCTCAACCTAAGGCCCAATAGCGTCTCTTTCAAACACTCTTCGTCTCTCAAACACTCTCTACTTTGGCCGTCGATTTTATCTTCATCTCCGCTCGTTTTCGCCGATTTCATCTCCGTGCCCATCCTTTTTCCATCTTCTCTTTCTCTATTCATGGATATCTCTTTGAAAATCGCAAATAGCAGAAACCCTACTTGTTCCGATTCGAAATCAAAAACTCGGATTCCGATTTCAACTTTTTCGCTTCGAAATCTGACTCCTATTTCTACAATGGCTAAAGAAAGTGATTTGAAGAGGAAATGAAATGCTGATGATGAACCATCTTCGAAGAATAAAACAATGATTTCTTTAACAACTTATAAACCCAAGGTAGCCAACATTTTCGTTGTTTAGCTGCAAAAGTAGTGTTAGGTTTTTAAGGCATGTTCGGTACGACTTAAAATTCAATTAAAATTGAAAATATAGCCATTATTGGATCTCACTCGTCTAATAATAGTCAATAATAACGGTTAATTTTTCAATTTTAATCCGATTTTAATCTCTACCAAACACATCCTTAATGTTGTAATTGACAATTCTACAAACAAAAAGGACTGAATTGTAATTTGCGTGAAAAGTCAAGAAATAATGTGCAATTAAGTAAAATTAAGGTTTTTTAGATCTAAGGTTCGAGAATGACAAAAGAAGGAAAATACGGCCCGAATTTTCGCTAAACTGTCGCCAAGGATTGTCTAGAGCGTCAAAATCAAAAACTCTCTCGCTCAACTGTCGTCCCTTATTCGCTCGAGTGATAGTCTGTCGCTGAGCCATCGCTCGAGTGACAGTAATAATGGTAAAAAAAGTCGCCCTGCCTCGACAGGTTGGTGGGGCGGGGTGGGCGAGGGGTGCCCCTCCCCGTAAAGAATAAAAAAAATAATTAACTATAAATTAAAAAAAAAATAGTTAATTGAAATTTTTTGAAAAAATAAAATAAACAGGGCAAGCCCACGCCGTCCTGTCTAAGGTAAGGCGGGACGCGGGGTGGGGAGAGTGGCGTGGCGTGGCGTGGCGAGACGGGGGTGCCCAGCCCTGAACCTGCCTTGTTGCCATCTCTAACGACGTGTTGTTCGAAAAAAATTTATTTCGCGAATTAAAGGTTTTTTCTCCGATTCATTACTTTCCTAACTACCTATAAATACCAAAACATTTCTGAACTTGATTTCACAACGTTGAACATTGAGATAGCTTCATCTAAGAGATATTCTTCATATTTTGTCTTTCAACTTTCGTCCATTGATATAGTTTTTGTGAGAAAAACCTCATCAAAATAATCTAAATACCAACGTTGAACATGAATTGCCCAACTTATTTAGACTAAACTCGAGATTATCCCTACAATAATAAATAAATATATGAAAAAAAAAATTAAAGAAGCTCAATATCTTATGCTACCTTTTGAAGTCTAGTTGACTTGAGTAATTAAGCATGCGGGGTTTCTCATAACCTGTTATCTATGGTCAACTGACTTGGGCTAATAGATCTAAAGCCAGTTACAGGGGTCATGTTAGTCACTTAATAAAAGAAGCTTGCACTTACTATGAAATATATATATATATATATATATATATATATATATATATATATATATATATATATATGAGCACTCCTGTTAACTATTGTGATATAAGATAATTGTTTTATGCTAAAAATCAAGGTGAGAAAAGACGTTCTCCATAAAAATGAGTTTTCATATGTAGGTTCTAATGTGCTCTACTGATTTGACTTTCATAAGTAGATGAATATACTTATTAGTAGTGATGTTTTGCAAGTCATTTCTCACAAAATTAAGATTTGGAATCCAACTACTAGAAGATTAGTGACACTTAAACACATATGAGTCATTTATATCATTTACTCTATGGGTAATTTAAGTTATATTTGTGAGAAAGTTTATTGTTCATTGCATATACTTATAATTGCTTACACCTACATTATTAAGATGTTGTATGTTATTCTTTATCCCTTATAATTCTGTGACAAAAAGGAGAGTAGAAAATCAAATAAGTAACATATACTTATTGCCTGCATTGCGCTACATATTACATTAACTTGTTTGATTTCAACATCATTGATTAGTTTTTTAAATTTTTAACTCGAAGGCATGTTATGTTTTTAATTTCGGTTCTGCTAAATTAAATTTGATGTTTTAGTAGTGTCGGTGTATCTTCTTGGTATGTTAGGTTGCATTGGTACCGTGCCTTAATTTAACATATATGTTTGAAACTGAAAAGTGCTATACATAACACTTACATTGCCTAAATTCTATGAACTGCTTTATTTATATTGTTTTCCACACATTTTACGTTGGGTGTTGAGTTGTTTGTTTCAAGAAATAATTGTTGATTGAAATGCAGAAATAGTTCAAGTCAGTTAGTTTTGTCATAGTTTTTGAGTCTGTAATTTACTTTTGATTACTACATTGATTTTAGTTAGTGGTTTTGTCATAGAATGTCAAATTAGGAGTTTGTTAGGTTTTTAATGTTGTAATTGGCAATTCTGTAAGTAAAAATGACTGAATTGTAATTTGTATAAAAAGTCAAGAAGTAATATGCAATTAAGTAAAGTTAAGGTTTTTAGGTCTAGGATTCGAGAATGACAAAAGAAGGAAAATACGACGCAAATTTTCGCTAGACTGTCGCTAAAGATTGGCTCGAGCATCAAAAGCAAAAACTCTCTCGCTCAACTGTCTCTGAGCCCTCGCTCGAGCGACGCGTTGTCTGGTATATTTTTATTTTGCGAATTAAAGGCTTTTTTCCAGCTCATTACTTTCCTAATCTACCTATTAATACCAAAACACTTCTGAACGTGATTTTACAAGGTTGAACATTGAGAGAGTTTCATCTTAGAGATATTCTTCATATTTTGTCTTTCAACTTTCGTCTATTGATATTGTTTTGGTGAGAAAAATATCGTCCAAATAATCCAAATACCAAACCTATCTTACCTCTAAATCTGTCAGAGTTCTGAAAATCAAAGAAAGTTGACTGGAGTTCCAATCTGTGAAGAACAAAGTGTACTTCGTGATTCACGGGAGATAGATGATTCCACAAGGTTAGGAGTGTTGTAGGGTAGCAGATTCTACGGAGAGTTTTGGCGAATTGCAGTTGAGGATTGGTGCGGGGGAGCACGAGATCCGCGGAGAGCTGTAGGAATTGCAGTCAGGAGATTAGTTAGTACATATCGTTTAGTCTGATAGACTGTAAGTCGTTTGAATCTTTTATTGTGGATTGTCTGACAAAGTGCCCGAAGTTTTTCTCAGTTGGGTTTCTCCGTGATCATCCGTGTCTTATTTACTGTTTTATTTATTGTTTTGATTATCTGCGGTATTTAAACATAGGATTAAATTAACTAATTGAATAATCATCTAGAGATAATTAATTAGTGACATGTTGCTAATTAATTAATATTTTAGTTTCGCATAATATATCTATTCACCTCCTCTAAATATTGTTAGGGTCGAATTACACATTTTTTCAAGTAGAATAAAATTAGCTGTTATTATTTGAAGCTGATGTTGCAAGTAGGGGTGGGCGCGGTTCGGTTCGGTTCGGTTTTTTCGGTTCCAGAAATTTTCGGGTATTTAGTAAATAGAACCGTCGGTTCACTGTTCGGGTTCGGTTCGGTTCGGTTCGGTTCCATTCGGTTCTGTTCGGTTCCTACTATAATTAATTTTTTTAATATTTATAATAACACTATATAAAATTATAAATACATTTAGAAAACTTTGTCAGTGCGTCTTGAATAATTAATCCATAACATATTAGAAAGTTTTCACAAAATGCTAACACTTTAGTACTAGACAATATAGATCACAATTTTTTTTGTTGCTTCCCTCAAACAGTTACTGCTCCACTGCTTACCTACCAAAAGGTAACATATAAAAGCATCTAACTATATTCTCCATTTTGAGAAGTGGTACCAAAATCATTCATATTTTCTGAAAACATTGTGAGAAGTGAGGCAATCCCAACGTGCTCAGTACTTTCACCGAGTGAATCTGCGTGTGAATATTGACCAGGTTCAATCTTAGCTTTTACAAATGAACGTAATATTTTAAAGTATTAAAAATACTTACCAACTATGTAATGTAATCATCGATTGCTTGACTTGCCATGTACCATTAAAATGTTAACAATTTCTTGAGTACCATGTAAAGAAAAAGAATCTAGTAACTAGAGCTGGAAATCTCTGTGCAAAGCTCTTGGAAGGCTTAAAAAATTTGTCATTGTAAACACGATAAAAGAACGAAAGCACTGTTAGCGTTAAGAGGGTAAAATCTCACGTCTCTTAAATATGAAAAGAATAATTACGAGAGTACTCCAACTTAGTGTGGGAACTAGAAGGAGGAGGACTTCTTCAAGTTGAGAGAAAATGACTCATGACTGGACGAGAAACATGTTGTGCGGCAGGAATGGACTGGAGAGAGAAGAAGAAGAGAAGACCGAAAATTCTAGGGCTCTTTCCCTTTTATATTTAGTGGCTTTTTTTTGCAATTTTTTTTTATGTTGGTCGGTTTTGAAGAAGAGAAGACCGAAAATTCTATGGCTCTGTCCCTTTTATATTTAGTGGCTTTTTTTTTCAATTTTTTTATGTTGGTCGGTTTGGGTTATATTCAATATACTTGAAGCCCAAATGCTCAATTGTAAAAAAAAAAAATCGGTTCTTATTCGGTTCTTCGGTTCTTGGTCTAGAACCGAGAACCGAACCAAACCCGTCGGTTCTCGATTCGGATACCCGTTCGGGTTTTTAATTTAAGAAAACCCGTTCGGTTCGGTTCGGTTCGGACATTTTGCCCAGCCCTAGTTGCAAGTGATTAAAGTTTTAGATAATTGGCAATCCCGATGAGATTACTGAAGCTCTTGGACTTTCATTACCAATATGTTTTGTTTTTAGTTAAAGAGGTTGTTAAGCAACATATTGATAATGGTAACTTGCTGAATAATAAAATATTAGAAATTATGAGGTCTTAGGGACTAAAATGTATAATTGTTTGCTTGTTAACTACGACTGTGTATATGGTTAAGAATACAAATGTTAGAATCTTAAAATGTCTGCTTAGAACAATTTCAAAGAGGTACTCTTGATTTTGTTATTCATTTGAAAGTTAAAGAGTCATTGGGTCTTATCTAGAAGTATTCATTGGTTCATTTATACTTCTTTTATGTAACCCTTGTTTATACAAAACCAATGTCGATAACATAAGCTTGTGCTTCAAATCAATGAGAAAGGGCAACTTCAGTTAAGCCATCGTGCATTATTTTCAGATCCTAACCCAGAGAAGCAGAACACGAAGCAACATACAGGTAACCTTGTCAAGGAAGGTACGATTACACAGAAAAGCTCCTGAGAAGGGTAAGCAGAATAAAACTTCGAGTGGTTCAAGGGATTCTACAGAAGTTGAAAATGCTGAACCAACCGAGGAGAAAATTCCAACTATTGAACTCACAATTTCGTCTAGAAGTAAGCCAGCAGAGGCCAATGCACCCACGGAGGATAAGTTTGTCAGCCTTCAAAGGATGGACCTTTTTTTGCAGAGGCTTTATGTAATCAGCACATATAAAAGATTTTAACTCTTTAGCAGATTTTTAGTATCAATTAGGGCTGTAAGCAAAAAGCGTTAAACCGGAAAATCGAATCGAAATCGCATTTTAGAAATCGTCGGTTTGTTGCCACGTGGACCCGTCAACGAAATAGTTTTGAACCAAACAAAACCGGTCAAAAACGGTTTGGTTTAGGTTTGAGAATTTTAAATACGGTTTAAAACCAAATCGGACCGACGAAAAAATATATAAAAATAAAAAAATAAAAAATGTACAATTCAATAGTTTTTTCATTTATGTGTATTTTTGTCAATTTATAATTTTTTATTACATATATATTATTATTACCAAATAATTCTAATTTATATCTAATAATCTCAAAACTAACATAATATATCAAAAACCCTTTTTCTATAGAATTCAAATTTCTACAGTTGCTTTTGAGTCTGCATTCTCAACTGGAGATCGGATACTTAATTCTTTTAGGAGTTTATTAGGTGTAAGGATTGTTGAGGCTTGTATATGCGGAAATAATTGATTGCAAATTAAGAATGAATATATAGTGTTGCGCCAATATTTAGATGAAATGGAAGCATTTGATGATTCAATGAAAGTTGTGGAAAGTAGTTTATATTTTCTATTACCATATTTTTAATGATTCTTTTATCTATCTAATATACATACTATGATGATATAACAAATGCATTTGTTTGACAATGAAGACTATGAATCATGTGTGACAACAATTGATGTTTGAGTATATGTGAGAAACTGAATTCGTAACAATATACAACGGTAAGTTTGTGTAATTGTTATATTTAGATATTATAAACAATTGATTTATTACTATGGTTGGTTTTTCTCTCCGTCTAATCAGTAGTTTTGTTTTTCAGATATGATGATCACAAGGTCTAGTTGAACATCATTATTTTTTTGGGATTTATATGTACTTTAGTAGACTTGTATTGTAACGTTATCGTAACATCTTAACCTAATATGGCAAACAAAAAATTATATTTTAGTTTATTGTGATTTCACTTTGATTTAGTTGGTATTTAAATTTGTAGTGGATATATTTAATTTGTTTTAGATTTATTGCTAGTAAGATATAAATATATATTGAATTCAATGAATTAATGTCATAAAAGTAGGCGGACAAAAAAAAATATACGGCGAAATCGGCGATTTAAAATTGGACCAAACCGTTAGGTTTAGGTTTGAATTTTTTTCAAACCATTCAAAATGGTTTGGTTTAGGTTTGAATTTTTTTCAAACCGTTCAAAATAGTTTGGTTTAGGTTTGAGTTTTTCTCAAACCGGTTTAAACGGTTTGATTTGAAAATTTGTTAAAAATCGGTAAAATCGGACCGCTTACACCCTTAGTATGAATGCATTTCAGCTCTCCCAGAAAGTCTCCAATGAGCATCACCGCTACAAAATCATAACTAAAATTGGAATAGTCTTATTTTTCTGCTTCGTCTCTATATATAAATATAAACTTGGCTCGAGCGCTTTCTTCTTCATATGGAACATTGGAGGCATGTTTTTTTATCACAATATTTTTGTGAAGTATTTCTGCATCATTTGAAACGGTGGTTCTTATCTAGAAGTGTTCATCATTTATGCTTCTTTTCTACATACATCATTTTCTCCCTGACATTTAGTTATATTATTTTCTCATTGATATTTAGTTATGTGTGGTGTATGTACGAGTTTCTGCATTTGGATTCTGAATCTTGTATTGCCTTTAAAGATTTATCATGCGCCTAATGTGGTAAGGGCATCGAAATGAGTTGGGTTGCATAGTGCTTGAGCGCCCATTATGTTTAGTTTTTTTGTTTTTTGTTTCATTTTTTTTTTTTTAATTTTTATCATTTTTTTGAGTGTGTGTCATTTTTTTCTATCACTTTTTCGAAATTTCTATCGTTTTTTTAATTGTAAATTACTTCGTTTTAAAATTTATGTCACTTTTTTAGTGACAATATAAGTTTTGATTATTGTTATATCATTTTTTAAGTGTCACATTTTTTTTTCTGTCACTTTTTTAACATCGGTCACTTTTTGGAATTTGTCACTTCTTTCGAATTTTGTCATTTTTTAGTGTCATTATTTTTATTTTCTGTAGATTTTTTGAATTTGTCATTTTTTTAAAATTTATGTTGCTTTTTTGAATTATTATCATCACTTTTTTTCATCATTTTTTTTAGTGTTTGTCACTTTATTGAAATTTCTATCACTTTTTTTAGTGACAAACATCATTTTTTAATAAAAGTGACACTGCATGTTATTTTTAATAAAAAAGTGTCATCGTGTCAATTTTTAAAGTTAAGTGACACTATTTTTTACTTCAAAAACACTTTCGGTATGATTTTTCAAAAGATCTCTAATTTTAATGGTATTTTTGTAAGTTACCCTTTCTTGTATTTATGCAACGATCCAGGGCCCAATTGCCCCCAAAGCCTTTGGTCCATTTTCTTTTGGTCTATTCATTTGCCTTAACTTGGCTGATCAACTTAGATGTTATGGGCTTATTATTTTTTCAAGCCCATTATATGGCGTAAAGATTAGATTTTTTTTGGTGTTGACCTTGTGCCCGATTGCTTCACAGAAAGATCATTATATTCTTTCAAAAAAATGTGTGCTTATTTCTTAGATTACTCTCTTGGTGTGGTTGAATTTTCATACATACGGTTAGGATGTCGACACCAATAAAAAAGAAAGAATAGGCTAATCTAGAGGGATGAGCGAAAACTCTATCTGTTTGGTCGGCTGAAAAGATAATTTCTACCCATTACGAATGAATGCGTGCTGTCATTATTCGTGCATAAGTAATTCACATCTGCATAAACTTTATTTTCGTTTGAAATTCATCTGTTTTAATATTGCAACACAAAATTTGAATAAATAAATTACTTCAACTTGAAGGTAACAAGTCCATACTAAAATCTAAACTTTGCCATGATTTTGTGTTGTGATTGTGGCTATGATTGCATGACATTCATACAGTAAATGAGAAGACACAACTTTGTATTTTCTTGTGTCCATAAGATGATCGGTTTTTTTGGGTCGGGAATGATCATTTCAGTCATGGCAAAACCAACATAATTTCTGATTTCATCGAATAACACACGAATACACGAACACCTTCCATTCATAAGAAGGGTCACAAATTATGTTACCATCATATTAGTTTGAATCATATGCAAATTCTCCAAAAACATCAATAAAAACAGCGGTCACAACTACGTAATAGGAGACATATTCAGTTGCACATTCAAAAGTCACATATTTCACGAATCTTCGGGAACAAGAATACAAAAAAAGTTGACAATCTCAAATATAATTTCACTTAGACGTAGCAAAATTATTCATGAGAATTCGTGTTTTATGAAGAAGGATGTAGACGGAATATATAAGAAAATAAATAATGAATCAAGGATGATTGAAGAATTAGGGACTTACTTTACATTGAATGGAAGAGAGATTCAATGGCGTGATGTTTCAGTTTCAAAGAATATAAACAGGCTCCAGCCTAATTTTCTGATAAATTTGTGCTGTCATTATTCATGCATAAACAATTCATATCTGCATAAACTTTATTTTGGATTGAAATTCATCTGTTTTGACTTTTGATATTGTTATCACAAAATTCAAATAAATAAATTAGTCCCCCTCTAATTAGCATGTTAAAATTTTAGATAGGATGATCCGAAAATTATAAATCAAGTTGGTTTTACATTATATAACTTGTCAACGACGATAAATATGAAATCTCTGAAATTATTAAGGATTCAGAGAGACGTTAATTCGACGTATGATAACAAGGAATGTGATGTGACTATAAGAAATGAAGTGTAATTTCTTTAACTTTTATCATGTACTCCCCTTCTCTAGACCAGGTAAGTTTATTTCATTGCACCTTTCCTTTTTAAAATTTTATTTTGTTTTATCTTTTTTATTAATAAAACACGCAACCTATATATGGAGGTTATATATATTTTAAAAAAAAAAAAAAAGGTTAATTACAGTGGAAGTCATTGAAATTTTCACCCAAGTTGCAATAAGGTCACTAAATTTCAAATTGAAGCAATGAGGCATTAATATTGATTTAAAAGCAATCAGGTTATTTCATTTGGGTTTCATTAAAGTGTATATTGAAATTAGCTAACACGTCAGTCAAAACTAAAGAAATGTCAACGTGGCCACCATATCCCTAGTCCATGTCCATGTCCCATTTACCATTACTAATAAGACAATGCAGGGCGGGTCACGGGGCGGAGAATTTTGCCATCTCTAAATATGCGCATGATATTGTGTGGATTTTGTAATGATTATCAAATTATCGTTAATTTCATAAATGATTACTGAAGTTTGTGCAAATTATAATTTGATCCATATTTCTAACTCATTTAGTCACTAAAGTTAATTGATATATATATATATATAACATTATATCACTGGTTAAAACTTTGTGACCTAATTGCAACTAGGATGAAAGTTTAGTATTTCAGTTGTTATTAGGGTAAAAGTCCAGTGTCATCTAATGTTATTAATTTGAGGACAAAGATGGACACAGTTGCATTTTATTAGTTTTAATGGATATTTCTGTAAATTTGGATAGGCATGAAAATGCAAGTTAAATGGAGTGGCCTGATCGCTCTTAATTAAAATTTAATGGTTGATTGATTTGTTTTAAATTGAAGCTCGATGACACGATTGTAACTGGGTGAAAGTTCAGTGACATCCAACGTAATTAACCCTACCAAATTTTATTGTATTTTTAAAAAAAGTATGCACTAATATTTTCATACGTGTGCAAAATATAGATGAGACGAATCTTTAGCTTGTGCGTAAAATCATCTTTGACAAGTGACAAGAGATCGAGTATTAGTGCATTATGCGTCGTCCCATTATCTATTTACTATGTTAAGAAAGCACTTATGAAGCGAGGTGTATTGAAGATCTTTTGTACTCTTTCCTCAAAAAAGGAAAGGGATTAACGATCATAAAGATGTGTTGTTTAAGATAATGGTCCAAAAGTTAGCAAATAAAACATTGTCATTTGTAAGGTTGCTTCTTGGTCAAAATGTAACAACTGCTGGTGGCAGTAGAGTACACTTGGCCATTTAACACGGGCGATTTTTTGTACGGCTAGAAAAGGGACACTGTGGACAAGTAGAATTAAGTTTTTTAGCTCGAAAAAAATTATCAGCTTGTGACATACACTCACGTGGGTATGGAATCGTTTGGGATCCATGTGAATAAAAAATTTCAAAAAAGTGCTCTTCTATTGTGAGTGGGCTGTAGGGGAGGGTTTCAAACCCTCCCCTTTAGGACAAGTAATCTTGTGTTAGGGGTTTATGTTGATTACGTTAATGATCCTCATTGAAGTTATTTTCATATTGTAATAAACATCAATGTTTCTAAATATTAAAATAATGATCAATCGGTTAAAAACTTAGCGTTAAATCATTCACGGCGCCATTAAGCCATTGTTTTATCCACTTTCTTTTCAAAATACATTTTTTTCTATTATTTTCAACCACACATTTTTCAATAAAATTATATTACACGTAAATCTAAAAAAAATCTTTATTTTTTAACCTCACATTTTCCATCAATTTACTATTTCAAAATGTATTCTACGCTAAAAATTGGACTCAAACAGACTCTAAGTACCAACTTATCACCAAACAATGTTATTTATTATGTCAAATCGATAAATTGTTGAAAGAAAATGTAATACAACTTTAGTTTTGATATATTTTTTTGGCTTAAATTGATGGTAACCCACATTTTTTAAATTGTGATTTTGTTGACTTGTATAAAATGATGTCATGTATTTTCACTTTAATATATTTTTTTTTTATCGAGTAATTGTTAGCGTAATTGTCAAAAACTCGAGTAATTATTATCGTAAGAAAATAACTTTCGTCTTAAAACGTTAAAGATCATTAGCGTAATTGACCATCTCTTTTGCCATTTCTATTTGCCCGACATATGTTAAAGGTAAAAATCACATATCGAATAAATATATAACATATATATTACTGTGGTGGCTAAAATTGATTATAATCTTAACCATCATTTAATTATTTATATCATCATGATCAAGATTTTCATTTTTTATTAAGATTTGAGATTTTATCTTAAAATAATCAAGTTAAGCTCAAGTCCTTATATGTTGTTATATTTAATTATTTATTTCATATTTATTAGATGTGTGATATTTACCCTTAATGACATGTCCTTGGTGACTCGTTTGAGTCTTAGTTGAATCAAATTGCTCATTTATGTTTAATGAGCTTTGCTATCATATTAAATGCATGTTTGAGAAGTGATTTTAGTTGGTTTAAATTATAAATGGATAGAAATTATTGGTGGATAAGTGAGTAGTACTTATAGATCCGACAAAATATGTAGATATAGAATAGGTTTCATCAATTATATTTATAAATTAAATAAATATCAAATAAGGATTTTCATCTTAAAAAATCAACATATTCAAGAGGGACGGTTCGAACCCATATATATTTTCAAGATGAGTACAAGAGCGAAACATATATATTGTCATAACTTAAAAGTAATGTATATATAAGTGATATGATCTAATTATTATACCAATTCAAACCAGAAACTGGACCATTAATAGAGCTTAGCATTGCTTGTTGATTCAACAAAGGAGTCTGCGGAAGTTGGCTAAGGATGGTAGCAATAGAGCCGATTTCAGCGGAATTCTCTGCAATAAATCTCTTTGTAGGAGGAGAATTCGGGCTAACATCGTTGTTCCAATATAGAGTAGGGAGCATCCGCTTATTGATACCAACTCCACCATTCATTGCGTTATCTCTACTGATCATTTCCTCTAACAAATTGTGTTCATTTTCGAGAAATACGACATAATTTTGTTGGCTAGCAGACGCCAAAGCCATTGAAGGTGGTATCGATCCGGTTATATCGTCTTGCTCCATACACTTATTTGTGTTGTTCTTCTTGTATATCCGACACAAAACCCAATCATCAAGCTGGATTAATTAACACAAACCAAAAATCAACAAGGAAAAACATCGAAACGACACTATGTTGATCAAGGAGAAGGTAACTACGACTTGCACGTACCCTTAAAGAGGCATTTTTGTTCCCTCCACCACAGCCATGAGGCTTTGTATTCTGTTTAACGTTCTCGATAAGCCTATATTCATGCATGATCCAATTAGTTTTGATACCCTTTGGTGGCTTCCCTCCATAGAAAACTAGTGCCTTCTTAACCCCTACTTTCTCGGTCCCTCCAGCCGTCAGCACAGGCTTATCGGTTCCGGTAGCCTTCCAATATCCAGAAGTTGCAGCTCTATTCGGCCGAACCCCATTAGGGTACTTCCTGTCTCTTGGACTGAAAAAGTACCATTCCTGTTCCCCAAACACGGCCCTGGCTGATAAATCAACAGCCACGCAAAGTCTTTTAAACTTTTAAACGAGATAGTTTAACATACTGCATAACGTCTTGTGAATTTTAATATGTTACCTGGGAGCTCCCATGGATCGAATTTGTAAAGATCAACATCGGCTATTATAGGAACCGGGAGAGGAGACGAGGCCGTCTTTTTCTTGAGATAGTGGACAACAAGTTCTTCATCGGTCGGGTGGAATCGAAACCCCGGTGGCAGCTGCGGCTGCTGTTGCGACACGGTCGATGAATCGGTGCTCTCCATTTATTTAATCAAAGATCAATAATCACTTGATTTGTAGACTTTTGGATGAGAAGAAGAGCATTGTACGAAATATAGAACTCAAAATCAGCAGTGCATTTGCATGAAGTTGGCATACCTTAGCCCGTCTTTTATATCGTACACATTGAGACCATGGTATATACTAGTGTCACATATCTCAGGTATAAAATATAACCTATCATATCGTGCCACCTAAGCTAGATAAAATTTTGTCCTAGAACACGTGAGGGCGTTCCCTAATTGTGAAGGAGGTGATTACTAACGTAATTAGGAATTGAGAACTGAAAATTAGTCCAGTAATTAATCGACACGTTGTGTGGGGGACCACTTCGCAACACAAGGAGGAATAAGTGGGATCAAACTTTACGCTTTCAAATGTCATGCATTTGGTATGCAAAGAGAATCAACTAAACTCACTTAGGTCTCCTTAATTGCAATGAATCTTTTCATTCTACAGTTTCATTTCATACTCAATTCCCTAATAGTGCAAGTCAATTTTCTAGCCTAGGGGTATGTTTATATCAGGATAAATTAATGGTGGTTGAGATTTCAATAATACGATTATTACTAATTTTTCGAAAAAATTGATTATCGGCCTTACCTACTTGTCTTTCTCTTTCCGGTATGAATGTTTGGTGAGTCGCTTCGACCTGCTTAGAAGCTAGGTACGATTCGCCCTTTTTTTGATATATCGATTGGGTAGCTATGTGATTAATTTTTAATTCCTCAAGAAAAATAAAGAGTTAAATGCAATTCACATGCCTATAGAAAAATAATACACATACCTTTTTATATTTTGACTTTTTACACATATCTCACTCACTGCTAGAATACGGAGCATCAATGGAAATTTTCATCGCTGATATCCTTTCACCAGATTCTGATAATAAAATCCCCTCAGTAATTTGTTGATGGAAAGAGAAATTATCAGTAATTATTTATGTATTAATAACTGGAAAAAAGATGCCATGAAAAACTATAGACGTTTTTAAAACACAATTTCATAACTGGCATGTTTGCAGGAAATCACCGGGGTTTTAGCTTCTTTTTATTTCTGTTGACAAATTCCTACATCATGAGCCTGTAAGTAAAAACCGTCGAAACTTCTTTAAAGCATCGATTTGGTGTCACTTGAATCCGTTAGACAAACATTTTTTAAAAAAATTAGTCAGACTGTTCTAGAATGGTTTGGTTTATGTTTTAAAATTTTAACGACTGTTTTAAATAGAATTGGATTGTTTGACCAAAAAAAAAAAAAAGCTTAAATTTTTTTCGAGAAATTTGACTAACAAGTTACAATTTTAACCTCCAAAATTAAATATAACAATTAAATCTTAATACAAAAATGAGTGATTTGATCAATTGCCAAATACCACTCTTTGTATAGGGATTAAAATCTAAATTTTAATCTATGTCAAAGTCAACAACCACGATTTTTCATCAACTTTTATCAAAATCGACATTTAATTTTAATCCCAACCAAATAGGGCCAAATATCAATAATTAGTTAATAGCCTTAATTTCATAATTGAGATTTTTCTTTGATTTTGTCGGTATTTAAATTTACAGTTTAAGAGTTTGTTTGGAAGAGATTTTAATCAAAATTCTAGCTGTGGACCCCACCCGTGAGAGGGAAAGTCAAAAATGTTGGTTGATTTGATAGTTAACGGCTATAATTTTGATTAAAATCTCTCCCAAACAAACTCTAATATTTGTAGTTTTATAGGATAAATTGCAGCAAACATCCCCAGCCTTTCCAACATCTTGCACTTTCATCCCCATTCCTTTTTCGCGTCCCCAACCTTTTACATATTTGTGGAATTTATCTAAATGGATGAATTCGATTCGATTCAATTCTCCATTGATCGACCCATTTGAGAGGAATATTAAAAACTTCAAAATGGCAAAATAATCATCAATCTAATATGCTTAGTTAAAATACTATAAAAACTGAAATAAGAATAAACGATTAGCATCCTTATCTGGCAGGCAGCACAAGGGGGAGAACAAAGTTGGGGGATTTCTCTCCCCTTGAAGCTGCCATTTTTGAGAGCTGCATGGGGGAGAAATTGCTTTATTATTTGGCACTAAGTGGGGGAATTTATCCGTTTTTAATGTTATGATGTATATTAAGGTTTCTTAATATCATATCTTTCGGAGTAACCTCACATCTTGTAATCATCTTTAATTAAGTTAATTTTTTCTCCTTTGTCCGTGATTTGTCGCGTCTTGAATTTTCACGTAAATCTTGTATTCTTATTCTTATTTTATGTATTGCATATTCTCGTTTTTGAGTAATAGTTTCTTTTACTCATAAGTAGGGGTGAGAATTTTTGGGTGAGGGTGGTGAGATGTGGTGTGGTGGTGGTGGTGGTGGTGGTAGTAGTATGGTGGGTTGCATTGGCGGAACTAGGGTGGGGCATGGTGGGATGATTTTAGTTTTTTTATTTATTCAAAAATCTTTCTTCTTTTTCTTCACAAATTAAGGCCATGTTTGAGCCACCTTTTTTTTTCATTTTCATTCTTCTAATCATTTTCAACTACACATGTTTCAATAAAATAATATTTTCCATCACATCAATATTTTTTCCTTTTTTTTTGAACCACATATTTCATATCATATCAACAGTAAAAATACATTTTTTTTTTCTAAAAATGTGCATCAAACGGAGGCTAAGTCCCTATTTGGTACACATTAAAATTTTCATTTTCATTCTTTTACTTATTTTCAACCACACATTTTTCAATAAAATAATATTTTTCATCACATCAATAACATTTCTTTTCTTTGCAACCACACATTCTCCATCGATCTACTACTCCATAATATATTCTTCCAAAATAATGTGACTCAAATACACCCTAAGCAATAATGGATTCAAAAGGTATATCGGTCTCCAAAGAACGAAGCATATATCATTTTAATATCTTAGTTCATCTATCATTTAATTTTATTTCCCGTTTTCCTTTCACTTGTTATGAAAAATATATTGATCAATTCCATTTTTAACGAATTAAATTAGATAATTATATATGTCAATCTTTCTGACTTGCTCTTATAGCATCAAGGTCGAAAGGATTTAAAAAAAATCAATCATTCACAACCATCGATAAAAAATTCATCAGAAGCTAAGAATAAGTAATTTTTATTTTATTTTTTTTTACAATTCCTGTGATTTTTTTTTTAAAAAAAAAGGTCCATGTGATATATAAAATACCTTGAATTTAAAGATTATGCCCCTATTTGGTACATATTAAAATTTTCACTATCATTCTTCTACTCATTTTCAACCACACATTCTTCAACAAAATAATATTTTTCGTCACATCAATAACTTTTCCTTCTTTTTCAATCACATATTCTCCATCAATTTACTATTTCAACATACATTCTTTAGTTAATTATCTCTTCATTATTAATCTTTTCAAGGTGGAGCGTGTTGTTTGTATTGAATCATCTCTATTCAAAGTTAAAATTATTATATTCTACACTTCTTTATTTAAATAATTTTTTCAACACACTCCACAACTTCAAGTCTAGTTAATTTTTATCATGGGTGGCACTAGCTATGTTAACGAGTCGAACCCGAGCAAAAAAAAAAAAAAAAGTTAAAAAGCTCGGGCTCGGCTCGAGCTTTTCTGGCCCGAGCTTTTTTTGGCCCAAGCCGAGCCGAGAAAACTCGGCCAAAAAAATGAGGCTCGGCCTGGGTCTTAGCGGGTCGAGGCGGCTCGAATTTTTTGTTTGATTTTTTTTTTAATTTATATTTTGCTGCCTAGAAAGCTGTCCGCTCTTTCAAAAAAATTAATATTTTTTTTATATATATGGGCAGGCTAGCCCGAGTCGGGCCCGACTCGAGCTTTTTACTGGTCGAGTCGCCAAGCTTTTTTGTCATCCCTAGGTGGCACCAAAATTTGATCTCAAGATCTTTGTTTACTTTAATATTGTATTGAATAATCTTATCTAAATACTAACGTACTGAAAAAGAAATAAATTTATTTATTTATATTTTATGTTTAACAAGAGTTAATTTAGTAACTAATTAAAAAATTTTGATGGAACCATATATAAATTAAATGACTTGATCGTATCAACATAAAGTCCAAACACCATGTACAATAGTTACCAACTTTTAGATGTCTTATTTAATTTCTTATGAGCTACGAAATTTTATTCACTACAAGTTCATCTTTTCAAACAAATATTTTTCAATGTAGGTTATGTAGCTATTTTATTTAATTTTTTATGAGTTACCAAATATTTTTCTAATTTCAATCATAAGAAAATGATATTGAAGGTACTAGTGTATATTAAGTCTAGTTTTCACAACTTTTTTGTAGGTTTGATCGTGACCGGTAATTCAAAATGTTTGTGTACGTCACTGATGGAGTGCATAAAAATGTGTAAATTGTAGAAATTTTAAACGTACACGGAATAATATGAAATTGCAAATAAATCAATTTCATTACTTCATTTCAAAGTTTGAAATTGCACAAAATTACGACTAATTTAATCCCATTCTTTGCTTTGTGACGGTGTTTGAAGATGTGCAAAACAAAATTATTTTACTTTCATTACAAAAATTTCTCTCACATCAAACAACTTCAATCCACTTGACCCTTGACACGAAAGAACGAAATATACTACAATAGGCCAAGTAATATGGTCCCTTGATAAGCCAACCACTAGAGATGGCAATGGGACGGGTTCGGGCGAGGCACCCCCACCCCGCCCCGCCCCGCCCCGCACCGCCCCGCCCCTCCCACATCCTATCCCGCTCGCGCCCTGCAATCATCACTTTTCTAACTCTTTTGACCATCACAATCATCACTTTTCTAACTCTTTTAACTTCTTCTTTTTTCACTTTTCCTCTTTTATTTATTTTTCAAACTCTATATGCTCTCTACTTTCCACCTCCCTTCTATTTGTTGACGCGTATATGCATTTTTCCTTTGTTAGCTCCTCAATCTTTTCACAAGCATCATGAATCTGCTATTTCATTGTAATATTTTCATCATCATGCTCCACTGAAAAGTAGTTGAAAATCCATCTCTAATGGTGATGAATTTGGTCCATGGCTAAATTTCTATAGCTGATGGCGCAATTTCTGGTAGTATTTCTCACTTTCATTCTTTTCGACTGGTGTACACACACATATTTATATATTAAAAAGAACATGTTGACTCAAACTCTTATATTTTGATTATTGTTATCATATTTAAGGAATATTAAATTTCACCATAAGTATATAATTAAATGGACATACCATTCTCAATTAAAGTGGAATTAAGGCCTTGTTTGATTCTCATTATTGTAGAATGAGAATGAAAAAAATATAATTGTTATTGAGCCCCACAAAAGATGTAGAAATTCTAAATTGATGGCTTGATGTGATAGATAACGGTCATATTTTTCATTTTTATGAATGAAAAATGAGAAACAAACGGGGTATAAATCACTAATCAAAACATCTTAATTTTACGGATTTTTTCATTTGTACCGAAAATGGATGACAATGAGTTTGACAACCTCTCACATGCGTGCGAGCCCCGTGTGAATAAAAAGTTTCAAAAAAATGTGGGCTCTTCCCCTATTGTGAGTGTTCAGTCAAAGTGTTTGTCAACTATTTTCGATAACTGTAGCATGATTGTAATTTTACGTTGAACAATTGCATCCACATATGATCTAGTCTAGCTAGCTAGTAGACAAAACATTTCATAGTTTGATTTGATGTGGTCCATGTAAGCTAGTCACGATTATAATTATGAATTAATGTAGTATTGCTAAATGTCCTCATTCACGCTAAATTTTATTAGATACAGGTCAATTTATCAACATCATAATTACAGAACGAAATTAATAGTGGTATCTACTTTACATATTCACTCTAATATCTTGAACCCAACAACTTTCAATCTTAAGAACTAACGAGTGGCTCATAATTTAACACGATATCATAAAATGTTTAAGGTTGTTAACTTCGTCCACGTAAAAAATGTTCAACATATATACTAGAGGCCTTTTTAATAATTAGTTAATGTACATTGCAAGTTATTTTGAAATATTTTATAATTGATGTAAGAGTAATATTTGATATCAATTTGTTGGAAATATTTGATGAGTCTCAAACGAGTTAAAGAAAATAAAATTTAGAATAAGAATTTAAGATAACAAAATTATACTATCAAAACTCAATTTATATTATTCAAATTTTTTGTAATGATGAAATGCTACAAATGAACAACATTTTTATACTACATTTGGTACATAAGAATTAATTGTTATACATGAATTTACACTTCATTAAAATTCCTTGATACATTAATAGAGATAAATTCATCTACAATAACTCTAAATTCATTTAGATCAAGATTCATTGAGTCTGTATTAATATGAATATTAATTAATTGAGAATTAATACATGAGAGTTAATTGTGAATACATGAATTTAAACATTCATTAAATTTCTAAATACATGAATAGCAATAAATTCATCTACAATAACTAGATTCATGTAGATCAAGATTCGTCAATCAAAAATATTTTCTACGATTTTAGTGAGATTACTCACAAAAGACTCTCAGCCCTTTCGTGTCTTGATAAATTGTTACCCGTTGATAAACCAACCATTGAATATAGATTAATGTTAATGTTAATTAATAATATAAAATTAATACATGATAAGGATTGTGTAGTGTTTATTATATATTGAAAAACGAAAAGTAATGTATTATTGAAATAATTGAATTATAGTAAGGTTAAAACCATCCAAATAATCATTCTCACTTGATGTGATATTTAATATATTATAGAACTTAATGCATGTTAAGAATTTTGTAGTATTTATTACATATTGGAAAAAAAAGTAGGGTATTACTAAAATGGGTAATTAGCATATAACGTCTCTACATTTCACTGTTGTGAAAATTGTCTTTACCTTTTTGCATTTTCACCCTTATTGCGTAAAAGATTATTTTCATCCATTTTCTCAATTAAAAATTGTGGAACGATCAATATACATTTCTCTTTAAATAAAACAAAAAAAAAATTAATTGTAACCATAGTCCCAATTTATTTATTTATTTTTTTAAAAAAAAGCGCAAATGAGTCCCCTAAATAAATTATTAAAAGATAATTAGCACATAATGTTAATACCTTTCACCATTACAGCGGAAAACATCTTTACTTTTTATTTTTTGGTATTTTCACCCTTAATTACATATTTGATTGCGCAGATCATCTTTTCTATTCATTTTCATCCAATTTTTTCAATAAAGAACTGTGAAATGATGAATATACCATCATGTTTAAAAAAATTAAAGAAAATTATTATTTTTTAAATTTCTAATTTTTTAATAATTTATTTGGGATTTGTTTGCACTTTTTAAATTTTTTAAGTTTTTTAATAAATATAATTGGAACTTGTTTGCACTTTTTTTAAAAAAAGAATTTAATTTCTAATTTTTTAATAATTTATTTGAGATTCGTTTGCACTTTTTTCCAAAAAATAAAAACTAATTTTTAATTTTTTAATAATTTATTTGGGATTCGTTTGCACTTTTTTTTAAAAAAAATTGAAACTTTGATTGTAATTAATTATTTAGTTTTTTATTTAAGTATGATGATATATTCATCATTTCACAACTTTTTATTGAGAAATTGGATGAAAATTGATAGAAATGTTGGTTTGGGCAATTAAATGTGTAATTAAGGATGAAAATGTTAAAAAAAAAAAGATATGGACGTTTTTCGCAATAATAGTGAAATGTAGGAACATTATGTGTTAATTACTCTTTTAATAATTTATTTGAGACTCATTTATGCATTTTAAAAAAAAATAGGACTATGATTGCAATTAATTTTTTCTTTTTATTTATTTTTATTTAAACAGAAGAGTATATTCTTCATTTCAAAAAATTTAGTTGAGAAAATAAATGAAAATGACTTTTTGCACATTCAAAGATAGGAATAAGAGTGAAAATGTATAAAAATGAAAGGTAATAACATTTTCCACAATAGTAGTGAAAGGTATGAACGTTATGTGCTAATTACACTTACTAAAATAATTGAATTATAGTAAGGTTAAAATCATTCAAAAAATTATTCTCACTTGATTTGATATTTAATGTATTATAGAAATCTAACTTAAAGAGCTTTTCAACTATTTAAGAGGGTGTTTGGTGAAAATTAAAATTAGATTTTTAGTAAAATGTGATAATAGTTTTTGAAACGTATGGTTAAAAAGATGTGGAACCCATGAAAGATATGGTTAATATTAATTGTTTGACTTTTACTTAAATTAAAATTAAATGTAGACTCTTGGAGACTCTCTAAAAGTATTGATGTGTTGAATAGAGACTTTTATATACTTTTAAAAAATCTCTAAAAATCACGGTGTATTCAATTACAACTTTTTAGACGTCTCTATAAGTTTTAGGATATTCAAATTTTTATGACTTTTAGATACTTTTATAAAAGTCTCCATGATATTAACTTTTAAACAGAAAGTACTAAAATAAAATATCAAAATTTATCTCTCATTAATCACAAGATTTTGAGAAACTTTCACATAAAACAAAAAAGAAATCAATATGTATTTTTTTTCAATATTTCTCTTTCTCTTCTACGAACATCAGAGTTATGATTAATTTTTTTTTATTGATTATTAGTTTATGTTATTCTTTTTTTTTCTCTCTCTCTTATTATTTCTTCTATATATATAAAGTGCCTATGAAACGAAAATTCTTGTTTTAACGGAATTTGTTGTTTTAACGGAAAATTTATTTTCACCGTTAGTTTTATTGTTTCCATTAAAAAAATTTTAACTCCATTATTGGGCCTCAAAATTTACAATTCTAAGGCCCATGGAGAAGTAATGGATGTCATGCTTATTTTATAGATACACTTCTCTCCAAATATTTCATAAACTTTCAATGTGGGATTGTGTATTTTATATATGCTCTTAACTCCAATAGTTTTATAAACTTCCAATGTGGGATAGTGACAATAAAAAAAAATGTTAAAATGCTCATCAAAATCATTTTCAAATGTATGTCTAATTGACTAATTTGATTTTGAATTACAACTAATTAAATTGTAATATTCACTTTCATTCTTTCATTTATTTAATTTTCAAATTTAACTTAAACTGCACTTGATTATTAATATATTAATGTTAGATATTATTTTCTATAAGTTTAAAATATTTTAATTTAACAAAATAAACTATTTTAACATATTTATTTTTAATTTTTAGTATTGGGACTAATTGTAGGATAATGAATCTAATTAGTAAAGATAGATTTACTTTGAATTATTTTTATGTATTTATTGCACTCGGTTCGACCCCAGTTGAATTCCCACGGACTTCACGTCGGAATCATTCTCGATTGTGAACCAAAACCCTTCATCTCCATTTTCAGATATCGAAATTATCAAATCCGCAGACTTTTTGCATAAATCTTATGATTAATGCTCATGTTTAGTTCCTTAATTAATAAAAAAATTAAAATTCTTCTAACACTAATTAGCAATATTATAGTATTATATTAAATGTTTAGTAAGTATTATTTTTAAATATTAAATGATTTTATGATATAGTAAAAAATCTATTTTTTATAATATAGAAAAAACTATTTTTTAAAATAAAAATATATTTAATGTCTTAAAAATAATTAAAATTATATTAAAAATACGAAACTTATTATGACGCTTATTCTTCGCATTGACTCGTCTAAACTCGTGATTCTTGATTCTCAACATCGACGTCTCGCAACGCATTATGCCTTTTAGAACATTATTAATAAATGAATGAGAAATGCAAAAGGCTTTGTACTACTACATTTTAGTCACTAGGAAAAAATGAAACTAAAAAAACAAAATGGATGTTGAGATTATCAATTTAAAAATGCTAATAATTTATTTGGTAAGGTACATTGAACTCAATGAAGAAAAAATATTTATTTATTTAATTTTGTATTATAATGTTATCTATTATTTTATTATGTACAAAATGTTCATGATTAAGTGTAAAAATTAATATAATATAATAGCACGAAACACAAACTTATACATTTTAATTTAGAATTTAACACTATTCAAGTTAAAATCAATATATCACAATATGTAATTATTTATCAATTACATAAACATTACATCATTAATTATTTAATGAACCAAAAAAATTATATATAAACTAAGCAAACGTGCATTGCACGTTGCTTATACCTAGTATTTATATTATTTATGAAAGAATTAAATGTATTCTTATAACTTTTTTTTCGTTTTCATTAATTTTTTTCTGAAAAATATTTATTTTTAATTAAATTATAAAATTTTATATAGACTAATTTTTAATTAAAATTTAAAAAATATATATATTTTAAAAGTATATTATATTAATAATGCTGAATATTATATATATATTTTTTTTAATTAAAGTTTTTATTTTTTATTCTTTTTAAAATACTTTTTTATTATATGGGGGGAAGAATCACATCGTATATGAGAATTTCATAATATTGCTCTAAATCCACATAAATTGTACCTCAAATGAAAGTTTTCAATTTTTTTTTGAATTCTACAAAAGTCTCTAAAAGTTTTAAAATGGGATGAAAAGGAGCACCAAACAGGGGCTTAATAGAATAAAATTGTACTCTCAAAATTCAATTTCCATTATTCAAATTTTTTCGTGATGATGAAAAACTACAAATGAACAACATTTTTATACTAAATTTGGTACATAAGAATTAATCTAATACATGAATTTAAACACTCATTAAAATTTATAGATACATGAATAAGAATAAATTCATCCATAATAATCTATATTCATTTATATCAAGATTCATCAAGTTTAAATTAATTTGAATGTTAAATTATTGAGAATTAATAACACGAAATTCATACATGATAAGAATTTTGTAGTATTTATTACATACTGAAAAACGAAAAGTAAGATGTTATTGAAATTATTAAATTGTAGCAGGGTTAAAATCATTCAAAAAATTATTCTCACTTGATGTGATATTTAGGATTTGTTTGGTATAGCTTTTAATCCGATTAAAATTGAAAATATAGTCGTTATTGAGTCTCATTCGTTTAATAAAAGTTAACAATAACGACTAACTTTTCAATTTTAATATCTATCGAACATGTCCTTAATATATTATAGATCGTCATATTTAGAGATTGTTTGGCACAAATTTAGAAGTGGATGTTTTATTTTTATATAATGCATGATAAATGTAAATAAAAGCTAAGTGTTCAATGAAATGTATAGTTTAGAAAAATTCATGTGAAAACCAATTATTCTAAACAACTCTTGAGAGTGGTGAATCAAATTTGACAACGGAAGAGAATTGAGCAAAGCAAACTTGATTGAAAAAGAAATTTGTTTTGTATCTACTTTGTTTGTGCCATGAAATGTAGGTCGACATATATATCTATCGGCTGACAAAGCAAGAAGAGTAATCGATCAAATTCGTGGACGCTCCTATGAAGAAACACTTATGATACTAGAACTCATGCCCTATAGAGCATGTTATCCCATTTTTAAATTAGTTTATTCTGCAGCAGCAAATGCTAGTTGGAACTAGATGAAAATGAAATTAATGAAAAAGAAAAAGAAAAAGAATATATTAAATGACTAAAAGACCCCTGTTTAGGGTTGCGTTACCCTCGTATAAATATCGTACCAGTACACCCTGAACCCATTTCATCAATAGGATTCGGCGGCGTCCTCTAGACGAATTGATAGACAGATTAACTCCGTGAAGATTTTCGGCCGACATGAGGGCTAAGGTTAGCACGACTTCGTTGATTTAGCTTAATTCAATTTTAATTTTTATGCCTCCGCCCTGTTTTGATTCGTATTTCGATTGATATTTACTTGTTTCATGATCATCCTTAGCTTCTATGAATGATTGTTATGCGTTCTCTATATTGAAATGTGTTTGCAATCCCTATGCTCTTACATAATTATGAAAATTTCTTACGCGTTCGTACTTCTGGTTTTTAATGGGAGCGAGTTTGAAGCTGTTGATTTGAATCGCCTGTAGCACAATTATTCTAGTTTTTCCATGGCCTTTATTAGATTATAACGTCGTGCCAAATATGAGTAAAGACCTAAATTTTTTTATAAAATTTATCTGTGTTCAACTATGCAATTTTTTCAACCAAATTTCTACTATGTTTATATTAGAATGTTGGATGCACAAATCAACAGATGTTACTTGTTTAACTGTGGGTAGCGCTGCGCTTACCTATGGAAAAACTGAGAACATGAAAAGGGGGTTGAGGTTTCACTTGAATTAGAAAGTGAGAGAGTGTTGGTTCTTAATCTAGAGGCCTTAAAAGGATGTTCAAACGTGATTGTTATTGCATTGGTAATTTTGGCTCGAAAATAAAATTCTGTGGTGGAGTGTGCGTTGGCTATGCACAATACTGTCTTTTAGGTTTGATCTTGTTAAGTTACATTCTTGTGAATTTTACAGTGGAAGAAGAAGCGAATGAGGAGGTTGAAGAGGAAGCGCCGAAAGATGAGACAAAGATCCAAGTAGAGGGTTGGACTAGGATACCTACCTGAGTGGCTTCTTTTGCATGAACCAGCATTTTCTTCATTGGCTTTGGTGTTTCGGGTGAATGGAAGGAAGTTCTGCAGAGTGGAGCTGTCTTGTTTTCGATTATGTTCTTCCTGAAATGTTTTAGATTATACTTACGTATTGTTTTGCATTATCATTTCGAATCTAAACAGAATATGAGACTTGTATTGAACCTATTCGATCTAAGTAATGGTTTATTTTTCTATATTTTGCGGAGTTTTGTTTCAGTTTTAGAACTATGCTTGTATGTCGTGCTTTCCATTACAGACTCTTAAAAGATGTAAAGTTTGTTTTTCATCATCATTCTTCATAGCACCAAACAGGATTTTGAGTTTATTGGCAAATAAAACGTGTGATGAAGCATTTTAACTAGTGAGATAATGTTAATAGTTAATTCAATATTTCGTTATTCCTCCCCAATATCCCTCCCCCACTATTTAGCTATCGTCATTGTCTGCTATCTTTCAACTTTTGTCTTTGTATTTTGTGGTATTGAAGTGTCTTTTCTGTGTTAATTTTCGTATTATTGTTTTTGTAATAAGTTTTAACTGTTTTTATTTTTTGAAGTATGTAATAATGTACGTGTATATTTTTTCAAATATGCAAAAAGTGGTATATGATGACCCCCCACGGGTTGCTAGATGAAATGGAATGGAGTGAAAGGTTGAGCGCATTGGTGCTTGTTTGGGATAAATTATAAGTGGTGGAAATTATAAATCACTGGGGGGATAAGTGGGTAGTAGGTTTTATGAGATGTGGTTAAAATTAAAGTGTTTCAGATATGCAAAAATTGGTCTATGATGAGCGCCCAAGGGTGATGAAATGGAGTGCAAGGTGGAGCACATCGGTTCTTGTTTGGGAGAAATAGGGTGAACCGCCTTCACTTTTCTTATACTGATTACTGAGTGTTAGGCTTAATACATTTGATTATCTACACATTTTTTCTATCACGGCCTTAGAATGAAGTTGTGAGCTCTAGAGCCTGAAACTTGACACAATACTGCTCTTCGTTATCATTTTCAGTACCTATACAACATGTCGCCCTTTGATCCAGATGACTGGCGATGGTAATTGTAAATGTACAGCATTTTGTACTTGTCCACACGTTCTCCCATCTTTTTGGCTTACAGTGGATTCAACTATGGTTTGACTATTAAAGTTAATAGAAACAAAATCTAGTTTCCAGGATGTGAAACTTTAGCCTTTCTTTTCATTCCGGCTGAAACGTTGAATGTTTTGGTTGTAGCCATTTACAAACCATCAAGGTCTACTCGAGTTGGTAGTAACTTGTTAAACTTGTAAATTGGCTCTGTTCCAATCAATTGTCTGAGCCCAGTTTTAGCTGTCTATGGGATAATTTGGATGCAGACGAGTGCAGTTATGAATAGAGCTAGTTGGCTTGCTGAATTTGGCTCATAAAGTACCTTCATGAACAATGTCATTGGGTTTCTGTAACTTGTTTGGATTCTTCTAGGTACTTGTCTGAAAATAATCCAGACTGCAAGCTGTTTTTCCAGAGCTTGACACACTGGATGACAATCTCATCGAAATGGTTAGTTATGCCCAGTGTTCTAAAAAGCGTAAAGCATGGTTAGACGTGAATGTCAAGTTTCAAGCTTTAGGAGCCTAGACGAAGTTTAAGCGTAAAAAAACGTTTTTTTATTTTAAATTTTTAATCATTGTAAAAAAAGTCAACAATTCAAATAATACATACCAAACATCTAAAATTATAAAATACTGCATTTACTTAATAATTTTTTCATAAAGATAAGTATCAAAATCATAATTACATAACGTAGATAACTTGTAGCTTAAATCTTACATAATCTAATTCTTTATCGGACTCTAATTTAATGTTTTCTTCTTCATCTATAAACAAAAAAATAATAATAATAAAATAAAAAGAAAGGTACATTTAATGGAGCATATCATATTTAAGTAATTATTCATTGACCAAAAGAAATGAGTCGTGTACAATACGCCTAGGCGGGAAAAATTGAACCTCCAAGGAAAAAGTGCTCATAGCCGCCTAGGCGCGCTTAGTCGCGCAACAACGTTGACCGCTTAATTACCGCTTAGCCTCAAAGCGAGGCTGAACCTCCAAGGAAAAAGCGCTCCTAGCCGCCTAGGCGCGTTTAGTCGCGCAACAACGTTGACCGCTTAATTACCGCTTAGCCTCAAAGCGAGGCATTGTCATCTCGCTTTGCGCCTAGGCGGCGACGCCCGCCTAGGCGCACTTTTTAGAACAGAGGTTATGCCTCAGTTCAACTTTCTCAAGAGGGAAATTGCCTGTCTAGTCAAATCGCCCGCCTAGGCGCACTTTTTAGAACAGAGGTTATGCCTCAGTTCAACTTTCTCAAGAGGGAAATTGCCTGTCTAGTTGATTTGACAATCCCATTGAAATGGTTCTATGTAAATCACGTAACTGACAGTTTCTCATACTTCACATTTCGCAATAAAACTAGGTCATGGGGCAAAAGTTAATGAATCAAAGAGAGAGGCCACACCAAAACAAATCTCGCAAGGCTCTATAGGAAATACCTCTATTTCACATAAAAATGATAATAGAGATCGAGAGAGAGAGAGAGACCCCGTGTCCACAAATTGCATAACAGACGGTGAATCAATCCCACTCCGTTTGCATAGCTGAAATACGCAGCCAGCAACCTTTAAGTGTGCGTCCACCAGATGCAAATATAACTCGCTATAGAAACAAACTTAAAACAAGAATCACAATGCATCAAAACTTTTAACAGACAATTTCTACCAATTCCACTGTTCAACTACCTCCCTCGTTTAAGAAGATAAGACAGATGAAGGGGAAAAAAAGCCAAGAAAGAATAATAAAAAACTGATGTCCATCCGATGCATTTAAACAAAAACTCCTTCCCACCCCCCTCGAAATATAAAAGACTACATGGGAAACATCTTTCTGTACTGTACGTTTCTACTTCTCTCTACAGTCTCCTACCGATATTGCACAACAGAGCATCAAAATAAGCTCCCGTTAAAGAAAGTGAAACACACGCGATTACACTGTAACAAACATACACAGTCAATGTGTCTTAAAAGGATTATTTCACTTTTTATAGCAAAAACCAGCATCTTTCATGTAATCAGGCTTCATTCACCCGCTGAAGAACTTCTTCCAATAAAGCACCAATGTCAGCATGACAAGAATACTGAGTCACTGACACCCTAAACAGTTGCCATGGCAAATCTATTTTGTGAATCCTTCTCAATAAGGCACCAGCAGACAGACAATTACGAGCCACCACTTTCTCCCCCCTGACTACTAAGACCCAGCACGGGCATGGACCATTGTGCAAAATCCAAGAGTAGTTTCTTTTGCTGCTCACTTGTGTGGGGAAGACTTGCACGTAAGAGTTCAACAGGCATTTCTTTACTGATTTCTGTGGCTGCATCAGACCCAGTAACAGCTGGAGAGGCCCGTGTGAGGGAAGATTGCATAACAAAGTCATATTTATTAAAGCAGTACTTTGTGAGAAGGCCAAAGAATGCATCAAAAGAGGCCTGCCAAAACATCCTGTTAGTCATACTGCAGCTGCCAGAAGCATTAGGATCCATCAGAAGCTGCGTTGCTCTCTCAAGAACAGATTTAAGTAAAACAGAAGCTCCATCTCCAGCTGCACTTCCAACTGGACGTAGAGGCGGATGCTCTGCTGAACAAACCACTGATGCAAGGCACGCAGCAAGAGCTTTAAGCTCCATACCTTGAACACAAGATGACACGGTCCTAGTGAGTTTTACAGTTGTTTCGGAGGCACCAGGATCAGAAGGAAGTCCGCCAAACAAGAATCTCAGATGACGGAAGATGGTCATACAGGCTACTCGAGCAAGTTCACCACCAGGAGTAAGAAGTTGAAGGTATCGCGATAGGAGTTTCCGGCCCTTAGGAAGGGAAACTAACCTTAAGAACACCAGATCATCTTTAGGAGCCAAATCCACTGTGTGGCCATTTTTGCCGAGGGGGTCTACAAGCTGAAGCGATGATGCTAAACCTTCAAGCAGAACCTGTCTCCGCTGTCTCAACTGGGACCCACCATCTTGTAGCTGATTAAACTGTAGGAATCGGTCAATATCGTCAACTTCAAGGAGGAGGCAAATGCAATCCTCAATAGTCAGCCTAGCCACAAGCATTGGCTCCTGATCCAAAGGCTTTTCAACTGCTTCCTGTTCAGCACTAGCACTGCCAGATGAATTTGGGGAAGAAACTTCAAGAAGTGGGCGAGGCCTGTGTATTGAAGAGAAAGAAACCCTCCCAAGAGCATCAACCTGGAGAAAAGCGTGTGGCTCATTGTTAGCACGAGCTCTGGAAGAACTATCCTTCAATATTGTCGGGCAGAAATGATGTTTCAACTTTGCACCAGCAGATTTCTTTGCCAGACAAGCTTGATGGTAGTAGTCATCAACATAAGGATCATTACTGTGAGTAGCAGCAAGCTGCATCCTGAGAATGTTTTCAATTTCATCAGTTGACATATATTTGGATTTGAACTTTGGCCACCCATTATCACTCCTCTGGCTGCCAAAATCAGAACCATGCTGAGGATAAAACCCTTGCCTATTTTTCAGCATTGAAATAGTTCGCTGATCTCTAAATTCAGCCAACCCAAGCATGTCAAAGTTGTTCATCATGGGTGGTGATGGAGGAAGGAGGGTATTAAAATGTTGAGACTGTAACCCTGATAAATGGCCATAGGATGGCTGAAATGGGTTCTGCATTCTGTTCTGCAGCAAAGACTGTTGTGGAGGCATTAACCCATTCTGATGGGGTAACTGTTGTTGCAACATCTTGTGCGACAAGCTAGAACGATCTCCAGGATGTAAACTACTTGGGTTCAGCCATTGGTTCTGAAGCCGATTATTAACTGGAAGCACATGGGTTGACTGAGGAAAATTTGCACCAAACTTGGACCCATTAGTTAAGGCATTCAATTGAATCTGCACATTATCAAAAGGAGAAAGATTGGGCGAAGAAATTGGCATTTGATATCCACCAGGGGCATATGGAATATTAGGGTGGATAGATGGGCTGTTTGGTGAAGCTTGCTGGGATCTTCCTCCAGGGGGAGGATATGAAGTGAACGGTGATTTTGGAATAAGAATTGGTTCGCTATAGTGCTGATGTAGGTTTTGCTCTTGGTTTTGATGTGAGTGCTGCTGCGGTGGCTCAGGGTATGAAGATGCTCTGTATAAAGACTTGGATTCCATAAACTGTGCAGATGAGGAATATAGCTGTGGCAACAATCCTTTACTGTCCTGAGCGCTTTCAGCATCAAAGGCACTCTGATCAAACCACCTAGGAAAGCCTGCCTCTTGCGCCTGCTCAGCAGCAGATGAATCTGGAATACATGGTAACATGAGCAAAAACGGAAATACTTGATCAACAATTAATCCAATATCTACTTCCGCTGCCCAAATTATATATCACGGATTCAAAATTGGCGTTTATATTGGTCAAAGGGATGATTTTCGGAGTCATTATTTAGTAAAATTTACTTCTCAAAGTTGACATTACAAAAATCAAATCTACATTAGAATGACTTGAAATTCCAGAATACAGTACATTTAAGTTATTAATTTAATATTTGGATAAAGACTGAACCATAGAGGTCACTGTGAAATAATATTGGCAAGCATGAGTGTCTTGCATGTTCACGTAAGCTACAGACTTGTTGAAGATCAAGAATAAGACATGAAATTCCACAAACATTTTAACAAGCATATCGATGCTGTTTCATGAGATGTGAACTCGTGTTCGATTATATTTGGGATCGATTAGGGCTTTAATAATAATTATTGACAAACTAAGAAAGTTAATTAAACAAAGGTAATTTAGGAGGCATTGATAATAAATTACGTTGAAAGCAATCAAAGTTTCACATCTCATTCACTCAAAATTCATAATAAAAGGGCCCGAAATCAATGGTGCTTATCTAATATTCCTGTAAGAGAAGATTAGATCACAAAGTGTTAGGTCACAGTGTACAAAATTATGATCAGAATTTATTACATCAAATCCTTAATTCAATAGCAACTAGCTCAAATATCATATACAGTTATCCATATCCTGTTCCTAAATAAGTCTCTGCAATATTGAAGAAGCTAATGAATTTTAGATGATCACAATTTACTTTATAAGACCCTAATGTTATATTGTTATTCCATCACATCATCATTCAGTCATCTAGAATTAATATTAAAGATTCAGAAGATATGATATCTACCACTCTTGCCGAAACATAATTTTACTCAGAAATTGAGTGAAAACCACTGCTCACAGCACTTGGATACTAGCGTAATTATACCGAGCCACAACTTAAAATTGAACAGAAACCATCCCTCTAGGAGACTAGGATCGTAGAACTGAAGTTAAAATGTGATATTACCATGTAAAATACCAAATGCAAGTTAAGATTCTTATTTTGGGATGGGACTATTTGCAATTCAATTCTGCAGCAAATATCCGTAGAGAATAGCTGTCATTTTCTAGAGCGGTAAATGAGTAGAGAGCAAATTAAAACTTCGCAAGCTTGAGCTCAAGCTGATTTTATATAAAGAGCTTCCTAAACAATATTTGAGCTTTGAATCAAATTATTACTCAATTCCATTATCAAAAACAATTCCCTCATGGCGATTATAGTGTATTAAGAGAAGAATTTTATAATTAGGCAGAAGAAATTATAATATAAAGGACCAGGAATCCTCATAAATAAGATGGATTACACAATAATTAAGAAAGGATATCATCCTATCATCACTACACATCTGATAATGCTAACCCAGCAGGAAAACCAGTAGCGTGGGCTCACAGGCATGACAGGAAATCAAATATATCCTACAAGAAAATTATTTTGAAACTATTAAACTAAAAAATAATTCACTTTCATAGAATATTTACTTTTGGAAACTATATCATTCTCTGAAGAATTCTGATGATGAACTTCATGTCATCATGTGTATAACTGTGAATCTATAATAATTACATAATGTATGAATATGTGCATGTGATTATGATTGCATGTTAATGTGCACATATGTATTATGTAAAAACAGATTTCATTGGAGCTTAATTGATTGAACTTGATTTATCAAGTCTAGACGATATTGGCTCATCTCTCTAAATAGACAAGTAACCTATGCAATATAACACGAGATGAGCTATTCTTGGTTATATCATTTCTTTTACCGCCTTAAATTTCTAACTTGACAACTGTCCAGGGTGAATCATCAAGTAAGAGATTTGATTTTCTATGAAGCCCCCAGAGGTGAACATACAGTATTTAAAAATGCATAATTGGACATCGAGGCATTTTACCTTTATGACGTGAGGCATAAGCCTCACTTTGAGGTGTAAGCCTGAGGACTAACCAATAAAATAATGAAAACATAAACTTACAAAAAATATATCAATAAAGTAGCAAATAATAAATTCACAAATCACGTGAAAAAATTATAATTTACTACTAGGAATAGAACAACTCAGAAATCTCCTACATCATCTCTACTAATAGAATCTTCAAATTATTTGATTCCCAATCATCGTCTTTGTTACTATTAGTTTCTTCTCAATTTTTCTTATCATACTCCACTTGCAATAGTGTCTACCCCCTTCCTTTTTCCTTCGGCGTTTAGGTAGAAATAAAAATATAAATTCTAGGCCGTAAAAAATAGCCCTAAATGCTAAGGCTAGTAATAAATGCCCATAAAAGACGACAAACAGACAAAACGAGTTAGTTGCCCTGAGGCTTAGCCTTGAGATGCAAGCCTCAGAAATAGCATTTAAGGCGCATCTTTGAGGCATCCAATGAAAGCATCACATGATGCTGGAATTGATGCTTAAGTCTCAATAAAAAATTAAACAGCGAACATGAAGAGTAATTTTTCAAGCCATAGGTTTCTATATATATAGCAACAGCCTCTGAATAACAGTGACATTAAAATACACCTAAGAAAAATAATTATCTCAAACAAATAGGTTTACAAATACTGCAACAATATCAATGCATTCACAATTACAGCTTTGTTTGAGTTCAACCATATTACGACTGTCAAGATTATAGTGCCCAACAACATAATCAGACAATAGAAATCCATGACGAGGGATAAAGTTCAATGAAACATTGACAAATGCATTCATAAAAGGCCCTAATGGATATATTAATCTCAAGTGGCATGCATAATCTGATATTACACTCACTTCCTCTGGATCTCTGATCTCCAATAGGCTCACTGACACCTCTGTTCAACTGTGTATTAGAAACATTAAAATATATTAAAAATAGCATAAGATAACATTCCTTCTATTCAGTAGGTGATTAAAAGGCTAATTTACTATTCCATGAGCAAATTCATCTAAAAATGGTGAAAAGGCTAATTATAAGCTATATTATCAGAATATTAGCACCATGGTGGACATGAAACACATGAAAGTCACCAATAATTTACCACATCAATGTCATCCCACAAAATAAAATATATAAAAAGAATTTTTTTTTTTACAATAATGTGTTAATAAAGGAATAAAAAGTATTGGAAAGGGAAAGATTAAATGTAGAGACCAATATCTTTACCAAGTCAACTTCCCCTACCCGTCCAAAGAGAGTTGGGGAAGGGAACTGTTAAAAGGAAACCACAGTCTATGAAACATTGAAAAGCCCATCTCAGACGATCACATTTGACATTCAAAACTAATTTACTTTTATGAAACTATGGTGACAATTTTCTGAATATATGAAGACTAACCTTTGCAAATGTGATGGAGAGATCATCAATTTCAGACAAAGAATCCAGTGCTTCACCCTGCAAAAGGCAAAATTAACATGAGTGCAAAGTGCAAACAACCCAAGCATTCAAGTATTCACAATCAAAGGACATACTTAATAACACCTGTGATTATCAAGTACCACCTCCCCTTAACATGGACATATAAATAGAGCATAGAGGTGCATGATTATTCAAAATCGTGCATTTAGTGTCCTTAATTATTTAGTCGTGCTTTCTAAGCCCCTATTTGGTCGGGATTAAAATCTGATTTTAATCCAAGTCAAAGTCAAATAATCAATATTAACTACATCTTTTCTGGGTCCCACAACTTTTCAACCAAACATATCAAAAACTTTTATCACGATCTACTAAAAATCTAATTTTAATCCCCACCAAACACCCTCTAATTTAGACAGCCTCAGAAAACACCATTGAAATTATTTAAGCAGTTATTTTATCTCAGAACTTTAGTGATATAAACTTATGGAAGAAGGAAACAAGAAACGTGCATTATCATCCAAAAAGTAAATAACGAAAATTTTTAAAAACTTAAAAAGAGAACCTCATCTCTGTCCAACAGAAACTCTTCATCATCAAGTCCAGCAGGAGGGAGATCGTCCTCTTCATCTTCTAATCCCCCTAGCTCAACTTCCTGGACTACATTGTTATCGAAGAATGCATACTGTGACGCATCAAATACCGCATCTCCTGGACAGCCAAACAAGTTAAGCAAAAGATGGTCCCTCTCTAAACAATTTCTTAAAGGCTTTAAACCATATGATTAAAATGATTCATGTCTACTCAGGCACAAAGAAGACTTAATATTTAGGTAGCAAAACATGCATTAATTTGTGTGTGTGAAGGCGTAGTAGTGCAAGGTGATAACACATTCTGATTCCAGTAATATTCTTCTAAAAATAACATTAACGTGTTAAATTTTCTAAAAAGGTCGCATGGAACAACTAATGCAACAGAGAATTAAAAATTTAACCAGCTAAGCTATAATAACAAGTCAAACCCTATACATCTTATTGTTAAATCCGTGAATCAACTGAAATATTACAAACCATTTTTTACTCAATCCAACATCCACAGAATAAGGTAAAGTTATGGAAATCATGAGTATTGAAGTCAACAAGTTATACACAGAAGCAGATTTATAATGCAAATTAAACTCGAAGGCTAAATTGTCAAGTAAAAACTAGTAGCTAACCAGTCTGATTTGCACCAAACAGTTTAAGATCCTGAGGATTTGAGGATTCTTCAATACCGCCCCCACCTCCGAATCCGTCCATCTTAATTTCCTCTACTTAAAACACAAAACTCGGATAATATTCTTGCCCGCGAAACTAGCAAAAACCAAAATATTTTTGTTTGACAAAAAATCTAAAATATCAATGCCACTGCAAATCGCAGAAAAGCGGATTAGGTACCTAAATCTAAAACCCTAGAAACCGCGGCTCAATATGAAGGGGTCAAACTGTCGCGCTAATCTAAGAAGGTGACAGAAAACGCGAATAAATTCTAGAGTTTCTGAGGTGATATATCTGTACAGTTAAATGGATACAAACAAATTCTTTGACATTTTTATTTTTAGTTGGGTAGAGAGAAGGGCATCCAATTCGTATTTCACGAAATTTCTATTGTTAGAGAGAGAATTTGGAATTATGAAATAAATATATGGAGAAAATTGCACTATTGGTCCTCGATATATTGACGTAGCAGCCAAATGATCCAATATTTTTTTTCAACTAGTTAATGGTGCTACGATTTTTCCACGTAATATGCTTTCGAGTTTAGATTGATTGATCGATTCATATCATCAGGGTGGTCCTCCTTTGCCTTTTGCCTTTTGTGGAGGTTACGGAAGCCGGAATAAAGGTGGACATAAATTTTTTAAATTATTTATATTACCTTTAGTAAAGGACCCAATCCATGTTTGAAAACAAAAGTGCCAAAAACTAGGATCACAAAAAAATTTGTTTTGCTGAATTTATTTTTACTACGTTAAATTTGATACTCTTACGCGTGATATTGAATGTTTGCTTATTTTAAAGTTGTGTTTGACTAGAGATATAAAAGTTACTTGTAAATAATGTCTTTTTGTCGAACATCTTTGAATTTTTAAATTACTTTGTATTGAAACAAAATGCATGTTTGCAGAGCTTAATAATAAGTGTTCAAAAATAGATCACCTAAGTTGGCATGAAATCATTAAGCATAGTGGAATCTTGAATGGAGACTCGCTTATTGCAAAACTAAGGGCATATTCTATTTTTCAATTTTCGAAAACACTGAAAACAGGTTTCTTTGCCTATTTTTATAAATGAATTTTTAAAAACAAGTTTAAAATTTACAAAGAAAATGGAAAACGTCAAAAAGGTCTTTTGGCTATTTTCAATTAAAACCAAGCCAAAACTTCATTTTTTTTTTAAAACAATTTTTCAAAATAACAAAAATAATGCGTTTTCAATAATCTCAAAATGGACACTCAAAATACAAAACCCAAAATGAATTCAAAAGCTAAAAACTAAAAACTAAAACATGAAGAGAACATCTCCTAAAAGTTTCGATGATTCAATTGTTACAAAGTTGGTGACTTACTTCGACATTTTACATTAGTTGGATTCCAACTGGAATATGCACGAGATCTTGAGAGATACAATAATTCTAAGATTTTATTTAATACGACATTTGTCGATCTAGTTCAATGTTAGCTTGTAAACTTATATATCACGTTCCTGTTTAGGCTCCATTAAAATGAGATTTTAGGAGAAAATATGTTTTAGAATTGTGATTTTTTTGAAAAATATGTGGTTAGAAGATAAGGAATTTTTTTTATTTCCCGTGTAACGTTATTTTATGAGAGATTATACAGTTAAAAATGAATTTTGAAAAATAAATCCCAAACATGGGCTATGTGTTGTTTAGAGATTTTTTTTAATTCGATATTTAAGCACGTTTCACTTTTTTTATAATAGTTTTAATCATTTTTGTCTACCATGTGGGTTATGTAACGCTCAATGTCGGCAATTTTTATTTTCAAATTATGTTGTTGAATTTGTTTCAAAAAATTTCATGAAATTGCCGAAGTGCGATTCCTCTTCATGTTGTCACTAGATAATTTGATTTGATTTGATGTGGTGTGGTGTGATGTGACGAATATAAGAAAATGAGATTATAAATATACACGAATAACTTGATTGTAGTCATGGGTGGACTTAGGAGGTGGCTTAGGGGGGCAAGTGCCCCCCATTGCTTCCATTTTTTTTTTCACAATTAAATATTCTATGTTTTTATTTCAATTTTCGAAGTCATTATGGGATGTAAAACGAAATCGAAATAGTACATTCTTAATATTATTTCAAAGTGCTCATGATCTAGTTTTCTACGTTATTAATGGCGTAGGAAACTATTAATCGTAGCAAATGTTACGACTTGTCAAAAAAGGCCGTTCAAAACTAGTATTTCGAAAGTTTTGATAACATGCTAACTTTAAAAATCATACGATGATCGTACGCTAATCGAATTTACAAATTGCTTATGTCATTTCAAAACTGATTTCGAGATTACAAAAATTGAGTTATTCACAATTGACTTCATTGGTCATTAATAAAAAAAATATAGGTCACGGGTCACAAATCGACCAACTAGTTGTTCACAGGCATTCTTCGTCGCATCCCTGCTGCCACTGCCACCGCCACAACCAATCCACCAATAATAACACCAACTAAATATCAGCCCAAACCATCACAGATCAGCCCAAACCACCACCAATAGATCCTCCACCAACAATAGATCCGCCACCAATAACAGCCACACACACAGACCCACCCCACTCACACAGATCCACCTAATATCAGGGTAGAAACACACCCCACAACCCAAATTTCACATAACACAGACTGGAAGAAAACTGAACCCAATCCCCCGACCTTCGCCAGCACCTTCAACACGACCCACTCACTACCATCCACACGCATAGCAAAACTCACAATCATTCCATGCACATCACCCACTACCATCCCCACGCACAGATCTGCGTCCACTAACACCACCACACCCACCAACTCGTTGCACCCACCCACCCGTTGAAGCTGCCAGAGAGCAGCGTCGACGCTGCCCTCTCACTCCGACGTCGACGCTGCCAGAGAGCATAACACCATCGACGCTGCTTCAATGCTGCTCACACGCCGGCAGCAACGTCGACGCTGTTTTGAGTAGCTTTGTGCTGCCTGTTAGTTAGGAGGGGGCGGGGTATGGGGGAGGGGGAAGAAGAGAGAGAGAGAGGGAAAAAATGATTAGGGTTTGAGAAATGGGATTGAAATATGGTGTGGTAGGTGTTATGGTAGGTATATAGATTAATTTAATTTAAAATATTATTTTGAATATTAATTGTGAAATTAAAACCTGGTTTTTGATTAAATAATGTTAAAACTCGATTTTTAGAAAGTTGAAACTAAATAGCTGATTTTAGGTAATTACCTCTTTTTCCCTCAGCATCACCACTGGCCCATTTAAGAATTACAGCAGCCCACCAATTATTGCCCCTTCAATCTTGTTTACCTTCTTGAAAGTGTATATAGGTACCTTTGTCCCTAATTCAATCAAAATGCATGTATATTCATAAACAAAATTATAGAAAAATTTCCAATTTTTCTTCAATTCAAAAGAGTCTCATAGATACCTGCAAGACAACTTCTAAAGCGATTACAGTTGTAATTATCGGCATGGTGAGAGTCTTTCTCCGCCTCATCCATGGCGAAAGTGGCGAAGACGACGGCTCCACCAGTTATGACATTTTTCAAGGCTGCTACCATTATTGAAACTTTCTCTTCACCGGTAAGTCGTGGTTGAATTTATCTTGGTGGTGGTGGTAGCGATGACGGTGGACGGTGATTTACTGGGTTGATTTGTTGGGATTGATGGGGTATTGGGGTTGAGGGTTAGGATGTGGAAGAAATGACTATTATTTTTTGTATTATTTTTCTTGCGTTTTTTTAATTTAATTTAATTTTATGTTTAAATAATAAGATTACCATTTTGCCCTTATCATGTCAAGTCAAAATCATTTTTTTTGTCGACTAACGGTCAGATGGACGATTTCCATCCATTTGGATCTTGGCTGCTAATTTTTCAAGGGTTTGGGACCTCCATTGACATAAACTGAAGGTTAAGGTAAAGTCTGCAAAAAAAGTGAAATGTTAGGGACCGTTACTGCAATTTTTCCTAACAAATATTTGGTACCATATTTAATTATATTCAACTATTTATGTACATGTTTGTTGTAGTCAAATTATTTGGAATTATCAATGAATATATATGTGGAGCTCTAATTTGTTTGAACTGGAAGCACATTTAGGCGAATATTTGATCTTCTAATTTCTGTTTCTTCTATTGTATATTCCATTATTCCTTGCATTTTTTTGTTGATAATAAAATTTATTTGCAGCATATTACACTAGAAAATACAACTTTTTTTTCTGTTTCTGACGCAAGATTAAATATTACAATGGCTGCCTATTTCATACTGTACAAAAAGATTTCACTGCCCATATAGGTGATCCTACTGGAACAGGATCATGCGTTGATTATTTATACAACTTAAAGAGCCATTTTTTATTGTATATATTTTATGTTGATTCTTTCTCGTGTAGCATGGTAAAAGCTGTTCTGAAAGGTACCCAAGTTTTTCCATTGTTTACATATTTTCTTAACATTTCAACTCGAGTTCCAAAGTAATAACATTTCATGATCTGCAATTTTTAGATTCCTGCATGGTGATTAGGCTCGCTTTTTCGGGGATGAAATCCATTAGGATGTAAAACGTGTTGGGAATATTATGTACATGAATTATATTCTCAAAATGTAATTTATATGTGCGCAGAATAGAACATAATTTCGACTTGTCAAAATAGGATTTGAAAAGACGGAATGATAATTACTAAAACTGAATATGTGACGAATGATTTAATCATTTCCATTCTTCAATAAAAAAATTTCATATAATCAAAAGAATAGTTAGTTTTTCTTAAATCAAATATCAAATTCAAAGAAATCATAAAATATAATAAGAAATGCAAGTGATTGGATTGATTGAGGCAAGTGTTTGACACTTTATCTTTAGAGATGAATTTGCACCTCATCGGTGCAAGCTAACGATTTTTTCGGCAATCATCTCCCAAACTATAACGATCCCATCTATCCACAGGAGCACTTCAAAATTCCAAATGAATTAGACTAACGAACTCGAACGAAGCTTCCACCCTATCATAACCTTGACTTTGATGTAAAAAGAAATTACTTCTGCAAAGTGTTTTTAAGCAAAACGAAATATAAAATATGCAATAGAATGAATAATGAACGTCCAAGGGTCCTATATATAGAAGGTGAAGGGATGTAGTTGGAAAGACACACCCTAAAACTCGACTTTTTCTTGAAGGGACGCAACTCGTTCCACCGCTCGCCTACCACTCATGTGTCTCTCGAGCGGCACAATGCAGTGAATTGTCGCTCGCCTGGCGCTGGAGCGACAGCCTCACACGCAGAATTTCGATTTTTCCTTCTAACTTTGGATCACAATTTCTCATTAATTCGGAATTAGTTTTGAAATTTCAAATATACTACGACGATCTACTCAATGAGTATAACAAGTTAGTCTATTTATTTTCATAATTTTACCATCGGATCAGGTCCGAATATTTGGTTGAAGTTGACCTATAAGTCACTTTTTCATGATTTTTTACTTAACCAATTCCAATAATCTCCCATATGAATGAAAATTCGAATATGCTCATGCTATGCTATGTAGAGAGAGAAAGCAGAAAAACACTATATCAGGCCCCTGTTTGGTGCACATTATTTTTAAAAGAATGTATTTTTTGGTTGATGTGATGGGGGATATGTGGTTGAAAAAGAAAGAAAAGTTATTGATGTGATGGAAAATATTATTTTATTGAAGAATGTGTGGTTGAAAATAAGTAGAAGAATGAGAATGAAAAAAATAATGTGGATCAAACAGGGGCCAAGTAAGGTAGCTTCCGATCTTGAACCTTCCTTAGTGAAATACTATCGAATTTACTTGGCTAGGTGAACGTGATATCTTGAACCATTCAACCATTACTGTAAATTTTCCCTAAACCGTTTATGGTTCTCATAATGGTGTTTATTTTGGCCATGAAACACTCTTATGATTCACGAGTGTTTAGAAAATTTCCTCTTTTGAACAATTTTCATTGAGGTAGCCCCCACCTCAGACTTACGTAGATGACCTCATATTAGGAGTATTATGCCTGACTCCACTTCGCTTAATCAAGATATAGAAATAATTAAAATGATATTTTAACCTTAACATTTTGCAGATAACACTTTAATTATCATGAGAACAAGTTAGGAAATATTTTTCCCAAGTATTTCATTGAATCTTCATAACTTAATTGTCCCATTGAACAAAGATCTTGGGATCTCCAGTCAACAATTTAGTGTTACCATTATAAAGATCCTTATATAGTGGACTTTAATCACAATCCTTTCATATGTAGTATACTTGATCTCTTGGTAAATCTTTTCTTAATGGATTCTCGAGTTTACACTATTTGAGATCAATGTACTTTATGGTATCATGTCTATGACGTATACGTCTAGACTTACCATTATGACTGATTATGTATCTTATTAAATATAGCTAGCCAACGATCGATTCATTTAATAGATATAAATTATCACCAACCAATAAATCCTCTTATGAAGTTGCATGCTTCTCACTAGCTTCATTTGAAGCTTTATCAATTTTCAAACATGGTTGGAGGATTTCTATCAAATTAATATACTAGTTAATCACTTTTATTATTGAATTTCATACATTGGTGTTCAATTTTCAATATTGAACTATTACAATATATTTTTGAATATTCTTCAAATATTCCAATTTGCATAACTGAACAATCGCCATAATCGGCTTTCATCCCATTTTATCCACGTTGCGAATCATCCTCAAACTTCTAAAATAGTATAAGGTGTGACATTCCATCACATCATTTCATGTCAAATAATAAGGTATTGAATTTGTTGACACCGACCTCCGAGGTCGTTGAGCTCGGACTGTCGTATCCCAATGAGGGTAAGGACTTGGGAGTTCAGCTATGCGAGGTCAGGTCGGCAGGAGCGTAGCTTTTCCAACAAGCCATTGTAGTCTTTCAAGACGCTACAGTGGCTAATAATTATGGATCACTGACAAGATCTCTGAGTACCAAACCAGAGACATACACGTGGAAAGGTCTTGTGTCAGCGCCTACTTATTCCTCCAATCAGAAGTCTTAGCTTGTTTTAATAGGCAATGCATTTACTACCAGGATCAGCAAGTCCCATCATCCTCAGTCAACAGTACAACATTGAGCTCGGGCCCCAATCCCGTTAGGACAACACACAAGTTAGCTCAGCTCGGCCTCTGAGTTGACAAGACAGGAGGATTAGACGTTATTGTCTTCCTACTATAAAAGGCCCAGGATACAAAGAGTGAAGGGGGGGCAGACAGAAAATCTAAAGGAATATACTAAGGAGAGAATCCCTAAAAATCCCCTTGAAGATCCCATATAGTTGTAAAAAGGAGCGATTATTTGATGAACGATCTTGTATTCTTCCTTATTGTAACTTTTAGACTACTGTCTGCATTCTAAGTTGGCTTTAACCTTGTCAATACAATTTTGAACGTCAACAGAATTAATGAATCAAACATAAGTTGAAAAGTTGTGTCTTTTGAGACACAATCCTACAAAATGACACATATCTTTACCTTCTATATATATAGGACCTTACGACGTTTATTATTCATTCCATTCCATATTTTACATTTTGTAGAAGTAATTCCTTTTTGCATCAAAGACATGGTTATGGTAGAGAGGAAACTCCATTCAAGTTCGTTGGTCGAAGTCATTTGGAGTACTTCTATGGATAGTTGTGGTCATTGTATATTGGGAGATGATTGTCGAAAAATCGTTAATATCGATGCAGGGCAAATTCATCTTGAGGAGAAAGTATTTTCACTTGTCTCGTATTTCGTTTTCCCTTTTATTTCTTCTTCTCACTTTCTTTCTTTAAAGTTAAATTACGCTCATGCGAATTAAACTTAACAATCATTTACATATGCTACCGCCCCTCCAACAATCTTAAAATGAATTTTTGATGTGCATATTATATTATATAATTGCAAGGGAAATCATGATATTGCATAGACAACGTATTTTCATATATTCAACAATTTGGATAAACTGAAATTAATCAGAGTTTGCCCATATATATTTGTCGTGGTGAGTATCTCTTTAGTTCATCGAATTTGCATTGTGTCTGTTCAAATTATGCATTGAAGTAGGTAGCTGGGGATGACTAGAACTAATTTGCTACTTTGAAGTAGTCTTCATCACGTCTTTTCGACAATTTAAAATGAAAGGGCACAAGTTCATTGTCTTAATGTCGTTTAGTGTAAAACAGATTTTATGTTTTATATAATGTCATGTATACTTCTTGGTATGTGCATATACATGTTTTAGTGGTCCAAAACATTGATTCTCTTCTCTGTGGACAAGCACATGTGTGTTCCTTCGTTTGGAGAATATTTGAAAATATTACTCACATGAGGAGGCATGTTTTGATGTTCACCCATATGATTAGATGTGGTTTCTTTTCAATATGAATCCACACGAGGGTTTGGATTTCGAATAGACTTTTTGGTCAAAATGACCTAGTTGACGGATCAAGTCTATAAATAAACTTCGAAGGCAAATTTAAAATAATGTCCAAATTGAGTGGAAAGAGCTCATTTTATAGTCACCTTAATTTTGTATGGAGAGTAGTTTTGTCCAATTATAATTTATTATTTAAGTGGAAATCATTATTTGGTAATGAGAATTAAGTCACTTAATTACTTGGAATTGTTGGAAAATTATGTAGAGTATTATGGAATATTCTAGGATCACTTTGGATGAAAATGTATGTCTTTCATATGAAATATTGGAGAGATACTTCCCAAAACTCGGCTTTTTCATGAAGGGACGCAACTCGTTCCATCGCTCGCCTACCGCTCATGTGTCGCTCGAGCGGTGCAATGCAGTAAGCCGGCGCTTACCTGGCATTGGCATGTCGCTCGAGCAACAACCTCACATGCAGAACTTCAATTTTTCTTTCAAACTTAGGAGCATAATTTCTCATTCATCGGAATTAGTTTTGAGATTCCAAATATACTACGACAATCTACTCGACGAGTAGAATAAGTTAGTCTATTTATTTCTATATTTTGACTATGGATTACATCCGAATATTTGGTCGAAGTGACACGTAAATCATTTTTTCATGATTTTATACTTAACCAATTCCAACAAAACATTCAATGACTGGTAATGTTGCCACGGCTAGTGCTGGAGAGAATCTTAATGCATCCCAGGTACAGAATCCTTTCCATATTCTATATTCTACTTGAGAAAATTTGACTGTTTCCTTTCCTTCTCTTGATCTATATTAGGAATAAGACTGTCTGTATCTTAACTGAAAAATAGAAATAATGCATACATGTTCAAGGGTTTCGAAATATGTGTAAAAATTAGATGAAGTGATTCAATATGATATCATAATAAATATAATTTTTGAATTAAAATAGTTGTCGTTATTTATAGAAAAGTGTATTACAAAAAATTCAGGGTTAATTACCCCAATAGTCATTGAACTTTGGCCAAAGTTTCCACCAGGTCACTGAATTTTAAAAACTACGTGGTTAGGTTCAGTGACTATCTGGGAAGCTTTTTGCAAAGTTCAGTGACCAATGTGGTGATTTTTAAAGTTCAGTGACCAATGTGGTGATTTTTCGAAAGTTCAGTGATTTGGTGAAAACTTTCGGTAAAGTTCAGTGACTATTGAGATAATTAACCCAAAAATTCATTTCATTGTAAGTTTGGTATGTAATATACTGAACGTGATTAGATGGTACAATATACACAATTTTATATATTTTCTTTCTTCCATTTTTTTTCCTCTTTTCTACCTATAATAAAAGAGTGAGTTGGGTTGGGCACTGTTCATAAGCCGTTTAAACCGTTGGCTCGGCTTAGCTTGACTCAGCATGGCTCAGCTCGGCTCGGCTGAGTTAGTTTTTTTTTTTTTTTTTTTTTTTGTATCTACGAGCCAAGCTAAATGGCTTTCTGCCCTGGCTCAGCTTGCCTAAGCCGTCTTAGCCGTATTTTTTTTTCTCGTTTGATTCGGTATTTTAAATTACAAATATGCGCTTTAAACGATTTAAATTTTTTTGAAAATGTTGAAGTATGTCCATGATAAATATATGGTCGATAAATCTTAAATATCAAAAATAATTTTACATTAATTGTGAAACGTAAAATCGTGATTGTTTATGTTTCTTTTCAATCTCAACAACATTTCAATGTCTTTTTTTTTTAACTTTAATTGTCCTACAACATTTGATTCGATATTTCACAATATGAATATCCATTTGGATCGATTTAAATTTTTTTTAAAAAACTTACAATGTGATAATAATAAATATATTGTCGATTAAGTTTAAATATAAAAATTATCTTGAATTATTAAACGTAAAATCATAATCGTTAATTTTTCTTGTCTACCCACCATACAAAAACTTAAAATGTGATACGTAAGGCATCTAAAGGTTTGTACAACAAGAAAATTGAGGAAGAAAGAAGAAAAAACAATATCTTGGTAGTTTGTTAGAGTATGAATGTTTTTAAATTTGAATTGAGTTATATCGATTGTTTATGATGAATACTTTCCCCTTTTGTTTCTAACTTCCTTTTTTTATTTGTTTATTTTTCGTTGTAACTTTAAAGTTTTCTATTGAAAAGGTTTTGTTAAATAAGATTTAACTAGCGATGTCTCTAAAAATAACAAAAAATCAGTCCACACTATTACATAGCCAACTATACTACGGCACGTGTAATCCAAGTAGAAAACTTGAATTATTCTCACCCTAAACATGAATCAAGAATCATTCACGTACTAAATTCGCTAAACCCACGATAAAAGATAATTCTTATATTTTCAAAGTCTTCATGTTTTATAAATTCAACAATACTAAATTTTATATTTCTGTATTGTGATCCAAATGTTGGAAGCTATTCCACTGTCATTCACCCCCAAATGCAAGCCAACAATTCCGCTTCATCCTTTTCGCAATACTGTAAACCAAAAGCACCCATTTTCCAATTTAATTTCTTGCTCACTTTCCAAAAAGTTCAAGATAAACGCTGCAAAGAAACAAGAACAGGTTCCTGCATTGAAGTGATAGGGTTTCAGTCTAGATTGTATGGAGTCTTCTCTTAAACAATTCTTAAATAAACATTTAAGAGAAAATAACAATTTATAAAGCAATCGAAACTATAAAGTATTATCGACTATTATTTTTAAAAAGGAAAAATCTCATACGTGATTGATATCTGACACTTTTATTAAATTAATAAAGAAGAACAAATTTTATTGTATTCGTTTAGAAAAAAGTTTGGTCGGGAATTTCAGTTCCTCACATATATAGCCCATGTGTGACTAAAATGTTGAAAAATATGTAGATTTATGTGAACAATATTTTATCGTGGGTATGTAATTAAAATGAGTTTTTTTTTTTTTTAAAATAAACTGAATAAGGGTAGACAAATAGGGGCATAATCATTAGTTGGTAAAAAAACCTTCTCAGAAAAATCAAGAAATAATCTCTCTCTCTCTCACTTGCTCGAGTAGGATTGGACAAAACTTCCAGACCAAACGGAATCGGACCGAATCGAGCGGTTCTTTATAAGTTAAATACCCGAACTGGTATTTGAATTGAGAAGAGATGAGTTTGGGCCGATTTTCAGTTCTAGACCAAAAATCGAAAAACTGAATCTAAATAATGTTTTTAATTTCTTTTATTGAATTAATTAAATTATTTTAAACAAATTATCAAATTAATTAAACAAACCAGTCTAGTCCAACCAAATTAATTTTTTGTTAGCCCAACATTTGGGCCTTATCCTTCCCATTTTCATTTGATAAATTGCAGTACACTCACTCTCGTATAAACTCAATTCTTTATGCTAGCTTCTAATTGTGCTACGTTAATTTATAAAAGTTACAAATAAACATGACATTAGTTGTATTTATGTAGTGTTACTGTAACTGTTAAAAAAATTAATTATGATACGAAACCGAATAGAATCAAACCGAAATTCCATAATTATATTTGAACCATGCATTCCATTTATCAAATCAACCCATGTCCAGCTCTACGCTCGAGGCTCGTGGAGTGGGGGTTAGATGTCTCACTCTCCACCATTTATGGGATTTTCCAGCTCGAAGAGTAAAGTGACCCACCAACTCCAACTATTTATCTTATATTTTCGAACCCACTAGAGAATGCAATTTCTCTCTCGCGCCTTTGATGTGATGCGATTTCTGAAATTCACTTCCCCAAATTGATATATCGCCACGAACAAGGTATTTTACGTGCATTCCTATATATATATATATATATATATATATATATATATATCCTTGGATATGTTTTCATCCCATTTTCTCCAAGTAGATATTTTTATTTCCCATCATCAGATTTACGTCGGATACGTGCAAATCTATTCGGGTGGATCTTTGCATGCATAAAACCTAAAAGATGAACGAGACTCGGTTTTGACTCTTGAGTGTTTGACTTGTTTATGTTTCTGTTAGTGTTGAATTATTTAATCACAATCTTTGTATTGTGTAGAGTATAAATTACTATGATTGAAGGGATTCATGAGAATCATTGATATAGTAATTGAACTTCAATACAAATGCTTTCTTGATTCTAACAAGGCATGGAGTATTAGAACAAGACAATTCGAAGCCCATCTATTCTTTTCCTGAATGAAGCAAGGGAGATTTGAGCTTATTTTTGGCTTTAAGATAGTAAAAGAACTTGAATTTAATCATGTTCTTTTGAAACTGAAGAATAGTAAATTAGTAATTGGTGAAGCAGCCTTTCAGTCTGATGTATTGCTCTGATTCTGAAGAATTGTTAGGTATCCTTCAACTTTAGGAATTAATATTGATTAGTGGGCGTCACTGCCTTCTATCTAAAATATCAGCAATGTGGCTATCATGAATCCTGTTTATGTTGTAGTTATTTATAATAGGTTGATCTAAATGCAAGTACTAACTTTTCCCAGGTCTGTGTACATCGATGGTGAGGCACAAGGATATCCAATGAGACATGGTACTTTAAGTCTGAGATGTGCTGTTATGAAGCCATTAGTAGGAAGTACAAGATAGTTTCTAAAAGGGATTTATCCTTTGAGCCTTGATTTAGAAGTTGTAATTTGTAAAACCACATTAGAATGTATTTAGTGGTGTTAAACACTTGAAGTTGATGAATTCTCTACATAGAAACCATGGATGCAAATTTTAAATCTTCATGTTTCATGTATTATCAACGTGTTTGTTCAAAGATAAGTCGAGCATGAAAGGTTAAGTGTTCTTCACATTTACAGAAATCTATCACATATTTGCTCTTGCAACATGAAGAACATTCCTTGAATTATAATTGTTATACTTATGATTTATGAACAAGCAGATCAGGGATAACAACTTAAATAGAGACTTGTAGTTTAAATCCATGGTGTCTAAATAAGGTTCTTGGAAGTTGAGAATGGTTTTAATTTGGGAAGTATAATCTCACTCATGTTTTTGCCTTTTTAAACCAAAAGTCAGTAGCGTGGCTTAGTTTACTCATAACCCTCTTTTTTTTATTGCTAAAGAACTCTCTGGCTAAAAACTATAGAAATTATTAAGAACCTAATCTCTTAAGTAATATAAATTTAGTCTTGGGCAAACACATCATTGGCCTGATACATAAGATCTCCGCCACTACATATATGACTCATTTGGTATACCCGGTCGTGGTTGGGTTCGCCAACGCTAATATAAATTCCAAATAAACATTTTTTCTGCAATTGAATGATATGTATAAATGGTGACACTACGTTCTTTTACAGTTGGAACACGCAATTGTACGATAAAGTGTTGATTTATATTATGGGCGGGGTGAGTGCTGTCAACAATTAGTGTTTATAAAATTGAATAAAAGATCTTGGGAATTAGAATCTTAAGAATCGATCCTTCACACACGATAACCAAACTTTATACCTTCTCTTGTTTCTTAATTATAAAATCCCTTAACTTCTATCATTCATTTTTAAACTAAAAGTTGATATCTTAAAATCAGGGAATGTATACAATTTATCTATGATATTGGTCCGCATTATGGTCTTTTATAGGAGGAAATGAGATCATTTATGAAGAGAGAAGGAATGTGGAGATTGGATAAATTACGGCAGAAACAGTAGAATTTACCCGAAGGTCTTAAATTTCTAGAGAGAATGAAGAGAGAGTTTCATTCCGAGGAAGTATGTATCTTTTATTTTGGTAGAATTGTGGGTTACATGTACCAGGGGAATGTTCTTCATTTAAATAAAGGGCAAATTACGCCCAGTATGGCCTGGATACTATAAAATTGATTAATGCACTTAACCTTTTAACTTTTTCTACATGCGTATTAATTACTGTATAATAAAGAAAGATATTCAAAAACCCTCATCTTTCAAGCTCTCCTTTCACTCTCCTAATTCCCGATTTCTCACTGCCTTCCCCTTCCTCAAACTCCCCATTGTCGCTCCTCTTCGTCTCTCCCACTTGGATCCGTCGGAGATTACTAAGCTAGCACGGATCAACTAGGCTTTCAAGACAACCGCCTCCACGAATTTCAGTCTTTCTATCTAACAATAGGTCTGATAGTTGCTCCTATCTTCTTGCATCTTTGTTGCAAGAGAATTGATAGATGATTTGAGGTGATTTTACTGGCTGGGGAATTATAATTATGATTCTAGCAGTTGTTTCGTGCTACATGTAAGTCTTGCAATTTTCATTTTAATGAATTTTATGTTTGTTTTCTCATTTTTTTTAATGGTTTAACCTGTGGAATCTCACAATTGTTGTCTCCAAAATTGGTATAGTTAAATTTCTTAGTTTTTTTAATTAACAATTTCAAAGCCATGTAGAACTATGCGATGTTTGACCTGCTACTCGAGATGAACATATGATTTACTCCTTGTCTTCCGATTTCTATTTTCTTTCTATTTTATTAACACATTGACATTTCTAACCAGGCCGAATAAGTTACTTGTTGATATTTTGAAGACGAATATTGAAGTTGATAAATGTTGAATGTGAGAGCATTGATAGAGATCATATTACACGGGCATAGTTTATTCTTTTATTTATTCCTTGTGGTATAGTTCTGAAATGTTAATCCGACAGTTTAGCATACACAAGTTGTGGCTATATGCTATTTGATTTCTTATCACTGCATAAATCTTCTTACTTTCGTTGGTCTTTTGTCTGAATCCACTCCCCATATATCATTCTTCCTCGTTCCATAATTCCTAGTGTGTTCCATGAATTTTCTTTCCTGAATCAGCTTTTGTAGTGCCTATGGAATTTCAATTATTGGTTTGTCAGTGATATATAGTTCATAAGACTATAATACACATTATACAACTTCAAACTATAATATGATGTCTATTTTTTTTTAGTTTGTGACCTTTTTTAGTTTTTTGTTTCTTTTCTAATTTTTGGTAACTTTTTTGAACTTGTCACTTTATTAAATAAATTCCAAATACAATTTGATGGTTTGGGCACCCATATAAATGTATTTGTATCACTCCAACATGAGCACTCCATCTTCTTTAGGAAAGAACATATTCATAGTATCTTCTGCATTGTGCCTTTCTATGTAGAACCATAAACTATTGTAGAACTATGGTACTTTTTGACAACTTATTGGCAATTGGTTCTTGCTAATATGACATTGATTCTTTAAAACATTGCAAAGAATGCTATAACGCAATAACTCTAATCCGTCTGCATCTTTGTTTATTATTTAGGTCTTTGCTAGATGGCATAAAGCGCCTGAGCTGTTGTTATGTCAAGCAACTTAGCAGATGAGTAGATGTTCGGGAAGCATAAACACTAGTGAGGAAGTCGAAGAGACCGGCGATCGAAGGTGTTGGTGGAAACGTCTGGCAGCAGCGACGGCTGCAACTACTAGTGTAGGCGATGACTTCTTTAAGCAACGGAGATTGAAAAATACTCAGCTTATTCTCTTGTTGGGATCTACACTAAGTGGAGGTCAATAGGTTGGCCAAGTTGCTAGATGATAGTAGCGGTGAATTAACTTAAAGATACTTGACGTTTTGATTGGTGTTTTGTCGTTGAACTCACTTAAAGTTGCTTAGCGGTGGTTGTCACTTTTTTTCGGGTTTGTCCTCTCTTGAATTTTTGTCACTTTTTTAAATCATGCCCCTGTTTGAAACTCATTTTGAGTAGAATAGAAATTTTGAAATAGTGATTGATGTGAGAATGTGTGATGGAAAAATGATGAAAAGTTTTTTATTTGTGTGTAATATTATTTTATTTGGAGAATGTGTGATTGAAATAAAGAATGAGAATGAGAAAGAGAGAGAAATTAATGGGTGTCAAACGGGGGCTATGTCATTTTTAGTGTTATTTTTTTTTTCAGTCACTTTTTTAATAAAAGTGGCATTGAATGCCACACATAACTTTAAAAAGTGATAGTGTTTGTTACTTTTTTTTTTTGAATTTTTGTCATTTTTTTTGAATTTTTGTAACTTTTTTGATTATTTGTCAGTTTTTCTATTTTTTGTCACTTTTTTTGAATTTCTTTCACTTTTTGTGTGTTGGTCGTTTCCTTTTTTGAATTTGTGTCACTTATTGAGCATATGTCACATCCTTTGAATTCTGAAAATTTACACGTTTTTTGAATTTTATTTGTTTTAAATTAATTATTGAATTTTTATTTTATTTCTTATTCATCACTTCGTCTATATTAGACTATTAGTTGATTTGACTAATATCAAAAGGTATTAATTTTAGTGGCTAACAAGAGAGAAGGATGGAGTTGAGTTAGTGGCTGACAAGAGACGAGGTTGTGTGTCATGATGGTAAAATAGAGGGTGAAGTTGTTGGTAAAGAAAAATAAAAGATGACATTTGTAAACAAAAATTGATTGTATTTTTCACTTCAAAAAATCTTTTAACACGTGTTTTCTAAATGACCTCAGCTTGAATAAAAGATCTTGGGAATTAGAATCTTAAGAATCCATCCTTCACACTCGATAACAAAACTTTATACATTTTCTTGTTTCTTAATTATAAAATCCCTTAACTTCTGTAATTCATTTTTAAACTAAAAGTTGCTATCTTAAAATTAGGGAATGTATACAATTTATTTATGATATTGGTCCGCATTATGTTCTTTTATAGGAGAAAATCTGGTCATTTTTGAAAGGAGAATGTGGAGATTGGATAAATTACGACAGAAACAATAGAATTTACCTGAAAGCCTTAAATTTTTAGAGAGAATGAAGAGAGACTTTCATTATGAGGAAGTATGTATCTTTTATTTTGGTAGACTTGTAGGTTATATGTACTAGGGGAATGCTCTTCATTTAAATGAACGAGATAGTCGTTGGCATGAATTACAAAGTATACATGTGTTTAGGGTGGAGCCCAAGTTCCAACCCATTCTCTTTAATTTTGTTTATTTTTTTATTTTTAGAAGGGAAGATTTCATGACTAAGATGTTTAGTTTTATCAATTTCAAATTTAAGAAATTATGTTCAAAATTTTACTTATAAATTAATTAATTAAACATATATTTTATTAATTAAATATATTAAAGTCACATTTCCATATAATTTGGTCACAAATTTCATATAATTGATCACAAATCACAATTTATAAATGCCACAAATTATTTTACCGTCACAATTTAAAAATTTCATAAGTCATAATTTGTTCATCGATCACAAATCAAAAATTTGTACATCACAATTTATTCATCGGTCACAAATCTATCAAATTAATAATCACGTATTATTTATTGGTCATGAGTCACAAATTTTATAAGTCACAATTATTGGTCACAAATTAATAATTTTTTAGGTCATACAATAGTTATTGGTCATAAATTACCTATTTCATTGGTCACATATTATTTATTTGGTCACAATCAACCAAATCAATTGTGATTACCACCAGCACTAGTGACCACCACCAAACAATCGTTGTCATAACCACAAACTACCTCTCGACAACAAAACCATCGTCTCGAATTTGATAAGTTGTGACCCTCACAATCGTCACCACCACCACCGCAGCCACTAACAATAAAACAGATCCAAAACCGACAACACTCAACGACTACCATCACCTCACAGTCGTCGTCATCGTCGCCATCACTACCACCACAACTACCATATCAACCTATACATCTTCGCAGACCTATTACTAAGAAACCGTCACGGTAACAATACCCACACCCAGCCAGGTTCGCCACCATCACGTGACCAACCACCGCACATCATTGTCGTCGATCCACCGCTATCATCAAAACCACCTCACTAGCACTGCCAACACCAACAAAATAGATCCAAAACTGCCCAACACCCCCACAATCGCTACCACGTCACATCCGTCGTCATCACTGCCTCCACCATTGTCGTGTCAACTCATCGCCTCGCTCATCGTCGCCATATCCAACATCACCGTCGTAGCACCGTCGCCTCTACCTACACAACCAACAAAAACCCCCAACAACACCAAAACTACCCCAAACCACCACCACCACCATCACTATCACAAACAACATCAACACCACCACCACACCCTTAAGCAGATTCACAATAGCCACTGTTGAAAACCACCCGTCGCTCTCAGATCTTCTTACACGGGATTACTCTATCGCTCGAGTCGTTGTGGTGTATGTGGCAGTCACGCCGACATCATAGAGAGAGGAGGGAGAAAGGGAAGAGCAATGTCGATAGAGGAGGGGATATCGTAGAGAGAGGAGGGATACAGGGAAGAGAGATGTCGATAGAGGAGGGAGAGATGATAAAATTAGGGTTTGAGTGGATATGGGTGGATTTATAGAGGGTGTTTGGTAGAGATTAAAATCGGATTAAAATTGAAAAATTAGTCGTTATTGTTGACTTTTATTAGATGAGTGTGACTCAATAGCGGCTATATTTTCAATTTTAATTGGATTTTGCTCTACCAAACACGCTCATAGATTAATTTAGTTTTAAAATATTATTATTAATATTTAAATAATTAATTATGTTTTATTTTTTGTAAAAATAAACTTTAAATCTGACCTCTGAAATGTTACTTAAAAATTCCATTTTTATGTAATTTCCACTTTTTAGAATTGGTCTATTGAGATTTCCAATTTAACAGCCCAATAGAAAAAAATTGAAACAAAAAAAATATAATCTAACCAAAATCCAAATCTAATATCCAAAAGGCTAAAACCCCACAGAATCCGGGACTTGAATTCGCTCGACAATCTCGCTCTCGTCTTTGAGTCTCTCGCCTCGACGCATTCCATCGGCAGAAGAAGAAGGTCTATCATATCTCGACGTCTCGCCGCCTTCCACCACCGGCGCCTCTCATCTATTTGGTAAGTCTTTGTACTTTTTCTGAGTTTTCTTAGAATTCCATTTTAATGGGTAGATTAAATTTCTTGGAGTAAGATTTGAGCTAGTTGTATGAAAAAAAAAAAAAAAAAAAAGAAAGGAATATTTTTGAAGAATTATGTTTTGTATTTACCTTTTTCTTGTACTAATTGTCGTTTTGGGTTGTCTAATTTTTGAATCTGCATTATTGACATGGACAGAGCCCAATAAGGCCCAGCCCATCCTAAACTTCCTTGAACTTATGGGCTCAATGTTTTTCTAGGCAATTTTTTTTTTTTTAAACTAATATGCTAATCTAAATGGCCCAACTTCACCTACCTGGCCAAATCCAAAAACACTACAACATCCCCTGATTAAGGTATGGACCGTCTGGTGATAAACCATGAGTTGCCTCTTCTCACAACAATTCTGCCTCTCTCGCCCAGTCACACGAGTCGCTCGTCCCTGCCTCTGTTCACCCCTACCGGCTGCCGTGATCCCCCGTCGTTCGTCCCTCCACTGTCTGACAGATTCTATTCTCCAGTTCTCTTCCACTCCAGGCTCCGTTGAGTGTTGTCCTCGACAGTCGACTCGGCGTGTTGCCATCGTGCTGAATAATTCAGCTTTGTCGGCGACTTCTGTAAATTTATCATGAGTGAGCATTAGCTCCAATCATGTTTTAGCATCTTGCTGCTCAAATAATGGATTAAGCGAGGTGGATAAAGAGAATTTCAAATTCTTAGATCTGGAGGTATTCTGAAAGAATTTAATTCGATCTTAAAGCGCTTCTATTCCACGGAAATTACAGAAAATGGATTGATTTTTTGTCTCAGCTGCTTTGATTGTTATGTTTTGAGGTTTGAATTTGTTTTCTAATATAGGATGCGAATGAAGTGAGTGCAGGGGAGGTTGCAACATCAATTGGTGATTCGGTAGATTGCATTGAGAGGTAAATATTAAATATTCGATATAAATGTGATTCTTCTCTTCACGCCTCTTCAATTCGGTGGATTGCTTGAGAAGTTCTTTAGGACCTGCTTGAGAAATTTGGGTATTGACGCAGGGATAGACCTACACAGGGGCCTACAAGGGCACTTGTCCCAGTAGATTTTGGGTTTTTTTAATAATAATAATTAAAAAAAAGAAAATCCAGCCTCACCCACAGCCCAGCACTTCAGCAGCCCAAATACCGTTCATTTCTCTAAGGGGTACTTACAAAAATACTCTTAAAATTAGGGATGTTTTGAAAAATCATATGAAATTTTTTCAGGAAGTAAAAAATACTGTGTAAAATGAAAAAGTAACACAATGTCATTTTTTAAAAAAAAAGTGACACAAACTCAAAAAAGGTGACAAAACTAAAAAAAAGTGACATACTCTCTCAAAAAGTGATATAAACTTAAAAAAAGTGACACATACTCAAAAAAGTGACAAACACTAAAAAAAGTGATAGAAATCAAGAAGGCGACTAAAAAAAGTGATGAACACTAAAAAAAGTGATAAAATTCAAAAAAGTGGCACAAATTAAAAGTTATACAGATTAAAAAAATAACAGACAATAAAAAAAGTGACAACTCAAAAAAGTGACGAAAATTTTAAAAAAAGTGACAAATGCTCAAAAGTGAGGAAATTCAAAAACATACGGGTGTGATTTGAAATTTAAATATCTGAATTTAAAACTTATTTTAATTCTTTATTCAATTTATGTTTCTTTGAATCAATTCAATTGATGCGTCCAAAGTGTCTGCAAAAATAAAGATATTAAAAAGTCACAATGTCTCATTAGAGCAATTAACGAAATGCATACATGTGTATTTTTGAAAAATTTAAATATATGAATTCAAACTTTATTTTAATCTTACATTTAGTTCATATTTGTTTGAATCAATTCAATTCATGCACTCAATGTGTATGCGAAAATGAAAATATCAAAAAGTGACATTTTCTTCTCTATAAAGTCGCAGTATCTCATTGAAACAATAAACTAGATATCTAGGGCAAATTTCTCTTTTTCCATCCGAACTATTTTTTTAATAGTAGAATAATATTTGAACAAGGCAACAAAAGATAGCACCGAGACAAAGAACATCCCATCATTTTGAATGCACTGTGGAGAACTATATCCTAAAGCTGCTCTACCAATATTAGAAATAATCATGGACACGCCACAATGTTGTAACCTTGGTTCAAATTATGAGTCCAACATCATATTTGTGAACTTCAAGTCGTAATGCAATCTTCTTGGATCACAAGTGAAACCAAGATACTGCAACCCTTTAACCATGCCAACTGCAATTTGATGTCATAATTTCCAATAAGTTGCAATTGATTTTCTATGTTCTTCTCATTGCATCTTCGAGATTACCAGCAAGGGCATAATCCTATATCAAAGAATATCTATTAGATTCACGAGAAACTGGATTAAAAGTATAACATATTACATACACCCTACAGGACATGCTATAGAAGATTGAGAAACCAAGTCTTGGGATGTATCTGTGTTGGCTAGAGGGCATACCATGGGAAAGACACATGAACCAAGTAAGATTTGTAAAATTTAATTATATTTCCACATGAGCACTTAAGTTTAGCAGATTGATAAGGAAGTATAATTTTGTCAATATATTTCAAAGAATGAATACCTGAAATGGTAAATCTCAACATCACCTCAAACTGTGGCATGATAAGAGAAAAATCTTCAAATATAACAGTTCATCTGAGAATAAAATTATCCTAAAAAAGACACAACAATGGTCAAATTATACAAGAATTGTTAAGCATGATTCACATGTACAGAAAACTGATCAAGATTTTAGACTTGCCTCTTTGCAACATCCTCCACAATAAATGCCAACATCCTCAAACCATGAATGAATTTCGACTATAGACCTGAACACCACATAGACAATAATCAAAACATATCGAAATAGTCAATTACATGCAGATGTATGCATATACATATATACACAGATACATGCTTACATACAGTTGCGTGATATCTATGGAGAAGGAGAGAGATAATTACTGGAGAACAATTATCATTACAACTGTCGAGTTCGTTGCGTTTCGTTTACACCTAGAATGGCCGAGATCTTAAAGTAGAGACGACGGAGAAGAGATGGCAGAGATCGAGAAAAAGGGTTTCTCTTTTGAATTGGAATAAGAATTGGGGATACTGAATATTTTGAGAGTTTGAACTTTTAGGACGTATTAATTACGTGGTAACTATTTTAATTAGTTTAAAAGTCTATTTTTCAATTTAATTAATTTAATAGGGCATTAGGCTAATTTACCCTTGGGGAAATGAGTTGAAATGGTCAAAACTTGCAAACATTTTGTTCAAATGGCCTTTGACTAAAATGAATAAAAGAAAAGTAATTTTAATTATTTAAAAATGTCAAAAGACCCATTTACCCTCCATTGTATAACCAAATAAAAGAAGAATTTTGGGTATCTAAATTTTTTTGAAGATTCGAACCCTCAACCTCTATAAAATTAAGATGATTCCCACACCACTAGGACATTGAATAATATTGGTTATTTTATTGCAATAACCTATATATATATCTTGAAAAATTATATTCAAATTTACAAAGTCTATGGATTTGAACATTTAACCTTTAAGAAAAAGTTTACTAAAATGTTATCCACACCACTAGGACATTGAACGATGCTGTTCAATTTGTTGAATAACATATATATATCTTGAAAAATTATAGTCAAATTTTTAATGTCCAAGTATTTGAACCTTCAACCTCTAAGAAAAAATGATGCTTCACTAAAACATTGAACAATATTATTTGTTTTAATGCAATAACATATATATAACCATATAGTTCTGAATATCTTGAAAAATTATAGTCAAATATTTCACTTTATTTTATATACGTATTATGTATTGAAAGATTAATTTTGATAAAGATGAATTTAATGTCTACAAAATTTATGATTTCGAAATATATAAATAATTAGTGAAAATTAACTTAAAATCTTTAATTTTATTTCAAATAATTGTTTTTATATTTTTAAGTAATCATCCACCTGTCTAACCATTAATTTTTTATTTTTTCCCTTTCATCCCCCACGTAAACTCTTTACGGTGTGCAAAATATACTTTTTATATACCTTAAAAAATATATTTATCGTTTTATATACTCTAAAACAATATATATGCCATTTTAATTAAGATTAAAATTGAAACGATATCAATGTCGTCAAAATTGTATTGAAACGATAATGACATCGTTTTGACTAAAAATAACGATTCGATTGTCCACAACCACTTAACATGCTTTCAACATACGTATGACGATCGAAAAAGGTCATCAAGTGGGTTGATGTCACTCGAATGACTTAGAAAGAATGAACGAAGATATTTTTTTTTTTATTAGAATAGTTCGAAAGTTCTATATAGTCATGAGAACACAAATATCGTCATAGTTTCTTTTGAGTGAAATCGAACCCACTTGATGATCAATTTCGATCATCCTACATATGTCGAATGCATGTCGAGTTGTCGTGTACAATCGAATCGTCATTTTTAGCAAAAACGATATAATTAATGTTTTATATAAACTAAAACGATATATGTATCGTTTTAGTTATGATTTAAACTGAAACGATATCAATGTCGTCAAAATTGTACTGAAACGATATGGATATCGTTATGTATCAAATCCACAAAATAACATAACGACTTCCGTATCATTTCAGTACAAATTTGACGAGTTTGAAATCGTTCCAATTCAAATAATAATTACAACGACATAGATATCGTTTCTTTTCATGAAAAACGATAATTATATCGTTTTGACTAAAAATAACGATTCGATCGTCCACAACCACCCTACATACCTTCAACATACGTACGACGATCGAAAAAGGTCATCAAGTGGGTTGATGTCACTCGAATGACTTAGAAAGATCGAACGAGGATACTTTTTTTCTATTGGAATAATTCGAAAGTTGTATATAGTCATGAGAATACAAATATCGCCATAGTTTCTTTTGAGTGAGATCAAACACACTTGATGATCAATTTCGATCATCCTACATATGTCGAATGCATGTCGGGTTGTCGTGTACATCGAATCGTCGTTTTTAGCCAAAACGATATAATTATCGTTTTGTATAAACTAAAACGATATATGTATCGTTTTAGTTATGATTTAAATTGAAACGATATCAATGTCGTCAACATTGTACTGAAACGATATGGACATCGTTATGTATCAAATCAACAAAATAACATAACGACATCCATATCGTTTTAGTACAAATTTGACGAGTTTGAAATCATTCCAGTTCAAATAATAACTACAACGACATAGATATCGTTTCTTTTTATGAAAAACGATAATTATATCGTTTTGACTAAAAATAACGATTCGATCATCCACAACCACCCAACATACCTTCAACATGCGTACGACGATCGAAAAATGTCATCAAGTGGGTTGATGTCACTCGAATGACTTAGAAAGATCGAACGATGATACTTTCTTTTTATTGGAATAGGTCGAAGGTTGTATACAGTTATGAGAATACAAATATCGTCGTAGTTTCTTTTGAGTGAGATCAAACACACTTGATGATCAATTTTGATCATCCTACGTATGTCGAATGCATGTCGGGTTGTCGTGTACATCGAATCGTCGTTTTTAGCCAAAACGATATAATTATCGTTTTATATAAACTAAAACGATATATGTATTGTTTTAGTTATGATTTAAACTCGAACGATATCAATGTCGTCAAAATTGTACTGAAACGATATGGACATCATTATGTATCAAATCCACAAAATAACATAACGATGTTTATATCGTTTCAGTACAAATTTGACGAGTTTGAAATCGTTTCAGTTCAAATAATAACTACAACGACATAGATATCGTTTCTTTTCATGAAAAATGATAATTATATCGTTTTGGCTAAAAATAACGATTCGATCATCCACAACCACCCACAGAACTTCAACATACGTACGACGATCGAAAAATGTTATCAAGTGGGTTGATGTCACTCGAATGACTTAGAAAGATCGAACGAGGATACTTTCTTTCTATTTGAATAGTTCGAAGGTTGTATATAGTCATGAGAATACAAATATCGCCATAGTTTCTTTTGAGTGAGATCAAACACACTTGATGATCAATTTCGATCATCCTACGTATGTCGAATACATGTTGGGTTGTCTTGTACATCGAATCGTCGTTTTTAACCAAAACGATATAATTTTCGTTTTATATAAACTAAAACGATATATATATCGTTTTAGTTATGATTTAAACTGAAACGGCATCAATGTCGTCAGAATTGTATTGAAACGATATGGATATCGTTATGTATCAAATCCACAAAATAACATAACGACGTCCATATCGTTTCAATACAAATTTGACGAGTTTGAAATCGTTCTAGTTCAAATAATAACTATAACGACATGGATATCGTTTCTTTTCATGAAAAACGACAATTATATCGTTTTGGCTAGAAATAACGATTCGATCGTCTACAACCACACATCATGCCTCAACATACATAGGAAGATCGAAAAAGGTCATCAAGTAGGTTGGTGTAGCATTCACATGGCTCAGAAAGAGCGAACGAAGATACTTTCTTTCTATCAACATAATTCGAAAGTGATAGAGAACTATAGAAACACAAATGTTCTCCTAATTTCTTTGAGTGAGATTAAACTCGCTCGATGACCTATTTTTGTTGTCTTACGTACAAAGAATGTATGTTAGGTGGTCATGGATGATCGAATTGTCATTTTTTAGGCATAACGATATAATTCTCGTTTTTTGTAAATAGAAACGATACCGATGTCGTTCTAGTTATTATTTGAATTGCAACGATTTCAAACTCGTCAAATTTGTACTTAAACGATATGAATCTCGTTACTTTATTTCATGGGTTTGACACTATACGACATCATCGTTGTTTCATATGAGAAGAAACGACATATATGTCGTTCTAGTTACGATTTTGACTGAAACGAGTTCCAACTCGCCAATTTGTACTAAAACGATACGGATGTCGTTACTTTGTTTCATGGGTTTGACACTACAACTATATATTTGTCGTTTTATATGGGAAGAAACGACATCTGTATGTCGTTCTACTTACGATGTTGACTGAAATGAGTTCCAACTCGACAAATTTGTGTTGGAACGATATGAACGTCGTTACTTTGTTACGTGAACGATTTCATGAAAACAATATTGAAGTTGTTTTTTATTACAGGAACGATGTCTATATCGTTACGAAAATTAGCGTGTATTTTATACTGAAACGATATCCAAGTCGTTTTTTTGTTATGGGAACGATTTCTATATCATTACAAAGATCAGTGAAGCAGTGTGTATTTCATACGGAAACGATATTGAAGTCGTTTTTTATTACATGAACTATGTCCATATCGGTATGCAAATCAGCACGTATTTCATACTGAAACGATATTCAAGTCGTTTTTTTGTTACGGGAACGATATCAATATCGTTACAAAGATCAGTGAAGCAGTGTGTATTTCATACGGAAACAATATTGAAGTCGTTTTTATTACAGGAACGATGTTCATATCGTTACGAAAAATCAGCGTGTATTTTATACTGAAACGATATCCAAGTCATTTTTTTGCTATGAGAACGATTTCAATATCGTTACGACGATCAGTGAATCAATATGTATTTCATATTGAAACGATATTGAAGTCATTTTTTATTACAGTAACGACTGTATAAGTGCTCTTATTTGACTTCTTAACTTTGTATTCAAAGTGACATTTTACAACTAGCAATTGCAATTTTGATATTAGGTCATATTTCGATGTAAACAATTGGTTCACTTGTACATCTCTCTAACTTTATCATACAAGTTCACATAAGAAATTGTTTTCGAAACAAAAATAACCAATGTTTTTCCTTTTGTCATTCACTACATATTTCCATTCTCAAACGCCTTCAACGACTGCTCATATTCAACTAGAAGTCAAATTGAATCCATAACATATACATGGTGTCCAAAACTGCAATTAAACATAAAAATTGTAAAATTTCATCAGATATCAAACCTAGTACATTATTGATAACGAGATGTAAATCGTTATGGTTTGCAGAAAACGATATGTAAGTCGTTATGGTATGTAGAAAACGATATATAAGTCGTTCTGGACGGGAAAATGAAATATATGTTTCACAGTAGAGCAGCAAATATAATAGCCAAACATGTGTTTACCAACATATTCACTTCAAAAAATAAGAGGTAATAAGAAAAATTGGTGTGTTTACCAACATATTCACTTCAAAAATAAGTGGTAATAAGAAAAATTGGAAAACAACTCACATCAAAGCTCTAATTCAATGATAAAATGATTTCAAAGCTATTATTGACAAATGAACACCATAAACACAAATCACAACACGTGATTCAGAAAAATAAAAAAAGAAAGTAGTCAAAATATTGAAATTTAACATTACCTTCTCTTCTTCTTCAAATGCCCATCAAGAATATTGTAAGTTTTGATTACTTACTTCAACCAAGTGAGTGTTTAAGAGGATGCTAATAGTAAATTTTAGGATTTGATGAAGAAGAGAAGATGATGATAAAAATGAAGAAAAGTTGCATAGAATTGTCGACCTATTTGTGGAAGAAAGAAAGTCAAAATTGATTTAGGGCTAAATGAAAATTGAAAGGGGAATTTAGGCATTATGTCTTTTCACATACAAGAATATTTTAATAATTTACAAATTGTATTTTCCTTTTCTTTATATCTTGAAGTCATCTAACTAAAAAACTTAGTTGGTGGGCTTTTTAAACTGAAACTTAATTTGACGCTCATGAAGTCCCCTTTACCCTTTCTCTAACTCTCCAGCAGACCAGCACTACAGCAGCGAGTCGCCTCCTCTCTCCTAGGTTCTCTCCCGTCTCCCCTCCCGTAATCCCGTTTCTCCTCTTCTCCCTCCCAAAAATCCATACCGTAATCCCGTTTGTGCTGTGTGTTCGTTTTTATAGAGTGCAGAACAATCCCTAACCTACCTGGTGTCGCCCGTCTCCCAAGTCCCACCCACGTTCCGTTTCCAAGCACCGAGAGGCGAGAGTCCGACCGTTCGAAGCTCCAACTCCTGTCGCCGGCGCACTGATCCTGTCAGCCTGTGACGAGGTAAGTTCCCGTTTTCCTCTCAATATGAAAGTAATGATTATGGATTTAAGGATTGTTCTGTGTGTGACTGTGTGACTGTGAATGTGATTTAGGGATTTGGAAATTGATAGTGATTTCTAATTAGGGCTTTTAGGGATTTAGGGATTTTGATGAAATTGAGTAGGCAATTGTGATTATGAGGCTGTTGATAGGGATTTCTGTGAAGGCATTGAATCTATTGTCTGTCGATATGCAATTGTGATTGATTTCTTATCTAACGTGATTGATTTTGAAAGTTAGATTGTGCCCCTCTAGTTTCGAAAGTTTGCGTCCGCCCCTGTATTGACGCATTGTTGAACTTGAATTGAAATTTTTGTGTACAGTGTACTTTGTAGTCGGATTGTTGAACTTGAATTGAAATTTTTTAGGTATTGCTGAATTAACATTGTTGAAGTTTGGGTATTGTTGAATTGAAATTATTGAAATGATAGCATATTTTAAGTTGCGATTGGATCGATTCATTAAAAAGAATCGATGCAATAAATTTAAGAAAGATATATTTTTGAAGTTCGATAACGAAATTATTGTACAACGTAATCAAATTATGAAAACTCAAAAAGAACAAGTATAATTTATAAATTATGTTATTTTTAGTATTGTCGTAATATTGTTTTGTATTTTTATTATCATTACATCCATGACAATAATTCGACGTTCAACATTGATAAATTGTGTCCACTCTGAATTAATTTCCTGGCTCCGCCTCTAATTATTTGTCATAAAGATTATGTTTTTTTTAATCTCCAATTGAGACCAGTGTTTTTGGAGAGATTCTATTGTAATGAAATTTAGTCCAGCACTTTATGTTTGCTTTTGGGGTCTGAATTTAAATTTGGTATGTTTTCCCTGTATATATTTCAGTCAATTACAGAGTTTCTGTAAGAGGACCAACGTTTAAATTCAAAATTAGACCTTTGTTCTTTATCTTAATTGATGACATAGAAGTTGTTTAATTTGGGTAGAAGTAAATGTTTGTTGGAATTCTTCCACATTCTTTATTTAGTTTGTAAGAGCAAAAAATTGACTTAGGGTTTGAATTTCTTGCTGAAATTAGACTTACAAGAGTAGAACACGGTCAAACTAAGATTAAAAATATTCCAATTGTTGTGATCCAAGAGGGATTTTGGGGTTGCCCCTCTCCTTTGTCTTCCAAAAGTCACTCAAGTCTCAAGACATAGAATCACGTAAACAAGCCCAAATCACCTCCTCTGGATCCTTGTACTTAAGTTCAGAAAAAGAAAACCTCAAAAAGGAGAAAAACCCAGTGTAATTGTATAACGATATCAAAGTATGAAAACTCGCAAGGAACTAATGTAATTTATAAACTATGTCATTTTTAATATTGTCGTAATATTGTTTTATATTTTTATCATCATTAAACTCATGGCCAAAAAACTCAAAGTTTGGCATTGATTAAATTGTGCCCTCACTGAACAATATACTTGGCTCCGCCCTTGCCTGGTTGTGCCTTGTCATCAAAATTTTAAATTACCTCATCTTTATTTTCTATTGACTACAGTAATTATTCTTTATCATTGGGCTAAAAACCACCCAATTAAGAATGTTACAACATGTAAATAGGCCCTCCTCAAAATGATTGATGTTATTTATTTTTTAATTTTCCTTAGGGGGTGGGGTGATGGTCGAGGACCTGATAATATATTGACGTTGTGGATATACAAGCTTCTATGCCATTTTAGCTCAGGTGATTAAAGAGTGTTATTACCCTATCCTTTTGAAATATACTCTTTTTTTCTTCTTCTTTCCTTTTGAGTTAGAAAGCTTAATTTTTGTAAAACAAGATAACTAATAAGTATTTTCTGGACTGTGCTCAACCCTTTGTTGTAGAACTTCTCTTTGTAAAAAGGGAAGATTGTTTCTTTTTCTTTTCCTCTCTTGATTTAGGGCTCAGTCAGGGGGTTGACAGGTCAATATCAATTGGTGGGCACAAGCTTTTGTACGTGCCTCCTACTAAAATTGAGCTTCCTTTGTATTATCAGTTATCACCTATGTTGCACGACACGACACAGCTGCGAAAATGTTATATTAAAATTATTAATTTAATTTAATAAATTCAATATTCAACTTCAAAAAACTCTATAATAAAAATTCCACTGTCTATCTAATTTAACTAAGATCTTGACATAAAATCATTGTCATCTCAAAAGTTAAAACAATTATTGATAATGTATAAATACTCAAAACTAAAACAATTCATAAGTTCTCAAATCGAATTGCTTCAGTTGCATCATTACCACCAATATCTCTAACCCTATCACCAGCACCAGCATCATTGAATAACATGGCCTCCATATCTGGTTCATCTAAAGAAAGATTTGTAATATCAAGCGTTCCAATATCATCAAAAGAGAAATTGATTTTTAGCTATATCCCACATTTTAGTTTTCTTGACATAGTATTGTGGGCTTCTTCTTGATAATAGATACCAATTGTTGTGGACAAAACTCAAATCTTCGGCACGTTTTGGAGTGAACCTAATTCTCTTCATTGAATGAACAAAAGAATATGTACTTCAATTTCGTTCACTACATGAAGAAGAACTAGGTTGTCTTAAGTAACTTAAAAGCTACACTCTGAAGCAAAAGGTACACTTGAACCATGAGTAGCCTACCAACTTTTTGCATCCATAATGTCCCTATTCAATTAAAATCACATAAAACTTAAGTGAAGCATTTTTAAAGTACAGATTAAATATTTAAATATTAAAATAGAAACAAACAAATATAAATATATTTTTAAAAATTATTTTTGAAATTTACCAATCCGTAAGAGAATCAAAATCTGCAAATTCTCCTGCTTTGAGTGGAAAATTATCAAATTCTATTTTAAGTTTTACGAAATCTTGTTGATTAGAAAAGAGCCTTTTGAAACACACTGCCCTTTCATTAGAGATTTCAGAATTTTATGTGAAGCAACTCTTCCTGGATCTTCCTCAAGCCACATATAGTCTAGTACTTTAAAAGAAGAAACTAATATATTAATTTAAACAAATTAACAAACATAGAATTAATTACTTTATAAGTTAAGTATTACCTCTGATTCAACGAATGAACCAGCAATGAAGTGGTGAGTTATTCTTGGTCCAACGACGATATAAGTATGCCATAAACTACATCAAAGAAAGCATATGACTGATTCAAGCGTTTGCCTTTGAACTTGAAAATTTGATAAAGGCGGCATAATATTTAGAAAATTTAGGTTTATGTTAAAATCTAGTATTATAATCTTTTATATAATAAATGACGTAACGACCTGACCTTTATGCCCGAGCCTTTATATCATACGTACTGTTCGCTTTGGATGGACATTTACCCACTTAACCCATCGCAGATTTCTATCGTGTCCTCCAGGATTCGAACATAGGACCTCTGCCTAATGAGAGAGTATCATGATTCAACTTAAATCTCATTAGGTAGAGATCCTGGGTTCGAATCTTGGAGAACGCGATATAAATCCTTGAGGGGTTAAAGCGAACAATACGTATGATATAACCGCTTGCGCATAGAGGCCAGATCGTTACAAAAAAACCCCATGACCTTTGGAAGTATTATCACTTCATTTCTCTTTTTAAAATCATAACTTTGGAAAAAGATTAAATATTTCTTTGACATAATAAATAACAATGACTTATTATTTTAAAATAATTTGTGAGCAACCAAATATAGAACAATTAAATCGAAATTCTAAGTTAGTCCATATTATTTAGTTTCGTGAATTATCAAACGGTTCAAAATTGATCGAAAAGGGTTTGTTGATAAAAATTTGGTCAATTAACACTTATATGAATGGAAACCTGTCCAGAGGTTTTTTTTGATACAGCTTTAAAGATTTGAGATGTAGATTTAAAATCTGATGAAATATTTTAAAAAATTTTGCGATGTTTGCTACAAATTTTCTTACCCTCTGTTCAATGTCCATTATTTTAAGAAAATGAAATTTTGAATGTGATTTATTGGAAAATGTGGTGTGGTTAAGAAGTAGGAATTTTTTTTTTGAAATACATGCAAATTTTGTTGTTGTATAAATGTGTGGTTGAAAATTAAACAGTTTGAAACAATGGTCGTCTAACATAAGCTTAATTTTATGGAGAAGACTCTAAACTATTTTGCACAACCTAAAATCATTGAATGAATAGGTTTGAAATACCGGCCATATAAGCGACTATTCAAATTTGAGAAGATTGGAGAAAAACGGAGACAGGAGGAACTGCACCCTAACTCCATTCACTGACGCTCGATCTCGTCAGAATTGAGAAAATCGGGCGAAAATGTCGGTTATGATAGTGACGAGCTTGGGAGACATTGTGATGGATTTATACACAGATCGCTGCCCCTTGACCTGCAAAAATTTTCTCAAGCTTTGCAAGTAAGTACACTTGTTTAGAAAGTTTATACACATTAATTTATTTCGTAATTATTTTTATTTGTTTTGTATTTGTACCCTTGAAATTTCTGAATCTTTTTTTTTCCCAAGTTTTTCTGCTTAAACAATTGCGATGCTTTCACAATTTTAGTTATATAATGGAGTCTACTGCTATGCAAAATTTATTTAAACTAGGGCTGAATACCTTTATTGGGCTCCTTAAATTCTACCTGAGTTTTTCTGTCACAATAACAAATATTTGTTACCATATTCAATTATATTTAACTATTTATATACATGTTTGTCGTAGTCAAATTAGTTGGAATTATCAATGAATATACACGTGGAGCTCTGATTTATTTGAACAAAATCTACTCATGGAAGCATATTTAGCGGAATATTTGATCTTCTAACTTTTGTTTCTTCTATTGTATATTCCCTGCTTTTTTTTTTGCTGATGATAAAATTTATTTGCAGCATATTACATTAGATAATATATCTGTTTTTTTTTTGGGTGTTTCTGATGCAGGATTAAATATTACAATGGCTGTGTCTTTCACACTGTACAAAAAGATTTCACTGCCCAGACAGGTGATCCTACTGGAACAGGATCAGGCGGCGATTCTGTATACAAGTAAGAAAGTTTGCTCAAGTTGATTACTATTGTTAAAAACCTCATTTTTTATTGTATATATTTTATGTTGATTCTTTCTCGTGTAGCATGGTAAAAGCTTTTCTAAAAGGTGCTTAAGTTTTTCCATTGTTTACATATTTTCTTAACATTTCAACTCGAGTTCCAAAGCAATAACATTTCATGATCTGCAATTTTCAGATTCCTGTATGGTGATCAGGCTCGCTTTTTCGGGGATGAAATCCATTTGGATGTAAAACATTCAAAGATTGGTACTGTTGCCATGGCTAGTGCTGGAGAAAATCTTAATGCATCCCAGGTACAGTATCATTTCCATATTCTGTATTCTACTTGAGAAAATTTCAAGTGTTTCCCTCTTGATCTATATTAGAAATAAAACTATCTGTATCTTATATGCCTAATGGACGCACCTTTCTCCTTTCAGTTCTACATCACACTGCGTGACGACCTCGAGTATCTTGACGGAAAGCACACTGTAAGTTTTCTAATCCAGAACTTTTTTGCTATAGTATTCATTTTCTTTTGAGTCTTTTTTGCTCACTGAATACAAGATGCTCCCCACACCTGCACCCTAAAAAAAAAAATAGAGAGAGGAATACAAGATGCCTATTTTACTGGCTTTACTTGCAGGATGAACTTGATTTGTTCTTCTTAAGTCATGATAATTACATTCTCTATTATCTCCTGTTACTTTGTGAGAAAACCATTTTAGGTTGAGCTTCAAATTATTTACCTTCAAATAGTATGTTACGCTCCTCCCCCTCCTATAAAGATAGAAAAAAGAAGAAAAGAAAGGTGTGCTGTATAATGAATTTTTTTTTTTTTTTGGGACTTTAGGCATTTAGAATTTTGTTTGCTTGCCTGACAAGGGGAAGGGGTAGTTAGCCAATGTGGGATGCAACAACTTGGTCGCTTCTTCTGATTGATTATTTATCACATGATGCATTTTCGTCCAAAATTTCTTCCAGCCTTTTGGAATAATACAATTTTGATTTGAATCGCCAGGTATTTGGGGAGGTTGCAGAAGGTCTAGATACGCTTACCAGAATAAACGAAGCCTATGTGGATGCAAATGGCAGGCCTTATAAAAATATTAGGTCGCCTTTTACCCTTTATATTTATTGCTTTATTCCTTCAATGTTATACAGTAAGTTGTGCATATTCTTTCAGCATTTTTCTCCCTTCTAACCATTAAATTCGATGTTTCACATAGAATCAAGCACACATACATATTGGACGATCCTTTTGAAGATCCTTCCCAACTAGCTGAGTTGATTCCTGATGCTTCACCTGAAGGAAAACCAAAAGATGAGGTAATAAATCACTATAAAATTTCTACTTATAAATTAAAATCACCAACATTATACAATCTAGAATGTATTTTCCATGTTTTACCCATGTAGATTTATGGTTTGGAAATGTCTGGGAAGAGGCTCTCATATTTTGGGTAATGTTATTAGTGTAAAGGCCACGTAGGATGCAATTGAACCAAACATTAGAATTATATGAGAAGGGGAAAGGAAGAGAAGAAGAGAAAGGAGGGGGAAATAAAAAGGAGACGGAAGATAAATTGGGGGAGAAAGTATCAATTTTTATTATGTCAGAGTTGTATCCATTACAATATATAAGTCCCCTTTATATAGAGTTTCAAAGATTATATTCTAAGTAGGAAACATCTAATAAAATCTATTAAATCAAATCCTAATTGTATTTTCTAAAATAAGCATCAAAATTGGAAGCTAAATTAAATAAAATATTTATTAATATTTCCATCATTTCTCCCTGGCTGAGAGTCCGGCGAGTTCGGTTACAACTTCTTAACCAAGGAGGACAATCTTTCTTCTTAACCAAATAATAATATCGATCATATGTCGACAATCAAATCTGAAAATCATTCCCAAGTATCAGATCAAATCAAGGGGGACGATCTGTCCTTTTAATCAATTAGCGACAAGGAACTCTAAGAAGCAACAACCTATGCAACTCATTCACAAAACTACCACAAAAATTTACACTACGAGCACAATGTACTAGCACAGTAGATTGACGTGCAGAAACAAATGATTGCAATAATGATGACTCAAATGTGTCCCGATAAGGAAACTATTCTACTCATTGAAACTAAAACATTCATATAAGTACAATAGCCAATCGAATAGATTAATTTCAAGTGAGTAAGTCAAAAACTTTTTCTTTACAAGTTTAGGTGACACTATAGGTAAATCCTCAGTTGTAGCTGTGTCATGGTCAATTATGCCGAAACTCTCACCTTCGCTATCAGAATATTCAATAGGCTTAACTAAAAAACCTCATATTCGTCCTCATGATGAGGTAGATTCGGAAAGTGTCTCCCGGGATTGGGGTGAAAGACCTAGCTTATTACATGTGTGACGAAGACGGAAGGATGTCCCATAAGTTGGCTTGTCGTAAGCTTCATTTGAAGAGTGAGGAGCAAGAATGCCGTGGCACATGATTTCAGATTCATACCATTGAGAAACCTAGACGCTGTGATGTTGGAAGTTTCATAAATATCATATTGTGCAATCTCTCTTTGAAATGAGCTAGATAATCGATAACAATGGATATACCTTGCCTAAAGTGTAAAAAGAATTGATCTAGGAAATGATTTCGGTAATGTACAAGGGTGTTTTTATTACCTAATACTTGTTTTATCTCATCCCACAAAGTGATAATATGTTAACCTAGGCGGTCATTATCACGCAAAAGTGACTTCCAATAACACCTAGCAAATTTGACGAGTGACATATTAGCATGAAAAATACAATGTGAATCACTCAACGTTCTACCTATAGAAAAGATCATCAGAGAGGAGACAATCCATTTATGATTCCAACCTAGAAGACTAGTCAAAGTAAGGTTAAATAACTTTTTAAGATTATTGTTTCAATCAAGAAATGACTTGGGACCAGTAAGACCTTCAAAATCTCGTGGTAATCTCGTGGTTGTAACGTAACTTGTCTATAAGAATAATGAATGTAATCGACAAAATCCCTAGAAGGGAATAATTGTGATGAGGGGAAAGAGAAGGTACACTATCATGATAGCGACCTAGAGACATGGTGTAGCTATAAGAGGAGTTATATGAATTCATGTGTTACACGACATTTTTTTTTTTTTTTTAAAAATGACAAACTAGCGCATCGAATTAAAAGCATGTTTTTAACATAAAAGAAATTGGCATCTCATGAGACTTAGAAGAGTCAAACGGTGTCCTAGTAATCATCTTCAGCTGATTGAATTGACTTCTCCTGAGCAACTGATTGAATTGATGGGAGCAAAACAGATCATGAGTCCTGCAAATATTAGTCATTTTGTTCTTTTTTTTATTCGACTCATTCTTGAATTTTTTTGAACTAAAAGCTATAATGGAAGAACTAATTTAATTCAAAAATTTGTTTTAACGGTGGACAGTCCCAATGATAGCAAAGAAAAAACAGAAAAAAATTTGCGGATGAAGAGCACTCATGAACAATAACCTTTTTTTTTTTTTTTTTTTTTTTTATAATTTTTAAAACTAACTAAGAACAATCTGCAAAATAAAGAAACGGAAACAAAGTTTTTCGCCTCGTTATTTCTTCTTTTCAGTTGTGGTGGTGGTGGTTGGGGGAATTTTTGGGTGGTTGAAAGTGGCTATGAATGTGGGTGTTTAAGTTTTGAATTTGAACATGAAATTTATTTAGTCAAAGAAAGATGACTCTCTCAGATACGAAATTGATGTAGGATGCAATCAAATAAAATAGTAGAATTATAGAGAAGGGGAAACGGAAGATAAGAGAAAGGAGGGGAAAAAAGAGAAGAGGTGGAGATAGGAGGAGGGAAACATCTATTCCAAGTAAAAAGCATCTAATAAAATCTATTAAATCAACCCAACTAATGTTTTATAAAATAAGGATAAAAATTGGAAATCAAATTAAATAATATCTCTACTAATATTCCCATCGAGGGGATTTTTAAAGACATAGGTAATGACCAAGGATCATACTGTTCAATTTTTTGAGAAACAAGCTCGTGATTTTTCGACGCAATTTTTTTTTTCTATTTCTTTTTTTCTGGACATAGTTAAGGTTCTTACTAATTTCCTGCTGAAAATAGCAAGTCAAGCCTTTACTTTAATGTTCAGCAGAGAATTGTTGTATGTTCTTAGTTAACAGGTAGAATTTGTCTGATATATGCTGTGTCTGCATCAGTGGGATGTAAGTGTGTGTTTATGTAATTTTTCTTGTTACTTTCAAGTTAACCTTTATCCCCTTGTTTTCCTACCTCTACATGTCATTACTTTATTAGCGCTAACAAGTTACTGAGAGACATTATGTTAGGCGAATTTTGACAAACATGTTTTGTAATTGCTCTTTAATTCAGGTTGATGATGATGTGCGACTGGAAGATGATTGGGTCCCCATGGATGAGCAACTTGGTCCACAAGAGCTTGAGGAAGCATTGCGCTCAAAGGCTGCTCATTCGAGTGCAGTAGTACTTGAAAGTGTAAGGAGTTCGTACATTATGAGTATATCAACATTTTGATGAAAATCTGATATTTTTGCTTAGTTGCGCTCTTACCTTACAAAGTAAAAATTGGCTAACGTGTGTCACAGATAGGAGACATTCCTGATGCTGAATTGAAACCTCCTGACAATGTGCTGTTTGTATGTAAACTAAATCCTGTAACTGAAGTAAGTCTTCAATTTCATTCTCAATCTGTATTTATTTAAATTTTTTTTTCCTTGAACTTTTTCGAAGGATGATATAAAATTAGTCTTCCTCTCAGGATGTTCCGTTACCTACTGTTTACTTGTATGTGTAGGATGAGGACTTGCACACAATATTTTCACGCTTTGGAACTGTGACTTCGTGAGTTTTTTCAGATAATCAGGCATTTTCAATCTTTATTTTTCCTCTGATTTATAATTTATATTTTTTTTCTGATGGCCAACTAAAATTGGCAGTGCAGAAGTTATCCGAGATTTCAAAACAGGAGATAGTTTGTGCTATGCTTTTATTGGTACGTGTATTCTTATTTCATAGTTACCTTTAATTTCCTTGTCTATCATCTGTGAGATGGGATTCCTTTCAAACTTCCCCGTTGATGTCTCTAGTGGTGTTTGTTAAATTATACACTAGTTTCATTGTGTGAAGAAGAATAATTCTAGCTTAGGATGTTTGCTTGCTTCATGAACATTCTTCATCAGGCTATTTTGTGAATATTTATATCTGTTAATCGCCCTATATAAACAATGAACTTCCTCCAATTCTATGCATCAGGGTAAATAGTTAGCTTACAATTTAATGCACGTGATTCAATTTGAATAGACTTGCTTTATTTCTATGACTGCAAGTCTAGGTCCTTGTGTGGATTTTTTTGCTATTAAGGTTTTATAAGTCAGTTTAGATAAAGTGGCAACATGAATTAATTTCACCGTTTAGGCCTTAATAATTCTTTCAAGTAAAGAAAGGGGAGGATAATGTTTAGGAATAGAGGGATAATATGATGATCCTCTCCAAATGTCCCTATTTGTTCTGTCCTTCCTCCCAAACAATATTCAACCTTTGGAGAAATATTATCATTATTCTATTTTCCCTCCAACTTTACACCTTGACCTGGTTCTGTATGGCTTTTGACTCGTTGATGGCCTGTTCCTTTTGTTTATGTTTGAACTCTTATTTTACGTCTGATGATTCTTACACCTGTTTCTTTATATCAGAATTCGAGGACAAAGAAGCCTGTGAACAGGCATATTTTAAGGTATACAGAATAACTTACCGCTGTCGTTTATGTTTTGCACGAGCAACTCTGTCTTCCAACTGGTTTGCCTGATATTTCTTATCCATATAACTAGTTCCACCTTAGTGTACCTTTCTTGATTGATTGTCAGCTAGGATTGATCTAATTCATGCTTCCATGACCTGTGCAAAGTTAAATTTTGTTTTAGTTCAAAGTTATTTTTAACAATGTAATTTCAAGACAATCTTAACAAGATAAATATTTTTAGAGGGGCGTGAAGTGAATGCGATTTCTGATGTTTTCCCTCAGAAGTTCACTTATCTGCCGAAGTATATCTGCACTATAAAGTAGACTGAGTTTTAGTTCCTGAAGTTATCTCCGGAAGTAATTTTGCATTCCTATTTCTAGCCTGAATGCTTATGGGACTGGAAAAAAAATTCAATATATATCCTTCAAAACACCATGCTTCCTTTCCTTAAGAAATGTTAATTTCGTTGGGCACTCCATCTCTCTCAATTAAAAAGTTTTGTTTCTAGTTGAAGTTAACGATGTAATTTTTAGACAATCTTAACAAGATAATTTTGTCTTTTAGAGCGTCCAGTATTGCGTAACCACGATTTCGGATATTTTGATATTAATTACTAAGTCCGTGTTTAAGCCCCATTCTTCAAAATTCATTTTTCGTCAAACTCATTTTCAACCACACAATTCTCCCAGTAAAATAATTTCTTAAATCCAAAAACTTTTCCCACTTTTTAACCACATTATTCAATAAATCACTTTTTACAAAATCTGTTCTCAAGAAATGTGGCTCAAACAGTGGCTAAAGCATACAATAGCATCTGGGGTCAGAAGGGGTCTAGATTTGTATTTCTGACACTTGCATCTGTAATCTTTGTAGTAAATAATCTTGTGTACTGAGCCGTCAATCTGTTTTAATTCCAATATTTAATTTTTCGCTCTAGTTACTTGTTGAAGAATCTCAAAATTGACTACAGTTTAACTGACTTTTTAACTGTGCTTGAAAAAGAGATTAAAAAGATCTATCCCGTTTGACCACCATTAAAATGAGTTTCTTGGGGGAAAATGAGTTTTGGAATAGTGGTATTTTTGATAATGTGTGGTTAAAAACTAGGAAAAAGTTTTGAATTTACGTGCAAAATATTTTTTTGTGACAATGTGTGGTTGAATTGAGTTTGAGAAAAAAAAAAGGTTTTTTTTTTAATGGTTGTCAAACAGTGGCTTTCTGGGAAGGAACTTATAAATTTCTCTGAAATGTTTAGTTGATTTAATATTTTGCTGTGTGAGTATTTGTAGAAAATATCGATATATGTTGTATTTGCTTCTTTGCGAGTGTAAATACAATGAAATCTGTGCTAGTGGACAGCTCAACGGATGCATACTGAAGAGAAAGGATTTCTGATTTGAAATAAAAAACTCATTCTTGCTTAAGATTCATTTAACATTCCATCTGGTGCTTTACTATTTGGGGAAGACTTGTTCGTGATTCACTAATCAGACAAAAATTATTAATGTCGGTTACTGCTACTTATGTGACAGATGGATAATGCTCTTATTGATGATCGAAGGATTCACGTTGATTTTAGTCAAAGTGTTGCAAAACTATGGTCTCAGTATAGACGCAAAGGCCAGGCGGGTAAAGGTGAGTATCTCTTTTTGTAACATATGAACTGTACTCTAGTTTGTTGGCAATAATTAGTAGATCACAGTCTAAGACCCCATATAATAAAAATAAAGAATCACTGACCTAGATAACTATAATGTTGTATTTGTTCTATCCTTTGTCTCTCCCTTTTGCCTCATCTGATGTTGGTAGCTACACAGGATTGTGGTTGCTGTGTTATCTCGAAAAATTTCTGTGCCTGCAAAACTGCATTCTTATGTGGATTTTTTCTTCAAAAATGCCAAGACAACAACTGACAGTGTTCTGGACAAATTTAAATTACATCTGAGTCCACTCCCGTCCAGTGTCTGTTCTCTTTCTTACCTCTCACACTTCAGGACCCAACTAGTATTCACGATAGTGTTACCTCTTACAGTCTATAAGTTGGAGAAATGAATGAGAATGTTTGAGGTTGGTGGAGAAATTTGGATTCTCCTATAACAACAATCTTCATAAGAAGTCTATTTTTTTTTTTTTTTCCTTCTGAAATTTAACTATTAACCTGAAAGAGAGATATGGGGTTTATAGTTTACATCTAGAATTAGCACCATGTTGTGATCGAGTGAGATCCTAAAATAATTATTCATTGCAGGAGGAGGTTGCTTCAAATGTGGTTCTCTTGATCACATTGCTAAAGACTGCACTGGGGATCCCACCATCAAGCAGCAACATTCCAAGTATATATTGAAGGATGATAACACTCAACGCGGTGGAGATGATAATACAAGGTTGATAATACACCATGCTACTAGAAATGTCTTTCTGTATTTATCCATTTATCTAATCTCTCTTGATTATCTGTTCAAGGTTTGAAATGGTATTTGATGAAGATCCTACTGGAAGTCCCAGACAAAGTAAGACAAGAAGAGACCATAAAGCTGAAAATCATGACCAGAAACAACGTATGAAACGGGGAAATTCTTATGACCGCAAAGATCAGGATGACAGAAGGGATTCACATGACTTGCATAGGAGGGAAAGATCCAAAGATCACAAGGAAGATGAGAGGCATCTACGGCGTCGGATGAGCCCATATGGAGGAAGAGAGAGAGATTACCCAGCAAAAGAGGCATTGGATCGTGGAAGAAAAGCTGATGGCGCTGGCAGCAGGAACAGGGCAGATGAGGAAGAGTATAAGAAAAGACGCTCTGATGATGCTGGCCATAAAGATAAGGGGGAGAAGCGAGACTATGAAAAGAGCCATGCAGATGCTGGTCATAGATACAAGCGGGATGAGAGAGAGAGCAAAGAGAGGCATGTAGATGTTGACCGTGGGGACAGGAATGATGAGAGAGATTCTAAAAGGAGGAGTACTGATGATTATCTTCGGGGGAGTCTCCGGGACGAAGTGAGCCATGATAACAGTAGACGGGCCATCAGAAAGGAGTCAAATAACAGAATGATGCATGATGGTCACAAACGAAGAGGTGAAGAACGGTTTGCCGATACAAGAAGTTCTAAAGATGACCGCATCCGAGACCGTGATCGTGACCGTGACCGTGGCAGAAGGAACTGAATTTATTAAACGATTTGATCTCTATAGACTTGGTTGGACTAATGTAGCGATGTGATGTTTAATTCTAGGCACATAACTTAATGATTCTACTCACTTGCCTTGTCCAGAAGATCTCATTGGGGAAAGGGAGAGCTGAAGATAAGTTAAGAAAGCAGTACAAATAGTAAAACTTGTTCCTGCTTCAGGATCTCTTGAAATTCTTGAGTTCCAGTAACTGAAAACAGAACGGATGAAAATTTGAAAATCACAATGATCCTTCTAGCATTTGTAGGTTAGGTTCCTTTTAGTATTAATCAGGTCATGGATTTACATCATCGCATGTTCTATTCCAATGTTTGCATGTTTTATGTATGGGATGAGTGAATCTACTTTGTAATTCTGGTTTTAACATCTGATAAGAATTTTATTGATAATGAACTACCTTGTTAATACCGATCAAGTTTGTTCGGATTCAGGGTTTGCAGCCTGTGTCACAACTCACATGAAGACCATGAATGCTTCACGATTTTTGCTTTTCAATAGGAAATTCATGGATTCATTGATTTGGTGACTTGCATTAATTGTTACCAATTCTCGTTTCTTTTCTTTGGGTAAGGATGTCCTGTTTAACTCATCCTTCTCATTGACTTTGTGCCTTGCATTGGACGTTCTGTTGTTGTGAAGATGAATTTTAATCTATGGAATCTGGGTCGTAGATTTTGAGGAGATATACTGTCTAATGTACTGCCATTTGCCTGAATCTCCGCCCCCTGTTTGCAGTTCTATACTGTTGCGATGGATGCTAAGGAGTTGCATATGATTGCATGGGATGCTTTAAATTAACTGTTTGTCCTACACATGGTTAATGTATGAAGTTTATGAAAGTTCTATGGATTGGAACGCACTGATGTTTGAAAATACTAGGGTATAACGTTCGTCAAGATATTAGGTAAGTCAGTTACCTATTTTGTATCGCACTTCATGCTTTTCTCCAAGAAGTTAGTTTTATCTGCACAACCGTAGGGCAATTCCCTTTATTTTACTATGCTGATATTGGCTCCGGCTGGCTTTTGGGAACCTTGTTCCCACTGCGCTAATGGTCAGGCTGGCTAGCCAGTGATGTTAATATTGTAGGTTTTAGGGCTCACTCGAATTGAACCAAACCCGAATTTTCGGATATTTAGTAAATGGAACCGTTCGGGTTTGGTTCCATTTGATTCTGTTCGGTTTGGTTTGGTTCAGTTTTATTCGATTATGGGGTATTGCATGATTTTTTATTTATTTTTATATTACAAAAACACTATATTGATTCGATTATAACATATTCAATCTTAACTCTTACAAAATAACGTAGTCCAATTTTGTGATATCTTTTGCACCTTCTTTGTTGAGCTCTTTATAGATTTGACCATTAAAATCATAGGAAGAGAAATATGGTTAGTTCACAATAATAGAACGGTAGAAATGACATTACGATAGAACAAGAGATTTTGATAAAATTTAAGTCAATTTGATTAAATTGAGTTTTTACAAAAACTAGAAATAAATCATATTTTGGATTTGGCCTAAATTAATTAGTTAACAAATTTATTTTAAAAAAATAAAATAATTTGACTTATTTAAGATAAAAAGATTAAAAAAACTAGGAAAATTGTGTTCTTATTCGATTCTTCGGTTCTTGGTCTAGAATCTAAAATCGAACCGAACTCGTCGATCATCGATTCAGATACTCGTTCAAGTGTTTAACTTAAGAAGAACCGCTCGGTTCGATTCAATTCAGTTCGGTTCGATCCGATTCGATTTGGAAGTTTTGTCCAGCCCTAGTGAGTTTTGTGGCATCTCTGAGTTGTATTTGATTTGACAGATTTTGAATTTGCTTAAACACAAAGTGCCCTATATTTGCTTTGAAGCTAAGCGATTTCATTAATCTGCTAAAATAGCAATGCTGTGGCCAGCTGGTGAGTGGTCATTGCTGTTTAATTGTAATAGAACAGTAACATAATTAGGTCCCTAAGCCTGCCTGCCTACCCAAAAATAGGAAAAGTGTAACCAGTGGATTATTATAAATTTTCCTGTTGAGTAATCCTGGGAAGTAAATAACGTGTGCTTCCCTCACCTAATAGAAGAAAAATTAAAAATGATTAGGAAGTTCAAGATCTAGGCTTCGAGAGAGAGAGAGATCCGAGTCATGTTAATATAGATTAAAGAAGGTAGGTTAGATTTCACAATTTCATCGAGCTGTAAATGATTATTTTCAAATTTAGCAGAATCGTATTCTAATTTCTCTGTCAGTGGTTAAGGAAAGACAGGAGATATATTTAGAACGATTGGTTGTAGAAGGTGGCTTTCTAAGTTCATCATCCAATCTCATCATGACCCAGGATTCAACCTTGTACGGCTAGTAAATTTTACTTTTTGACTCTCTCTTTCCTTCTGTCTTGCTATTGATTTGTCCTCTTGCGTGAATTTGGTCGACAGAACATGGTTGTTTATTTTCTCGGTGTCTAGGTTACATGCCCAAAAGCTCACTGCCAGCTGGTGCTGCCATTAATTGCTCTTATCTTGTACTCCGCATTCCCCTTGGATGAACAAAAAAACGATTTTCCGAGGACTAGAAAATAATTAAGAATGATGTTATTCGGAATCATGGTTGACAGTGGATCAATGCCACATAGACTGTTATTCATCGACAATACTTACATATACTTACATATATCATTATAAATTTTCCTAAAATGAGCACGAAGAATCCATGTTATAATGCTCGTCTTGTTTAAGCCTCATTTTCGATAGTTTATCCAAGGTTTCACATTCAATTGTTCAATGATGCCATTTAATCTTTACATGGCCTTTAAGTCGATGCGGCTCATGAATCTGAGGCACCAATTATTGAAGGTCAGGCCAACATAGATCTAAATGGGTCGACGTGTGTGATTTTAAGTAAATGTGATGGCTAAAAGAAAAGCATGTGGAAGGCTATAACTCTGACAAAATATACACGTGCACGCTTTTTGTCTCTTAACCAATAAAAGGACTTGCAGCCATTCAAGTGTCCATATCAATATCCATATTCATTTAATTACAAATGGATATAATTTTTTGTCTTTAATAATTTGATCTTTTAAATTGAATAAATGTTCGTTAAGTATCTAGCTCGTTTTGGAACACAAACTCCTAATGAGAAGATCAATGAAATTTGAAAATTGTCTTGAATTTCACAAGCCAACTTTAAACCTCATTCAATACTTGAGTTAATTACAACGTTTATCGTATTTACATATAGATGATTGTATTAATATTACAAATAGAGTGACCCAAGTAACATTGCAAAGGCATAATATTGATAGTAGAGTCGGGATATCCCGCCCTCCGAATTGGACGTGAAGGTCTCCTAGTCAATGAAGATTCTTATTCTCCCAAAACCTTTCTCAACTATTAAAGACGATATAAGATGGAATGATGATGATAGCACATGAATTAGATCGGCATATAATCAAAACGTATTAATATAATCAAAACAACTTTTATCGATTAAACGATAATATGCATATTCCAACCAAAGAAATTGTTCTCGTGCTCACGGTGGATAGGATAAAACTGTCAACTTGCTGATGTGGGAGGAAAACCTTACGGTTCTCTTCAAATGTAAGAACCGTAAGTAATGTTCTCTCTAAGTGGGTAGGAGAAGACTTTCCACTGCGGGCATAACAACATTTCCGTTCCAATAAAAAGATGGTATAGTAGATACATAGACAGAGGCACCTAAAGAGATTTACTTCACATCCTATCATTGATCTCATCTTCAGACAGGTGTGATATATATGCATTCAGAATCCAGATAATGTTCCTACATAGCATTATTCCACTTTGAATTAATATTGTCATCTGAAAAGGTAGAATATCAATTCAGATGCATAAGTTTTTAGGACAGTCGATTTTACGTTACCATATTAGCTGTCGTGAAAAGCCTTTCACGACTGCCTTTAGTCGTTATGAAAACTCTAATTCCATGTAATACAAATTAATGGCATGTTCGACATAGTTGATTTTAAAATATTAGACACTAATGAGTGAAAAAAAGGAAGTTAAAAGTGTCTAATTCCGTGATATTTAGCATCACTTAACATGATGGTTTCTAAGGTAATTGTCGACACAAGGCCTGAATGATTAGTTTGAGGTGAATTCCTGGTCTGATCCTGATTGAGATAAAGTTTCTCTCCTATCAGCTATAATTTTTGAAAAAAGTGATTGTATCTCACTATATATTTTGTGGGTCTCATATATAATCAATTATTCAAGAGGAAAAAATATTGATGTAGAGCATGAGTTTACGTCTACTTTGTAATTTGATGTAAGACCCAATCGTATAGTGATTGTGGTAGATTTCCACACATCTCCTATCAACTATAACTTCTGAGAAAAGTAATTACATTTTTTACGTCGTACTGCGTACCAGACACGCAATTCTAATTTTCAAGATTTTCCAAGAATTACCCTCAAAACTTGTTTTGTTCTTTGATTTACCAGGGCTAATAATGTTGTCCAACATTCTTGAGAGAGAGATTCATGTACAGAACCCTGATAATATTATTGATTGTGGATACCCCACCAAAAGAAGATGGCATGTTTATGTCATTCAAAATATTTGGGTTGTAAGTGGTTCACAAATTCCAAGCACCGAAAAACAATGACTTTGTACCCACTTTTTTCCCTTCCAATTTGCACTGAGTATATATCAAGATATCTCTCCCCTCAATCTTCTTCCAAAAACAAAAGGAAAACCCCACAGAAACACACACAAACTTAAGATCCATGAAGAAGATCAATATGATACTGAGAAAATGCAAGACATTGTCAAGGCAACTCACAAGAACATCATCGTACAGTAGCTTGCGGTCCAAGTCAACTAGAGAAGAAAAATGGGATTCTTCTGCAACTGACATGCAAGATCATAATTATGAAACAATTTTTGTGGGAAGTACAAGAAAAAGATATATGATAAGTACCAAGTACTTAAATCATCCTCTATTGAATGCTCTCATTGAAAAATCGAAGCAGAATCCAGAAGGAAATCTCTCTGTCAAATGTGAGGTGGTTCTGTTCGATCATCTTCTGTGGATGCTTGATAATGCTGAACCTAATCTCACTTCTGATTCTTTGGAGGAATTGGCAGAACTCTATGTCTTCTAAAACCCTAGTAAGAATTTATGTATGGACTTTGTATCGATCGAGTCAATCTGAGAAAAGTTTTCTCGAGTTGATTACGAATGTGTATTGTAGTGAGAATCATCATGTATTTGTTGGTTAATGTTAGATTGTGGCTATGAATCTTGGAAAAATTTCTCAAGATTTTTCAGCCACATTATTATGTGCATTTCTGTTTTATGATTATCAATTCTTTTTTTTTTTTTAAACTTGTACTGAAGAATAAACTCACGGGTCATGTTTTTTAATTTTATTTGAATGAGGAAAAAAAATTAATATGGTGGATCAAAAATTTATTATTAATTATTTTTAAACCCGAACAATCAACAAGAGATATTTTTGCCAGTAGTCGACGAAAAAAAAATTGAAAGTATGCAATTCATCCACGTGAAATCAGACAACTACTAATGCTAAAGTAGCAAAGGAACCGAGTTTATGGATTGCCTTATTTCATTTCTTGAACAAACCCCTACGAATCACAATCCGTGTCCAGAGGGGTGGAGCCAGAATTTTAAGTCGATGGGGGCAGCTGTACTTTACTGCTTGCTTTCATTTTGAAGAAGATATATTAGTATATAATGGTTATTTTTTCTCGAACTTGGGGATAACTCGAATGCATGTCCGGTGTCTCCCAATAAGAGTTACAACGTCAAAGAAAAACAATGTATTTGCTGCTAAATTAAAACCGAAGTGACCCTTGAGATAATCACACTCAATCAATAAATTCTAAAATTGGTTCTTGAGCTAATGCGAGATTGTTGTTTTTGGAGTATCGTATTCTCCTTCAAATTCTTCACTTTTCCAAGTAACTTAGAAATCAGACATTTCATTCCATTATAAATGATTTTCGATAAATAAATATATTTATATATGATGTTAATCACCTTATGGAGTGGAATATGAATATGGGCCCGTTTAGGCCATACTTTAATTTGATTTTAATTTAAGTCAAAATCAAACAATCAATATCAATCATATTTTTCATGGATCTCATATCTTTTTAACCACACATTTTAAATTTTTTTTATCACAATCCACTTAAAATCTGATTTTAATCTACACCAAACACCCTCTATACTTAGTCCCATTTCAAAGGATGGCTTCATCTGAAATTTGAGTTCAAAGTTGGCACATTTCACTTATTTAGCCCTTGTTTGGTGAAAATTAAAATTTTAATCAATGTCAAAGTTAATAATTAATTTTAATCACACATTTCATGAGATTCACAACTTTTAAACCATACATTTCATTAGCTTTTATCAAAATTTACTGAAAATCTGATTTTAATCCCAAGGGGCTTGTTCCATTTACAACAGAGACCACTCCGAAATGCGAGAGCTTGACAATGAATTTATGTTTATGCAGAAATGCAATTCCACGGTGGTAGTGTTGATGACCGTGAATGTGAGGAATCGCTTTTAAAGTCTTATATTGTAAACACAATGGAATTTGCTTGTTGCTAAGTCATATTCAGGTGTGGAGCCAGGAATTCATCATACGGGGGGCTAAAATTTTTAAAACGTAATGTACGAATAAAATTTATATATAACAAGGAAAATTGTAATACAATGTTACCTATTACAGTTGTACCCGACGATATTTTATAGCATAAAATTCATCTATAATAGAATCTAGATCTAAATTCATACTAAATTCTCGTTCAATGTTTAGTGTTAACAATCGGCCAGAAAATCATCATCCATTTTGTTACAAATTTCCGTCTTCACATGTTTCATTGCTGAAAATGTTCGTTCCACAGTTGCTGTTGAAACTGGTAGTGTAAGTACTAAACAAATCAACTAAATCAAAATGGCGTAACTTTCCGACCTTCTACTTGCAACCAATTCCCGACATAAATCAAAAAGTATAGACACTTGAAATCGAGGCTCAGAAATCACATCGTTATGATAATATTGCAACTCAATTTTCAAACAATAAATATCTTGTTGTTTAAAATCTTCAGGATAAAACTTCTCTGCAAGCTTACAAAGATTATCCATGTTAAATGATTCAAAAGAATTTTGTGGATCCAAAGCCGTACCGAGATAAATGAGTTCTAATGATGTCTCATTAAATCTTGTATCTAACTCCATCATCAGAAAATCTATCGTTGCATTGAAGATATCAAAGTGATAATGATGTTCAATGGTATGATACTCACGACCACGAGAACGACCAACCATGTATGAACCATCAAAATCAGGTATATGTATATCATTTTCTCTGCAAAAAAAGTTCACCTCTTGAAGAATTCTTCCCAGCCATCTTCTCTTACTGCTTGAAGGATGCATTTTGTAGTATGGACAAATCTCATAGTAGTTAAGATGTCTTGAGTTTTCTTTTGAAGGGCCTGACAAAGTACATCCGTAATTGCCAATATTCTACGCATTAAATGCAAGATAAATACAAATTTAAATGTTGTCATGCTTTTGTATATACTACTAACTTTGGACCGAGATCTTGCATTTGGAGAATGATCACTAAGATACTCAAGCACCTTGCACCTTGCACGTTACAACATACATATCAATCAAACTCTTCACAGAGCTATAATGAGAAGATCAACGATTACCTCCGGCTCGTTGCAAATTACCAATCTGATTAGCCCCACTTCCTGACTCTCGTTCTCCAATTTTCAACAAATGCTCAATTTCTTTTCTTTGATCACTTTTCAACTCAGTAATACGCCTAGGAGACGATGTAATCATATTAATAACACAATCCAAACGAGAAAAAAATCATTAATATCTGAGATATCCCTAGCTGCAGAAACCAATGTGAGTTGTAAACGGTGGGCAAAACAATGGACATAGTATGCATATGGACATTCTCTAAGAAATAAAGCTTGTAGGCCATTCCAAGTACCACGCATATTATTAGCACCGTCATACCCTTGGCCTCTCATGTTTTGCACTTGAAGATTGAAATGAACAAGAACATCAGAAATTTGATTCTTAAGAGTTAATGAAATAGTGTCACTAACACTTTTGATTGCAAAAAACCGTTATGTCAATATTCCAAGTACCACGCATATTATTAGCACCGTCATACCCTTGGCCTCTCATGTTTTGCACTTGAAGGTTGAAATGAACAAGAACATCAGAAATTTGATTCTTAAGAGTTAATGAAATAGTGTCACTAACACTTTTGATTGCAAAAAACCGTTATGTCAATATTCCATTACTAGTCATATACCTCAAGACAATGGCCATTTGCTCTCGTGAAGATTCATCCCGTGCTTCATCAACTAGAATACGAAACTTTGCATCCCCAATTTCGTCACAAATTCTTTGTCGAACTTTATTGGCCATAATGTTTAAAACCTCTTTTTGAATGTCTGGAGATGTGTACGTAGCATTTTTGGGAGCAATACCCAACACAACTTTTCCTACTTCTGTATTCATTTTTCCAAATGCATCCACCATTTCAATGAAATTTTCACTATTCATTGAAGATGGAGATTCGTCATGGCCTCTAAAGGAACAACCTTGAAGTGCTAGCCACTGAACACTCATAATAGTGGTCTTCAGACTCAAAAGATTTTTCTGTTTTTCCTCCATTGATGCAGAATGCATTACCTTGTCAATATGTTGAGTTGGTATCATTAGATCTTCAGCTCTTCTGGTACAACTATTATGATATGATGCATATGTTGTACCTATATGAATAAGAAATGCACATTTACTGCCTTGGTTAATCCTCTTCCAATTATCAAATCCAACGGTAACCAACGATGAAATATTAGATGTAGCACTATCATTAAGAAAATGGAAACAATAAAAACAATATGCCTTATGTGTTGAAAGTGAATATTCCAACCAAGGAAACTGTTCGTACCAATACTCCTGAAATCAACGTTTCTGCTTTCCAAATTCTTTACTCTGATAGTCCAAAAGTTTTGGTTGATAGGGTCCAACATTTAGATAGGCTCGCCTAATCTGATAGCGTTCATTAAATGGATGTTCACGTATTTGATTTTTTTTTCCTAGGTCCCGTTCAATAGAATCAGATAGTTCTGAATTAAAAGTAGAAGCTGAAGGCCGTTCAACTTCAGGAGATAAAATTGGATTTGTAATGGTTGTTGTAGAAATTGGAATACTCTGATATTTATTGCTCTTCGAAAAGAAAGATAACAAAGTTCTTCCTTTCTTGGAAAAAAGTTGATCTTCTTCTATATTAAACCTAAAAGCATAAAGATATGAAATAAGCACAAACCTCTCATTTTGAATTTAACATGAATTCTCAAACTAATATTTCCTAAATAAATTCCTAATTTAGCACAATTTCACAGAGGAATTAACTAACAATTTCACAAATTGAGTCCAAATTTTTGCTTCATAATGTTCCCATCCTCTATTATTTATTCTATTTTAATTTAATTGATCAAAGTCGATTTTAATAGAGAATTAATCCTAAGATTAGTCTTAATCTCCAAATTTTGGAACAATTCTCAATTTCACAACTTTTATCCCCACATTTCTCACTCAATCATAGTTAAATAACAATAACAATTAACAAACAATTCACAATTTCACAACTTTTATCCCCACATTCTCACAATAACAATTAACAAACAATCATTAATATACATCAAATTAATAAAAAAAACTACAAAAATAAAAGTTTACCTTACCTGAACAGCTGAATTTGAAGCCTGAAGGGCCGGCTCCTGCACAGAAGTGGACTGGCCGACTGGAGCTGGAGCTGGAGCTGGAGCTGCTGGACCAAGTGGAAGTGGTGAAGCCTCAAGTCATGAATGCAGTCACTGACAGAACACTGAAATAGATGAAATTGAGAAATTCAAGTACTGAAAATTGAAATAGATTAAAGTTCTAAGAATATGAAACCTTGAAGTCGAAACTCACACCGTGACCATGCTGATTTTGCTGAATAACTTCGGCGGTGGTCGAACTTCGAAGTCGACAGTGGTCGAACTTCGATTGATTTTGCTGAATAGCTTCGGCGGTGGTCGAACCAGGTTACCAGAACCTCGTCGCTGACGTCGGAAGGGTTTCTGGGTTTGGGTCTTTGGGAATTTCAGATTTGGGAAAATTCGAAAATGTGAGATTTGTTTTGGTTTGGGTATTTGGAAGTTATTGAGTTTCAATTGGGCTACTCAACAGTGGGCTAAATTAGGAAAAGTTGGTTGAGCTGCTAGCTGAAGAAGTGAAGGACGGTGGCGACCAGTGATGGTGAAAGTGTTCGTCGGTTCCGGTTCGGGAATTTCAGATTTGGGAATTCAAATGAATGTGAAAATTGAAAATGGTAAGGGTTCCGGACCTTGGTGGTTTGGGTATTTGGGAAGAAATTGGGGTTTCAATTGGGCTACTCAACAGTGGGCTAAATTAGGAAAATTTTACTGGGCTAAAACCAATTTTACCCTAATTTAATGCATCTGGGCTTGGACTACAATGGGCTACAGCCCAGTGTAGCCCAGCCCTATATCCGCCCCTGGTCACTATAGACCACGGACAATGTGGGATTAAGCCCTTGTTTGACCCCTACATTTTTTTCCAATCACACATTCTTCAATAAAATAATATTACACATAAACCCCAATTTCTTTCTTATTTTTTAACCACATATTTTCCATCAATACACTATTCCAAAATGCATTATTAGAAAATAATGGGGCTCAAACAAAAGTTAATTTATATTCTGTACTTAAAACTCGGGTGATGAAATAAAATGAGCCAAGTTTATAATTTTTCTAGCAATACATAAAATAGAACTAGAGGAGACTAGGCAAAGTCTACTATTTATTTTCAGTCTTATGTTAGACACTACATTTCACACAATTCAAAAGAAGAACCCTTATATTTATTTCAAAAGCATTGTGAAAAGAAAAATGAATTTGGAAGTTCTGTTAGTAGAACTTGAGAAGAAAATATTAGAACGAAGGTTGAACTTTGAAGATTAATACAAAAAGCTCCCGGCCAAATCATGTTGTCTTTCTCGGATTCTCGTGCAGTTCTGGAGGTTGCCATCACCTCTGTTGTCTTTCTCAGAGGGATTTATCCAGATGGTAAAATTATTGTTGTAAAAATCAGACCAATAATTCCACCTTATTGCATATTTCTAGAGACTAGTGGCTGCTCTAAAATTCATCTTGTGGTATTCAATAAATGGATTGCTAAACCAGTATATTTCGAACTTTTAATTTGACTTCTAAGATTAGGATTGAATCTATTAAAGATTACTGATTAGCAATCCACGAGTTTTACGGTCATGAGAAAGAATGACCATTGACTTCTTAACATCAACTTTGGAGTAAAATAAAGTTCGATAACAAGTAATAAGGAAACTGCAAATCTTTGATGAGTTTCACAGCACCAATGCAATGCAAACATTAGGGAGCACATTTTGCAACTTAATCATGCTAATTGGTTGGTTAACTCGGGTACATAAGCAAAAGGCTTAGTATTTGTTTGACATGGTTCAGACAGAGGCATTACTTGGGTGCAAAATGTGATTATTTGTTTCAGTGTTTTTCACCGAACTTTTAATACATTCTGTTTCTTCAGCAGGATATATATTATGTTGATATTGGCGCTATCTCTTTGCTTTTGTTCTTTGACAGATTGCAGATGGGAGATAACAGCATATTTTCGTGCTCTGCCCCAGACTAGTACCAGCAAAGATGCAGAGGTGTGGATCCCGACAGGCACAAAGCTGTGGCAGCAACTTCCAATAATAACTCCTATGATCAGTGAACCTCTAGCTTTGCAACTGTATCTGGAACACCCGGGTCTTTCTGAGCCCAAGCCGTAGGTAGGATTCTTAAGTAATTATGAGTCCAATAGATCCTGTTTAATAGAAAGACGGGTATTCCTTGCTTCTTACCTCACAATCACTATATTCACGTATGAAAAGACTAGTAGCCTTCACTTAATGAATAACATTACTCTTCAAAATATTACTCTTTTATGCTTTATTTTTATTGTATTAGTCTATGTTTGGCTCATGTTTATAAACAGTTTAGACGCTCCTATCCACACATTTTATAGGATCTTCAACTACTATGCACTTACCCACTATATATTTTTATCTAATTATAATTTTAACTGTTTACTCTCGAACATACTTTTAATGTGACTCCTGTTTTACACTCCGCTTGTGGTGAATTTGTGAACTGTAGAATTCAAGAAGCTCATTGAGTGTGCAGAAATTTGTAAATAATGGGAGTTAGTTTAACTTGTTTGACCTCGATTAGCACATATTGTTGCTGAAGAAGTTGCAATCTGCAGTGGAAAAACTTCAGTCTAAGTAGTTGACAGTGTAGTTATCATTATCGTTCTTGTAGTGACGAATCTTGCATTTGTTTTTTAAGAAAAAGAATTTGTCCAACCACGATTGTTAAAGAAACTCAACCTCCGCCACTGTAGAATCCCAGAGAAGATGAACACTGCTTGGACATATCTAAATTCTGCAAATAAATAATAAAAATTATTGTGTCGAAAGAAAAGGCAAGTGGATTTTTTGTTTTCCTTTTGATTTAAATTAAAGAGAATGTGAAAACCCAAAACAATCATGCTACATCATTATAGTTTTTGACATAATTTCACATAACATTCTATCATTTGACTGTTTTGAACCCAGTCAAATTCTTCATTAAATCATCTGATGTCATCTCGAATTATATCACTGCATCTGTTATATTTCAACTGGCAAAGTGACAAAATCCTTACAAAAATTCGTTTGCAAAGAAAGTGGAGCTGTGAATAATTTTTATATTTAACCTACACTCGACCATAAAATCAAACTAATAATTTCTATATTGCTATGAGATTTTCGTAGATTGAAGAATAAAAAAAGATGATTTTTTTTTTTTTTTTTTTGCATGAATAAGATCTTGAAGGAGTGGATTTGGAGTCCGGGGTTTCTACATGCCTTGATTTTTCTGTCAAAAGGCGGATTAAAATTCTCAATGACCACGTTAGAATTCATCGCTCAACGAAATTTTTTATTTTGAGGAGACAATCTGGTAAGATTTTACTATTACAGCTTGAACTCTACTCTGACCTCGTAGATAAACAAAAGTTGAAAGCACACTTGCGAGTGAGATTTTTAACCCTTGAACATAAAGCCCAATTTCTAATACGGCCCGCCCAAATAGCTTTACAGCCATTTTTCTCTTTTCCAATAATAGCACTCTTTTTCACCGCAAATAGCTCAATATCAACCCCTCGAGCTCTCTTGCATTTCTCACTCTAATTAGGGTTTATCCGAGGGGGATTTCAATTCATCCACTCTTTGTACTGAAAAATCCTCACTCAATCACCCATGGCGAAACCCGGCCGAGGTCGCCCGGCTTCACCTTCAGGCTCCTCTTCCCGCTCCCTTTCGCGTTCTCGTTCGATTTCTCGATCTCCTTCAACTTCACGCTCGCGCTCCTCATCTGGGTCCAGCTCGCGCTCACGGTCCCGATCTCCTCCTCGTCATCGCTCTCGCTCCAAATCATTCACCTCTTCCTCTCCTTCTCGTAGTGTCAGCTCTCGCAGCCCTAGCCCCCCACCTCAGAGAAAAAGGTTTGAACATTTTGGTTTACTGAACTTGTATTTGAATATCTAGGTGTATACGTTCTTTATATTCAAAATGTTGAAATTTGAAGTCAATTAACGTTTCTTGATATTTATACTGTTACGTAAATATTTATTTATGAGGGAAAATTGATTTTTTTTTTTTTTTTTCATTTCTTTTGTTCTGGTTTAATTATAAAGTTAGTCTAGACTGCATAATACTTCGGGAAATTCAATGCAGATTTCTTTTCCTTGTTCTTAATAGAGCCTAATGTTTACGCCTATATTATTTTTGGAACAAGGAAGTAACATTCAGTGGGGATGGGCCAAACTTAAAAGTTCTTAAAATTAGATTTTCCAACAAAAGTGCACTTGTTCTCACTCTTGCACCCCCTGAGAAACATAGCTACCGATTGGATTTTTGGTGCTCAATCTTATAATTTGGTCCAATATTTTTGTAAGTTGAAGAAAGACTGGCCCCACATGTTATTTTTGTTGGTCTTTCCATCTATTCTTCCTTGCACCCGTTTGTGGGTATTCAATTGAATGGTTTATGTATATGCACAGTTCATATCTTTCTAATTGACCAATGTGATATTGACTAACCTTCTCGTAAATTTGTTATTTCAGTCCTGTTGAAGAAGCTAAGCGAGGTCGCTCTCCACCACCATCTAAGAAAACTTCCCCACTGCCAAGGTGACATTATGTTCAAATTAATGCTTGTCTAATAAGATAGAAAGGGGCAACCCAAACCCCACTCCTAACACGTATAAGGATGAGTCCTTTCCTTCTGTATATTCTGTTCCCGCTTTCGTCTCTTCCCTATTTATGTGTGGTTCCTCAATTGCTCAAAGAACAAGAGGACATACTCACGTGGAACCCCTTCTGGCGAGGCTTTGGGATCTTCTGTATAACAATCCCCACATTGTTATTCATGATCATTTTTTTGTTGTTCTGGTTACTGTTTGGACATTCCCCTTTTAAAACCGCTGTAAATTTCAAATTACTCTCAATGTGGAACTTACCGAGTTGCGTTGTAAATTTTTAGCGAGCTGGAGCTTTTATGGAATTGATACTGTTATGATTTAAACGAGTATAATAGTATGACAATATGAAAATTAGATCATACAAGAACACAAGAATTACGTGGTAAAATTATATCATGGGTAGAAGAGGATAATTTTATTAATATCAATAATGGAGGATTACAAATGATTGCGTAGAATGTACGGATTGATTTTTCTAGAGATTTACTCCTCATATATATATAGTGCAAAGAAAAGTCTAAGATGATGTGGAGTTCAACTATACCAAGTCCATGCAATAATGGAGTATTTGGGACAAGATAAGATTCAAAAAATTGCCAAAATCGCTCAACTGATCAAAAATTGGATAAGACATCTGCTCTCGCGGTGGTCTCGTGGAGGTCGAGCAGTTGTCTGCTCCTTAAGCGGCCTCCTCACGGCTAGTGAGCGCTGGGCCCGATTCTTCCTTCTCTTTGCACGATTTCTCCTCTCCTATTGTGACTTGGACTCTTTCATGACTTCTCCAAGTCCAAAACAAATTCCAAACTCCCAAATAAAATAGATCTCAACTAGTATTTAAATGGAATTTGGGTCACACCCTAATTCTAACAGATACCTATATTAGTATTATTATGTTTATATACAAAATGCTACTTTGGATGTATAAGAATGATATTATACTTGTTTGTACCACAATTATAAATTTATTTATGAACATACTAATTGTTCAAGTTATCTTTCAATATAAGCTCCGCATGTACTGTATATTAAATGGGTTCAGCTTATGTCATTTAACTTTAGTTTGGTTATTCACTTCTAGGTTTTTGATCCGCTGCTTATTTTGTAGTCACTTTTGTCTGAAGCTGAATCTGTCCTCTTAAACTTGTGTAGCATTTCTTCATGGCTTAGTTTTACTTTATTTTCTATGGTCATGCTGTTCTTTCTGATTGCTTACTATCATGGATGGCTTATTATGCTGGTTTGGTTCTATGGTTCCAGGAAAGCTTCTCCAATTCCTGAGTCACTAGTACTTCATGTTGATGAGCTCAGTAGAAATGTAAACGAAAACCACCTAAAAGAAATATTTGGTACGCTCACTTCTTTTTTATCTGCTGAATTCCGGTAGTTGGAAGCTTTTGTTGAATACTGATTGTGCTAAGTTAGAACTGTTATCCTGGTGCTAGTGAAATTGACTAATACAGTGAACTCTATACAATAATGTTGGGACTGCAAAAAATTATTACTTTAGAGGGTTATTAATTTATGGATAAATGAATAATTTATTATTTTATTGATTGGTTACGTGAAGTCATTTCTAGTCGACTCTACAAAAATGATAGGGATGATGAGTACATTTTGTATTATTCTAGTGAAAATGATGCAATGATGGAATAGCCTATTGTCGAAGAGATTACTGAATATGCACACAAAAGATGATCATGACTTGGATGATAGTTGTGTTTTACCAATTGTTTCTCCAAAAGTTTGAGTGCAAAGAACTTTAGATGCATCTTTCAAAAAAAAAAAAAAAAAGTTTGAATGAAAAATAAAAGTTCTCTAGTAAAAAGTTTCTTAATATGCATTGTAAAAATTTTACATATTCAGCAAATTAGTTGGCGGCGTAGACAATTTATTTTGTTTTAAAAACTAATAGGCAGCTTTTGTGGTAGTTTTCATATTTGCTCCTTCATGCAGGTTGTGTTTCTTTTCCTTAATCTCGCTCCCTCTTTTGTAGGTAATTTCGGTGAAATTGTAAATGTACGACTGGCAATTGATCATGTCGTAAGTTGTTAAATTCCCATATCTGTGAAAGGCGTGTGAACCATTTTTTACCTTTTAATTTTGGATTTGTTAAACAGTTGCTCTGTTGCAGGTTAACATTCCAAAAGGATTTGCATATGTTGAGTTCAAGAGTAGAACTGATGCCGAGAAAGCAATGTTATATATGGATGGCGTATGATTTCTTCAAGATGCTCTGCTGTAGTGATCAGTTATACTTCTTTACTGCGGTGATAATCAATCTGCTCTACTGATGTTAATGCAGGCCCAAATTGATGGAAAAGTTGTTCGAGCCAAGTTTACATTACCTGAGCGGAAAAAGGCTTCTTCGCCTCCTAAAGCTGTTGCAACTACTTCGAGGAGAGATGCCCCTAAAGCTGATGATGTTGCTGCTGATGCTGACAGAGATGGACTAAAGCGACCTAGAGAAGGTACGATCATTCTGTATGCCCAATGTGGAACAGTATATTATTCTTCCTTCTGTTACTGATATTTGTTTTAGTAAATTTCCTCAATATCATCAGCATCTCCTCGGCGCAAACTTCTTTCTCCACCTCGAAGGAGATCTCCTGTAGCACGCAGAGGTTCTCCCAGACGAGGACCAGATTCTCCTCCCCGGCGACGCGCAGATTCTCCTGTTCGTCGCCGAGTAGATACTGCTTATCGACGGGGTGACTCACCGCCTCTCAGGAGGAGGCCTGCATCTCCTGCAAGAGGCCGTTCTCCCTCCTCTCCACCAAGGCGTTATCGATCACCTCCCAGGTTGGGGTCTTTACTCCTCTCATTGAGTTGATTGCCTTCACTTATTATCTTTTATTAGGTGGAAGCTTTTGACTTGTCTAATTTTGAATAGGGCATCTCCCCGTAGGGTACGTGGTAGCCCTGTTCGACGACGATCTCCACTTCCTCCAAGGCGGCGGTGTGTTAAACTGCTCGGCACAGTGTCATCATCACCAGCATTCTTTTTATATAATTTCACGAGAAAAATATTACATTTGTTAATAGAATATGTTGTCCAATTTGATGTATTAACTGCTGTTAGCTTTGTTGATTTAAATATGCTTTTCAGTTACTCGAGGAACATGCATACCATTAGTGTGTGCAGGACAAACATAGGTTTAATGGCAAACAAAATCTAGCATTCGAAGGACATATAATTCATGGCTCTCTTTGTTAGTTTTAGTGCTGCGCAGATCAGGAAATATGGGACTAGAAGAGAGCTGATAAATTGGAGCTGGAAGAGGAAAATTTGCTGCTGCTTTAATGTGTCGAGACAGGACCTTAGAACAGCTCTCTACTTGTTTAGGAGATTCGATTACTTTAGGTCACTAGGGATTGTCTGGGATCGTATAAGAGGCTAGGTGTCCATTTAATTGCTGAAAAGTTAAGAAGCTAGCAGAGGCTAGGAGCCCAGAATGTTCTGACGGTATTTGGTTTGTTTAGATGTGACTGACCCTAAAAACTAAAATGAATATAATTGGATATTAAAGAAATTTATTTTTTCAGGTAATATAATGTGTTCAGTTAGATTTATTGTCAGCGGTAGACTTGGTTGATGGAAATAAACTTTTCAATTACTTGTGGAAGATTGATTTTGCCCTTGCCATTAAAGCTATCAGTCTGGAATTTGCATTATATTCAAATTATTTTCCTGTACTTGTATATAGGCAATGTTTCTTAAAACAACAATAGTTTTGCTATCAATTTTGCATCATGCCTCCTCCTGTGTTTTATTTTGTCCTCTGTAATCATGGGAATGTCCGTGTGTAGTTCTCCACGACGAGCTCGAAGTCCTCCCAGAAGGTCTCCAATTAGCCGTCGACGGAGCCGCTCCCCTCCTATCAGGAGGCCAGTTCGTTCAAGATCAGTATCTCCAAGAAGGTAAAATAGTATATTGTTTCTTTCCTTCATAACTTGCAACTATGGTTTACTTCCATTTTCCCTTGCTGATTGTGTACCCATATATTGGGAGAAAAAGATCATTGTGGTCGTTTTAGAACACAAGTCAAACAATTTTATGCAAGCATGAAACACGATATGGCTGTGATGGGTTCATACTTGAGTCCACGTCAGCATTGCCTTATTTTTCGATTTTTGTTCTATTCACTAAAAATGTGGTATCTATTGTCATGACTTCTAATGCCTATGAATTATTCATCCTTGCAGAGGGCGTGGACCACCACCTGCCAGACGTGGTAGATCATCTTCCTACTCTTCATCGCCTAGCCCACGCAGGGTCTGTCTCTCTAAATAATTTCTTTATCGAAATATTATTTGGTTTAGTATCTAATTGCAGCTCCATTTTGTGAATTTGTTTTCAGGCTCCACGGAGGGTATCTAGGAGCCGCAGCCCAAGAAGGTGTGTTTTCTCGTATATGTCCTGGTGAAATCTTTCGCTATGAATGATTTTTCTTAACCAAAAATGAAATACATTTAAAGTGAACAACTTGACAAGTTTCTGTTTCATGAAAGTTAAATGGGTTTCATTAATTGCAATTATGCTGGTGATTATTAGCATTTATCAAGATAGCTTTTTCAAAAATTTGGGGTCATTCTATTTGAGGATTGCTTGTTGCTTTGCCTTACACATTTCTTGTATAATTTGTGCTTGTTCTTTCAGGCCGATTAGAGGAAGGAGACCTAGTAATAGCAGCAGCAGCAGCTCGCCACCCCCTAAGCCTTAACTTAGGGATCAGTTCTTGCGACTGTAAAATTTCTGTACAATTGCATGAGCTAGACGGTGCTTTATGGTTGAAGCAGTTGATGCATTTGTCTCGTTCTGTAAGCTAAATTAGTATGAGATTCTGGGGGAGTAAACCTCATCTTCTAATTAATCTTCAACTTGGGTGTAAGAACAAATACCTAACTGTTTCCTGCCTTTTTAACCTTCCCATCCCTGCTAGTTCACTGCAGGAAGTTTGCTTGTTATGGTGGTGTTATTTGTGCACCTTTTTGACTGAGAATCTACTGAATGAAAAGCTTGCTTCTTATTAGCTAATGATTTATTTATAATTTCGTTGATCAAAGCTAGAAATAGGGGTCAAACCATCTACAATTATCTAGAGTAGAATATTAATTTTGTTCATAAAAGTTATGGGGGATGAAGAAAGGCTGAACATTTAAAGAAAGAAAAAATTGGAAAAGCAATATTGTTGAATTGGCTACCCCTTCTAGAAATAATATAATAAGATTTATAAACAAAATTTACCGTTGTTTCCTATACCTATAAAAATGCCAAAAATCAAGGAAAAATTACCAGCGAGAACGAGCCGAAATTCGGCTCGCGAGCTTGTCCATTTTCCATTGTTTTTTGAGAAACCCTCCTCCTTTATTCAAGTTTGGGATTGACTATTTCAATTTCGAATAGGCGGAATTAAAAATTAGACAAGAACAACTTGTTATAAGTATGCTTTTTTTAAAAAAATAAAAAAATATTATAAAACAACAAATTTTGATTAATATGGTTAAATTAAATATCACTTGACAACATGCATTTTCGACATTTATTATGCAGTCGAAAATGATCGTCTTTTTAGTCTTTCATGCACATTAATGCTTCCAAAAAATCTTCTTTCAGTTGATCCATGACTTCGGACAGAACTCTCTTATCTACATAAAAAGTATACTCTGAAGCTACAGTGCTAACCGGAGGAGTTAATGTCTTTTGTCATCGCAGAAACCACTAGCCACTACTGTTCGTACTTTTGCCAGAACTCAATTATTTCTTTTGATCTTTTCTTAATTGTTTTGTTATTATCCATATTATGATTAAAGTAATCAATTAATTCAGTAGGCAATTCATTTGGATTTGCATCCAATGTTTGATTACATGAGATAGACAAATTACTACTAGATTAACTACCTGCATTTACGTCATATCTATACGAGTTAATGTCTTCGAATAAAATTAATACATCAGCGTTGTCTTCTGATATATCAATGAGAGAAGTAGGTGCAGAGGGTATCCAAGACGACATATCAAAGGGTATCCGATTAATAATTACACACATTCGTTCTGCATGTAATTCATGCATCTTACATAAAGTTTGTTCTAAATTTCTATAAGTGATAGATCATAGTGTTGGCAACTCTTTGACTATCCAGAGTTCATCTAACTTTCAGCTTGGAGACATATCCTTCAGCAACCTCAGCGCTAACACAATGCGTCCATTATTTGACGTTTATAGATGATTATTAACTTTCATCTTAGGTCTCCTCAAAATTTGCTCATTTTGTGTTGCCCTGTTTTGCAGGAATGTATTTTCGAAGTTACCATAATGCTCCTTTGGTCTGTCATAGCGTTTTATGGACCAGTTCGAACCTGCTTTACTGAACTTTTCTCTCTTATGAAGATGCTAGTATCTTGGTTTGCGATTTCTCCCAGATAATAATATGTGACATAAGAAATTTGTTTTATATCACCCAGATATAGAGTCTCTGTAAATGCATAAATTTTGAGAAGTTACAATAAAAAAATTTGGTGTGTGCATCATGAGTTGGGTGTTACATATTAAGCTTGTTTGGATGAATCATAATGTTGATCTCGTCAAGTCAACATATCCATGTAAGAATGTTTTCATGTCCACTCGATTGTCAAAAGTGATGTGGAGTGAAAAGGACATATTTGGCTTATGTTTATGAACGGTTTATAAACACAAGTTGCTTTGTATCCACACATTTCGAGGGACTAAGAAATAACTATTTACTTATTTATCATTTATTTCTATCTGTTTATAATTTAAAGTATTTATAAACACTATCCAAAGTCCAAACTTGCTTTATATATTCCTATGACATTCCAGAGTGATTGTTGCTTTTTACTCAGGAGACCAATGCTTAAGTATGGAAATTTGGCAAGGTATCTTTCAATATTGATTTTCTGCTAACAAATATTGGATTTTCTTTTCTTTTCCTTTTTTCCCTGTGAGTGTGTTGCCAAACAGTTCAATTGCATTTGCCTATCATTTTTATTAATTTAACCTTTATTTAATAATGATATTTTAAAAGTATTAAACCTATAGTTACAATGGCTGAACAAAAAAAAAGAAAAAAATCGTTAAATCGTCAAAACAAATTCATTGATTTGAAAACGTTGATTTGGGTCCACATGAATTCATTAGTTTACATGTTTATATTTGACAGCCATTTTTACGAATTTTTTTTTTCAAACTCATTTTTAACCACATATTTTCACAATAAAATATCTTAGACGTGAATTCAGATTTTTTTCTACATTTTAACTACACATTTTTATAAAATCATTATTTCAAAACTATTTTTTCACCAAAAACTCTCTTTTTAATTGTTGTCAAACCGGGGCTTAATTTTCCATTTTCTAAAGAGGACCTAAAATTTATTGGGCCGACTAGAACGATTTCCTCAACCCAACCCAAACCTGTCTGTAACCTAGGGCTTTACCTCATACAACCTTCGTCACCGTACTATATAAAAAGGACCAGCACAAAACCCTAATCCACACGCGCACAAAAAGAGCTCAACGAAAATGGTGAAGTTTTTGAAACCGAACAAGGCAGTGGTCCTCCTGCAGGGCCGGTTCGCCGGCCACAAAGCAACCATAGTTAAGAACTTCGACGATGGCACCCGCGATCGCCCCTACGGCCATTGCCTGGTCGCCGGTATTGCCAAGTACCCTAGCAAGGTAATCCGCAAGGACTCCGCCAAGAAGCAGGCCAAGAAGTCGCGCGTGAAGGCATTTGTCAAGGTCGTCAACTATAACCATATCATGCCTACGCGCTATACGCTAGACGTCGACCTCAAGGACATAGTCGCTGCTGAATCGCTCGTCTCACGTGACAAGAAGGTGACGGCCTGTAAAGAGATCAAAGGCAGATTGGAAGAGAGGTTTAAGACTGGCAAGAATCGATGGTTTTTCTCTAAACTCAGATTCTGAGTTGGAAACGTTATAAAATATTGTGTTTTTTTCGTTATTTGGAAGATTTACTGTGTTTGATTTGGATTTTATGGCTATATATTAAAACTGTTGAAGTTATATAGTTTTTTCTTTTGATTAAATGAGCTGATTTTGGTTACAATTGTTATCCTTTTCGAAATTGATTTTTGATACATTATTGGTGAAATACATTGGTCAGGTTCGAATTGATTCCATGGTTAGGAACGTGTTCTTGTTTCTGATGACTGTATCCATATTCATTATTGAGCGACGTTATCTTCTATTTGCTGTATACACTTGCATTTTGAGTGTAATCATCTCCATTTAGTAACTATAGATATACTGGAAAACTTCATCTTTGTGGAGCGAGTCATCAAATATGCATTGCTGACTATTGAGAGCTGTAAATTATGGGAGTTACATGATGATTTAAGCATTTTAACCTGTGCCCTCTACTGTTGCCAGTTTATTAGCTTGAGAATTTTTTAGTTTGCTACAGCATCTGTAGAGGCTTGTTTTGCTTAGACAAATAGAAACATTTTCAATAATATTTAGACAAATTCTACTGGATGGGGTGGGGTTCGTATAATCAGCTTGTTTGCATACTGTCTCTAACTCGATATAGAATATTTTAAGATAAGAGAGAGTTTCCTAGGGCAGATGAAAGAAATGCTGAAAGGCTATCCGAGCTCACATGTTTAGTTGCGTGTACTTCATTGATATTCAGTTTGTGTTTCGGGGTACCGCACTGCAGAACAACTGAGGATCATGATTTCACCAAATATTCTTTGAAAATGCCATGGAATTACACTGGATAGTGATTTGCAGTTCTTGTATGGGATACTTTGCATGAGTACCATCCATTTATTTTGCTATTCTTTTGGGTTGATAAGGATTATATTGCTATTCATTTTGACTGTTTAAGTTCCATAATTGTGTATATGAATTTAATTATATGACTTTGGCCATGATTCTTTCCGTATTTTTCTGGTATACATAAATTTTGATATATTGGCATTCTAAAATATGGCATTTAACAATTAGCTCCATTGGCCATTCCACATGGAATTGATGCTGTGGGATTGAAATTTGAATACGGCAGGCTCCATGTTGTGCTGCCAAATACAGCATGAACTTTTCTTATGCATGTTACAACTGGAATCTTATTGCCACGATTGTTTTGAAGATGCCTTGCTATGTCATCTATTTGCTCTAATAACCAAATTATTCTGATAATTGTTTACATAACTTCATTTTGCTTTGTGCGTCAGCATGTCGCTTGAATTGTGTATTTGCACTAGGAAATGTGCACATAATTCTACTTGCTTTTCTATATGGAGAATTATTTATGTTAAAATTTAATTTGTCATGAAATTGGACCGCAATCTGAAACTTGTGGTCTTGGGACTGGATATTGTTTCGTAGAATCTTGACGATTGGAGGGTTTTTCACGTTGAATCATTCACTAGCCAAATCAATTACACTGACGTTCCTAGAGCTAATCCTTCGTTAGCGTTGCTAAAGAGTCGTTTCTTGACTGGGTCTTGAAAGTTGCAACCATAGGGAGATACATTTTTTACGAACAATACTCTTAAAAAAGAACATTAAATATCCTTCACATTTTGATCTCGCATGCTACACTAATATATGCCAAAATTTATTTCCCACTAGAATTACAAGTAGAAGAAGGGAAGAATGAATGACCTAGTTAATCCGTAGAGGCTGAATGACAAGCTCGAATCTCTCTATCCATCATACAGCTATTTATTGGTTAAAGAAGCCTGGACCGGCCCTTAAGAGAAGTTCCTCACCAGCATCCTTGCCCATCATTATCATATCTTCAAAAGCATATGGACCTTTTCGAAAGGTTTCAAGTACTGAATGGGAGAAACATGAGAACCAAACGTTAGAAAACAGTTGTATACCGAAAACTTTCTTTCATCCTTTTTATCATAGCCGTACCTCGGGTTCCATCCGGAGATGCTACCAATGCTTTAAAAATACAATTTCCTTCTTCGTCCTTACGAGCATATCCAGCAATTGGAGTTCGACAAGAACCTTCTAATTTCTCTAGAAAAGCTCTCTCACATGCAACTGCTAATCTGGTGTCCTCATGGTTCAAGGAAGCTAAGTAATTAGCCTGCGGAAGAATATACTTTAATAAATAAAATAGTTGAATGTAAACTTGAGCTTCACCCAAGATTCAACACCATGTAAATAAGTTAAAAGGAAATAAACTTCTAATAATATTAAATTATCAAAAATAATCTAATCTATTTTTATCTTTATTCTTATCTTGATCTCCATCCCTTAGTACATGATGTCTTTGCTAATTTCCTGTAACCTTCATAAACATGCCCTTTAGCTACATAAAACGAGATACAAGTCTCAATTCAGTCTGTGGAACAGAAGATACAGGAACTATAGACCGAAGCCCGTGACAGTTTTATGTACGCAAAGGGTTAGATAAAACCAGATAAAATGTCAAGTGTGGTAGTATCAATTTGTGTTATTCAGCATGATAGGGAACCAAAGCTCTCCTACGGAAATGCAAAGATTGGGAAAATGGGACGAGAAAGAGAGAAGGATGTAGATAATTAAAAAGAATAAAACAAGTTGAAGAGATTGTGCAGAGTACGATGTACCATCTTTTCATCATCGCTTCTACAGGCAATCCCGATAGCTCCTTGAGCAACAGCTGGCAGCATATCATCAATAGACAGAACGGCAGTAACATTTTTTGTCATGTTGAGGCGTTTGAGCCCAGCTAATGCCAATAATGTTGCCTGCACCACTCCCTCATTTAATTTTCTTAACCTTGTCTGTACATTGCCTCGAAAGTTTTCGAGCACCTATAAATAAATTGAGTAAGGAAAACAGCATAGACAGCCAACCAAGATTTTTGAAGATTAAATAATGCTGACCAAAAAGCTAAATTAAGCATGCCAGAGGAGATGGGATCGAGCTCATATTCAGTATCCACCTTGTATCATATAATTGCAGTTTCACATTAAGCTTAGAAGTGTACCTGCCAACTCCCACTTGAACTTACCTAGCAATAGGGAACTATGACCCTGGAAATGTAAAAAAGTTATATTTTGCCTTTATACCTAACGGCTAACGGCGTATATATCCTCGAGAGATTTCTCACTAAGTAGCACGTTCCATCTGTATGGGAAGTATGATAAAAATATAACCTGACACAGGTGTGAAAATATGACATTCCCAAAAAGTAGATATGTGCACGTTGCAGAAAAATCAAATAACTGCAGATATAATCAATTGAAAGATCATAACAGCATTGGGAGAACTGCCTGTGACAAAAGGAGTAATTTTGTAGTAAAATATTCTTTTTAGTATAACAAAGAAGTTTAGGCAAAAATTTTAGAAACAACAGTTGTTCCCAAAAATATTCTTTTTAGTATAACAAAGAAGTTTAGGCAAAAATTACATTAGTAAATCAATTTGCTATATAACGAGAAAGCAAGATGGTTTTTTCATTGCATAACATACTCACATTTAGTGAAGGATATCTGTGGAGTATTTGGGACTTCCTTCTTAGTGAAGCAGTGCCCACAGTGCTTCCTGCTGGAAGCTCAGCCAGTGAAGCTGCAGTCAAACAAATAAATGCATCCCGAACATCCTCACGTGGAAGATTGCAAGGCAATATTGTCTTCTCGGGAAGATATGTGGGAACATCTTTCATTGAGTGGACAGCTATATCAATTTCACTATCAATGAGTGCCTCATCTATTTCTTTTGTGAATAGACCCTTTCCACCTATATCTGCTAGCGGCTGACTCAATATTTTATCACCAGTGGTCTTAATGATCACAATTTGAACGGCACCCTCTTCAGCTAACTCGGGATGTGTCTCTATCAGTTTATTCTGTGTTTCATAAGCTTGGGCAAGGGCCAGTGGGCTGTACTACAGAAACAATATTTATAGGAAATTAATCAGTAAATTTAAGAATCAAAAATATTTCTTGTATGAGAAATGGAAATATCTTATATCAATGGTTAAATGATAGAGATTATGAATTTAGAGAGTAGGGAAACCATAATCTTTCTCTTATCATTTTGAGATATTGTCTTTAATATGTTACACTTAGACATGTATACAAAGCTGCTTGCCCAACAATGTGAAAATGTGATTAGCTGAAAGCAAAATGAATAGAAGAAAGCAATAAATAGGGAGAGGAGAGAAGTTTTTGTACAGTTTATCCACAATTGCGTAGGTGTTAAATTATGGCTGCTGCTGTCAGTGACACATTTCTTCTTTTACATCTAAAACTTGTGAAGATTCCTGGTTATGACTGATATTAAGTGCCAAAAAACAGAAAGTGATGCACAACATGACATAATAAAGGCATAATGAGGATTATCTTTATTCTGTGTCATTTTTGGTAGCAAAGAGAACGTCCAGCACTATATTTCATGATAGTCATCATGTTCTAATATATTTCAGATCAACGTTGTCCAAAGTGAACTATGCGCATGTCACCACAATCTGCTTTAGGTTTTTGCACTCAACCTGAGCCATTATCAGAAGGTGAACAAGAAGTCAGTTCATTATTAATTTAGCATCAAAATACAGTGTGACTGAAAAAGGGGATTTTTCATACCACTTATTTAACATTCCAAATTCTCTCCTATCAAGGCTGAGTACTTGGCAAGCAAAGTAGTTACAGGTTACCTGCCTCTCTTTCTTAATGATTGCACCCCAGAATGTCACTTTTATAAAACTATCCTTGGAAAAGGAGGGGTGAGGGGGAATATACATTGTTTAACTTGGCCGTTCTCGCTGCAGTTTTTATAAAACTTGATTACAAATCCTTAAAGGTGAGTAGGTGACTGCCAAAAATGGAGTGGCAAGTTCTTATAAGAAGGGTAGTTATGTTGTTACAATATCCTAAATTCCGTAATTTTCTCATTTTCTCATCAAATGCAGAGATAAAATTAACTTGGACACCCAGCCCGAAGACACCGAGATTCTATAATAATATACAGAAAAATATCGTTAGTGCCCAACTGCCCATTCCTTAGTGCTCTCAATTGAAACAAATAAGGATTCAATTTTAGAATAAATAGTAAAACACTTGCAATAATTCAAGATCAAGACACAACCTTTGGCATAGATGTCCAACCATCCATCTTAATTCAAGCTCGAAAATTCAATTTTGTTTGCAATATACATTAAACCATCATAACACAAGCTCAACATGCAATCTCCATCACAAAATTTCACAAATCAAACAGTCAAACGTGCTTTTGAAAACTCAAATTTAACAATAATCAACCCATACCCAGAAAGTCAAATTACGAATATTACCTTCCCCGAGTTCCAATTCTAATCACAGCAGCCTTAGTTTGAGTCTGCTGGTCAACAGCAACCGAATCCCTAATGACCAAATTTCTTTTCCGTTGGGTATAAACTGGAGACGTAAGGCATGGCAAAGAGAGCCCAAGAGCTGAAACTGAACTACAAGCAAAGGGTCCTGTGTTTACAGGGAAAGGGCCTTGATTTACAGTAGCCATGATCTCCATATTAACGGAATGGAGAGAAAAGATAGTAGATTAGAGATTTGTGCTAGGGGTTTTTGATTTTGGATTTTTGGTTCAAAGATTTGAGCTTTCACTTATCCTCCAGGTCAGCATACACGTCAGTAAATTGAAATATTGGTAATTGTTTGTGGGACCACCCCCACACCTCTAACGACTTCTTCCCTTTGCCAGTCAGGCAACTGGAATGGGTTGTAAAATGGAAAAACTAAGAAGAGAGGGATCTAAAAAAACAAAAGAAATAAGCTCTATGGTGATATTTCAAAGGGTAATTAGCGCAAAATATTAGAGAGGAAAGCAGAATTGAAGAAGAAAGAGTTATTCTATTAATTGGAAAAATGAGGTGTATTACACACTATAAATATCAACAAAATGGCGGGAACTAAAGGTGGAAATTACAACTCAAATACAGCTGTAACTAGTGACTCATCCTAACTAACTAACTAAAAGGAACTTGGCTCCCACGTGCTTGTTGGAACGGCTGAGCTGGAACTTCCATATTCTAACACGCCCCGTTCAAGATGGACAATGTAAATTGACAACAGCCATCTTGGACAATAGAGGAAAGAATAAGGATGCAGGCAATGCTTTAGTAAACATGTCTGCTAATTGATGTTGAGATTTAACAGGCAACAGCTTGATGAATCCATTAGCAATCTTGTCGCGAACAAAGTGACAATCTATTTCAATATGTTTTGTCCGTTCATGAAAGATGGGATTACTAGCAACGTGGATGGCAGCTTGGTTGTCACAAAAGATCAAGGCTGGATTAGGTGGAGTAACATGGAGATCAACGAGTAACTGATGTATCCATACCAATTCACTAGCAGCGGCAGCTAAAGCTCTATATTCAGCATCTGCAGAGGATTGGGAGACATTTTGTTGCTTTTTAGCTTTCCAAGAGATGAGGGATTCACCAAGAAACACACAAATACCTGTAATGGACTTCCTTGAATCAGGACAAGACCCCCAATCAGCATCAGCAAAGGCACGAATCTGCAATGAAGCTGAAGCAGAAAATAATAACCCTTGACCTGGGGCTGTCTTCAGATACTGCAATAGATGATGAGCAGCATCAAGGTGTGGTTGACGAGGCTTAGAAACAAACTGGCTCAACTTGTGAACTACAAAGGTGATATCTGGCCGTGAAATAGTCAAATAAAGCAAACAACCAATCGGTCTTCTATATGATGAAGCATCAGACTCAGTCAACAACTTTCCTTCAACAGAGCTCAAACGGATTTTAGGATCCATAGGAAGAGTTGCTGGTTTGCAGGCTAGGAAGCCACTGTCCTCTAATAATTGCAAGGCATAATTTCTTTGTGACAGACATATGCCCTTATCTGACCTTGCTATTTCCAATCCAAGGAAATATCTCAATTTTCCGAGATCTTTTAGTTTGAATTGGCCATGTAAGAATGATTTTAGCTTGGCAATGATATCAAAGCTTGAACCAGCAATGATGATATCGTCAACATAGACTAGCAGGGCAACAAATGAGTCATTAGATCCCTTCGTAAACAGAGAGTAATCAGACTTAGACTGATTAAAACCATGGGTTATAAGGGCTTGAGAAAATTTAGAGAACCACTACCTGGAAGCATGCCTTAACCCATAAATCGACTTATGCATTCTACAAACTGATTTGCCTTCTTTGAGAGCATTAGTAGATAGATTAGGGTATCCTGGAGGCAAGTCCATATAGATCTCTTCAAACAAGTCCCCATTCAAATAGGCTTTATTGACATCTAACTGCACTAGATGCCACTTGTTGACAGCTGCAATGTTAAGTAATGTCCTCACTGTGACCAGTTTAGCCACTGGTGAGAAGGTGTCTATGAAATCCAATCCCTCCCGCTGTGTATAAATTTTGGCTACCAACCTCGCTTTATATCTGTCAATACTCCCATCAGACGCACACTTGATCTTATACACCCATCTACATCCAATTGAGTGTTTGTCTTTAGGCAAAGTGGTTATGGACCATGTCTTATTCAATTCCATAGCTGCCAATTCATCAGCCATAGTTTTTCTCCAATGTTCAGATGTTACAGCTTGATGATAGTACTGAGGTTCAACATGTGAAGTGACATTAAGAAGAAAGTTTTTATGTGACTGAGAAAATGAGTGATAGGAAACGTACTTAGATAGAGGGTAGACAGAGTCATTATCGCATGGTTGTTGGTTTGCTAAAAGGTTGCAATGAAATTCACGGAGGTAAGAAGGAGGTTTAGTCACCATACTTGTTCTTCTAGGTTCAGGCAGAAATGAAATAGAGTCAAAATTGGGATCTTGACTTTGAGTGTAATCAGAAGATGAAACTGGAACATGACTTTGGGAACTCTGATTAAGATCAGAGGATGCTGAAATTGGTTCATCATTTGATGAAGTATGATGTTCAAAAGACTCAAAAGGACTATTAGGTTGGCAGAAATTGGTGAATTATGTGAAGTTGAAGTAGGACGCAAATCAGGTAAGGCAGTTGGCAATACCACATCAGGAAAAGAATCACTCAAATCTGACTCAGTTTTTATGGAATGAAAAGGAAAATATGTCTCGTGGAATATCACATCCCTGGAGGTGAAAAAGGTTTTTGAAGTGATATCATATAGTTTGTATCCCTTAATACCAGGGGTGTAACCAATGAAAATGCAAGCTATGGCTCTAGGGTGAAATTTGTTTCTATGTGAAGGTAATGTGGATGCAAAGCAAAGGCTTCCAAAAACTTTGATTGAATTGTAATCAACTGGTGTTTCAAACAACAGAGAAAAATGAGTCATGTTCTTTAAAATGAGTGAAGGAGTCCTGTTAATTAGGAAGGTGGCTGTGAGTATACAATCGCCCCAAAATTGGATGGGCACTCTTGATTGGAAATATAATGCTCGTGCTACATTAAGGAGATGTTGGTGTTTTCTCTCAACAACTGAATTTTGCTTTGGCCTTTCAACGTAAGAGAACTGATGTATAACTCCCTTTCTTTCAAAAAATTCTGTAAACTTCAATTCCTGAGCATTGTCTGGTTGAAATGTTTTAATAGCTTTGTTGGACTGATTCTCAATGGTGCAAATAATTTGGGAACAATAAGCTTTGCATCTGATTTATGTTTCATCAAATAAGTCCAAGTAAACCTTGTGCAATCATCAACCAATGTAAGAAAAAATCTATGACCAGCATAAGTGGGGCTATGATATGGCCCCCAAACATCACAATGAACCAAGTCAAAAGCATTCTTAGACAAACGGCTATTTGATACAAAAGAGAGCCTCCTTTGTTTTGCCAAAGGACAGACTGAACAAGGAGTTAAAGCATCATGTTTAATACAATCCAAATGTAGCTGATCTTTCAACATATTCAACTTCTGGAATGACAAGTGCCCAAGTCTACTATGCCATATTTGACTAGTCACATTATTCGATACAGAATGAGAAATTTGACAAATATTATTGTTAACAGACAAACTGGAATCAAGTACATAAAGATCAGCCTTCCTTTCACCCTTGCCAATCTTCCTCGAAGTGATCATGTCCTGAATAATGCAAGATCTAGTAAGAAATTTCACACATAACGCTGATCTCCTTGTCAATGCACTTACTGACTACAAGTTAAATTTGAACTCAGGAACATATAAAACATCATGAAGTATCAAATCAGATGAAATTTTCACATTTCCAATTGACCTTACAGGAACCTGTATATTATTTGGGAGTGTAACATATGCATTATCAATATGCCTCATATTGAAAAAGGCCGACTGATGTGAGCATATATGGCTGGTAGCTCCAGAATCTATCACCCAACATTTTGATGAGTTGATGGATGGATTAATGGAAAAGGAGAAACAGGTACCTAATGCTGATGTTTTACCTGAACCGGCCCCAATCTCTACATCACTGTTAGCAGACTTGAGTTGATCACTCAGCACATTCATCAGTTGCTGATATTGTGTAGGATTCAGTGTCTTCATAAAACCATCAATATTTTCATCATTGTGTTGTTTCTGATCTGTAATAGCATTAGGATCAGAAAATTGATTAACCACTGCACCGCCAGCTTGACCACTAGGATTAGCATGTGTTTTCATTCCAGGCCTTTGCTTAGGCTTATATCCTGGTGGATACCCATGGAGTTTGTAGCATTTTGTCACGTCATGCCCATTGAATCCGCAATAAGTGCAAACTGGCCTTTCTTTTCTTTGAGGCCTACCATATTGTTGTCCTTGTACCATTCTGTTGGTGCTATTCCGTGTATAAAATGCCATGGAACTAGTCACTCCTGCAGCATCATTCATTACACTTATCTTTCTTTGGTTCTTTTCTTGAGCAACCAATGTGAAAACCTTGTTAATGGAAGGAATAGGATCCATTAACAACAGTTGTCCCCTAGTTTGAGAATAAGACTCATTTAGTCCCATTAAAAAAGACATCACATCCTCCACCTGATGATGCTCATTCAACTTCTCGTTTCCTCCACATACACATTTGCCACATGTACAGGCAGGTTTGTAATTAGTGAGCTCTTCCCAAATTGTCTTCAATTTGGTAAAGTAGGCACTAATTGATGAATCTCATTGATTCAGATTCATCAACTCTCGTTTCAGCTGATATATTCTCGGGCCATTTTTCTGCTGGTAACGTTCTCTCAAGTCATTCCATATTTCATGAGCAGATTCTGAGTACAAAACACTAGCAGAAATTTATTTGGACACTGAATTCAAAATCCAAGAAGTCACTATATTATTGTTGCGAATCCACAAATTCAGTTGTTCCTGATTGTCTTCAGGCGGCATAAGAGTTTCATCAATGAACCCAATTTATTCTTCACAGAAAGAGCAATCATCATCGATCTGCTCCATGAACTGTAATTATCCCCAATCAGCTGCTGCAAAACAAGGACAAGACCTGGATTGTCCGAATGATGGAGAAAAAATTGATTAGAGCCATCATCAGTAGCTGAATTGCTTGCGGCGATGTTAGACTTAGGGGTGGGCGTGGGTTGGGTTGGGTTGGGTCGGTTTTTCCCCCAACCCAAACCCAACCCAACATGGTCGGTTTGACATAAATTCAACCCAACCCAACCCATGTAAAGATTGAAACCCAACCCAACCCAACCAAATGTCAGTCGGGTTGGGTTGGGTTGGTCGGGTTAGGTTGGGAGTTGGGACGACCTATGAACAAACATTAAAGACACCAAAGTACTAAATTTAAAGCAACATTAATATATTGCGTTAAAGAGAGATGGATTGGAAGATAGATCTCATCCAAAATCACAACCAATGTTGATGATTTGGTGAGACGACGCCCGCGCGCGTGAAAGATGATGGAAGATATATTAGTATTTTTTTTTTCTCACTTTTTTTTTACCGGGTCTCTCACCTTTATTCTATTTTAATTTGACAAAGTTTTTTAATTTTTTAATTAGTAGGTCGGGTCGGGTGGTTTTTGTCGGGTTAGATGTGTTAACCCACAACCCAACCCAACCAACTTAACCTTGCCACCCAACCCAACCCAACCCAAGAAAAAAATGGAAAAAACCGACCCAACTCGATCGGGTTGGGTTGGGCGGGTTTTTGCCCACCCCTAGTTAGACTGTTTGGGAGAATTTCTTCCATAATCAGAAGAACATAGATTAAGCTTTGTAAATCCTGATCGGAATAGGCAATAGAAACTAGTTGGAATTGGTGAGCACCACACGCTCTAATACCATATTAGAGAGGAAAGCAGAATTGAAAAGGAAAGAGTTATTCTATTAATTGGAAAAATGAGGTGTATTACACACTATAAATATCAACAAAATGGCGGGAACTAAAGGTGGAAATTACAACTCAAATACAGCTGTAACTAGTGACTCATCCTAACTAACTAACTAAAAGGAACTTGGCTCCCACGTGCTTGCTCGAACGGCTGAGCTGGAACTTCCATATTCTAACACAAAACGTCCCTACCTTTACACAATTTTGTGCAAAATGTTCATACCTTTCATTTCTTGGTGCAGAACGTCCTTACCTTTCTAATTTTTGGTGTGAAACGTCTTTTTTGACCATTTTACCCTTCTATTGAAATAAAACAAACACAAAATAAAAGAAAAATAAAAAATAAATTGCAATTATGGGTTCAAACTTTTAAAAATGTGCAAATTAGTCACAAATATAAAAAAATCATCAACCTTTAAGCAGCCACATTTGAAGGCAAAATCTCCAACCTCCGATCACTTTGGCCGTCGGACCAACATACCACATTGAAGCCCTCATTGCCCTCTTCACAACCCACCCAACCACCAGCCCCTACTCCGACAGATTTGACCAGAATCGAGCTACAAACTTTACCGCATGAAATGCGGTCAAATGCTAGAATCACGTCGTCCGACCACCTTCCTAGCAGGAACATACCACTGGCCAACTCCCATACTCAAGACGACCTTGACCACACAAACAATTTAGCCCAAACAGCAAGGATAAGATTTGAATTTCAAATTGAAAGCTACCCGTCGCAACTATCACGACACCGCACTAGTTTTCCTCCAATTCTGAAGCCACCGTCACGACCTATGGTGGCGGATCACCTGCGTTGGGTACTCCATCACCTGGCGTACCTAGCCCAGCTATGGGTCCCCTTCAATTTGACTCCAATCATCTTCAATTTGGGTCTGAAATGTTCGTTGCTGCAAACTCGCAAGCGCAGCGATTAGACTGTTTTTCTTTGAAATTGAGGGTTGTTGGTTGCTTGTTGGAAGGAATTGTTTACATAAGTAGCTTTGACTTTATGAGGGGAATCGACCAGTGGTAGATTCCGGCCAGTTGGGTGGTCGGACGGCGAGTTGTGAGTGTTTAACCGATTTTCAAGCTGCGATTTTTGAATTTGATTTCCGGCCAAATTACAACGAGTTATGGGGATTTCTTGGTATGTAGTTGTAAAGGGTAATGCAGAGAACATGTTGGGACCAATATCTGACAGTTTGGACGGTCGGGAGTCGCCGAAAAAATGAACTCGTGTATTCAGCTAAAAAGGAGGCAAAAGAGATTTTTTTTTTGTTTTTTTTAATATTTTTATAAGTTTTGGATTGATTTTCATTTTTTAGAAGTTTAGGAGTAAGATTGAAAATTATTCTTTATTTTTCTTTTCTTTTGTATTTGTTTTATTTCAATAAAAGAGTAAAATGGTAAAAAATGACGTTTTGCTCCAAAAATTGAAAATGTAAGGACGTTCTGCACCAATAAACAAAAAGTATGGACGTTTTGCGTAAAACCGTGTAAAGGTAATGACGTTTTGCGCTAATTGCGCCATTTCAAAAGGGTTATTAGCATGTCTCTGGGGTTCATTGTGAAAAACGTTTCAACGCTGCATTATTATTATTATTATTATTTATTTTGCATTTTCACCTCCATTTCAACATTTCATTGCAAAAATTATCATTTTACATCCAATTTCTTAATAAAAAATTTTGTGAAATAACGAATATATCTTCCTATTTAAATAAAACAAAAAGTAAAGAAAAATAAAGAAACAATTACAACCATTATCCCAAATTTTTTAAAAGAAGTGCAAGGAATCCCAAATAAATTATTTAAAAATTAGAAGAAAAAAATTTCCTTTCTTCTTCCCCCTCCTCCACCACCGCCGCCTCCGGCGGATTAAATAACTATTGTTAATATTCCTTATGGAGCTCGAATTAATATTTGGTCAATACTATTGTTAAAATAATTATAATAATAAACATATCTTTTGAACTGGCCAAGAAGGCATAGGAAAACTAAGATGTGGGTTCTCTTAAGGGGAACTTTTATGCTCCATTTAGAAAATTTATTATTGAGCAATTGACAAAACTACAACCAAAATACAAACTATTTAAAAAAAAAACTACATGATTTTTTTTTATAATAAAAAATATAATTTGTATTATGAAAAGGCTATTTGCACTTTTTGTTGCAAAAGGCGTAGATTTGATGAGGGCTTTAGCCTTTAGGTGTGTAGTAGTGGTTAGTTGAGGTTTGAGGGGGGTGGATTGGATAAATTGGGGAGGGGGTAGTTGGAGGAGAAAAAAAAAAACCCCCTTTTTTTTAAATTCTTTTTGCCAATTTTTTTAATTGTTTTGTGATTTATTTGTTTTTCTCTTTATTTTTCATTTCTCTTTTTCTTTGTTTTATTTAAATACAAGGGAAAAATCTTTTTTATGGGGATTTAATTGTAACAACGGAATGACTTGATTTTGCAAGTAAATGAAAAGTTAGGATTTCTAATGCTAAAAAAATGATTTTGATTAATATCAATTTTTAAAGATTGGGGACAAAGGGTGCAAATTTCCCAATAGGAAAAAAAAAAAGATTTGTAGAAAAATTAGAAATTAATATCAATTAATGTACCTGGCATAATTTATTATTTTATTCAGTGCCTTACAAAACCTTTATGGGGGCTCAATTTAGCACCCGTTTGGCTTCATAATAAGAGAATGATAATTTTTTAAACAATGTGAGGTTAAAAAAAATGAAAAAGTTTATGAATTTACGTGTAATATTATTTTATTGAAAAATATATGATTGATAAGAAGGGAAAAAAAAAAGAATTATAATTTAATGGGTCAAACGGGTACTTAGATATGTAAAGTTGGCAAATCAGCCCAGTACATAACGGTAGGTGCCTAAGATAGTGAGGCCCATAACAGGGTCGATTCTTTTCTCCAAGGAAAAGGCGGAATTGTACATACATATATGTATAGCATATCTCTTTCTCCAGACCTAACGTTCTAATTCTGGCAGGGGATTTAAAGAATTCCTTTTGCCAATTTAAGTATGGTATGTTTCAAATACAAGAAATAATGATAGCCAACCACACGACCCCACCAAATACCATGGTAAGTTGTCCAGTAACTTTCTTGAAATTTAATAAAGCAAAAGATGCATTTACTATTTTTTTTTTTTTTTATGAAATTTATATCACATCAATTGCATTGCAATACAAGCATAAAAAAATATTTATCATTTCACAGTTTTGTCTTCATTCACATGTATAGCAATGACTAGTTGCAAGCAACGTGCAATGCACGTTTGCTTAGTTTATATTTAATAGTTTTGTTTAAGAATTAATTTGTTATTAATAAAGATGTAATTTTCTTGGTTAATTAAATAATTAATGATGTAATGTTTATGTAATTGATAAATAATTAAATAAAGTGCTTTTCTCTGTCATCTCCAACCCAAAATCACAAACAGAAAACTCAAGGTATGTTAGGGGTAAGAAGATGAGTTTACTTAGACTCCGTTTGATTCTTATTAATGTAGAACGAGAATGAAAAATATAGTCGTTATTGGACCCTACACAAGAGATAGAAATTCAAAATTGATAGATTGATGTGATGGATAACAATCATATTTTTCATTTTTATAGGTTTTTAGTGAGAAACAAACAGAGGCTTAAACTTTTTGCATGACTTAAGTCTTTACTCTTTTTTAAGTAATAATGCAATTCATTTTATCGTTAAAGTATGATATGTATTACGATAATATATGTATATCATGTGTTAGCTTAGTATTGTAAGTGAGTGACGGGTAAATTTTCGAGGACGAAAATATTTTAAAGTGGTGAGAATGTAATACCCCGAAAATTTTCATAAAATATAATTCAATTTTTATATACTATATTTTAATATTTTGAAAGTTAGGGACTAAATGATACATTTATCAAATTATATTTTATTTGTGTCAAATATTTAGATATTGATAGAGTTATCGTAAATATATGAATATTGGTCACGTTGGATAAATCGTAATTCGATACATAAATCAGATTCGAGAAAAAGTCGATTCGGATAAGTTAACTCCAAGATATTTTAGTTTGAAAGAATGATCAAAAGCCAATTTATTATTATTATTATTTAATTATAATTTTGAAAGTAAGAGGGGGTGAAAAAAGACATTCCGTTAAAACAAGAAATTCCGTTAGTTTTTCCGTTAAATCAAGAAATTCCGTTAGTTTTTCCGTTAAACCAACAAATTCCGTTAAATAGCCACTTTTTATATATAGCAAGATATATTGCAGGGAATTGAGAGGTGACACTCAATTTTTACAAATAACAAATGTTAGTGAAAAAAAAAAAAAAAAGTTATTGAATGTGCAAGTCTAAAAGGTGATATTAAGTTGGTTGGTAAGAAATAAAAATGACTTGAGAAACTTCGTTAGCATTTGGATTTGCATTGTTACATTTCGCCTGGTTTGTTTCTCATTTTCATCCATAAAAATGAAAAATTTGACCGCTATTCATCACATCAAGTCCAATTTTGAATTTCTATCTCTTGTGTGGGGCCCAATAACGACTATATTTTTCATTCTCATTCTACAGTAATGAGAATCAAACGGAGGCTTTGTTTGCTTGAGTTGTTAAAATTTTGTGTATATTATGAGTGATGAAAGATATTGACTGAAAAGATTATTATACCCCATTTCAATTAACGATATGTGATATTGTAACGAGTCGGTGGATCCCTTAAAATTTGTGATGAAATGTGGATAAAATTTGTGGGTCTAATGAAACATGTGATTAAAACCAAACAGGCATTGAGAATCACATAACTCTTAATAGACACGTTGAATGAAATTCATAAGTAGAAATTCAAGTACCACGAAAATAGAAAGATTAAAGTAGTTTAATAATGCAAAAATTGGAGGCCTTCTAATGCAAATACCCCAAAAATAGAAACCTCAACGTTGTCATGCCCACTCCTCATTTTCTTGGGAATTTCATTCATCTCCTCCAAACTTTGAATCTGACAGACTCTCTCTCTCTCTCCAAATGTGGTGTGGGTGAAACAGCGTGCTAGAACACAATGCAACTTTAAGTTTTAAATAAAGAGGAGAAAAAGAAAAACCCACCAAGTCAAGGTGCTTCAATTGCCTTTAAAAGAGGGGAAGCATAAACATGCCATATAATTTCCCCTTTTTCCCTTTCTCAATTTTGATCCCAACAACACGCATTAACTCTAAAATCTAATCTTTTCTCTTACAATGCAATGTATACTGTGACTTGTGACCCACTACTCTTACTTTTCTCACATTTTTTTGCGTATTTTACTTTACTTTTTTTGGCTCTTTAGACTTGGGAAATGGTGAAAGGGAATTTGTACTCTACATGGTTGGATTGAGTTGAGTTGATGACAGCAATAATAGAGTTTATTAAAAGATCAATGAACTCTTATTGACGAATCCACACATCCTTTCCATCTACCTCGTGGAATTGGGATTACAAAATTTCATCATTTTTCACTAAGAGTTTATTTGGGAGGGATTTTAATCAAAATTCTAGACGTTATAATCAACCCGTGGACCCCACTTGTTAGAGGGAAAGTCAAAAATATTGGTTGATTTGATAGTTAACAGCTAGAATTTTGATTAAAATCCTGATTAAAATCCCTCCCAAACAAGCTCTAAGGTAAATGGACTAAATTGAATCCAAAATGCTACGAATTTCAATGGAGAAAGAATACTTTCTCTCGTTATGTTATATTCAACTAAGAAAATAAATCGTGTGAAAATAAGAGTCCTCTTCCACATTAATATTAATTAATTATGCAACTGTGTAGCATCGTAGAGATACCCCAAGCACTCGGATTGAATCGATCAAGTTGCGTAAATTATGCAATTTTGTAGCATGAATACGTAGATATAAAAACAGGTAGGTCTGATCGAGCTAGGGGCTTGAGGACCATACACGAACCAATCTACCTAACGAAGTGAGTCAACTTGCCCTACGAGATTTTTCGCAAGTGTTTTGATTTGATTGTTCTTGTGAATAGACACTTTATTTATGTGGCGATTAATAATTAAAAGTATGTTTGATAATTGTTTATAAACCATTCAAATTATAAATAAATGGTTGATAAGCGGATGGTACTTAAGACTCCCTCGAAATGTATGGATAAAAGAATTATTTGAGTGTTTATAAATACTTTTCAAACATCGGCTAATTTGGTGACATGAATATAACATTTTTGCTATAAATCAATTCTTTAGGAAAAAGTCTAGAATGAATTATTGCCTAAGCATATGGGAATTAGCCAAAAGTGAAAAAAAGCTTTGGATACCAAAGCAAACTCACAAGATCTTACCTATATATATTGTATTACGTATGAGATAAGATACAAAATGGGTTTGTGAATTTTAATGACTAATACTTTATAACAAGTTGATTAATAATGCAAAACCCATGCCACCCTCCTCGAACTAATCCATTATGATGGAAACTTAATTATTAAAATCACTTTACTAATTCACCATCTGTTCTATATGTCTCCTTAATTGCAGCTAATTTGTCTGAATGGAGCATAAAATTATAATTTTTACATCAAAATCTTCAAAGCTGCACCCGCAGATGTTAGTAATTAGACTGAAAATTACCTTGAAAGAATCGCTTATATTATATAACTAATATTCAACTTTTGTCTGTCTTTTTTTTTTTTTTTTTTTCACGAAATTAAGAAAGAGTAAAGAATTGTCTTATTCATATTTCAACGTATCGAATATATTTAAGATGGGACGACCAGTATTTTTTTTTTTTTAAACATATGACGATGATATCAAAGCGTGACAGCGCAATTGAAGGGGAGTGAGTGAGGTGCCTGTTCTCAAGATGCTTTAAAATTGATGTACAAACAAACAAAGCATACAACACACAAAAACACACCAAATTATGGTGTCTACATGCTTTTCTCATACCCAAATTGATGGTATTATTGGCGCATAGGCAAGCAAGCATCCATTTCATACATAAAATTGATACTTACCGAATTTACTCTCTATTTATTTTTATTTAGAATCAAATATTATTTTTTATTCTTACTTTATAAATAATTAAATTTAGCAAGTTACAAATTTGAATACCTTATTTCTTAAATTATTCAAATTTTATTTGAATTGATTAGAAAGTTTAATTTTAATTTTCTTTATAATAAAGAGCTGAATTTTGATTCATAATTAAGTTATGTGTTTACCTAAATGCAAATCAATATTAAATATATGACTTGAAATATTATTCGGACATTTATGCCAAAATTTAGGTATTATTTTGCTTTCAAGTTTCCACCAAAATATTACGGAATTCAAACCTGTGCCGTTTGGAAAGGTGGGAGCGTTTCTCATTGAATTAATTGATCAGAGGAAATTGAAATCTCAGCTGCCACGTCGAGGAGGCTAACCTATTTTCTACGTTTGACTCTTCATGGCCCCACCCCTTTCCCACGTGCCACGCTGAAATCTTCCTGGCACTTGAGTCTTGGCCACGTATTCCCATACATGTTAGGACGGACCCTTATTTTGTGAAATTTAGTACAATAAATAAACATAAAAAAATAAAAAATAAAAACCTTTAGATCATTACATAAATTTTCCATATTTTCCTCAAAATACGAGATTGTGTTACCAAAGAGTCACGATGACATTTATTGAGCTATTATCCTACTTTTGTCAACGATAAATAAGGCCATAGTTGTAGCAATTATTTAGGCCAACCATTAAATATCAAGAATCCTTAGAACTTTAATATAGGTAAGTGTGAGATCAATCCAATCCAATTTATTTATATAAAAGGAATGGAAAATTTACATTGTAGGTCTTAGATCTATTTTCAAAACATTATCCTTTGAATTGAATTCATCTTTTGATTTTTATATTCAACTTTATAAAGTTAGATTTTATTTTCAACTTGATCAATACCTAAAAATTTGAAGTGAAGCGTGTGAGCTTTGTAAAGTTTCTACAAGAATTATACCAGGTTTGGTTTGGATACAAATTAATTTTTTATTAAATTCTGATCAAAGTTGATAAATGGCATGTTCGGTCGTGCTTAAAATTCAATTAAAATTGAAAATATAGTCGTTATTGGATCTCACTCGTCTAATAAAAGTCAATAATAACGACTAATTTTTCAATTCTAATATGATTTTAATCTCTACCGAACACGTCCAAAGTATGTGGTCAAAAAGTCAATAAATTTAAAATTCGAGGACCACCCTATTTTCTCCTAAAGGTTAAGAACTAACTTGCTATTTGAGCAATAGCTTGAGACAACTGCTGCAATTGTCCTTGAAAAGATTGGATTGAAAGAAATTATTATGGCTAATAAATATTTACACCACGTTTCAATTCCATAAAAGGTCCATGAATATTTACTTACTATCAAAATTTATACCCCAATTTTTTAATCACATTTTTATTCTCATATTTATAAAAGTTGTTCGCGATGACTGTTTTTGTCTAAAAATTTCGTTAAAATTGAGCAAAACGACATATTTAGCTCTCTTATTTTTAAATAAGTCAAATAATACGAGATAAAGAATAAATATTTATCCCTTATTTTTAAACACACTTTAACAATATTTTTCGACGAAAATGAAAACTTGCTAGTTAATAAAAGATTAAGTTTGTGTTTGGTATGAATTAAAATTTGATTTTAATCTCAAGTCAAAAACAACAATTAATTTTAACTATATATTTTACGAGATTCATAACTTTTCAACCACACATTCTATCGACTTTCATCAAATTCTACTAAAAATTTGATTTTAATCTACGGTAAAAGAGGGGCTAAAGATAATAATATTTTGTGAAGGATGGTGCGAATAAACATCCAAATTTTATTACTATTGAAAGATAAAACGAAGCTTTGTATAATACCGAAATAGCCCCTGCAGTTCAGCTGAAACAGTACACAGCGTATTTCCATGGTAACTCAAAAATAAGGGCCTTTCTGGTAACTAACCCACCCCACCACACCCCACGCACTGAACAGACCAGAAACAAATTTCACAATCTTTCTTACTACCTTTAAATACTGCAAAACAAACCTCTATTTATTAACTTTATTTTTTTGCATTGCATGGCCTTTTGTGCATATTATTTCCTCCCCTCTTATTGTTGTTGTTCTTTTCTCCACCTTTCGCTCACCGTTCATAACCCTCTCCGTCCACGATAAAAAATAAGCAAGCATATATACGGAGAGATAAAGTTCCGCACGCATTTAGTGTGATTCAACAAAGAGATCCAAGAAATTACGTAGATACTAATGGCTGTTGAATCTCGCCATCTCAATCTATTTCGTCCACAGATTCTCAGCAATAGGTATGCATTTCATTCTCGATTTTCAGTTTTCAAGTCTGTTGAATCATTGATTGATATGAAACTTACAGGACTGGATATGTATTTATGTTTTCGAATGAATGCAGAGAAACGGTGGTGAATAGTATGGAAGGCATCGGCAATGTAAATATGTATGGAACTCCATTCGGATACGGAGAGGTGACGCCACTATCGGGTACAACGATGGCAACGGATAATATTATGCCGATGTACAATTCGGCGATTGCAGATTCTATTACAGCGAAGACAGCTCTGATGAAATCCGAGAGTGGTCTCAGTTATGCTGTTCCGGTATCGAGAAAGCGATCGAGTGATGCCATGAATCCTCTGCTTTCTTCATTCACTGGCGTTCAGAATCAGAATGCAAATTACCTTTGCGGTTCTTTCACTTTTCTCGGCGAAGATATTTCGTTTCAGATTCAACAACAACAATTAGAAATCGATTGCGTCATTGCTCAACAGGTAAGATGTTTAATATCTCGATCTATTTTTTTATTTTTGAAATCTGTTCCGTTGCAGATTATACGAATTTGAGATTGACTCGATCATTTGTTACAGACTGAGAAAGTAAGGATGGAAATGGAAGATAGACGAAAGAGATATTCGCGGAGAATCGTGGCAGCCGTTGAAGGCAATATAATGAAGAAACTGAAAGCAAAAGAAGATGAAATTGACAAAATTGGAAAATTAAACTGGGCCTTGGAGGGGAGAGTGAAGTCCCTGTGCGTAGAGAATCAGATATGGAGAGATTTGGCACAAACAAATGAAGCCACAGCAAACACTTTGAGATGCAATCTCGCGCAAGTTCTAGCTCAAGTCCAAGGCGATCAAAACCAGCGCCACCGCGCCGACGAGGAATTAGCCAACGACGCTCAATCGTGCTGCGGCAGCAACTTCGAAGAAATCGAGCGGCAAACATTAGCAGAGTGCACGGAAACCAATGCGCACAGCACCAATTGCAATAACGGGTGTAATTGTACTGGCAATAGTGGGGACAATAGAGGATGGAAGAGCTGCAGTTACAGTAATAGCAACAGGAACAGATTGTGCAGGAACTGTGGAAAGGAGGAGTCATCTGTGTTGCTTTTGCCTTGCAGGCATCTCTGCCTCTGTACTTTTTGCGTGTCATCTCTCCATACTTGTCCCATCTGTAACTCGTCCAAAACCGCTAGTCTTAATGTAAACATGTCCTCTTGAAATTCTGTTAATCACTTAATAAATCGAAAATTGCATAAATTCTTGTTAATTAAACCTTGTTCATTATCACTTTGTTTGATCAGTAAGTAAAATAATTGAACGTTGTGTTTGTGAATCCATTGAAACCGGCGCATGCTAGCAGGAGCTGGTTGCGGAAGGTGAAGAATCGTGGAAGAGCGTGGCAACATGCGCGTGAAATCAACGTTGCAGTGAAAGTGACACGTGCTGTGTAGAGGCCAACACGTAGGACTCGCGTAAAAGTCGCTGTAGTTTGCAGAGAAGGTGAGAAAATCAAAAGCATTCATTTTCGTACTAAAGCAAAACACCAATCTCGTGTGTTGTGCCAAACTGCATAAATTCATTGCACCGATGATCACGGCAGAGGAGAGAGTGTGTGAACACACGCGATGTGGTTAAAAAAGAGGACAAAAGTACGGAAAATCTATACCTTATTTTCTGCCCCCTTTTGCGTATGATAGACGGTGCCTTTTATATACACTTAACAACTTTTCCTTTTATTACGACTATTATCCGGTTTGAGTCTTTCAAGAAAAGAAAGTTAGCTATAAAATTAGGAGCATCATTAGCTTGGTCAGGTTTGGTGGGCGTGCAGGTTTACTTGGCCTTTAGTCATTCACGTTTTTCAAACTATTTGCCAAGGGGACATGTTTAGCCCGTAAGTTAGGGATAAAAATTAGGGCTTGTTTCGTACAGCTTTTAATCCGATTAAAATTGAAAATACAATTATCACTTAAGTTTCATTCGTTTAATAAAAATCAATAATAACGATTATTTTTTAAATTTTAATTCGATTTTAATCTCTACCGAACACGCCATTAGTTTTTTAAGTAGATTTTAATAAATAAAAATTTGAAATGTATGATTAAAAAATTGTGTGGTCATAAAATATATGATTAATATTGATTGTTTGATTTTTAACTTAAATTCAAATTTGACTTAAATTAATGCTTAGCCTTTAGTAATTCACGTTTTTCGAACTACTTGCCAAGGTGACATGTTTAGCTTGTAGTTAAGGATTAAAATTAGATTTTTAGTAGATTTTAATAAAAAAGATTCTGAAACGTATGATTTAAAAATTGTGAGATCTTAACTTTAATTTAAATTAATACCAAACAAGTGCTTAATATAAATATTGAGTGAGATATTTCGACATTGGCATTTAGAATTATATAATCTTGCGCCTAATATAATTGCCTATAATCAATCGTCAACTTTAGTCCTCGATCAGATCAGATGAGGTTGATTCCAAAATTATACAACGTCATTACAATTTACAACAATATCTTTATATTTCATAAATTAGAAGCTATATTATTGTAACCGACGGCGGTGAGGCGATGGCTAAGAGTTGGGAGTAGTTGAGATGGTGTGGCTTTAAACTAGGGCGTACCAAGTACGTTGTGTAGTGGGTCCAGCAGCTTTATCTATTGTAATTGTCAAAGTGGGACGACAGCATACCAGGATTAGACTACATATAATAGAATAATGTAATGGCGTCTGATGTTGCCGTAACATTACATGCCACATGTCTGATCAAATGTGCACTTAAATGTACAAACAAATAATTCCATGTTTCGGTACAATTTAAAATTTAACGATTAATTTTTTAATTTTAATTCCTACCGAACACGCCCTAAATATTGTGTTATGCTATTTTTATAGAATTAAGTGATATGTACATTGTTTACATTATTTTTTAAATTCTCTGTGTCAAAATTTCGGTAGTGAAGTGATAGAATGACGTAAAAAATCAATAACTTTAATGAATGTCATGTGGAAGAATGTCAAACTTAATGTAAAGGAGAATATAATTGTAGCATGATTGGTTTTTATACAGTCGCCCGTGGGGTGGTCGTGATTCCATCTGTTGAAGTTTGTGAGAAGTCATCTTCGACGGCGATCGAATCTGATAGTGGAGATATTTGTGAGGGGGTGGACTTGTTGAAACTGGTTAATTAAATCTTGCACCGTCAATCAATAAGCTAACATTTTTAATAGGGGTAGTTGGTGAATTAAATTGTAATTCGAATGCTTTTAGTAGATGGGTTCACAATTGAAGATTTCTTGTTCAAAACAATGGATGCTCGTGACTTATTCAATTGGAGAAATGATGAATCAGACTCTAGTTTGGAAAGTTTTAGTGGATTGATACACGGTTGAACCCACCAAAAATGGTTGAGGATGATTAAAATCGAGTTGAATATCTATTGGTTTGATATTCGAGTGGACAAATTGAAGACCTTAGAATTGGATCAAGGCACGGACTTAAGTTGAAGAGTTCAAATTGTAAGTTTCAAGATTTGTTATATTATTGATTCGTCCAATAATTCTCCCAATAAATTAATCGTTCAATAATTTAGTATTACCTTCAATAACGAGCCTTATGACTATGATGGAATATCTTCGATTACTAAAGAGGCGGCGTATTAGAGGGGTATGCTTTTCATGAGTCGCCCCACATTATCACATCAAATTTAATTAACAAGTAAGAATGTATTATGGACCTATGATTTGTCCAACTAAACCGGCCACCCTAATTCATACTGGGAATAGTCCAATTTTCATAATTTTATTCTAAATTAAATGAAACAAACCCAACCCATTCGGAGGTGGGCCCCCCAAAGTTTAGCATTGAATAAGGAGGAAAAAAAAACCACAGGACAACACAAAAATAATTGTGTGAGATTTGTTGTTTTAAAGGACCCTTTTTGTGTCGACGGGCTCCACCCCGATTTGGACCATGTGCCCTCCTTTTACAAATAACCCGCCTGAAAATGCGACTGAAAAATATTTTTCACTAAATTTTAAACTTTTTAAATGAAATGATTGTTGTCAAGTGTTGAAACGTACGAAATATTTTTATTCTTATAGCCCGATGTTAGGGAGAGAAAAATCATTCAAAATTTAGAAAATTGAAAAGGAATAATCAATCTATATACTTTATTCAAATCATTTTCACACAAAAAAAACCCTAGATCAATCTCCATATTGAAATCTGAAAATGAACATAAACATAAAACATACCTGAATCCATGATAATTAGATTGTTAGCTTGAAAGGATCACGATCTTCCAATTTGATTTGTGAACTTCACTTCAATCTTGATTTCTATGGATGTGGATGTAGAAATCTTGAAGAACACACTCAAATGGGGACCATAACCCATATATTCATAAGATAATGACCATTCATTATCTTTCATTTGTTTTAAATCGGTCCCTCAACAATTTAAAATAAACTTTCGGTCTCTACACTTTAATTCCACGAAATCCATATATATTTTACTTTTCAGTAACGAATATAAGTGCAACGCACAATTGGTTCTTGACACATCGTAATTAATATCTAGAATTACGAGAGCATTCTTTGTCGTGCATGTTTTGCACATTGTTACGTATTGGATAATAAAGTGCCTTTAGGCCTTATATTGACAAAAATGGTTGATTAAACATATTCCTAATAATCCAATCTTGATTTGATTTCTTTACTCACAATCAGTAATTTGGTGCATGCATTCTTCCAAGGTCTAGCGTCTAGGATTGATTTATGGAGCCATGAAATTTCACTTTCCACTCTCTACTTAGTGCTGTTTGGACTTATTACACTTACTTATCAACTTTATATTTATTCAAAACAAATTTAATTTGTACACTGACATTATTGTGGACTCATAATGACAACATATGTGATAGTTTTTCTGTGATTATTTTATTAGGATCATGCTAATTGAACTCTAAGGTGTTATCCTACCAAGTTTCGATTTAAAATATATAAAAACTCGTTAGCTTTGTAATCAGAATTAAAATAAAAACTAAGTTTTATCCTAATAAATTTAGGACCAAGCCACACGTACATAATAATTTACCTAATGGATTACCGAATCAACAAGTGGTGGCACCCTATTGAAGAGGCGCCCATGGGCCCAGACGCCCCTTAATAGAGGGGCCGCCACTTGTCGATTATGTAAATTATTAGGTACAAGTAGAATTTTTCATAAATTTATCTGATTTTTTTTTCTTTTTACCATGTCTTAAGAGGATGACCTCGAAGTATACATAAAGATTTTATATGGTAAATGTAAATGAATTTCACAATGACAATCAATCTAATACAACTATCCAAAACACATCATTATGCACAGAACGAGCACTCTAATCGTGCTACAAAGAAAGTGACACTTGACCCAATGGCATATCGTTGGGGAGGGCACAAAGTAAAGGCTTAAGTATCTAGGCCCATGCCATGGTTTTGCTTTTGCTATCTTTTCAACCTTTTTGGTTCAAGGTGTGTAAAGTGATGGAAATGTGTCTCCTCACATAGTATTTCTACTTTTTCTATATATATACTTGTGCCAATTTTAAGCTAAGGTGGGGTTGGATTTGGAAGCATATAATATGAATCCAATCAAAGAGGCATGGAAGCCATGATGGGTACCCCAACTATCTATCCTTGTGAAAGGGGGGGCATCATGTACTATTTCATCATCATATAGGATTTGATTTTGTTTTCTTCCCATATTTTCTTGTGACATTTAAACCCCACCAAACACCATTTCTTGCATACTACAAAAGATTGAAGGACCTCAACTTATCAAGTTACGGTTGAGGTTACTCCAACATGGCAGGGTCACAATCTCGATGAACAAATATAAATATTATGTCACATAATTGAACGAATCAACTTTTCATTTTTAATTTACCAAACGTTCCTTTCAAGATGGTAATTTGTTCGTCCTTGGAGATAAGAATCCAAAATAGTAAAGAAAGAGAGTAGGCATAACCCATTCTCCCTAAAAATCATAACTTATACACAATGAGTTTAACTTTATGCTACAATTTCTACGAGTTTCTTTACACGAATGGATATGTTTTATGGTGGAGTGAGCTTAAAGACAATACCCTACTAATTGCAAATTTTAATCGAAAGCCTCATAATGTGGGATATGATGGGCTGAAAAGAAATACTATAAATAAAGAATAAAAGAGGAAAAAAGAGCTGTTCCACCTATTGATGCTAAAATGTAAACATCAGTCTCCCCCACTAACACAAAATCGATGTGCCAAGACTCACTCATCCCTAATGAGGACAATGGATATTGTGGTGGCAACTCCAATTCCCCCTTCTTCATGATTGTGTTATGCATATGTTTAGGTGTAAATCGGATCGTGCTCATTTGAACATAGCTAGATGTCTTAGTCTCGTCTCAATACTGTTTAAATTATCTAGGTGAGGTATTGTCGACTGCGTGTGTTGAAGACAAAGTTTATATGAATAAATATCTAATTCTAAGTTTATATGAATAAAGATCTATATAACAACAAGTAAAATATCTAGTTCTAAGTTTTATTGCCAGCCGTTTCTAAAAACCTGCGCACATAACTAAAATAAATTTTGTTTGCACGTGAGACAACACGTTGAAGATAATTTCAATAAATAAGAATGTTCGTTCTTTAAAAAATTTACTTTTAACTGAGGTGGTCTTGCCCTTGCCAAACTTAGGAGACAATACTCTTCGCTTGATAATATTGGATGATCCGTCACATTTTGACACCTCGACTTGTTCTTGTGAGATACAGAGAGAGATCCACTAATGCTGCAGCTAAAAATATGATTGATTTTACTAGACTTTTTTCAGTGGTGCCAAATGTAGACAAGAAAGTAAGCATGGTATCTAACACATTAAACAGAAAATGGATTCTCTATGTGGACAGATGAGATGCTGGGGAATTAGATTGCTTGATTCTTATTTAATATATTGGGGGGAATAGTGATTCTAAAAATGCAATAATTTTATCAAAGAATAGTGGGATGGATAGATGTCCTATGCTATACAAAACTTTCATAATTTTTCCCATCCCTTTTTCTTACAAAAGTGGGACATTCTAATGGTGGAGAAGGCAAAGACTAGAGAATTGAAAGTGACACGACCAAGAATTAACAATTACTTTAATCAATTATATTGTATTACACATTTTTGGCATGGATTAATTGCATTATGGTGTGTTGTCAACTACTCAATGTGTAAATGTAGGAATTTTTTGGGCCCACCATTGATGGACAATAGGATCTTTCAATGAAATCATACACAAGTTGATGATTATGACTATGAAATGGTCCTCAACTTATTTCACATCAATATGCATTCTTCACCCAGCTTGGTTTTAGGCTGGATATCACTCTTAGCCGACAAATATTGGCTATTTAGTCAATGGATTGAAGGTTAAGTGTAAAGTACTCATTTGCACTCGAGACTTTTACGTTGTTCGTGTAAAATTTTACTTCATAGATTTTAAAGATAAGTTTTACCCAAATGCTTGGTATCAAAATCTATAAAGAATTACTTCGAGAAGAAGATTGGTTGTCGAGTCTTCTCTATATGAAAAAATGTATATTATCATGAAGGTCAATAGTAAAGAAGGATTTGAATCATAGCTCGTAAAACATTTGTCTTGTTAGTATATAAACATATACGGAATACACTTATTATGGTTAATTTTAAAATTCCATTTAATGTCACTTCATGGAGTTCTTCAATAGTCACTGTTTAGTTTGGATATGAAATGTGTAATTGAGAAATTGAAAAAAATTTGGATTCCATAAAATATTTGATTGAAAATGAGTTTGAAAAAAAAAAAAAAAAAATTAAGGAACGGGCAAAAGAGGAACGCACTTCTCGTGCAAATTTATTGTTTTTAAGAACATTTTTTAGATTTTCTCGAGTCCACATAGGCAACGTGCAATACGAAAGTGCTGCAATTATCATGTTTCAGTAACCACTAAAAGGTACTATAATGAAGAAAGCAATATACAATTTAATAAAGACCCCTTAACTATTATGGTGGTTTATAAGGGGTCATATGTCATTGATCACTACAGTGATGATGGTGCCACAGATAGACCAAAATTTCCAAGTTGTCATCAAAAGCTGAAATTGTCAGAATGAAAAGGGTCGTATGCAATTTTGCTACGCTTACAGTTTTAATTAACAAATTTATTTATATTTCAAGATGTAATATACAATTTTATCACTGATTTCAACAAATATTTAAAATAATCAATGACCCTCATTTGGGCACTTCAAACAATGTCAAACCGACAAAATGCAATTGATTTTAATGAGTCTGGACCATGTGGAGAGACCAATCATGACCTGTTCTGTACATGCTGGAAAAAAAATATTAATTGAGTTTAACCATTTCTGAAACTTTGGGTTTTATAATGGATGGAGACTGCAAGGACTATTCCAGCATCCCACCATGTTTGAAATTTTGTGGGGGACGGCTATCAATTGCGCTGTCGCTATTGACTATCCTCTACTCGAAGGAAGCAGATGACTCTGCAGGATGGAGGTAGAATTTAGACAAGGATGTCCTTGAAATCTATTAGACACGGATGATGTCCCGTTAGTAGCAACAAAATACGAGTATACATAATTTCACATAAGTTCATAGCAACAAACTCTAAGCAATGTACTTGGACTAGTCATTTTACCCGCGTAAAGAAAATGACTGGAACACTACGGAGGACGGAATACCAGACGTGGAAATACAAAATATTATATAGCATGCGCCAAATATACAGAAATCTTTCAAGGTTAAACAGGAAATGATCAAGCAAGAAAACAACACAATAACAAAAACAAAATTTGCTACCAAGAGTCTCAAGGGAAATTGTTCAGGATACAAAAATGAAGAATAACAACACTCTAATAAAAGAATCTGGGCGCAGACTCGGAGTTTATTTAATAAAACACCGAAAAATATAAAAAACAGAAAAAAGATCAATTTTACAGCGCCCAGAGGTTAAAAATCCACAAAGGTTTAAGCAATTATTGACTCACAGCCTGTCCTCGTACTCGGAGAGTGGTGTCATCTGCTCCTTCAAACCCTTCCTCTTTCGGATATCAGTCACGAGCTGTGCAGCCTGCGACCCTGCTTCCAATGGATCAGATGACATAATGTCCCAATCATCAAACAATAACTAAAAATCTTCCTGCAAGTCCTTCAAGCATATCTCCAGGTGGAGTTCTCCAGCACCAACAATAATATGCTCACCAGACTCCTCAATGGTACATACAACCATAGTATCTAACTTGGCCAAATGCTTCAAACCTTCAACAAGCTTAGGAAGGTCAGATGCAACCTTGCACTGGACAGCAACACGTACAACAGGTGACACGGAGAACTTCATTGCTCTAATTGGATGCGCATCAACTTCCTTTTCATTGGTCAGGGTTGCACTTTTGGTGATGTATTGATCTAGACCAACCAAAGCAACTGTGTTCCCATACGGTACATCCTCAACTGTTTCCTGCTTCTTACCCATCCAATTAACAGTTCTCTGAACACTCTTGACGTACAAGTCCTTTTTCTCTCCCGGGACATAGTTAGGACCCATGATTCTGACCTTCAAACCAGTCGAGACACTGCCGGCGAATACACGACCAAACGCAAAGAACTTACCCTTATCAGATGCTGGAATCATCTTTGACACATAAAGCATGAGAGGGCCATCAGGATCACAGTTCCTAATAGAAGTAGCATAAGCATAATCCATAGGTCCCTCGTACAAGTTTTCTACACGGTACCTTTGTGCCTTAGAAGGTGATGGAAGGTGGAAGATCATCATTTCTAAGAGGGCAGTACTAGCTGGAAGCCAGGTCTGCATCACACGCTTCATTAATGCCTTCCCCATTAAATCCTTCTCATCAGACTTCATAAAAACACCAAGCTTCTGTAACATGGGCCAGAGCTTATCTTTCTGATCATTCATGCAAGTGTTAATAATCTGCTTTATGGGTTCGTAACAGAATTGAACAAATCCACGTTTACTAGTAGGTGAACCGGTATTCTTGGTGGTCCACTTCTTTGTGGCTGGATCAAAGAAGTTCTCTCCCCAGAGCCTTTCCATCATCTTCGCCCCATCAACACCAAACTTGGGAGGCATACATCTTGGCAAAGTTTGTTAGGGTGACAGCCCAGCCATGCAAACCAGCAGAAAAGGCAACGGTACCTTTCTCCGGGTGAACCTGAACATCACCCAAGAGAGGATCTTCGTAAGTAGCCATAATGACATTTGCATTTTCAATGACCCTCTGGAATGTTTGGTAAGCCTCCTCTCCATCAACCTGGAGCTCAAGGAAACACCTGTCCATCTTGTTAACAGTCAAAGACAGGTCTAATCCTTTCTCCAAGGGCCTGTCAGAGGACTGTTTCTGTTTGGACACACGCCTTCAACACAGTCAACCACAACAAGAGCCCCATCAGTGATACGAAGAGCGGCTGTCACTTCAGATGAGAAGTCGACGTGTCCAGGAGAATCAATAAGATTGATGAGGTACTCGTTACCATTCCACTCTCCCTTGTAGCTCTTCAAAGACTCATCAGACATCTCATAATACAGAGAGATACCAGTGGACTTGATAGTGATACCACGCTCAGCCTCATCAGCACGGGTATCTGTCATTCTAACATCACCAGCAACTTCTTGAGCAATAATACCAGCAGCAGCGACAAGAGAATTGGTAAGTGTGGACTTCCCTGTCACAATGAAATGAAAACCACAGTAACTACCACTCAGTAATTCAGCACATAAAAACAATATTGAGCTGAAAATAAATGTAAGTAAGTTTCCACACCGTGATCAACGTGGGCAATAACCGACATATTGCAAATGTTGTGCTTGTAGTCCATAATCCTGCGGAGCTCATCAGCTGTGAACTTCACCTGCACACATCCAAGGAAAATTTATTTATTAGAAACCCCAATTACCTGGTGCAAAGGCAAAGGCAAAGGCTATCTAAATATATAAATCAACTTTCCATGCTTACCATTTTGACTGGTTTCTAAATTTCACAACTAAAAAAATAAAATAAAATTTACGAGAGGTCTTCTTCAAAATACCTGCAATCCAGAGAGAAACATCAGAATATTAAAAAAAAAAAGTCAACAAGAAAAGCACTGGCAAAGAAACGACAGGATTATACATAGCGATGCACCATACCTGTAAAGCAACTTGACCTCTATGACTTAACAGGATTCAAATTAAAACCCATGTCCATAAAACCAGAACAAAATTCACTACAGACTTTACAGTAAGAAATGTTCTCTTTATAATGACATAATCAGAAAGAGATGGACTAAATCCACACCTACTCAAGAGGATAGTTCTATCACTTCCTCAATCTTCCACAAAATTTCACCTCAACATCCTATATTTATCATATCCAGCACCGTACCAGAATTAAATGCTACAGGAACATGGAAAAAAAGTCACAGCATCATTCAAATATGACAAGTCAATATTTTCCTTGATCTTTCAAAGACATCAAAATAGAACAGTTAAAGACAACAAAGTAATTTTAGCATATTCGACATTCCCAAAGCATATTTCTCTTGAACAAGAACATAAAAAATGTATATTACTTAATTCAACTCTATAAATCCAAAAGGACCGCTTTGGCTTCTGATTGAGCTCTGAAAAACAAATCGTTTACTTAACGTTTAGTAAAAATAATATCTCAGTTCAAGTATGAGCAATATAACCCAATTTAAATTAGATACGGATCAAAATATCGAATTCTAATCCTTCATATTTTTCTACTATATATATATCCATAAGCAAATTTAATATTTTAAACGCACGAATTATCAGCTACTCCGGAACGTAGAAACATAACAAATCATCCAATCTATAAATTAAAAGTTTCTCAAGCTCGAGAAATCAATAAAAAATTACGTGCAATCACATACTAATAAAATCATAAATTAGAGATAGAAAAGAGAGACAATCTTACAGATAGAGAACGGGGGAGGAGGAAGCGGCGGCGGCTCTCAGTGACCTTATGCTATGGATCACTGAGATGGAGATATAAAGTGCATATGTGAAGTGTACTCAAAAACTCGTCCGGTTTGCTTTCGTACGCTTTCCTCAATTACGCGCCAGATAAATTGAAATCGTCGTTTGGTTAATTCCTTGAATAGCTGCTGAACTTTGTCAAGTGTTCCTATTTAACCTCTGTTTGATTTAATTTAAAATCTGATTTTAATTTCTAGTCAAAGTCAATAATTAATTTTAACTATAAATTTCATGAGATCCACAACTTTTCAACCACTTATTTCATCAACTTTTATTAAAATCTACTAAAAATCTAACTTTAATTTATACCAAACGAGGAATAATTGAATTTAAAAATATATCATAATGGTCACTGAATTTTATTAAGCATTACTACTTTATAATTGAATTTAAAAATATATCTCAATGATTACCGTTCAGGCTGACAGCCCACTTTCATGCGTACCCATGTAACATTATTGCATCAACATGTTAAAACAGTTTTCTTAAGCATCGACAATGTGGTTTAGCTTCAAGAATTAGGGATTTTGTGGCTGCATTTTTTAAATTGATGAAATATTTAATTCATTTTTTAAATAGGGTATGATACTCTAGAATCAAAACAGGAACTTGGGCTCCAGGCATACGACCACGAAATTCAAACAATTTTAGGCTCGGTTTGATAGCTTATATTTTCCATGGAAAATGAAAAATTTTCCATTTTTCAATTTTTGTAGGGTTTAATTGGCTAAATTTTCTCGGAAAAAATATTTTTCAATTTTCTAAATTTTTCACATTTTTGAAAAAAACAAATTCTTGATGTTTTGGTGGGAAAATATTTTCCATTTTTTTTTTTTTTGGCAATTGAAAGAAATTTTAGATACAATGGTAAAAAAAATTCACTTTTATTGACAATTTCCATGCAAAACAAAGTCAAATGAATGATATTTAATGTGATTATATTTTTTTTTCAATTTTTCAATTTTTTTATTTTTATTTTTGACAACTGAAACAAATTCTAAACCTAATAATAGAAAATATTATCACTTTAATGAACAATTTTCATAAAAACGAAACCAAACGAACTCTAAACTTTCAACATTTTCCATAGAAAATTATACCAATCAAACACAATTAATTACAACTCCCAGTAAAACAATTTCTAAGAAAATATTTTCCCTATAAAATATTTTCTTTCCACCCATTTTCCACCTTGCAATCAAACGAACCCTTAATTTCAAAAGTCATTGCAGAATAAAATAAGAAGGCTACAAAATGAAATGGGAAAATCAGAATAACTTGCTCTCCAAGTATATAAATTAATAAAATTACATGAATTGCTGCTTAGCACAAAGAATTGTCCGCCACTCGACCGTCGTTATCATAATGTCAAATGTATCACCCAGAAATACAGAAAAAGTAAACGTTGGTCAATTTTTTTATGATGTACGATTCGTCAAAAAAAAAAATTTACACTATACGACTCTAGCAACAACCTAAAATTAAAAAAACATCCAATTTCTTGCAAATATATTTGCCAGAAAGACTAGTGCATTCGGTAACACGCATTTCAGTCGAGAAAGATACATTCTGTGGCTCCTCGTACAGCGCTTTCAGTCTAAAGAGTAAAAACAACCCATTTAGGCTCATCTGTTGAGACGGAAATACATGCTATTTTACCTTCTTAAGTAGGCTAGATGTTCGGTATTCAGCATCATCCTTGATGAAACTCCACCAGACGTACGTCAGAGGGATAGTGGTAGCATGCCAAAGAGCATGGGCGTCCACCAATCCTTCGTAAGGAGGGAAGTCATAGATCTCCAGCAGCATTGCTAGGCCGCCTCCTACAACCACAATCCACAGCTTCCAGCGAGAAGGATGGCGGGTAACACCGGCCCATATTGCCCAAACGAGAAGTTGAGTGACGCCCATCACAACACACACTTTCATATTCCACCCTGTCAAATGTTCCACAGTCATAACAGTCTTAGTCCTATGGTAAAACATGACTTTTAATAGCGAAGATAATGACATCAGCTAGAAACTGAAAGTGATACCAGGGAGACAACTATCATACCGTAGTCCATCTTAAAGTTGTTAAGGTACAATATGTGGGTAGTCGTAAAAGCAACCAGTGGGGCAGCAACCATGACCCTTGCAGCTTCGTCCCTCACACTGAAACTTCTCACTATGGCCAAAAGAAGTGAGTATCCGAGTAAGGCAACTGCTGATGAGTAATCTAGCTTTTCGGTCAATTCCACATCTCTGCCATTTGGAGATTCATAAAACCATTGGGGAAAAAAATAATTTATAACATTTAACTCGACAGGCAGCCAGGTTGTTTGTGAATGGCCAATGGACTAGGAGCATCTTTGACTAAGCTTAAAAGTTCACTCACAAGTCAGCAAGTTCTAAAATATATCAAGCCTCGTTTGAATACTGAATTTATATACAAAGTCAAATATTAATTTTAACCACATATTCATAACTATTACTCATTATTGTCCACATATTTCACAGGGATCACTACTATTGCTCTTTATAAACCATTTATAAATTTGCCAAATGGAAGTTATTTTATTAGTTATATGTGAATAAAAAAGATTTTTATTGGTTAAAGAAGGACATGAGTAAATCAATTATTTTACTTTAAAAAAGTCGTAACATACCCAACCATGCTTGTAAACAAAAACTTTCATACTAATGTTCAAGCTTAGCAAACATACCTGATTGGCCAATGTAATAGAAGCTAGAAATTGACATGATAGGAGACCTTACTGTCCCCTCTGAGCTAATATAAGGACAGAAGAGAGTACAAGCATGGACAATAAAATGAGAAGTATAAAGCTCACCGACTATGGAAGACTGCACTCCAGAACCATGAATTCATGGACAAGAACCCGTAGATATGCCACAGGCCAGTATAATCATAGTATGGTCTCTTATCTGGTTTTAGTGACAACTTGTAGTAAAGAAGGATGAAAAAAGAAAGCCAGCCATGGAAATGCATTGCAAGGTTGAGAGCTGAAAGAGCTACAGAAACCGGCTCCTGAATGATTTGAGGACATTAATTCAGATGCATGCTCAAAATGTGTAAACCTAGACACTAAAGTGGGAATTCTGCTAAAGTACAACTGGCTATGAAGGCCACAAGCTTGTAGAGTTACAGACCTGGAAACCGTACAGACGTCGGAAAGGCCACTTGCCATGATATTTAAAAGGCCCATGACCAAGTTCTGCTCTTTCTTTTTCTCTATCAAGCATACAATGGTAGCGGCAATCACTTTGGCAATCCCATTGTTTCCACCGCAAGTAAAGAGGCTCTTGCATGTACCAAGGGCCATCAAGGGAAGAACCGTCTGAGGAGAATTTGCAGTGCGGAAAGCATCTCTCCCCAACACATCCAGTCTTTTCACATTGTCCTACACAATCCCTGAAATTGATAGAATACCTAATGTAAGTTGACCTGTGGACAAAATTTCAGAAGAATACCTTTTGGATTTCAGACTGAGAGGAACAGAAATAAGTTCCTCTCATATTTAGCCTTTTCACTTTTATGTTCAGTAAGGAAATGAGACTAATTTTACACCCATGTGTCATGCCAAGCATGTCAATCCAAAGATGGCAGGAAAATAGAATTGTCTGACCAATATACATTGCAAACAAATTTGGATGTGAGTATATTGGTTATGCAGGAGAAAAGGCAGAAATATAAAAATAAATATTGAAATTCAATAGTTTCTATTGATCAAGAATCTTGGGATATGGTGAAGAATAATTTTGAGAAGCAAAACAACACTCTCCGCACAACAGGAGGAGGAAGAACGGGGGAAATCGATCCTGCTGAAGACAACCATGAAAAAGTAAAAAAGAACAAACTTTGAGCAGCTTATTTCATCAATAAATTAAGACAGTTGAATGTCAAAGTTGTCCCCCAACACACACATAAGCAAAATAAAAATCACAAAATCAAATTCAAGTAATAGCAAAGAAATTGAACAAGTAGATGAACTTCATCGGAAATGGTTACCGATATAACGGGTCGGCATCACCAGCACTAGCATCAAGTGCTCTAACAAGGCAGGAGTACACTAGAAAGAAAATGATCCAATAAAGATCTGCCATCTGATCAGTGAATAGTACACATCAAGTTAGACGACCATAAGTTGAATAGATAAGACCAGAAATCTAGGAGACTATAATTTTTGGGAGTGAGTGCTATTGTTCACTATTTTTTGATTGCATTGTTAAGGTTAGTATTCACAAAGATAATACAATGATTGAATGAAGTATAGAAGACTGCAAAATAAGATAAGTATTAGCCTAAGGAAAAATTAACACGAATATAAACCATGGTGCATTCCAGCTTATGCAATACATTTGAAGTTTCACCATGAGGGGAAAATTAACAACAGCACATTACAAATAGTGCACAAGATTTTCCATATTATCTGAGTAACATTTCAAAAGACAGGAGCATGTGATTCTTGAATCAATGAAAATAAAAAGGGATAGATTCCCATACATCAACATTAAAAAATGTTAACTGGATTGAATCCTATCCCACCACCAAATCAATAACATAGAGAGAGAATCTTTATAGAACGTAGTGACATCACAATTACAATTAATCACTTACCAGTTATGATAACCTTAAGGCACTGAAACTCTCCAGATGCTAGTGTTCCGTTTCAAAAATCGAATCTCTTCAGAAACTCTCCGAAAAAGTTTCAAAAACTAAAAAATAAAAAATAAAATCCTTTTTTTTTTTTAATTAAATGCGGAAATGCTATGGAAAATTTTAAAAAACTTCTAGGAAACTCTGTGAGAAAAAATTTCAAAATTTTTACCCAAAAAAACTTAATCACAGGCTCTAACCAAAAGTTAACTTAATTTTGGGCTTTGACTTAAAATTAACTTAAATTATGAGCTTTATTTATTATAGAAAAGCAATATAATGCTAGATTTTAACATAAACCTAAAATTTCGAATTATTATGCTGCCTTTATCAAGTTTTCAGGCACAAAGGCAAATGCTTGAATCAGCCATTTGCTTTCTTTGATGTGGTTTATGACATACTTATGGATCGTTGGACCAAGAATAACACGCCACTTCATTATTTGGCACGTTCCTTGAATCCGAGGTCATACTTAACTTATAAAGTAATTAATTCTATGTTAGTTGATTTTTTCAAATTAATATATTAGTTACTTCTTTTAAAGTAGCTATACGTGGCTTGAGGAAGACCCAACAATGGTTGCTTCACATAAAGATTCCGAAATCTCTAATGAAAGGGCAAAGTGTTTCAAAAGCATATTTTCTAACCAAGAAGATTTCGTAAAAGTTACAACAGAATTTGCTAATTCTCCATTCAAAGCAGGAGACTTTGCAGATTTTGATTCCCTCATGGATAGGTAAATTTCAAAACTAAACAAATTAAAACCACATTTATATTTGTTTGTTTCTATTTTAATATTTAACTATTTAACCAATACTTTAAAAATGCTTCACTTAAGTTTTATGTGATTTTAATTGAATAGAGCCATTATGGATGCAAAAAGCTGGTGGGCTACTCATGGTTTACTTCAGAGTGTAGCTTTTAAGTTACTTAGACAACCTAGTTCTTCTTCATGTAGTGAACGAAATTGAAGTACATATTCTTTTGTTCATTCAATGAAGAGAATTAGGTTAACTCCAAAACGTGCCTAAGATTAGATTTTTGTCCACAGCAATTGGCGTCTGTTATCAAGAAGAAGCCCACGATACTATGTCAAGCAAACTAATATGTGGGATATAGCTAAAAATCAATTTGACTCTTTTGAAGATGTTGGAACGCTTGATATTACAAATCTTTCTTTAGATGAACCAGATATGGAGGCCCCGTTATTCAATGATGCTTGTGATAGGGTTACAGATATTGGTGGTAATGATGCAACTGAAGCAATTTTATTTGAGAACTTGAGATTTTTTTTTTAGTTTGAGTGTTGATGCATTATCAATAATTGTTTTAACTTTTGAAATGACAATGATTTTATGTCAAGATCTTAGTGTTTTCCCGTGTCCAGCAACATAGGTGATAAATGATAATAAAGGACAAGAAACAATCTTCCATTTTTTCAAAGAGAAGTTCTAGAACAAAGGGTTGAGCACAGTCCAGAAAATACTTATTAGTTATCCTGTTTTACAAAAATTAACCTTTCTAACTCAAAAGAGGGGGGGGGGGGGGGGGGGGTGTGTGAATTTTTAAAGGATAGGGGAATAACACTCTTTAATCACTTGAACAAAAAAGGCATGGAAGCTTGCATATCCATAAACCTAATATCTTATTATTTGGTCCCCCAACCTTCACCCCACCCCCAAGGAAAATTAAAAAATAAATAACATCAATCATTTTGAGAAGGAAGACCTATTTACATGCATTACAGTTATAATATTCTTAATTGAGCGGTTTTTACCCTAATGACAAAGAATAATTACTGTAGTCACTAGAAAATAAAGATGAGGTAGTTTTAAAATTTTGACAAGGCACAGGTATACTTTGTAACTCATGCCAACCACTATCTCATTTATTTAAATGAAGAGCATCCCCCTTGTACATATAACCCACAATTCTACCAAAATAAAAGACACGTACTTCCTCAGGTAGCAACTTTTAGTTTAATAGAAGTTAAGGGGTTTTATAATTAAGAAACAAGAGAAGGTATAAAGTTTGGATATCATGTGTGAATGATGGATTCTTAAGATTCTAATTCACAAGATGTTTTATGTATAACATTCAACTGCAGAAAAAATGTTTATTTGGAATTTATATTAGCATTGGTGAACCCAACTACAACCGGGTATACCAAATCAGTCATATATGTAGTGGCGGAGATCTTATGTATCATGCCAGTGATGTGCTTGCCCAAGACTAAATTTATACTACTTAAGAGATTAGGTTCTTAATAATTTTTATGGTTTTTAGCCAGAGAGTTCTTTAGCAATCAAGAAAAGAGGGTTATAAATAAACTAAGCCACTCAGGAGACTTTTGGTTTAAAAAGACATTAACAAGAGTGAGATTATGCTTTGCAAATTAAAACCATTTTCAACTTCTAGGAACCAAGAAGGTAAGGAAGTTGTCTAAATCTCTTATTTAGAGACCATGGATTTAAACTACAAGTCTCTGTTTAAGTTGTTATCCCTGATCTGGTTGCTTATAAATCATAAGTATAACAAAAACATCAAGATTTAGAATTTGCATCCATGGTTTCTATGTAGAGAATTCATCAACTTCAAGTGTTTATCACCACTTAATCCATTCTAATGTGGTTTTACAAGTTACAACTTCTATATTAAGGCTCAAAGGATAAATCCCTTTTAGAAACTATCTTGTACTTCCTAATAATGGCTTCATAACAGCACCTCTCAGACTTAAAGTACCATGTCTCATTGGATATCCTTGTGCCTCACCATCAATGTAAACAGACCCGGGAAAAGTTAGTATTTGCATTTAGCTTAACCAATCATAAATAACTACAAGTAACATAAACAAGGATTCATGATATGCCACATTGCTGATATTTTAGATAGAAGGCAGTGACACCCACTAACCAAGATTAATTCCCAAAGTTGAAGGATGCCTAACAATTCTTTTGTTTTGATGTGTTCAACAATCAAATCACCATTCAGAATCAGAGCAATACATCAGGCTGAAAGACTGCTTCACCAATTACTAATTTACTATTCTTCAGTTTCAAAACAACCTGATTAACATCACGTTCTTTTACTATCTTGAAGCCAAAAATAAGCTCAAATCCCCCTTGATCCATCCAGGTAAAAGAATAGATGGGCTTTATTTTACTATCTTAAAGCCAAAAATAAGCTCAAATCTCCCTTGCTCCATTCAGGTAAAAGAATAGATGGGCTTCGAATTGTCTTGTTCTAAACTCAGAGCCTTGTTAGAATCAAGAAAGCATTTGTATTGAAGTTCAATGACTAAATCAATGATTCCCATGAATCCCTTCAATCATAGTAATTTATACTATACACAATACAAAGATTGTGATTAAATAATTCAACACTAACAGAAACATAAACAAATCAAACACTCAAGAGTCAAAACCGAGTCTCGTTCATCTTCTAGGTTTTATGGCAAAGATCCACCCGAATTGATTTGCACGTATCCGACGTAAATCTGATTATGGGAAATAAAAATATCTACTCGGAGAAAATGGGATGAAAACAGATCGAAGGATATATATAGGATTGTGCATAAAATACCTTGTTCATGGCAATATATCAAATTGGAGAGGTGAATTTCAGATATCAAATCACATCAAAGGTGCTAGAGCGAAATTGTACTCTCTGGTGGGTTTGTAAATAGGAGATAAATAGTTGGAGTTGGTGGATCCCTTCACTATTGAGCTGGAAGATCCCAGAAATGGTGGAGAGGCCCAACATCTAACACCACCCCACTCCGCTTGACTCGAGAGAGATTAGCAGGAGTTTTTTTTTTTTTCTTCCACCAATTTTGGATGGCACCGAGATGTGAAAAAAATCCGTGTTTACTATTTTTTTTTTTTTTTTTTTTTTTTTTTTTTTTTTTTGGGGACACCGGGTGGTTTAAAATCACCTAAAATTAATGTTGTGTAATTTTGAACATTTCTGTCATCATATCAAATCAACGAATTTTGACCGTTTCTTATATTCTCTTTTAATTTTATCTTTTATAAAATAAATATTTACAGTCACGTTTGTTTAATCCAATTCCATCCAATTAAACTCAAATCCCACAAAAAAAAAAAAAATCCCACAATCACGATTCACTTCAACATAGTATCAAATAAACTCAGTCAAATCCCACAAAAATATAAAAAATCAAAGCTGAATTTTACTACATTCATTTAGTTGCAATCACTACTGCATTACTCACTACAAAAATGGAAAACTTGACCCGCATAGTTGAAAAAAAAAATGTGGCTATGGTGATGAATTGACAACATATTTAAAAACTAAAAACTAAAGCAATGCTTACCATTTACCAAATTCCAGTAACCGTCAATCACAGAAATCCACTTATTCTACTCACTACAAGAGCTTCCAAAACTGCTTACTGTCCACCAGAAGAAGAAGAAGAAGAAGAAAGGCCAATAATAGATGAGCGAATGTCAGAACAATCTTAAAAGAGAAACTAAGTATAAAATAATCAAAATAAACTCAAATCCCACAAAACAAAAATAAAAAATCAAAGTCTGAAACTGATTATAAAGCAAGAACGGAGGTCGGAGACGGATTGTTAGGTCGAGGTTTACCGTTTACGTTGTTGATTGTTGAAGTCTTGACTCTTGAACTTGATTCCTTGAAGAAGCCGAGAAGAATGAACTAAAGAGTCCGAAGAGACCGAGAGGCGAGAGTTGAAGAATGAAGACGAATCTGGTAAGGAGTAAAGACATATGTATTTGGGGGTTATTATTGGGCGTTTTGGGCTCGGGCTTTTTTGGTAGCCACTTAATATTTCCGGCCCAACGAAGTAGATTGGTTTATTTTTGCGGTAATTACATGAAATCAGGTATTAAGGTCGACATTTTAAAAAATCAAGTTTTGGATTTATTTAATCAAAAATCAGGTTTTAATTTTACAATTAATATTAATAACAATATTTTAAATTAAATTAATCTATATACACGCCCCACTACCCACCTCATCAAATTTATTTTAAATAGAAACATATTCAAATACTAATCCATTTCATTTCTCCTCACTCTCTACTCGTCGCCTCGACCACCAGCCGTCGCTCCCCCTCCCCCTGCTGCGAATTGGGTAGCAACGTCACATCGACTCTGCTGTCGATGAGATTGTGGGGCTCCCGTAGGCGCCTGGCTGTGTCGCGAGAGGGAGAACTGTTGGTTCTATGTATCCAGTGCCCCATTCGCCCAAATGAGTAGATCATCAGCTACCATCGTTTTACTTTTCGTAGCTCTAGTTGCTTTGCCGGTATCACTTGCTGAATCCGAAGATTCGAAACTGCTCAATGACCGTGACGCCGAAAATGTCACTGACGATAATATGACTACAGCGAAGGAGGACACCTTTGCTGACATGATAGACCGAGCACTGGAGAAAGAGCTGAGAATGAGGATTAGAATGAAGGTTTTTTAGATCTCAACTCTCATCTCGTTGTCTTATGTGTATAATTAATTAATCCCTTTCATTACTTGTCTCTGTACTTGTTTTATGTGTATAACCGAAACCGTTTGCAAAATACTCCAACCTAGAGCTAGTTGTGTGCTAGACAGAGAGAGATTAAAGCATAAAGGGCTTTTGCAATGTTTTCTCTAATATTATAAGTAAATTAATTGTTGGTTATAAATTGTGCAGGCTGTTTAAGGAATGTTCACACTTGAATGATAAACAACGCATGAAACTAAGCCAAGATCTTGGCCTCAAGCCTCACCAGATCAAGTTCTGGTTCACTGTAATGGAGCTGCGACATAGAAATTGTGACCGTGACTCACTGTAATGGAGTTGTGACCGGTGTAAGTTTTGATTTTTTTCAATCTGTGACCTTTAAAAAAAATTAATTCGTGGTTGAAAAATAACATGTGACCATAAAATTCTTGATTTATGATGGGTGGGTATCTGTGACCTAGAAATTTTGACTGTGACTCACTGTAATATAGTTGTGATCAGTAAAAGTTTTGATTTTTTTCAATATGTGACCTATAAAAAAAATTAATTTATAGTTGAGAAATAACCTGTGATCATAAAATTCTTGATTTGTGACTTTGAAATAATACGCGATCAATTAATTTGATAAGCTGTGACCTGAAATTAATTTTTAACTAATTAAGAAGATATCCGTGACTATAAGTTTTGATTGAAAATTAAATTTTTAACTAATTAATACGATATCTGTGACCAAATTGCATATAACTGTGACCTTAACAATTGTCGGAATCGAAACAGTCGCCGAAATTAAGTGGCGACAAAACGATCACCGAATTAGTCGCTAGAATTAAGTGCGGCAGAAGAACAGTCATCGAAGTAGTCGTTGGAGTAGCAGTGGCAGTGGAGATGGGGGGTGGGGTAGGTTAATTATATTCAATTACAGTTAAATATTTAATTTAATATAATAATTGTGAAATATAATTAATTAATTCATGAAAAACCTGATTTTTGCAATTCTAAACCTTGGGGCATGATTTTTGATTTTGGGATAGATAAAGTCTGAGCTGTGAATTTTTTCCCTTTATTATAGGATTTAAATTGCAATCATCTTTATCCTACAATTAGTCGAGCAAATACAAATTAGATTGATAGTGCATCACTCGAAATTAAAGCATCGAAAGAAGATGGGAAAAAAAAAATCTTGTTAGTTCTCAATGGTTCATGATCAATCTTCTTGAATCTCCTCCTTCAAAATTCAAGCAACTCTCTCTCTCTCTCTCTCTCTCTCTCTGGTCAAAGGTTTCTCCCTTCCTCTTCTTTTTGTATCACGTACAATTGGATTGATCTTTCCAATAAGTATCTTCCGTTGAGCCAATTGCATCCAAGTATGGATTTTACCTACAATTAATTAATTTATATTAAATTAAGAAGATAATCATTGAATTATACACAATTAATCAATTTAGAAGTCCAAATAAGCGTGCAAAGCATCCCCACTAGTTACCACTAAAAATGAAAATTAAGATTTCGCACTTAGGTTCTAAACTTACATATTCAGAGTTATTTATGACCTATTTGATTGTAACAAATTCTATGGAAAATGTCATATACGAGGAAAATGAATTCCACTTTTGTTGTTTGATTGTAACGTTAAAATGTAAACAAAATTTCAATATACCATCACTTTAAGCTGTATTTTCTTTATTTTCATGGAAAACAAATTCTTATGGATTTTTATTTTCCAACTAACATGAAATTAAAATTTCTTTCCACATTTACCTATCAAACAAAATGTTCAAGGGTTCTGAAATATGTGTAAAAATTAGATGTAGTGATTCGATGTGATATCATAATAAAAATAATGTTTTTAAGTTAAAATAGGTGGTGTTATTTATAGAAAAAATGTATTACAAACAATTCATTTAGGCTTATTAACACAAAACGTCCATACGTTTGACCTTTAGTGTACAAAACGTCCATACGTTTCATTTTTTTGCATTTTCACCCTTATTTCCATGTTTCATTGCGGAAAATACCATTTTCTTCAATTTTAATCAATCTTCTCTATAAAAATATGTGAAATGTCAAATATACCCTCTTATTTAAATAAAAAAATAAGAAAGAACTAAATGCAACTGCATACTCAAAATTTTCAATAATTACAAATGAGTTTCAAATAAATAATTAGAAATTAAAACCAAAAACAAAAATAATTTTACTATTAATAAAAATCCAACTCAATTCAACCCAACCACAGCACCTCCAGAACCATAACCACCACCCCTACAAAAAAATCTCAATCACCATTTCAATCTCCACCACACCACAATCCCCCACCAAAAAATCCCAACCCCTCCTCCGCCGCCGCCACCTCAGGTCGGAGTTGCCATTTCTCCACCACACCTGCACAACCACATCTTTAAATTACACATAAAAAGTTAAAAACTTAGATCATAGAAACTCAAAAATTTAAGGATCACATTACTAATCAAATCAAATCCAAAATTAATTAATTTTAGGCGAATAAAGAAAATGAAATTAGCAGATCCCTTTCGGCTTTCTCCACGTTCAACCTCAAAACACACCAAATAAAAAATTCACTAAAAAGAGAAATTCGTGTAATTATAGCAAAATAAAAGTAAAAACAAACTGATCATCAAGAAAAATAAGAAAAACAATCAGATAGATCGAGAGAAAAACTAGAACAAAATAAGAGGTAGATGAAAGGAGCAGTCTTTTAGGGTCCGTTTGATTGACGGAGTTTTCCATGTAAATATGATGTTTTCCTCCCTTTTTCTAGGTACAACCCTTTGATGCAAAAATGGTGGAAAATATTTTTTCACCTAATAGGTGGGAAAACATTTTCCACCTTTTTTTTTTTTTTTTTTTGCAATGGGAACAAATTCTAGACACAATGGTAAAAAAAAAAATCATTTTTATCGACAACTTCCATGCAAAATAAAATCAAACGAATGATATTCGGTGTGGCAATTTTTTTTTGATAATGAGAACAAATTTTAGACTCAATAGTAGAAAAAATTATCACTTTAATGGACAAATTCCATAAAAAAACGAAGGCAAATGGACACCAAATTTTCAACATTTTCCATGGAAAATTATACCAATCAAACACAATTAATTACAATTCCCAGTAAAACATTTTTTAAGAAAATCAATTCCCTGTAAAACATTTTATTTCCAACCATTTTCCACCATTGCAATCAAACAGACCATTAGTCTTTTTTTCCCTTTTTTTTTTTTGTAATTTGTAATTTTAGTGGAATCTGTTGGTAAAAAAAACAAGATGTTTTTCTTTACAACTATTCTATTGCCCTCTTTGTATATACTATTCTATATAAAAGAGAAGCCCTCGAGAAGACAATGCAAAGGGCCGCACGCTATGGAAATACTATGGGTGGAAATTACACCTAGACCTAGAATTAGATTTTCAATTTCAAAAAACCAATCACAAGTTTAAGATTTCAAAAATCAGATTTTAATTAATATTTTAAAAACATTTTTTTTAATATCTATATACAATAAAATCATTTCATCCCAACCAAACCCTAACATCATTTGAACCAATATCCTCTCATCTCCTCTCCACTCTCACCTTCCGTCTCTCAACGGTGGCGGCGGCAGCAACAACCTCTTCCACTCTCTCTCTCACCACCACCGGCAGCCGCCGCTTCTTCCCCTTCTCTCCACTCATCTCTTCTCTCGTCTCTCATTCCCCCCTCCCCTCTCCCAGCCATTGAAGACTTCCACCAAAGACTACCGAGATCTTGTCGTCATGACACGTCGCAGCTGGTGAACGGCGCTGCTTTCAGCGGCCACTGTACAGATCGCGGTGGTGGTGAGTCTAGCCGTGGAGTACAGGCAGTCGCAGTACCCCGCATTACGTTACCGCCGAAGTCATGCGCCGTACTTTTCGCCGTCGATTGGGAAACTGTCGTTCGATCCAACTATCAGCGTCTCATTCGACTCCACCACCGTCGATTCCCTTATAGCTACCTTGCTTGAATTTGATGGACCTGAAATTGGCTCATTCCTCGACCTCGACATCCTCGACAAATGCACAAAATTCTGCAGGAGGTTTAATTGATTTTTGTTGTTGGCTATGGCGGATATAACGACAATTTTGGCGGATCTGGCGACTGTTTGTTGTTATTCAGTGTTTTGAGATAGTGGTTTTTATTGTTGTTGGAGTGGTAGTGGTGGCCATGGTCTCGTGTTTTGTTGTTATTAAGATGTTGTTATTTGGACGGTGGATGTTGGTTTTTGCGGTGGTGCGTGTTGGCGGTGGTGACTGTGGTGGTGAGGGAGGTTGTAGTCTTGGTTTGTATGAGATGTTGACGCCGTTAATGGGCGGCGATGGTGGCGGTGCGAATGGTGGAGGGAGTGGCGAGTGTGGTGGTGCGGTGTGGGCGTGGGCATGGGCATGGGCGTGAGGGTGAATCTGGGTGTGCGGTGCGATGCGACATGTGCAGTGGTGGATCTATCTAGTGTGCAGAGACGGATCTCTGCGGTGTGGTGGTGGTGGTCACAAGTGATTTGGTTGATTGTGACCAATAATTTGGTCGATGTGTGACCAATAAACAAAATGTATCAATGAAATAGATAAATTGTGACCAATGAGTGTTGTGTGACTTAAAAATTATTAACGTGTGACCAATAATTTGATACGTTGTGACTTAAATATAATGTGTTTTATTGATTTGATGTTTGTGACCATAAAATAAGTAGCGTGACTTATAAATTTTGTGATTTGTGACCGATTAACAAATTGTGACTTTTAAATGTTTAAGTCGTGACCGATGAACAAATTGTGACTTGTGAAGTTTTTGCATTGTGACCTAAATTTTATTGAATTGTGACCAAATTGCACAGATCTGTGACCTTAATATATCAATATTCGTCGGAGTTAGAACAATTGTGACCAAATTGCACAGTCGTCGGAATAAATCGACGGCGAGAAATGATCACCGGAATAGTCACCGGAATCGGAGCAGTCGCCGGAACCGTCGTAGGAACGATTGTCGGACCGGTCATCGGAGGAGTGGTGACCGGAAGAGTCACCGGAACTGTAGAAGTGGTGGAGGTGGGATGGGTTAATTATATTATATTATATTAGAATTAAATACTAATAATAAATTGATTTAATAAATATTATTTTATAAATAAAAATTTGCAAAAAACCTGATTTTTGAAAGTTGAAACTTGTTTTTGTATTTTTGAAATGGGGTAAAGTAAATACCTTAGAAATGTATTGTTCCCTAACTATGGATGAAAGAGTGAGCCACCGAGCCTCATTTTGAGGAGTCGGCCTGAGTCGGGCCGGCCCGTAAAAAAAAACTACAAAAAATTGCCCAACTTATTCTTCTCATCATGAAACCAATAAACTAATTATATAAGTGACAATTTTATCTCATAATTTATCATATGGATTATTTTGGAAAATGGATGATATTTGTTTTTTAATATTTATTGCATTATTAGTTTATTACTGTTTCATTTCTCATTTACACAAACGTTTATTATTCTATATTAAGTGAAATTATTAATGATATATATTGTTTGATTACATCTAAAAATTGAGCTAATTTCACCAATAGCCACTAAAATTTGTAAGAAAATTCAAATCGATCATTAAAAAGATTTCTTACTTTGTTATAATGGATAGTTACTCATTTATAAATCTAACATGTTATCCGACATTAGATTATAAGGTACAAAAAAAAAAACTCAGTCGGCTCGGCTCGGCACGGGCCCAAAAAAGCTCGGGTTCGACTCGACTCGTTCACATACCTAAAGGAGATGAAGAAAGAGTGAAGGGGAAAGGGGAAATGTCAATTACGTTTGACGAGGCTAAATGGGGTGGGGTGGGTGATCTAATTTTATAATATTTTTATAGGCTAAATGGGGTGGGGTGGGTGATCTAATTTTATAATATTTTTATAGGCTAAATGGGGTGGGGTGGGTGATTTAATTTTATAATATTTTTATTAATGTTAAATTAATTTTATTTTTTGTTTTGATTTTTAATTATTTGTTTGGGATCCATTTGTATTTTTTGAAAAATTTGAGTCTATGCTTGCAATTAGTTCTTTAATGTTTTCTTTTTTTCTTTTTGTTTTATTTAAATAATAGGTTATATTTGTCATTTCACAGATTTTTATAAAGAAAATGGATGAAAATTGAGGAAAATGATATTTTCTGCAATGAACCGTGGAAATAGGAGTGAAAATGCAAAAAAATGAAACGTATGAATGTTTTGCACACTAAAGACAGAATATATGAACGTTTTGTGCCAATAAGTCATTCATTTATTGCAAGTTTGATATACAATATATTGAACATGATTAAACGGTACAATATACAAGATTTTATATATTTTCTTTCTTGTCTTGTTCATTTCACCGACCAAGTCATTTATTTACATTATATCGTTATTTGAAGTCACTAAGACAAAAATAGGAGTTTAAGTTTTCCTTTTAATTTTATTTTTTGTTTTGATTTTTAATTATTTGTTTGGGATCCATTTGTATTTTTTGAAAAATTTGAGTCTATGCTTGCAATTAGTTCTTTAATGTTTTCTTTTTTTCTTTTTGTTTTATTTAAATAATAGGTTATATTTGTCATTTCACAGATTTTTATAAAGAAAATGGATGAAAATTGAGGAAAATGATATTTTCTGCAATGAACCGTGGAAATAGGAGTGAAAATGCAAAAAAATGAAACGTATGAATGTTTTGCACACTAAAGACAGAATATATGAACGTTTTGTGCCAATAAGTCATTCATTTATTGCAAGTTTGATATACAATATATTGAACATGATTAAACGGTACAATATTCAAGATTTTATATATTTTCTTTCTTGTCTTGTTCATTTCACCGACCAAGTCATTTATTTACATTATATCGTTATTTGAAGTCACTAAGACAAAAATAGGAGTTTAAGTTTTCCTAGTGCCATAGTTCCCTTGAACTCAATACAGACATTTTAATCGACGAGATTCTCTTGAGCTTAAACAAAATCATTTTTGTCCTCCATTTGTTCAGAGTATGTTTATGAAGGTCACCAAAGTTGCAATAAGAATGGTCGAGATTTGGACTATATATGCATTCAATTGCCTGGTTCGAGCTCACCTCGTGACAAAAGTAATACTGATTTTAGTTTAGTTTCACACTTATTTCGACTCAACCATGACCACTTCACTTGGCAGGTGTATATTTCACACAATTTAGCTCCCTTAGAATATCTCCAAAAAACTCTTTAAATCTAAAATAGAGAGTCGATATTTAAAAATATGTTCCAAGAAACTCTATATTTTAACTTTTTCAAATAAAGAGGGAGATAACTACACTTAATAAATTATAAATTTCAATAATTTACAATTTAAATCACATTGAAATGATTAACCATTAACATATAAAAAGAATAATGATATCTAACAACAGTAGTGTTTGACAATTTAGGTGGCATTATGTGATATATTCACTTAAACTTGTAATTTAATCTTACTGGTACTGTCACCTAAACTTGTGTTAAATATCAGTGGTGTTAAATAGTGTTATTAATAAAAAATTATGCTAAATAAGAGATGAAGATAAATCAATAAATGTTCATTGAAAAAAAGAATAAAGAGTTAAAATAGAGAGCATTGTAGGAGTGTATAAGAAAAATTACTTTCTAAATTTAAAGATAATATCTATTATGCATAAAATGATCTTTATAAACAAAGAGGCTCTTGAAGATACTCTAAAACCGTTAACTCTCGCTAATAAGTATGCTGTATGCATATACAATGCTCTACGGCATGAATATGCGTTCTTCTGGATTATGTGCCAGATGCTTAGCATCACAGTTTATAATGGAGCTATAAAATCTTCCAAATCTGTGTTGCTTATTGATGCTCAAATCACATGTATAGCTTGAAGAGTATGATGCTGCAAACGGCCCTTGAATTACTGAGCTGTAGCGGTTTGCAATGTTTTCAGTGACTCCGCAAGTGTTTCCTCTCATTACTGAAACTAATGTAACTTCGGCTATTTTGATCTGCAGAATCCATGTTGAACCACTTCCTCGTAAAAAACACTCCTCTCCATTCTGGTATGCGTTTTCTCTACGAAACATTCCGCTTGAAAATCCGACGAAGGGATGCACCAAGAAAGTCCTAATCAGTTTGCCGCTAAGTCACTTAATTAACTTTTAATGTAAGAGCTAAGTCTACTTTTTGGGTTTGTAGTCTTCACTGTAACGAGAAGAAGAGTACAATGTGATCTCACGCCTCACAAGCTCAAGATATGTTTGAATAAGCAATTTTTTTCTCATTTTCAAGACCAAAAAGTTAGTTATTTTCAAAGAAATTATAAGTTACTGTCAAAATAAGTAACTTATTTTTATTTTTAATTGTGATCAATAAACAGTTAGTTATTCTAAAACCAGTTTAATTTTTCAAAAGTATACAAGACACCTCTAAACAACTTTTTAAGCTTAGCGAAATATGTTCAAGGAAATTTAAGGCGATCTAATATATGTATGGAATATTCATCATATTCTTCGTACGTAAAATGCCAATCTATAGTCAAGCTTCGAGGGATATAATATGTAGAGTATAATCATTATCGATTCTACAAAGCCCCAACAAAAAGCATAAAACACTCGGTAGGTGAGCAAAAAATAGTGAGTAAATTAAAGATTCGGGTGCTTTATTACAGCTTCTTGATCGATATTGTTGCTGGTTTTATCTTGAATAGGCGCCAGAACACGAAATTCATGCATTTGACAGTCGGTTTTGGTATCTTTTCCGGCAGTTCCGCGATAGCACACCAAGGATTTCTTTAGACCAATGTAGTCACCGACGTCGCCACCAGAAGAATATATTGGTCTATCGATTCCAGTGGGTTTCCAAAACCCAGAACCTGTCACTCTATTGGGTTTAATGCTGTTCCTGTATTAATTTTCTTCCTGTTTTGTAAAAGAAGTAACACGTCGTCTCCTACATTACTTGATTCTGATCATCCAGCAAAAAATTAAGACGTCATTAATTGTCCTTACCAAATCCCTTTCAGGCAATTACTTGAACATGGATATTTATGACTAGAAATCTCAATCAAAATAAAAAAAATAGATACTATTTCTTGAGTTTGATACCCAATGAATCCCAATGGATGATATAAAGATTTGATTAAATTGTTACCAACAATCAAATCCAAAGACTCAACCCGAAAACAATGTGAGCCGTTGGAACTAACTTAAATAATTAATGGGGAACAATTCATAAATCAGGTTTTAAGCATCACTATTTCAAATTTAACGTTTTTTTTTTAAGTATTTCAAATTTAACGTTAGTGGTTTTAAATTTCAAAAATCAGTTTTTCATTAAAATTTATTTGTGAACTAATTAATTAATTATATATTTTATTAATAAATATATAAAGGTCACAGATCTATGCAATTTGGTTACAATTTAAAAAAATTATAAGTCACACTTCGATCATCGATCACAAATTGAAAATTTAAAAGTCACAATTAGTTTATCGGATACAAATCACAAAATTTATAAGTCACACAACTTATTTTATGATTACAAAACATCAAATTATAGGTCACATATTATTTTTATTGATCACAAATTAATAAATTTGGAGGTCACACAGTATTTATTAGTTACAGTTTATTCTTTGTTGGTCACATACCAACCAATTTATTGGTCACAATCAACAAATCATTTGTGACCATCACCAACACAACACCAACATCGTCTCCACTACCACACTGCATAAAAACACCACTGCTGCCACACCAACACCACATAAACCACCATCGCCGCCACCAACACCAACAAACACCACCAACCCCAATGAAAATGACCTCACTACCACTACCAGAAAATGACCTCACCACCACCACCCCCCAGCAACCACCACGCCAAAACACACAGAACCACGTCAACCACATCCAAATCGAAAAAAAAACCCTCCAAATCGAAAACCACCGCATCCAAACCGCCGCACATCTCGCACATATTACAAACCTCCACCACCAATTTCAGCATCCTCCGCACAGATCACAAACCCCGCAATCTTCGTACAGATCACAAACCCCGCAGTCGCAGCCGCATCCATACCAATTTCAGCCTCCTCCTGATTTTCATCAGCACTACTCCTTTGCTCAGCCACTTGTCGCTCTTCAACCTCCCTACGACAGTAATATGTCAAATTTCAAAGTCGACAGCAGGAAGAAGAGAGAGAGGCGATAGAGAGAGGAGAAGAAGAGAGAGACGACCAAATGAGATAGAAGGAGATGTTAGAGAGAACGTGATAAATGATTTTTTTGATTTTTAGGGTTTGAGTAATTATGATTTAGATAGAAATGAATTAATATTTAAAATGAAATACCTGATTTTTGTATACATAAACTCCAAACCTAATTTTTGAATTGGAAATTTTAAATACATGTGTGGGTGTAATTTCCTCTCATTAATATTGCTTATGTCCATATATATTACCTCTTAGATGGTTTTGAATCTTGGTCCATTTAACCTTTTTATTGGTCCAACTAAAGCCTAACATAGCCTATATATAGTGAAAATTACATAATTCTAGGTGTTTAAAGATTGATTTTCAATAATAAAGTTTAAAGTTTATTTATTCAAAAATCAAGTAATAATTTTATATTTTAATGCATATAATAATATTAATAAATTAAAATTTCCACTCAATTAGAACCCTAATTTATTTTAACAATCATCTTTCCCTCCTCTCTCACTCTTGTCACACACACTCTCTCTATCCTCTCCCTAATTCGAAACCCTAAACCGAGATTAATCCCCAATCTTTCTCTCTTTCTCTTTATCACACACATCACCGGAGCACCGCCGACATTGTGTCGATGAGAGGTGTGATGTCGTTCAGAGCAACCTACTTTCGGCGTTGCTGCACGTGGCGACTTCAAAGTTACCTATCGACGTGGTTTGTGTTGATTGCTGCCATAAAGGATGGCATATGTTGATGGTCGTGCAAAGATGGTGGCGCCGTGCCTTGCAGCGATCTGTACCAGGGCATCATTGGAGCCTTTGCGCAGTGGTGGTCTCTATCTTCTTCCATCTATCATCGTGATGGTGGTCTCTATCTTCACGCACGGCGATGCTCAGTTTACCGCTGCACGCGGTGCTTAGAGCGCCACGCAATTCCGATTTGTGTCGATTACGATAGGATCAATGAGATTTGTTGGTGATGTCTATGGTAGTGTTGGAGGCGACGGGGTTGGAGGTGGCGGCGGTTTTATGGTAGGTGGTGGGGTATGGTGGGATGTCTTTATCGTTGGCGACGACAGCGACGGGGATGGTGGTGACGGGTTTGTGATTTTTTTTTGTTGGATCTGGTGGCGACGACAGGATGTGGTTGGCGACTAAAGATCTGATAGAGTTGATTGTCATGATTTTTGTTAGCAGTTGATTGGATCTCGTTGAGGCGATTTTGTTGGTGGTGATGTCGTGGCAGTGAAGGTGACAACGGTGTAGGTGGTGGTCATATGTGACCCACTATTTGACCTGTGACCAACTATTTGGTTACATGTGACCAACCGTTGAATTGTGACCTTAAAATTCGATAATTTGTGATCAACAAATTTGAAAATATTTGACTGATTGATAAATTGTTATCTATAATTTTTTTATTTGTGACCAATAAAATAAATTGTGACCTTAAAACTCAATAATTTGTGACCAACAAATTTGAAAATATGGATTGATTGATAAATCTATAATTTTTTATCTGTAACCAATAAAATAAAATGTAGCCTATAATTTTTTTGATTTGTGACCTCAAATTAATTTGATAATACATGATCAATATATAAGTTGTGACTTATGATTATGTACTTGTGACCATTAATTCTATAATTATGACTTTATTATATTTAATTAATAAATAAATACCTGATTTTTGCATTAATTAAACTTAAAACCCAATTTTTGAATTGTGCATAGTTAATGCATTAATTGTGAATTTTCCCCATATATATATATATAGTGTTTTTGCCCTAGCCGTTTTGTGTGTGATTTATGTGTCAGAAGGAGAAAAATCGACAGCTTGCTTGGGAAGAAAAAATCGGTGGCTTTCTTTGTGTTTTGGCCTCTCTCGTGTTTCTTCCATTATTTTTCTCGTGCCTTTGTGGTCTACAAATTATCATCATTATCTTGTCCTTTGTGGATATATTGGGGAGCAACCGGGGTGAATATATTGGTTGTGGGTTATAGTCGTTTGGATTAGTTGTTTGGTAGAAAAATGTAACATGAAATTGAGCCCGTAAAACACTGTTTTGACGACCCTTGAAATAAGCTTCCATGACACTATTCATGCAAAATCAAGCAATTTGTCTAAGTTAAAAAAAAGTGATGATTGCTCACTTGGAAGATTCCATGGATCGTGAATGTTGATACCAGTCTGTATGATAAGTTCAATACTATAGGTTGTAGCTGTGAAGGCAAGACCTCGCACCCCATACAAATGGTTTGTGAATTCACAATCTTACACAAAATTATCAAAAGTCATTTTATTATAACAAATAGTGTTGGTATAAGCATATCGGTTTGTGTTTTTGACACAAAACTATCTCACAATGTCGTCTTGAGATTTCAGTAAATTATTAAGTTTACAAGTTACGCTCAATAATGCTTGATGTCAACAAATCTTAAATGCTACCAACCATAAAAAGAATTAATATACAAGAGATTCACGTAAAATTTAACTGTTTGAGACAAACATATTTACTTATTTAAATGTAATTAAGTATAAATCTAATGGTCTACAAAAAAAAAATGAAACATTGAAAAACGACCGTTGTTGACAAGACATTGGCCAATGCTCACAAATCTAATAGAATTTAATCTTATGAGATACTAATTATTCACATTCCCTTTGACCAGCATGTCAAATACACAACACACGGAATTAGTGATGAAATCGATATATGAAGATCTAAATGCAAAAAATAAAAATAATAAATTGGTCCAAGTAAAAATGGATTAGGTGGAGTGGTAGACTCTCTAGAATGCTCTAATGATGTTTCCTTTTGTAACCTCATATGGTTCCCTTGCTGATTTTCTTTGTGCTTGCTGAATCATGACTGCCTAGTTGGCATTTTGCACTTTCTTCTTTCAACAGCCCCCCACAAGTTGGAGAGTAGATATTTTCTACTCCATCTTGTGCAAGTGAGAGTAAAAACTATTTGAACCCAATACCTTAGTCAATATCTGCTATTTGTAAGCCAATATTTACATGTTCATTGGTAACACTCATTTCTTGAAATTTATCACAAATCAAGTGGTAATCAAGCTCTATATGTTTAGTCCGCTCATAAAAAATTTGATTTGCTGCTATGTGTAATGGTTTTAGTTAAAGGCTTGACTGTGAAGAATATAACAATCTCTTGACCTGAAGCTCTCTTTATGTATCTCAGCACCCTATGAGCAATATTCAAGTGTGGGATTCTAGGAGCTTGCATGAATTAGCTAGGTAGTTGTACTGAATAAGCCAAATCTGGTCTGATAATGGTGAAAAAATGGCTAGAAATCGAGCAGAAAATAGGCAGAAAAAATTGGACAGAAAATTGGGATTTTTCTTGAATCTGGCCGGATCTGTTTTAGCATTTTTTGGCCAAACTAGAAGGATTTTGGAGAAACGAACACCACACGTGGACTATGCAGGCAAAGACGGTCCTGGGAGGGAGGCGCGTGTCGTCCACGCGTCGGCCCCACGTGCAGCGCGCGATGGTGGCATGTGCGGCGCGTGGGGGCTGATTCTGGAGATAGTGGTGGCAGTGGGCTGAGTCGAGCTCATAGCTCGTCTACCACGAGTCGATCGGGTGCTCAACTCGTAGCATTTTGGGCGAGCTCGCCCAAGACGAGCCGAGTGTCTCGATTTTATATATATATATTTATTTATCTATTCTTTTTTAAAATATACATTTTTCAAAACAATTTTAATTTTTAAAATAATAAGAACAAAATTTTATTTGTTAAGAAATAAGAATCTAAAGAAAAATATATATATAAACACGTTTTGTAAACATTTTTTTAAATATACTTTTTTCAAAACATTTTTATTTTTTACAATTAAAAAAAAAAGGATAAATCCTCCTACTTTATCCGAACTTGGAACCGGCTACTTCAATTTCGAGTAGGCGGAGTTAGAAATTGTACACGAACAACTTGTTACGTGTACAATTTTTTTAAAAAAATTATAAATGTATGAAAATAAAATAATGTGATGAATGTGGTGAAATTAAATATCATTTACTTGGTTACATGCAATTTCGGCATATTTATCTTGAATTCGATAATTAACGTCTTCCCAGTCCTTCACGCACATTAACGCCTCTAAAATATTTTCTTTTAATCGATTCCTGACCTCATAGAGAACCTTTTTCCCTACACTAAAAGCAGATTCCGAAACTAAAGTGCTAACCGGATGTGTTAGTAGATCTTTTGCCATTGCAGAAACTACTGGCCATCGACGTTCGTTATTTTGCCAGAATTCAAGGACATATTCTGAACTTTTACTAGTTACTTTATTAGTAGGCAAATGTTGACTAAAGTAATCAATTAATTCATATGGCAACGCATTTGAATTTTGACTACAGTTGAAAGTTTGAGTACATGTAGTTGAAGCCAAATTACTACTACTACTAGAGGAACCACATGCATATGCAGTTGCATCAAATCTATGCAAGTGCATACTTTCAAATAAATTTAAAATTTCAGCGTCGTCATCTGTTATATTAGTAGGAGGAGTGTGTGCAGGTACATGATTAATATGTGCACTCATTCGTGAAACATATAATTCATACATTTTACGGAATGTCGTTTCCAAATTTCTATAAGTAATATATGTAGTAAAAGTTAAAGCATTGGACAGTTGATCAATTATAAATTTAGTACCCGATAAATTATATCGGGGGTCCATGACACATGCTAAGGAAATAACATAGGTAATTCTTCCCAATATTTTCTAAATTTCAATTTCATGGAATATATAACAGCATGAAAATCGAGGTCATTTTGAAATCTAGTAAAAGTTCTAGCAGTTATATAAAGACGTTCAAGAACTATACAACTCGTGGAATAATAAACACCAGACAATATATTTGTAGACTCCTAAAAACTTGTCAAAAATTTTTTTATTTTAAAAACTATATTCCAATCGGATTCACTCAAGTTAGTATCGTCTTCATATCTAATATGCCTATTGTTATAAAATTCAGTAATATACTCTTCATAACCTTCACATGATATTAGTAATAAGTACGTAGAGTTCCATCTATGGCCTACGTCAGTAATAAAGGTTTTTGTATCCGTCATCCCAGATTCTGCACAAAATTTTTCAAATTCTTGTTTTTTTCTAGGTGTACACGTGATATACATAAATGCATTCCTAATTCGGTTAATTTCATCCTTAACATATTTTAAACCGTCTTATACTATTAAATTAAAAATATGGCATACACATCGAATATGAAATAAATAGCCACCGAAATCAGGATTAAGACTTTATGCAATTTATCGATAACAACTTTATTTACAGTAGCGTTGTCTAATGTAAAAGAACGAATTTTACTCTCACTTTTATATTCTCGAATTATTAACATAATAGCATTAAATATAGTTTTAGCGTTGTGCGGATACTCAACAATTTTAAAAGCAATATTTTTTTTATGCATGACCTAAAGTGGTCTATCTAGTGTGCAGTTGCAGCCATATAACCCCTCTTATTAATCCATTCCCACAGATCTAAAGTTAAAGATATCACACCCCCATATTTTTCCAAATCCGAAATCAATAGGTGCTTTGCATTAAGAAAATATGTAATTGTATCAGAACGAAGAGTATTTCGTCTTACCCCTTGGTACCTCGGTTGAAGATATCTTCTAACGTAGTTAACGAAATGTTGGATGTCCACTATTGCTAGTGGCAACTCCGCCGCGGCAACGAACTTCACATTTCTCGTTCGAGCTTCCTTCTCCAAAAACATAAATGTAGAAAGTGAAGTAGTAGTAGCACCGACTTTTGGAGTACCAAATTGTAGTTACATTTGACCAGCTGGAAGAAGCCCATGTCGGGCCGAACATGATTTGTAGTAACGGTTGAGGTGAGTGGTTCCAATGCCTTTTTTCCAATCGACCACACGACCAATGGGAACCAATTTGAAATGGGCCCAACATTTTGCCTATTTCTTCCCCTTTCTCTTCCCGCTTGCATTGGGAATATTTAATGTCGATTCTTCATCTTATTCCAAATCAATTGGAACACTAGCTGCAACATCAATGTCATCCAAATCAATTGGATGACGAACATCGAAATCTTCAATATTTTTGGGGATTGGTAATTCATTGAGACCGGAGAATTCATTCCCAAATTGATTTTGGGCAGGTGTTTGTGTTTCGTTCTCCATACCGAACAAGTTTTCAACAAATAATCGTGAATCCATTTGTTATGAATAATAGAAATTAAATTTAGAAATGTAGAATTGAGAAGTGAATGAAGATTATGTAGTAGTTGTAGAACGTAATTGTAAAATAGTAAGAAATAATGTAAAAAAAATAGAAGATGATTATAGAATGAATGAGAATAATATTGTTGATAATTGATAAATGAAGAATGTAAATTGTAGAGAGTATTGTATAGTAAATAATGAGAGATTGATATTGGTGGGAAAAATGGTTGATTATGATGGGTATTTATAAAGAAAAAATGTATGTGAAATTGAAAAAAAAATTAAAGGACCAAACGGTCACTGAACAAAATTCAGTGACCGTTCTGGTCAATGAACTTTTTTGTTTAATTTTTTTATAATATACACGAGCCACGAGCCGAGCAGCTCGTGGCTCGTTAAAAGGCGAGCCCATGAACCGACTCATAGGCTTGTCTAAACGAGCCGCTCGTTGAGCGGCTCGTTGGTTTGACGAGCCGAGCAGGCTCATCTCGTGCTTGTACTTGTGCTCGTGCTCGAGCTCATTTTTTGACGAGCCCTAGCGGCTCGTAGGTATGAATAGTACGAGCCGAACACCTGAGCCGACGAGCCGCTCGACCTAATTGCCACCTCTATCGGGAGATGTGGTCTTCAGGCAATTTTTCCAAGACGTTGAGACGGACCCTGTGGTGTTATCGAATTTTAGTTTCAAACAATACAGTGAAAGTTAGATGATTTTGCCCTTGGACGTTGGGGTGTTGGGTGCCGTTTCTTGTTGACGGAAGCTTTGGGGACGAAAGTGAGGAATTCGCAGCTCTCGATATTTACGGACCTTCAGACGTGGTCCGCTCTATATCGTGTACTTTGCCTTTTTATTGTAGTTAAAATTATTGTGTATGATAATTTATTTTTCTCATTAGAAGTCATCGTGTGGGGTGACGTTAGGTTTGGGGTTATCGTGAAGGGGTAACCATTGCCTGTTGCTAGATTTCGAAATTACTTGTTAATTATTTGTCTTAAATTCTTTGTGAATTTGTTGTCAATTAAATATTTTTCATTATCAGAATTGCGCATGACCTTAGGAAAGTTTACTTGACTTTTTTGTGTGAATTGTGTTATTACTTTATTTGTGGTCGTTATTGGTTGAATTTTTTGTGTTCTGTGCATTTTTTGGTAAAATGACGACATATTATGAGTTGTGCATATTTTAATGAAAATTGTGATTTTTAATTTGGCAAAGCGAAAAATGTTTTTCTTAAAACCTTTTGATGACAAATGTGGTCTAAGGCAAGTGCGAAAATTAAGATGTGTTTTAACTGCGATAATTTGGACATGGTTGAAATAGACTGTCTTATGAATGATAATAAAAGGAAAGATTAGGAGAGTGGTGAGGCGAATGTTGACATTGGGTTAAGTGATGACCTGTGTGGGGTTTATTGAGCTTGAACCTAGTTACTGCATGTGAATCCGTGAGTAATCATTTCTGCATGTGTGTGATTGCTCAATTCGTAAGTAATTATATGTGCATTTCAATGTGTTTGATATGTGCATTGACATGCATTGGAATGATCTTATTATTTGGTATAATTGTTTGCATGCATAGTGGGTTGAGATTTATTGCGTACTTCGTTTTGCTCTGTGAGTGGTGTGGGAGTGTGTGGTTGTGAAAAGTAAGAAGGGCAACCTTTTTCTCCTTAATCTTTGTGAGCCCGTGTGGTTTGTGAGATTATGTGAGGCAGCCCGTGAGGGTTATCTTCGTTCTCTATGTGAGACTCTTTTGTGAGTATAGTGAAGTAACCAACTCTTTCTTCTATTCCCTTTGTGAGTGACATCTTCACCCTTCCCTTTGTGGGATAAATTCTTTGTGAATTTTTGAGCATTGGTGTTATAGTAACATTGTGGTGCGTTGGTCAATTTAAATTGAACCCTGACCTTTGTGGTCGCCAATAGGTATTGATTTGTCATAGTGAGTTTGTATGTCTTTTGGTAAGGTGGAATATAGATGCCTAGGGATACATTGTGGTTTGTACCGGGATGTAGAATGTGACATTTGGATTACAAGTGAAGATGTGATCAAATGTATGGAATCTTTTATATGTAAAAGACCCTGATTAGGTGGAGTGTGAAAGAACACTTATATCACTTCTGTTAGGTGGCGACCCATTATCCACTTAGATTTGGAGAAATGATGTGGTAATAGAGGGTTATTCCGAGAACTTAGGATCTATAGAGATTTATCAATTAGACATGTGTTGAGTGATTGGTCTAGTGAGCATGGTGGGCGATGAGGTGAGATTTGTGTCCTCGAGGTGTGAGCGACACGTAATAGGATATGATAAGTGTTGTGGGATCTTTTCGTGGGATCATTTATGCATTTGTTATGTATGTGTTGACCTGTTAATTAACTTGATTTTAATATGTTGTTCTATGTGAACATGGTTGAAAGATCTATGTATTATTCTTAGGGGTGGGCGTGGGTTGGGTTGGTTTTTGCCCCAACCCAAACCAAATCCAACATTGTCAGTTTGTTAAAAATTCAACCCAACCCAACCCACGTAAATGTTGAAATCCAACACAACCTAATTATGTGTGGATCGAGTTGGGTTGAGTTAGTCAGTTTGAGAAAAATTTATTGCACAAAAATTACTATCGTCCAATTTTTTGATGTAAAATAACATTAATAATACTCATTAGTCATCCAATGTCAATAAACTTGAAAAATAAAATAGTACAATCCATCAAATATGCATCAAAATAATCCATCAAATATTCATCAACAAAAATCACAGTTTAATAAAAAATAACAAAGTACTTCATACATGGTAAAATCATACTTAACATGTCTACAAGAGACTATTGAAATGTAATTTCATATGAAGGAAAATATATCATTATTTCAAGTCATGATTTAAAAAAAATAGAAATTATAAAACCAGTAGAATTCAGCATGAAATTCCATAAATATATGTACATATTTTTGTCAAACTATCAACAGATTAATTACTTTCAAGGAATCAATCAAAGAAATAAATATAGTTATGTTGCTCTCAATAACAAGAATTAATGGAGTTTGGCCAAAATAAGAAATAAACAAAACATTCATAGAACAAATCTACATTGAAGAGAGCAGAGACTTAGTTTTGTTAATTAGAAGGTCAAAAGACTTCAAGTTTTGTTAATTAGAAGAGAGCAGAGATTTAGTTTTGTTAATTTCTTGGATCCCTTCGAGGATAAACAAAAGCAAAATAATCAAAACAAGTAATTGAAAGCATGTCCAAAGTTCACAATTTTTTTATGGCATCCGGGTTGGGTCGGGTTGGGTTTGGGTTCCCAACCCACAACCCGACCCAACCCGAAACCCGTCCCAAAAATCCAAAAAATCGACCGGTTTGATTTGGGTTTTGCCCATCTCTAATTATTTTATATGATATCTCCATCACATGTTTATTTGCTCTTGATTGATTATTATGATTATCTACTTCTACTTGTGTGTTCTTGATCTTACCTTGATGAGTACATGGAGCATGTATGGTATATGTTTCGGGTCCGAAACACGAGGTAAAATCTGTGGTACCAATTTTATTGGTTACCTTAATTGTGTAACTATAAACTGTGTGTTTTGATTGCTTGCAGATTTATTGGGAATCAATGTGGAGATTTGTTGGGTTTTTTTATACCCAATAAATTCGGGCGATGATTTAAAACAGTTGACGAATAATTTATCGACACCATAGACTGGCTCGACCCGAATACTACTAATATTTTTTCGGAAGGCCCAAGTTGGAGATGGGTTGGTGGTTATTGCTAGTCCATTAATTTAGCCCATCTTATTGGTTTTGTTGGCCCATAAAGGGAAATGTGTGTGTCTTGGTCCAATTAGGTTGATAACCTAATTTATACCCCCATCTCTTATGTGAAAACCGGTGTGTGTGTGAAGTGTGCAAGAAGGTCAAGAGATTGGCAGCCGAGTTGTGGGAGAGATTTCTTGGTGAGACTCTACCATTGTTACCCTCTTCTTCTTCCTTCCTATGTGGACTTGCTAACCACCACCACCATGATCCTTTGTTGATGAAATCTTGGAGCAACCAAGTAGAGGAATGTGTTGGGTCGAGTTTGAAGCCGTGTGGTGTTCGATTGATTTTTCTGAGCCCAGAAACTTGGTAGATTGGAGCACCAAAATCTTACTTCACATCTAATTGATACAAATTCCATCCTTTAGCAGCTGCAACAACAAGTAATGTCTTAACTGTTACCAATTTCACTATAGGGGAAAAAGTTTCATGATAATCTAGCCCCTTTTGTTGTGTATACCCTTTTGATACAAGTCGTGCCTTATACCTCTCAACCGTCCCACCTGCATTTTATTTGATTTTGTAGACCCATTTACATCATATAGCTTTTTTTCCAGGAGGTAAATCAACCACAATCCAAGTGTCATTCAACTCGAAAGCTTCTATCTTAGCTTGCATTGCCTTACACCAATCAGGGGATTTAACAGCTTGTGCATAGGTTCTAGGTTCTGCATATTTTGTGATTGAAGTAACAAAAGCTTTATATGTCTGGGACAATTTATTATAAAATAGAGTTGCATCAAGAGGAGAAACATTACTTGAAAGTGTTGGACCTTCTTCTTTGTTCAATTTCTGTGCATGAGGAAGTGCAGAAGCTTGTTGACAAATGAAGTCTAGCAAATAGGTAGGTGCTCGTTTCTCACTGGTAGATCTCCTAGGCAAGTGTGAACTTGAGTGAATGGTATACGAAGATTCTGTGAAAGATTCAGAAGAATTTTCAGTGTTTGAAACATCAGCAGTATGTTCTATATTGACTCCTGGTTCAGGTTGATGGAGAGGAGCCTCAAGAGGGTAGTCAAAATTAGTCTCTACCAGTTGAATATAAGGTAAAAGGATTGGATTTGGCAGGCTTTGATCAGTAGGTATAATGCCAATTTTGTATGGAAAGATTTTCTCATGATAGATCACATTTCTAGAAATGAAAATTCTTTTTGTTTCAATGTCAAGTAACTTGTAACCTTTAACTCTAAAAGGATAACCCAAGAACACACACTTTCTTGCTCTAGGATCAAATTTGTGCCTATTGTTGACAATAGTGGAAGCAAAAGCTAAACAACCTAAAACTCTTAGATGAGAGTAGACATGTTTGGATTTGAAAAGGAGCTCGAAAGGTGTTTTATTTTCGAGAATTGGTGAGGGTGAGGGTGTTCTATTTACAAGGTAAACTCATGTGAGAACACAATCACTCCAATATCTCATTGGAATCCCACTTTGAAATTTTAGGGCCTGAGCAATGTTTAAAATATGTTGATGCTTTCTCTCTACAATGACATTTTGTTGAGGAGTCTCAACACATGTTTTCTAATGTATTATGCCCTTTCTAAAATAAAATTCTTTCATATCAAACTCCACTTCGTTATCACTTCTGATCACTTTTATCTTAGAATCAAATTGGGTTCAATCATCGCACATAATTGTTGCAAAAACCTAGTAGCATCTGATTTTAATTTCAACATATATACCCAAGTACAACGACTAAAATCATCCACAATACTAAGAAAGTATCTTGATCCATCATAACTAATTTTATTACATGGTCTCCAAATATCACAATGAATTAAGTCAAAGAATTTTTCAAACCTACGATGACTAGCAGGGAAAGGAAGTTTATGTAACTTTGCTAATGGACAAACAAAGTAGGGTACAAGACTAGCAGAAATTTCAGAAATGTCTTTTTTACTAACTATACTCAACCTATGACCAGAAAGGTGTCCAAGTTTGTAATGCTAAAGGTTAAAATCTACAGAATAAGGCTTCTACTAAAGCTGTGAGAGAGACTTCATTCCTCATTAGATGGTACAAGTCGTCCTTCACTTCACCCATGCTAGTCGTTTTCCAAGTTGAAAGGTCCTGAATGAAACAATTTCCAGCACAAATATGATGCAACATTTTTTAGCTTTAAGTTAATCTTCTAGCAGATATGAGATTAAAAACACAGAGAACATTATATAGAATCAAGTTCTCGAATAATTTTAATGTTCCAACATGAGTAACATCAACAACTTCACCTTTGGAAGAGCCACATAATAAGCAGCTATTATTTTGATGGTTGCAAAGAAAAAAGTTGAACAGACCATGTGATCTGTCGCCCCAGTGTCTAGTATCCAAGGTGTATCAGAAATGTCACGTGATTTTTTGCTATGAACAGAGAGGCAAAAAGAAATACTAGAGATCTTTGACATATCAGATTCAGTAGATGAAGATGGTATGACAAAATGAACTTTGATTAATTGAAGGTGTGACTCGAGTAAGGCAATTAGTTGTAAATATTGCTTTTGACTGAGTGGCACTTGACTGTTGACTTGCTCCTGTCCAGATGACATGATAGTGGTGATTTGATTGGCTGATGCTGGTCTGCCCTTCCCATAGAGCTTGTGGCCTGGTGGATAGCCATCAAGCTTGAAGAATTTCTCTGCACTATGACCAGACATTCTACAATAACTACACACCGGTTTATCAGGGTTGGCTTTAAAGCATCTCTCCATAAAATGTCCAGGAATGTGCAATAATATTTCCTTTAAGATGAAACAATCCGTCTTCCAGTATCTTTAGAAGTTGCCATGAGAACCATGGAATTACTGACATGGTAGTCTAGAGAAGTTTTTCGACGTTTTTTTTGTTGTTATTGTATAATGGAATACACTTCATTAAGGTTGTGAAAAGGCTTGATTAAAAGAATATGAGCCTTGAGAGCTTTGTAGGTGTCATTTGAACCCATAAGAAATTTCATTACCCAATCTGTGTCTTGGTTATTCACTACTGTCTTCAATCCCCCACATGTACAGTTAGGAATTGGCTTATAACTCATTAGTTCATCGAGTAGAGTTTTTAGTTTAGAGTAGTGTACACTCACAGTATCTTGGTTTTGCATCAACATTGCGATACCTTGCTTTACTTGATAGATCCTAGAAGCATTTTGTTGGGCTAGTTTTTGTTCAAGTTCCTGTCATAGTTGATGAGCAGTCTTGGCATAAAGAGTGCTACTCTTGATGTCGACTGACATGGTATTCTACAACCAAGTGATGACAATGTCATTGCAACGAAGCCAATGGTCCATCAATGGGCTGTTGACCTCTGGTGGCTCATGGGTACTCCCATCAACAAATCCTAGTTTGTTTTTTATACGAAGAGCCCTCTTCATTGAGCGTGCCCATAAATGATAGTTGCTTGAATCAAGCATTTGAGTGACAAGCAAAGCTTTATCGCTATCATTGGGATTGATAAAATATGTGCTATTTGGTGGAGATGTGTCATGAGTGCTGGGATTTGGATTTCGGGGAGGAAATTTTGAGTTTTGATCATCCTAGTAGGATCAGTCATGGTGCTCTAATACCATATAAGAATTAGTTCAGTAATGGAAGAATATAGAAAAGAAATAGAAGAACAATATGAATTGAGAGAAAAACTGTATATTCATTTCCCTTCTTATCTTATGTGCATCAGAGTCCTATATATACACAAAAAGCTACCAAAATCTGTTAATAGATGCTATACAACAAACAAATAATAAACATAAAATATTCTCCTTTGTCGTACAAACAATGAAAAAAAATGGATTAGGTGGACTCTATAGAATGCTCTAATGACTTTTCCTTTTGTAACCTCCAGTGGTCCCTCTTGCTAATTTTCTTTGTGCTTGCTGAATCATGACTGTCTAGTTGGCATTTTGCATTTTCTTCTTTCAACACATATAAAAAATTATAGTGAAAATCTAATGAGGTGTCAATATTTTGTAGAGTTCACATTGCTACCGAGCTCAAGTGCAATCCTCCTAACAATTCGAGTCACAAAATAAAGACCCAAAAATCTCCCCACACTTAATACCAAAAAAAAAAAAAAAAAGACTTAGCAACCAATTTATGCCTTCTTATTTAGCGCACAACATTTTTAATTGAATCTCACACTTTCGCAGGTGAGTTCTGAGTTTAAATGTCTTTTACTTTTTTCTTTGAAGGAAAGTTAGAAAGAAAGTATAAATCTTTGAATTCTTGATCTCAAAGGTAAAAATAATAATTTTCAACTCGCCGAGACAAGAAGAATTGGTTGAATTTCGTCAACAGCTCATCTATACACCAGTTCTTCTATAATAATTATTTTCGAATATGTTATAAAATTTAATTTGAAATAGTATTATATCGTTTATACCTTAAGATAAAATTGATCTTTTTCAAATTCAATGCATGAAAATGGAAAAAGGCAGCCATTGATTAATAAACATATAATAATCCATAAAGACACAAATTGCTTATCCAAATTCATTAAAAAAGAGTATTGAAACTAACGATATTATTTCAGTCCAACGAATATCTAAATAATTGCATACTGGACCCCAAAAGTAATTGCTTTCGGGTACACCCCCCCCCCCCCCCCCCCCCCCCCTCTCTCTTCTCTCTCTCCCTCTCAAATGGAGCAATAATACCTCCATGGTGGGCCATACGGAGGATTGGACCACTTTAACTAATGCACTTGGTGCAAAATTGTCCACTCGTGCTAGTTGGCTAGGTTAGCGTTGCATGCATTATCGTGTAGGCCATATGGCAAGTCCGTACTTATGGTACATCTCATTTATTCAAGATTCGTCGGAAAGTTTTGCCTCTGTTTCGGTTTCTATTTATAAATCGTTTATAAATTTTAGCATCCGTTTAGTTCCTATTATTCTCTCATTATAATGAGAATTTGATTTTGAAATGGTAATTTTTTGAAGAGTGCGTAGTTAAAAATGAAAGAAAAATTTTAGATTTATATATAATATTATTTTATTGAAAAATATGTGGTTGAAAAAAAAAAAAAAATGAATTATAATTTAACGAGCTAACAAATGCATAGTTAAAATCAAACATTAATTTTAATTACACATTTTTAACTACTACTTAGCCCCTGTTTGAACCCATTATCTAATAAGTTTTTTTTCTCCTCAAAATCATTTTCAACAATCTATTCTTCCAATAAAATAATTTTTCACGTAAATTTAAATTTTTTTCTTACATTTCATCTATACATTCTCTAAAAATTTACAATTACAAAACTCATTTTTTTAGAAAAATGGGGCTCGCACAATATTATTCCCACATTTACATTTCGTGAGATTCACAACCACACCTATTCAGCTATTCACAAGAGTTTGGTCCAACCACTTTGTTGTGTTTGGCTAAGCTTAAAAGCAGCTTATTATCTGCTTTTTTCCAACAATGTCATGGGACGAACCCAACCTAGTACATAAAATCATATGGGCACCAATTAAATAGGGAGGAATATGATAAGGTTTCCCCACCCTATCTATGGCCAGTCGATCCTGCAAGTTGTTTGTGTTAGACATGGCCAATCATTTCTGGTCACGTAATTAAAACTACTTAAATTTCCAACTACACATGCGGTTCCAAGCACGTGTCTACTTAATTGAGATTTTTTTATTATTATTATTTTCTTTATAAATTTGTAACCCAGATTTTTATTTTGTAACCCACTACTCAATTAAGCCCTCAGAGAATATCCTGCTTAGCTCCTAAGTCCTAATGACCATCTTTGATGTCATTTTGATGTTTTTATGCACGATTTTTCTTTATATCTTGAGATGCAGAAGTTTGAACAAAAGCTTAGCGCCCACATATTTTCCGTTAGTCGGAATGCTGCCGGCGGTTCTTCAAAATGCTCATCAGCTACACGATTACGCCACGGCCGTCCTCAACGAATGTGGCGGCACATACGAGTTCAAAGGGCCATGGTTTGCTAACATGAATATGTTGGCCACTTGTGATCCTGCTAATATCCATCATATTATGAGCAAAAATTTCTCAAACTACCCCAAAGGTCCGGAATTCAAGAAAATATTTGATATTCTGGGAGATGGCATCTTCAGTTCTGATTCTGAATTATGGGAACTTCATAGAAAAACCACCATGTCCCTAATGAATCATGCAAAATTTCATCAGGTCCTAGAAAAAATCATTTGGGACAAGATTGAAAATGGGCTCCTCCCTGTTCTTGATCATTTCAATAAAAAGGGAAATGAGATTAATTTGCAGGAAATTTTTCAGAGGTTTACTTTCGACAGTTCATGTAAATTAGTACTGGATTACGATCCATGCAGTTTGTCCATTGATTTACCCTATATTCCATGTGAAAAAGCTTTTAATGATTCAGCAAAAGCCCTTTTGCATAGACATGTGTTGCCAGAAAGCGTGTGGAAGCTCCAAAAATGGCTGGGAATTGCTACAGAAAAGAAGCTGGCTAAAGCTTGGGAGGCTTTTGATCAATTTATATATCCTTGCATTCCATTAAAGGAGGAACAGAGCAATGGCACCAAAGTGCAAGATGGAGATTTTAGCATGTTAACTGGATTTTTGAAAGCATACAAAGGAAAGAGAAGTGCTTCTGGTGATGAAAGAGACTTCATGAGAGACACCTTATTGAGCTTGATCTTTGCAGGTAGTGTATTAATTTTATAAATGAGCTTAGTTCACAATTTTGAATCTTTACATCTTCTGATATCACGTTGAACTACATTATCTAAAAACATAGATTGATATAGAGAGTGCACATTTTTATTTATCAACCCGTCTCTAACAAACGAGATTCAATTTTTTAGTACAGTTCTTGACACTTTGTACAATTATTTTGTGTTAAACACATCTCATATAGGTCATATTTAGCACACATTTGATTTAGTTAAAAATCAGATTTTTAGTTGATGTTAACGAAATGTGTGGGTGAAAACTTGTAGATCCTATGAAATGCACGGTTGGAAATGAGTTTTAAGTAAAAATGAGGGCCAAATATAGGCTTATTTATTTCTATCTGAAAATGTGACGTGTACAATTTCTATAATAAGGTGATAGTGAAATGACACTCCATCTAAAACCTTAGATTTTGAGGATTACGAATTTATTTATTGAAGTTTTGTCAATGACAGGTAGGGATACCACAAGTACTACGCTAACATGGTTTTTCTGGCTGATTGCCACAAATCCCCGGGTGGAAATCAAGATACTTGAAGAGATTCGGACAAACTTCTACGACAAAGAGGACAAAATGTGCAGGTTTTTTAATGCAGAAAAATCTCGAAAATTAGTCTACCTCCACGGAGCATTGTGCGAGACTCTTAGGCTATTCCCTCCCGTGGCACTGGAACACAAATCACCAGTTCGACCAGACATCCTCCCAAGTGGTCACTGTATCCCTCAAAATACTAAAATAATCCTATTCTTTTACTCAACAGGAAGGATGGAGAGAATATGGGGCAAAGATTGTTTAGAATTCAAGCCGGAGAGGTGGATTTCCAAGCACGGCGGAATAAAGCACGAACCGTCATTCAAGTTTCCAGCGTTCAATGCTGGCCCAAGAACCTGCATTGGTAAGGAGATGTCTTTTGTGCAAATGAAAATAGTGGCAGCAACTATGATATATAATTACCATGTTCAACTGGTGGAAGGTCAATCGGTTTCTCCTAGTGATTCTGTCATAATTCAAATGAAACATGGTTTAAAGGTCAAGTTATCCAAAAGACATGCCTGATACCAGTACATCAGAACAATACGAATATGTAGATGCTGAATGCTTTGGAAGAAGGGAACTGAAAAATATCGATATTTCACCTAAATGTTATTATATAATATAGCTGTATTTAGGTTATGAAAAATAAAGTTCAACTTCTGTGTTACAGTTTGCTCCACAATCATTATATCTTACTTGAAAAAGGTAGAAAAACTTCTATATTAATGTTTGGTTTAGCAAAAATAATCGATGAAAATATAAATTAAGATCAACAATTAATTTTAATTACATATTTCTATTTTCTTGGGATCGGCAACTTTTGTCAACCTTTTAATAATACATTTCATCATTTTTTATCAAAACCTACTAAAAATCGGATTTTTACTAAAACCAAATAGGGACTTATTATGATAATTGACCACGTTGCATATGGACTTGTTATTTAGCTATACTTAAATTGAGAATTGAAAAAAATAAAATGACAATATCCCATTATCATTAAAATTAATAGCGCCAGTATTTGTATTTTACATAAATACACCAATAAAATAAAATTATTACAAAAATATTATGGAATGTTATTTATTTCAAAAACATCGAGTTATATTACATGGGTTAGCCTTATAACTCAAGGCGTGGCTCAGCCTCATCATTGAGACGTGAGTGCCGGCCTCATCACTTAAAGCAAGGCCCGGCCCAAGGCTTCATCACTTGGTCTAGGATTCATGAGGGTCGGCCTTGAGGGATGAACGTTAGCCTCATCACTTAAAAGCTAGGCTTGGCCCAAGGCTTCATCAGCCTCGATTTGTCCACGTGGCTCTTACGTAGCGCCGAGTCCCAAGTTGCGCTTACATGCAATCGACCAGGAATCCATGTAAGACGGAGGTATAACACAACTAAAACCTATATTCTTTTTAAAGAACTACATTGAAAGATAGAACAACGTATAAAGAGGATAGTACTTAATTCTTTGAAAAATAATAAATTTGAGAATTACATTGAATTAATATAATATTGCTGGTTACCCATCAATCATGGACATTCCACGTCCAATTTATATAATCATATCATATTGTGCGATAGAGATGCAACTGTACAAGCACTCAATTACATAGGTCGATCTTAGCATTAATTTGGGTGACAAAAGGAGATAATTAGAGTAGAACTATGCCAAATTGAGGATAAAACCCCCAGGGAGGATTTCTTAATACTATTTTTGAAGTTATTCATGGTTTCTTGATATGATCGTAGCAATTGAATGATTTTTTGTTGGACTAACCTCAAAGGGCATGCCGCCATTTTATTCATGATAACTTCAATAACAGGAAATATCAACTAGATATTTAGGATATGTTCGGTAGACATTAAAATCGGATTAAAATTGAAAAATTAAACGTTATTGTCGACTTTTATTAGACGAATGGGACCCAATAACGACTATATTTTCAATTTTAATTGAATTTTGAACTGTACCAAGCAAGCTTTTAATACATTTCATTTAAAAATGGATGTAGTAGTCAAAAAGTAAAATTCCATTGCATCAATTTTTCTTTGATAATCAAATTAGAAAAGTTGATTACTTGAACATTTTGATTCTATTAATATATATGCATCCAATGTAAATGAGATACAAACAATGAAAAAAATTATAGAAATTGTATAAACGTTTTGTGTTATAGAATTACAAACAAATGTGAAAGAAAAGATCCTATAATATTACAAACATACTACTAAGAAAATAATTTCACATTATCACTACAATATGGAAACTATCACAATATCATGAAAATTGAAAATATTTCACCACCACACAATTTTAATTCAAAAGGAATGCTTATAAATGTTTAACCAGAAAATAATGCTATACTATTTAATTTCACCTCCCCTCGCCAATAATCTCATGAAGAATGGGTTTCGAATCAGTGAGAGGTGAATAAGATGGGTCTGTAGTTGCCCTGCTTGTTATGTTTGATGGATTGCCCTGACTAATATCAGTTCTTGAAGTTGAACTTTCTGTGTTCGACATAAAGGTTGTTGCATCACTGAATTTCCAGTCAGTCAGGTATCCGGGCTTTGAAGTGACTGGGGGCACCTCAATGTCTCCAGAAAGCATTGACACCACACGTGACATTGAAGGCCGCAAACCGGGCGATGTTTGACTGCACAGAAGAGCCACTCCTATAATTCTTTTTACTTCGTCCTCGTTCACTTCGGATAGTGTTCTGTCAACGAGTTCCATTTCTTGGTTTTTCTCGTGAAGATTCCAAGCCTGCAAGCATATCGTATTGAAATTAGCAACCACCAAGTCAAAGATGGTGGAAAACATATAATGACATTTGAAAGTTCGACTACAGAGGTGTGCAAAATTAAGTTTTGCAAACACGTAGAAACTAGAATTCTTTTTCTCATCCTGTCCCCTCTCACTTGTTCCATTAGCCAAGAAGAAAAGTGCTTAAAATGAAAAGAAGATTGAGTTCTTTTATTACTAAGGACCTGTCCAAGATGAGAGTTTCTATTCCTGAGAATTAGGAAGGGGAAAGGCGACGACCTTCCTAAATATTACATTGGGTTGTAAAGAACTGACCGTTGAATCTTTCTTTTGTCCTTGGTATAGCTTCTTCATTTCATTCCCGAGCAGTGAACTGGGGAAGAACACATGAGGATAAGCCTCAGAAGGCTTAATCTCATTAATGAGGCCTATTGTATCTTAGCCTATCTCTAATCCCTTAAATCTTTTTATTTTTTCCATACAAAGAAAATTGTAGATTTTCTTATTTTCCACCAGGAGGAAATTACACTACATTGATACACGTGGAAACAAATGGAGCAAAAAGGTAGAAAGAAATTACCTAAATGAACAACTGAACAAGTGTAAAACAAGCATATTCATCAGAAAGAATTTTTTTATTATGTAATTACTGTCTCAACACTCAACCACGCTCATGTAGGCTTATTTCCACGACTATAATCTTTAAATGGTTAAAACTCCAAGAAGATGTACATTTCTCTCGGATTCCAAACAAAAGGAAATTTCCATACCAGATATCTACCACAAACAAATGAAGCAGAAAATTTAACAATGAATCAAACTGTAATATAAGTGAACTCCTACTATTTTGTCATTGCTACCAGAATTAGAACTGCAAATAAGAGTAGAAAACTGATATTTTGGAAATTTTGTCCATAACTTCAAGTGTTAGATTGAAATGTTGGTAAAATTTGTAAAATAAAATACAATTTCCTTTTTCTAAGTTAATCACAGCGAAAAAACTGAAGAAAACATGGTAAGATGAAACATTTTAAAATCTTATGGATATCCCCGGGGGGGGGGGGGGTTATAAGATTATTAAATTATAAAGGATCAATAAGCACGGAAGTTCAAAATGCAGATAGACCATACCCATTCAAGAAGATACATTTTATCGTCTTCCAAACTTGAGTCAGAATTTGGCCTTCCACTGACAATCTCTAGAGCTACAACTCCAAAGCTAAATACATCTGCTTTCTCGGTAAGGTGTCCACGCATAGCATATTCAGGTGCAAGATACCCTCTATATGAGTGAAACATGAAAACTCAGCAATAAATCCACCCTGCTAGCCTACATTTAAACTGGAAATGTAGGCCACTAAACAAAAGATTAATACAGAACGAAGGAATATTATGGATTTAGAAATTTTGTGGATCATACATTGTTCCAGCAACGCGGGTGCTTATATGGGTCTTTTTGTCATCATACAATTTGGCCAGACCAAAATCTGAAATTTTAGGATTCAGATCAGAGTCGAGCAAAATGTTGCTGGCTTTAACATCTCTGTGTACAATTCGAAGTCGAGATTCCTCGTGCAGATAAGCAAGACCTCTTGCTACTCCCAAGCATATCTCAAAGCGTGTTGGCCAGTCAAGAGATAAACTTCTATTCCCTGCTCCACCAAAGCATAAAGATTCACTCTCCTGAATATGGAAGTTAATATGTAGCGTGGACAATCTTTCTCATTATTACCAAAGAATACTTGATCAAGACTCTTGTTTACGAGATATTCATAAACAAGCAACCGTTTATCTCCCTCGATGCAGCATCCATACAATTTTACAAGGTTACGGTGCTGCACAGCTGATATAGTAGCGATCTCTGCAACGAACTGACTCTTTCCTTGATGGGACGCAACAGACAATTGTTTTACAGCAACAACTCTTCCATCCTCAAGTGTTCCCTGTTGGTCACAACATAAAAAGTTCAGATGTAATAATCTTAAAAATAACGAAAAGTAAAACAGGAATCAATAGGATCTGAATAATTTCATACATATCAGCTTCTGATACTATTATAGGTTGGGGGTATACAAATATACAAAAGGTAAGGGAGAAAATAACAATGGAATGTGAGCTAAAACATTGAGTGATAACAACACTGTGAAATACTAAAAACTAACAGGGACTTGTTCATCACCCTTCTTTCGTCTTGGTTCTTCTCATACTTCATGTGTTGGTTTATTATTCAAGCGAGGTCTTTAATTGTTCCACCAATCTATAATCTTTGATTTTAAAAAATTTCAGAATAGAAGTTACCTTGTACACAGGTCCAAATCCTCCCTCTCCAAGCTTATAATCAGGATTGAAGTCATCTGTTGCAGCTCGTAGCTCCGCATAATTAAATGTGTAAGGTCTGGCATCCATTCCCAAGAATTCTGCAAACTCACAGAGACATATGTTCATTTCCAAAGGGCAGTGATTATTCATCCATCCCCAAGCTGATTCATTCCTTACCTCATACAATATAGTTCCATACAAGGATAGGCATTAATGGTCTCGGTATTAAGTAAATATGCATTGACCTATCTCTCTCATTAGGGTCATTTATAAGGTAATTTATTTCCCAAGTTAGACCAAAAAAAAAAAAAATAGAAAGAAAGAAATGAACACTTCTAGTCCCATGTCTAAATGAGCATTGATAGAGCACTTCTGGTTCTGGTTCTAGTAATAACTACAAAATAACTCCTGAACTAGAAAGATACTCAGTCCACTATACTTTTCCCTTCTTACCTTCATCCTCAAAGCTCGTCTTCTTTCTTCTTCTCTGAGCCAAATAGTATGCTACAAATACAGAAAGAAAGCTTACAGCTCCGACTGCAACTACAATCCCTACAATCAGGCCAGTCCTGTTCTTCGTCCTACTTGGAGGACTGTTTCTAACGGTGGGAACGAAATCTGAGGAAAACCTTAGTGATCAGTACTCGCATCCATGTATTAGGAACCAGAGTAGCACATCGTTGCCGGTTATCAAAATATTTCTGAATTCATATTTACCTGGGGTGGCACTTATTGCCGAAATCAAAGGTCCATATGTAGCTTGAGCAGGTACACAACAGGTCCCTTTTCCAGCCCAGAAGAGATGAATTTCAAGGTAATTTTCAGACACTTGTACTTGCAATTCCCTCGCAACAGCTCTCAAAGCAGTCCCACCAGCCTCTCTTAGTATGTCAAAGTCTTTCAACTCCAGTTTCCCCTGGACAGCACAATGTGAAAATTATGTACAATAATAAAAGGGAGAAACTAATATAAAGATACTTGAAGTTCTAATTTAAACTATACGTGTGGTGGATATATATATAAGAACAATATGGAATGCCATGGCAGCTATTAATATGTGAAGTTGCAGTGACTAAAATTTTTGGGAATAGAACATGTATATGTTCTTCAAATGAAATTGAAGCTAATATATCAAAAGTAGTGCTTCAGGACTCGGGAATGATGAAGCAAAAACACATACCATGGCATTGATATCAAATATCAAACAGCCCATCAAGTACCACATGATGAAAGGTGAACTGGGGTCCTAGACAAAGATGAGCCTTGAAAAATGTGTACCAAATACATGATTATCAATCACATATACCCACCTGCTATTTTTTCTTTTTCAGTTTTATGCTATCCTATCAATTGATGATAGTAAACTATTGTTTAGCTGAAGCACATTGAAAAATATGAATGCTAGTGTTAATACGAAATCATTTTTTAATACAGACCTGAATATATACATCAAAAACACGCTTTCCAAGACTCCTCCAAGTTCTAGTGCCTAGGATTTCGATCTCTGCAAACTGAAGTCTCACAGTGTAATTACCATTCTCAAGACCCAAGCCGTAGTATCTCAAAGATCCAGCAGAAATTCGTGCAGTTTGAAACAACTCTGAATCCAAAGTATTCGTGAATTGGGATGAAGAGGATCTTTTATATTCTGGGTTGCTGCTATCAGAAGGCAGACCAACATTGCTAACTGCCCACCTGTTTGTATTGATCATGTAATGTGTTGCCGGACCAAGAGTCTCATTATCCATCTCATATACAATCTGATCTGATGACCGAATTTGTGGACCGCCACATTTAATTGCAAAGCTGGAATCTACAAACCATCATCAGGGATGAATTTGTCAATTCTCAATGTAACTTCGCAGAAATGCTTGTTCTTAGAATTTGTGTGGAAACAACTTTGTGAACGATACATTGGGCCTGTTTTGCATACTTCTGAAGAAATATTTTCCTTAAAAAATTCTGAGAAGTGCTTGTTCTAAGAAAATCTGATGGAACTTTTGAAATTAAGATGAGCACTTATGATTAAGCTGGAATAGGATTTGTCCTTGTTGCTGAGCAATAATTAATGTCTTTTTTATTAGATGTTTTCTACTATTGTATTGGGAAATAAAATGCTCTAGCACCATACCCAACAATTGAATATCTTGACAACATTATTATGCCCTATCAATATCTATACAACATATGGTCAAAATATCAATCTGAAACACACATGCACACACATAGTAATGTGGTAAACTGCCAACAATATCCTTTTACTGTGTCATGCTAAAATCTATGTGCATATAGAAATATAATAAAATTCAGAGGTATCAAAACTGCCTACAGGTAAGACGCTCCTCGCATCTTTCTACCTTAATCAGTGACAACTTCAACCACATTTATGCATTAAGATCCACAAACTCGTAATACAAAATTTACAAATAATTTTAATAATGTTATTTCGCAGTTTTCAAAACAAATAACCCACGGCATCAAATGTTAACTTTTTTAAAGATAATTTTAATAAATTAGCATGTTCAACAATGGCATATATTCAGACGCGCATATACACAACAAACAATATCTCGTAATTTTACTTTTAGCATATTTGGGTACTGGTGATGTTGTTGGTGATGAAGGAAGGTGTGAGGTGAATCCGTAGGGAACAGGTGGAAGAAAGAAGTGTAAAGGTGTCAAAATACAATACGTAGAAAAACTTCACTAATTAACCATAGTCAGGAATAGAACACTTGAGCAGAAGATATTGTGACGATTGGAAAAATAGAAAGTCGACTCCAAAAATGGAAAAGACAGCTTTTTTTAAGCAAAAAAGGGGGAGAAAGCTAGCTTCTACTTATTTGCAGAAATGCAAAGCAGGCTGTTAATAATTTCCACCAGGTACATAGGTTTTTCATATTGTATACAAAGTTCTGCTCCCCACAACTATGTTATATGCTTTGTTTATAGCATGTTTGGCTGATTTAAAGCTCCATGAAATGAGTTTTTTTTTTTTTGCGCAGTAATGAACTCATGCTGCCCAAAAGAACTCCTTTTGAGAAGTTAGCCAAACATCCTATTAGTATTCACAATAGGAAAAGCAAGTTCCTTATTAGAATTTTCAGCCTTCTGAAACCTTACCAAGTTTCACATTTGGAATAAAACTTATCACTTACAGGTAGGCGATCCTCGACTGCAAGGAAAATTCTGTTGCAGACAATTCAATCCTGAAGGCAGAGCACTAAAAAATGCAAGAGTGAATGTAAGAAAGTATCATCTTTAAGATAGAGAAGCATCAAGCATTAATTTTGAGAATAAAAATATGTCAAACTTTCATGATGAATAAATTGTGGTCCTGAAACAGAGAAGGAAGTGCATTCGTAGTGAAACATGCAGACAAAGATTGTCATAAATACCTAAAGAAAGCACATAATTAAGACCGAATGATTTTACTTTAATTTTGTATGCTCCTTTTTGTATTAAGAACCATGGCAGCATTGACTTTCCTACATAATTTCTTTAGGTCCGGTGGCCAAGAAAACTCATTTTGTCGACAAATTATTTCTTTCTCCTGTTTACCAATATAAAATTTTCCAAGTCATTAATGAATTGTTATATGATTATTAATTTTACAAGTACAGTGAATGTATGTGAAACTGCTACCTGCTATGACATATGACATATTGACGATGAGAATATGAACCAATTATTCACCGTTGGACATACATCTGGAAGTGATTTGCAACTAACAATCATATTATGTAATCTTTCTAGGATATGGTTACTGACCATAACCAAAATTCCACAGAAAGATGAAAGCCAGTAGGCATAGCTTTAGCTATTGACTGATCCTGGCATTGTTTAGTTATGAAGAAAATACATGTGGATAGCTGATATAAACATCACAATAGAAATATATCTACATAAAGAAGCTCACAAAAGGTAAAGCCTAGGAAGTGAATCCGTATAAGTTTTGTCACCGTGAGTGCTGAAAATATTCACCTTCCATTAGAATTGTCTATGGTGAAGCGGTTGGCAACCAAATTACTGCATAATACATTCAAGTAAGATTAATGAGACTTGTCAAAAGAAAAAATAAGGCAGAACAATGAAAAGAAAATATAAAGAATATGTAGCATCCTTGTTTTCATTCATACATACAGTTGTAAATTTTGTTCACTAATCCATGTAGGGAAGCTCCCAGATAATGAATTGTATGATAAATCTCTGCAAGGAATATAAAAATGATGTTAGGCAGATATTCCATGTTACAAATGACTTCCTTTAATCCCTCTTTAGTAGAAATTAATCTAACTCAAAGTCAACAATTAATTTTAACCACATATGTCGAGGGATCCACAAATTTTCAATCACACATTTTATTAACTTTTGTCAAAATCTACTAAAATCTGATTTTAATCCCCACCAAACAGGAGCTTAATATGAAAATATATGTTTTCAATTATTTTTTCTTTTTTGTTTGTGGCGTCACATGCTGCCTGTACAAATACTAGTTAAGTACTTAGGTTTACAAACGTAAAGCGGACTCCAATCAGATATCTTCGAATGCAATCAAAGATATAGTATACTATTATAACTCTTTCGTGTGGGATTACACTGACGTTCCGTGAAGAGGGTAGTCCCAACTTAATACTTGTAATTAAGAAATTTTAATGTGTAAATTAAGAGTACTTATACACAAAATCGCGATAAGTTATGATTATGCAGAAAAAATATGCCTCCAATTAATAATGAGATTGAAAGGGATAGGATTGTGTCCTGACCTTGGAGATCTAATCATGTATATGAACAACAACAAAATAAATAAATAATATACAGTAACTTGTAGGAGTTTTTTATCAGAACCACATAAGATATGAACATATGAAGACAAATACTAACATGTTCCGGAGAGTTGGACCCTTTACTGCAGGCAGGGTACCATTCAAACTATTATTACCAAGAAACCTGAAGATGAAAAAGAAAACCAAATTAGCACTCTATCTATCCCTCCCAATGCTGCTTTCTTCTCTTTCTTCAGGGTGGGGATTGTTGCAGTGAGGTCTCAATCACAAGTATTGCACGATTTCTTACAAGTTAGTGAGTGAACTCAAATTGAAAAGTGAATCTGGGATGCGTCCAGTCAAATTGTTGAAGCTCAAATCCCTGAAAAATGAAGTTATAAAAGATTGCAGAGTGAGTAAGCAAATTAAAAGCTTTTGATCACACCTTTAAAGGATAGTGATTCAATCAGATAGCAAATATTAGCAAGTTCATTACAGTGTAAACCCCATGTTATGTGGTTCTTGTTCTCGACTTCAGACTAAATATGTATTAGGCTGGATTGCACGATTGTCAATTTACCATCAACCTCAGTGTAAGCTTATTACATTATTGAAAGTCATACAACACAAGAAAACTTACAGCAGTGTTAAACTCTGATAGTCACCAATATTGGAAGGTATGGAACCAGAAATGTTATTATTACGCAAAACTCTGCCAAAAAAGGAACAAGTTAAAAAAAAAACAGATAATTTATTGAAAGAAAGAACACATCAAATTAGTGCAGAATTATAAGCAGTGTTATAATTCTTACAAGGTGGCTAGAGACGTCATATTTCTAAGGAAGTCCAGTGTAGAGCTTCCATTAGATAGATCGCTTATTCTCCTGCTCATTATATTTTAAAAATAATATTAGCTTTGGACAGCTAAGAGAAGGAAGATTTTTGAAATAAACGAAGAAAGAAACAGGCCAACGCTCACAGATCATTCAAAGAGGTCAAATTGGATAATGATGGTGGTATTGGCCCTTGAAAGGAATTTCCTTGAAACCTCCTGCAAACGTATCACATTATAGCTGATCACAAACTATACATGAATTTTGAATCTAGTGAAACTATTGGTATATATATATATATATATATGATTACTGTCTCACAGGACAATTAGATTTGACCAACTCCCGATAAAGTCAGGAATTCGACCAGTGAGTTCATTGTCTGAGGCCCACCTGAAATTCCCAAAAATTTATTTTAGTGTACTTGATCAGAGAAGACGATATAATAAATTTATATATCACTAAAGAAGAACAAATGAGCAGAGAGAATATGTTCTTACACTCTTTCCAATCCCGTTAGACTAGAAAATGTTGGGGGTATTGGCCCACTAACTCCAGCACTATCAAAGTAACTGCCAAGAAAATAACAGGTTTTGAATGAAAACTGGGAAGGAACCTTTTTCTTTTTCCTCGCACAAAAATATTTTTTTCTCATCTCATGATACGACTAATAAGATTGACAAAATTTTTGGATGGTTACAAGTACCACGGAGCAGATTGAAATTGCCAAAAAAACTTCAGAATTACAAATGAGCTCACCAACATGTATAAGAAGATAACTAGAATGCAAAAGGCAAATTAGGTACACGTCACAGTTGTCAAAAAGATGTCATGTGTCAAGGAACAGAGAAAAACGGAAAAGACCTAAAAGAAAAATGCTCTTCGCATTGGTCCATGTCTAAGTTTAGAGATGATGTGTGTCTATACAGATGTCAAAGCAGTAAAGCAACATAGAATCATAAATGATAAAGCGTGGACAACTCCGGTTGTCATATTGGAACAAGACAATAAGTGTGAAGTGACTTCAAAACTTACATTTGAGTTAGTCTTGTTAAATTCCCAAGCTCAGATGGTAGAGAACCAGAGAAATTGTTTGTGCTGAAACTCCTAAGCAAGTGGAAATCACAAATAAACAAGTAGGTAAATTTATATGTACATACACGAATGCTAGCTAATTGGGGTTTAAACCTCATGAATAAAACATATAAGTTCTTACAGCGATCTTAAGTCTGTCAACATCCCGAGTTCCCTAGGAAGCTCCTCTGATAATGCATTAATCCCAATACTCCTAAAGAAAATAATTAAAATTTAGCAATATTTTTAATAACACTCAAAACACTGTTAATTGACATGACTCCTAAGTCCTAAATCACAAAAATATATCTTACAAGTACTGCATGCGAGTGAGGTTTCCAATAGATGCAGGCAGTGGACCCGTCAAATAGTTTTGGCCTATATTTCTGCAATAGAAGTAGGGAAAACATCTGTTTCATCAGCATCTAAGAAATAACAAATGAAAGAGTAGGTGCCAAGAAACTAATTAACTATTACATATACTTGAGCAAATCAACTAATAGAAAAAAATAACCGTACAGATTAGAAAGGTAAGTCAAATTCCAGAGCTCATTCGGGATTGGACCCACAACATCCAATGCATAAACTCTCCTGTAAAAGTACGACGTTCGGAGCCAAAAATCAACATAAAATGATATTTCAAAGACAAATTTGGAATCGTTTAAAGTTAGTAATCAAAGTGAAACGATACAATTGGGTGAGAGTGTTTTCAACCTTACAACCGAAGAAAAGTAGAGGGGAACTCACAGTGCAGTAATGCGGCAAACGGTGCCATTGTCGAAAGAGCAACCACATTTAATACCCGGATTGATAATGTCAATTGCTGTATCATCAATTGCAACTCCGCTGCATAATTCGCCGCTAATGTTCCATCTTTGACTTGTTCCAGAAATTCCCCAACGCTGAAACATAGAGTTCAAAGCTCTTGCTGCAAAATTCGAAAGCATGTTACGATTACCATTGTACTTCACACGACTCAAATTGAGATGATAACAAGATGAAACCAACTTCGAGTTAAGTATAATAAAGAAAAAACTTGTAAAATGAAAATAAAAATAAAAATAGTTATAATAAATTGCAAAGTTGATTAATAATGATTACAAAAGAAACTGTTAATTAGCATCACTAAAATTTGTTGAGTCTGTCACTATTTGTTATTTTGACTAAGACCTTGTTTGGTGTATGTAGAGTCAATATTAACAATTAAGCTCTGTTTGATTGCAACGAATTCCATGGAAAATGTCACGTATGAGGAAACGAATTTCACTTTGGCCGTTTGATTGTAATGTGAAAATGGAAACCAAATTCCAAGGTACAACCACTTTAAGCTGCATTTTTTTTTTTTTTTTCATGGAAAACGAATTCCTATAGATTTTATTTGTTTTTATTTTCCAACTAATATGAAATTGGAATTCATTTCCATAATTGCCCATCAAATGAACCTTTAATTTTGACAACATATTTTATAGGAGGGTTAAATTCATTGGTGGCCACCCAGCTTTTCACTTAATGTCACTATAACCACCGAATTTGATTTTATTTCACCATTACCACTCAACTTTATATTTAGTGTTACCATTACCACCTAATTTTATTTTATTTCACCAAAGACATCCAATTCATATAACATTTCACTGTGACCACCTAATTTCATATAATATTTCATCATGATCACTCAACTTCTTTTTACCATTTTCATTAATTTTAAAATAGATAAAATTGTAACTTTGTATTATATATATATATATATATATAAACGTTTTAAATTTTTTTAATTTTATTTTATATATAAAATGCAAAATTATCGTTTTACCCCTTTTAAAATTAATGAAAATGGTAAAAAAAATCGAGTGACCATGGTGAAATGTGATATGAAATTGGGTTACCATAGTGAAATATTATATGAAATTGGATGACCTTGGTGAATTAAAATCAAATTGATTAGCCAGGTGACATTAAATATAAAATTGAGTGACCATGGTGAAATAAAACCAAATTGGGTGACCATGGTGAAACCAAGTATAAAGTTGGGTAGCCACCAATGAATAATCATAACTTTCAAGCCCCTATTTTATCAATTTTTTATCAAAACTTGTTAAAAATTTAATCGGTTGTACTGCATGTACATCACAATTTACAACACACGTTGTGATGAGATTTAATAAGGTTAAAATTTCATCAATCAAATAAAAAAAGAATAATATTATCCAACACCAATGGTGTAGTCTAGATGACTATATTTTATGGTTTCAATTAAATGAGTCATCAATCGTGTGACTTTACAATTATATGAATCTATTATTTAAAATACAATTTAATTGACACTTAAACTAAGGCTTAATACCAATGGTGATTAATAGTTTACTTGCCATCTCATTATCTATCAAGAAATGTGTAAATAATTGTTGTATAAGTAGCTTAATTACAAAAGAAATTCCACCACTATCTTTTTCACATCTCATCCACACGTGAAAATCATGTCAACAGTGATGTAGCACTTCCTTGAAATAATGGGAAGTGTCCAAACTTTGTAGGGCCAGTGATGAATAAGGAGAGAACAGAAAATTAGGGGATTCAACGGGTAAGAGTCAAGTTTTTTCAACCTATCTTATTTGGCTTGTTTGATTTTTGTTCTATTCACTATTTGTCTACATGATGATTTTCAATCAAATATCAATACAATAAAATATTCATACGTAAATTCAAATTTTATTTTCCTTATTTTTTAACCATATATTCTCATAAAATACTATTCAAAATTCATTTAAAAAAAAAAGAACGAGCACCACGCAAGAGCTTGAATTCATCGTAGTGATCTTAGAGATCGAAATCTTTGAATTCATCATAGTGATCTTAGAGATCGAAATCTTTGACCATGGTAACAAATATTGTTTATGATGAGTAAAAAAATTTAAAAATAAAACTTATTTGGCTCCTGTTTGATTCTTCAAACTCTTTTTTCTATATGATGATTTTCAATCAAACATTAATACAATAAAATATTCATACGTAAATTTAAATTTTTTTTCTTACTTTTTAAATATACATTCTAATGAAATACTATTCAAAACTCATTTTTTTAAAGAACGAGCACTAAACAAGAGCTTGAATTCATCGTAGTGATCTTAGAAATCGGAATTTTTTACCATTGTAAGAAATATTGTTTAAGATGATTAAAAAAAATTTGTTAAAAAAGAATGAAACATTCACTACAAGGATTTTTATTGTGCTTATAAGAGGGTTTTTTTTTTTCCTTGGCGAAAGAATGTGTTAAGAGTCCTATTTTTATTGATAATATATTTTATAACAGTGATTTTCTTTAAAAAACATATGATTAAAAAATATGAAAAATTTTGAATTTAAGTATAAAATTATTATATTGAAAGAATGTATGATTGAAAATAAATTTACAGAAAAATAATTTTTTTAAAAATGGGAATTAAAGAAGGATATATAATTAAAGGTGGCATTTAAGTTATACGTTGCCCTTTGTCTTATTTAAGCAATACTCTCTAGTTTTTATACCAATTTTTAATCACACATTAGAATAATAAAATATTTTACACGTAAATTTATAATTTTTCTTAAGCACATATTTTTTAAAAAAATCACTATTCAAAAAATATTTTTTTTTCAAAATAATGACTATCAAAATAATTTTTCTCTGCTTTTTAATTTCTTGAACAGTAAAAAAAAGAAAAAAATATCCATTTGGATTAAACTGTGTACAACACATAAAAGCATCAAGATTGTACGAAGAAACTAAGAAGAACAAGAAACAAAAATCTTTTAAAAATAACCAAGTTCTCCAGCATTTAAATAAAAAAATCCGGAAAATTTGCAATACAACTGTGTAAAATTAGTAAATTACACACACATATAGTTACAGAGAGAGAGAGAGAGGGGGGGGGGGGGGGGGGCGAACCTTCAGAAGGATGAACGGTGGCATTTCCTGTAGTTTGAGCTCCAGCAATCTCCAGCAGGAATAGGATAATTAAAACAAAGTAGAAGCTCTCCTTTAGAGGCCGCGGCGCGTGAGAACCCAGCTGGTGGCGTGGCTTCTTCATCGCACACCAGTTTCTTCTTCCTATACAAGTTCTTTTGGACGACACAACCAAATATCAAAATTTAGAGAGAGAGAGAGCGCACTGATTTGTCAAGTTGGGTTGAGTGACTTGAGTCTATATCCTCATCCCATAGGCTAATAAATAATGCAGGTTGGTAGAACTAAAAAATCAATTAAAATTGAAAATAAAGTCCACTCGTTTAATAAAAGTCAATCATAACGAATAATTTTTTAATTTTAATCCGATTTTAACTTCTACCAAAAACTCATTATCCATAGCGTGCTCACGCGCCACTATTTCGGCAGCCAATACGAGGGTGCTGCATCCTTGCGACTCCATCACCATGCATTCATATGTTAGAGGGTCGTGCTTCGCAAAGTTTCAAAAAGAATTATAAATATATTTAACTTTTAAAACTAATCACATATTTGGTGAGAATTACAACAATTAATATTAACTACGCATTCATGAGATTTACAAATTTTCAACTATATATTTATAAGTTTTTATTAAAAATTTACTACAAATTTAATTTTAATCTCCACTAAATAGGGGCTGAAACTTATTTTCCATGTTTAAAAAAATAATAAGTCACTAATCTTAAATATAAGTTTGGCAAAGTTTAAGTTACTTTTAAATATTTTTACTTTTTTCTAGGCATAGTTCTAAAACATGCACAAATCATCATATTTTGCCTTTGTTTGATACTAATTTTTTTCAAAATACATTTCTCACTCTTTTTTTCAACCACACATTCACACAATAAAATAATATCACTTAAATTCAAAAAAAAATCCTTATTTTTTAACCACGCATTCTCCACCAATTTACTATTTGAAAATGCATTTTATACAAAAAATGAGGCTCATGCCGTCGGGAGTTTTCCATTAAAAGGAGGTTTTTTTTTGGAAAAGAAAATGTATTTTGGAATAATGATTTTTTAGAGTGTGTGGTTCAAGAAAAAATGAGTTTTCTTGCCAAATATATTATTGTATGGATGTATGGTTGAAATTGAATTTGAAAAAAAAAAAAGTGTTAATTTAATGAAAGAAAAACAAGAGCTAACTAGGAAATCCATGCAAGAAGGGTAGAAAAATTAGTTATAGATACCTTTTGAGAACATCAATTAAAATGCAGAAAGTAAGAAGATTTATCCAACTATCGAGACTCGTGACAGCACGATATCTTAAAGTAAAATTGTCCAATGTTAACTGCGGCAACCTCTTTAAACAGTCACTCTCACAATACGACGATTAAATCGCTTGTTCAGCAATAAAAAAGGATTTCCAAAACTCTAGGTTTTACTTATGAACAATATCTTAAAAAAATAAAATAATCTAGATTTGAATTTGTAAAAATTACAGAAGATGAAATGACTTCTATATAATTTTCAAAAAATCGAGTGGTATATAGCCCAAAAAAATCCAATAATAATTTGAAATTAATAAAATAAAACTCTTGGTTTTATTATTTACTAAATTATCCAATAACTGCAACATTCAACAATTTTTTTATTAATGCTAAACTCTCAAATAAATTATACACATTTCACCCCTCGACCAACTATCTCAATTCTTAATTATTTCTTTCAAATAAAACGTGATATATATCTAACCATTCTCGCAATGTATGCCTAAAGGCTGACGCTCAAAAAGAAGATAACTTTACAACACGTTTGTGTCAAGAATAATGTTAAGTGCACATCTTTTGATTAATATCTTCATCTACACTCCATTGAATTTCAAAAAGTGTTGGATGGGAAAGTGTTTTTTTTTTAATGTACAATCATGTGTGGCAATGTCAAAAATAACGTAAAAAAAATGTATATGTTGTATGATTGTTGTGTCAAAATGAAGATTTCACGGTCAAACCTTAGAAAATGCTAAAACCCTCGACTACTCCTAGAAAAACCTCATAACTTAATCTTGCGTCACATTTTTCATGTTAGAATCAAGTATCATTAGTTGAATGTTTGATATTTATTTTTCTTTATTTAGTTATATATTATTAACGTATGGATATGGTAATATATTTTAAATTGTATTTATCATTTGAAAATTTAAGTAACGAAATCAAAACCAAACAAAACTAAACAAGAACCAAATGATTCGATTCCGGCTTGATTCCATAACTTTGAAAAAAAAAATATATTGATTCCATTATATAAAAAAATCATTGGTTCGATTCGATTATCTTGGAATCACAATCAAATGAAACTACGTCCACACTTAAGTATCACAATGCTAACCTAATTGTTAGTAGACAAATTATAGCTGCAATTATCGTACTAATCTAACTGTTAAAATAAACTTATCCTCCATGTCAACCTCCAATCTAGATCATACTAATTGATTTCCATACCATGATATTAGTTTGCCGAGTTGACAATCAAAAATCAAGGTCAAATAAAGATTTTTTTTTTTCAACAAAGGCGAATATTAAAGAAAATTATTCATTGCTTCCAATAAGTAGAATAATCAAATTTTAGAAAAAAAAATAATAATAAAAGAAACTCTCTTATAAGTCAAACACAGTTACCAAACAACCATTGAGATAATAGTCAAACTTAATGTTTTTCCTTTAGTTTCCGATTTTCCTTTAGTTTTTTTGACTATATTCGAATACATCTTTTAAAAATTAAAGAGACACTTTTTACGATTTTTATTTTTATTTTTTCGTTTGGCATTACCGTTTGTTCTTTTACATTTTTAAGACTTGTTTCATCGAAAAAAAAATGATTTAATACCTAAACCGTCTCTATAAAGTAATAAAAAAAAAAGGTTTAAAAGATCCTGAATTTCATTTTTTTTCCAACCCCTATACGTAACACCCAGATTGAAATTTTATCAGGCAGTTGTAGGAAATGGCCACGGCTGGGGGAAATACATAAAAGTAGCCTAAAATTGAAGCCATAATTCAAAAATGGCCTTTGACCATTTTAAAATTTTAAAGTTCCTAAAATACCCTCAATACAAAAAAATTTCAAACAAGTCATTCTAAGATATAACGGATTTCATTTTGGTCCCTAAAATTTTTATATAAGACTCGACAAATTGTTTTTTCCTTTGGAATTAAAACTTGACTTTTCTCCACCATTCGTGTTCAATCTTATCTATTGTATGGCATCAACATCCAATACGTCAATTTGGACATTATGTATATACCCTACAAAAAAGAAAAGAAGGCTCCAATTATAATGAGTAATAGTACTGGACGATAAATTTTTAATACATGTAATTATGTTGCTTAATTAAGCCCCTATTTGGACTTCATTTTTTCAAAATATATTTTTTCAAGATTTATTTTTAATCGTATATTCTCCCATAAAATAATATTACACGCAAATTCAAATTTTTTTCTTATTTTTTAACCACACGTTCTCCTAAAAATCACTATTTAAAAATACGTTTTCCTCAAATTCTCATTAAAATGAAGCCCAGGGACTTAATATATAATTAGATTAATAATTAACTTGAATAAAAAAAAATTTAAATTCTCCTTGCAAGAATTCATATTAATATACTAAAAAATTTACATATTTACACTTTGCATACTGCATTTGGCAAATTTACATTTCACATATCGCTATTTAGATAATGGTAACGAATTCCAACCTTTTGTTTGAAAAAAATAAAAAAATTAGAACTATAATTTTGTTATTATAAATAGGCGAACTGAAATAACAAATCATAAATTATATATTACATTGTGTAACATTTTACATACCACTTATTATACTTAAGATGATTCATCACTTAAGATACATAGATTAGTGCTATAACACCATTAAGACATTGGTACTACATATCATTATTCTTTTAACAAATGGGTGAAATAACCCAACTTCTTTATTAAATTGATAAAGCACCTAGGACGACCGACACACAAAATGTAGCATTATAATTATTTTGTTAGTGATGACCAAGGATTGCTACCGATGAAAATTTGATTTTAAAGTAATATTATAGTCCTTTCATTAGAATGTAATGAGAAAAAAAATCTCAGTGTTTTCGCGCGTTTTCTAACCCGCCAACAATTACGAGAAAATGATCAGACGATTGTGTAAGGAACAAACCTCTTGAGACAAAGTCCCAAAAAGGGGTGCGTTTACTATTGAAGATTTACAATTGGAAAGTAGACAAAACACCTTCAAGGGGCGCAAGCACACGAGTACTGAAAAAGGATTAAATTTAAACTAAGGAAATAAAAATTACATGGTCTCTTGTCGAGAGTTTTTGATTCGGGGTCCTTTGCTTCTACGACATTACTTCCTTTTATACTTCCTGAGCATTTCTTGGTTGTCGAAACTGCTCGGAATTGCTCCATTACCTTCGTAACCGTCCACTCCTTTAGTGAGAAATTGCTTGTTTGGGGAGAAGTTACCTAGTAATTGTTGCCACTACTCTTGCTGTTTCTGGATCGTGGGGGCGTGTCGGGTTTACTTGACAACCGCTTCCGTAATTGCTGAATTGGATAAACTATACCTTTTAGACTTGTTTGATTCTGGGCGACTTGAGAATCTGGGCGATAATGAGGCTATCGCTCTGGGCGATTGAGCAGCACTATATTCGTTCAGCCTCTGGGCGTCCTACGATCTTGGGCGACGGTACTTCTATGCTCTCGGGCTTCCAATATTCAGGCCTTTTCTCAGGCTTCCAGATTAGACTTTTCTTCTTGGGCCTTTTAATTGATTTCCATTGGGTCCTCATCTTGGATTTCTCAATTGGACTCCCCTTTGATTTGGCTGCATTTTTAGTGTGTCAACAATTACCCCCCAATATGGCAGAATTAATACTAATCATTAATTTTGCCATATTCACTCCGTATCTTTCCCGCAACATTTGAACTTCCCCAGAATTTCAATCATCACTTACGTTTTATTGCCTGAAGGATTGCGACGTTACAAACCCTTAAAACCCCAAAAGTACGCGGCGTTCTTTATTTACGTCTCTGCAGTTTTGCGCTTCTCTCTCGCCATTTCACAATCTCCATTGTTGCGACCTTCGATTTAAACAAACAAATTTCGAGAGCAACTTATTTTCTGCGCCATGATGACTACTTCTCAAACTCCTTCGGACAATATTTTCAGTTTTGAGGATTTCCAAACCCTTCTCAAAAAGCCTTATGTGAACCCGTCTTTTCTTTCACAATCCAATGCTGACCGCAACGAGTTTTATCTGGGTCCGTCGTTTAATGATGCCGAAGCCGTCGGACGGGCTGCGGTAGGTCATTTGTTCCCGTGTTCTGAAGATCTCCCTTTCTCGCAATCTTTGCCATTAAGGCCGATCCATGATAGAGGTATTCGCACTTGGCCTAAAATTGATGCATCTTTCCGTAGGTGGCATGCACATATGGTGGCTCATGGTCCCACTAGATTGATTTTTGAACGTGCTAAAATTTTGGACTTATTGGAGATTACCCTTTTTCCCCCAACGTATGACCCCGTGCTTTTTCTAATCGCACTGAGTTTTTGGTCTCCTGAATTTAATACCTTTGTTTTCCCTCTTGGCCCCATGGCCATTACTTTGAGAGACGTTGGGGCTTTGTTGAATCTCCCACCTCTGGGCGATACCATTTTTCCTGGTATGCTAATTTCTGGTGCTGCTCCAAAATTTGATAAGAAACTTACTGAATCTTATTCGAGCATGCAGGGCAGTTATGTCACTGCTGTATCTGAACCTTGCCATTCTGAGCGAGTCGCTTTTATCCAAGTCTGGCTTTGTAAATATGTTCTCTGTGTTCCCAGTTTGAAACCTTCCATGAGCTACTTGCCTCTATCTCATGAATTGGCTCGGGGTAGACCTTTGAACCTATGTTCATTCCTCCTAGCCGCTCTTTATAGGGGCATGGCTATGCTCCAGTTCCAACTAAAAAACAATGCATCTCCCACCGGTAGTGGGCCTTTATGGCTTGCTCAATTGTGGTTGAGATCTTATTTTCCTCAACTGGGTATTCCACCTTTTCCTCCTCGTGAGGTTACCTGCTATGGGCTCTTCATTCATCAATTGAGCCCTGTAAATATGTCTATGAGAGACGTTTTCACTTTCTTTCATACTTTGAATTCGACCCTTTCGTTCTTCCCTTTTTCTTCCGAGCAAATTCCTCCTTTTGTACGGCCTCCTTCTACTTTGGCCGAGGCAGATGCATTTCTGCCTGTCTGGGTTCAATTTTTGGTAGGGAGGGAATTGTTTCATGACATTCTGGTGGAAACCAATGCTAAAGCGGGGGTAGAGATATATATGCCCCAATTTTGTGCTCGCAAACTTGGTTTCGGCCAAATGTGGCCTATCCCTCCTTGCTATTCTAATAACTTAACGGATCGCTTCTACGTCCTCAACAAAACGGAAGCCCAAGCCATAGATGCCCGTAATAAACTTTTGGCAACCGGCTTCACCTTCGCACCTTTCAATCCTACTATCGTTACTCATCCTCTTTTTGATCAATTGTGGCCATCGGTGAAACAAAGGTTGTTTTCAACTGATGCGAATCGCGCTTTCCACTTGCTGGATAGACAGGGTACTACTCCCATTTCTGCTGTCCCTTTACCCAGTAAGGTCCCTGCGTCCCCTTCTCGTTCTACACGCTTTGCTCTTTCATCCCCAACCTCGAAGTCTGCCGTTTCTAAAGGCGCAAATGGCCAGCTGCCACCGTAATATCTCTGCAGGATGATGATGATGATGACACTCCCCTCATTGTTAGGAGAAAGGTAACTGAATTTCATCTACTTCACAAGTTGTTTCTTTTCATGCGGTAATGATTTGCTTTAGAATTTTTTTAGAAGGATTCAGCCTCTCCTTCCAAGGCTATAGTTTTGGCAGATTCTTCTTCACCCCTTCCTGTCGAGGCTGCGTCGCCCAGGCGTCAGCTCCAACACCTTTATCACCAACAAATCCTCTTCCTTAGGGTGTCGACCCCCCAAGCGTGGAACTAGAAGGTAATGCTTACTTTTGGTGCCTTGGCCTTTCTTTATCGCTGTTGTCTCATTGATTTACTGCGGTGTGAAATGTGCAGAGATTCCTGTAGCTTCGTCTGGTGGGGCAGGTCCTTCTTGCCCAGCTATAGGGAAATCTCCCCAAGTGATGGAAGAAATAAGGGGAGTGCCTGAATTTCCCACCACTGCCGATGAGGTCTTTTTACTTCGCCCTTATTTTTGATTTTGCTTTGTTGCATTGAAAACCTTCAATATTGGTGACTTCCTTTGCAGGAATCCGATAGCATCCTTAATTCCATCCAAGACTTATTCACCTCCTGGGCACGCATGAAAACGTCCTCTGCGTCATCTTCCACCCCTGCTAACGAGAACATGACATTTCTCAAACAGGCATTGTTTGAGTATGTCTCCTTCATGGACATGGAGGTCGGCCGTGCCAGCGCTGCTCAGCAAAAGGCCAAGCTAGATATGTTGAGCGCGAACCTACTGCAAGCACTTTCGCTCCCATCGCCCAGCATTTCTACTGACTTTAAGGTGAAGTTGAGGGTTCTTCATGCCGACGTCGTTTCTTTGTTGGCCAAGAACGCAGAATTGAAGGCCAGAAGTGCCCAATATCTTCGCGCTTCTTCTGAGAAAGAGTCATTGCTCCAGGAAATTGACAAGAACCAGGACGATTTGACTGAGATCTCTTCAGAGCTTGTAGTGGAGGATTCCTTGATGTTGAGCCTGGCTGCTGAAATGAAAGAACTACAGGCAAGAATGAGCGATTGCAGGGCGAGGATGGCTGCCAAGAGGCGTACTGCATCCCAAGGAATTGCTAAGACCAAATCTCTATTGGAGCAGTACCAAAAGTTGGAGGTTGATGATAACTTAGTGAAGGAGTTAGGTATCCTTTCCTCTAGGCAGAGCGAAGAGTGGGATAGACTTAGGTAGCAGATGCGCTCAGCTTGGAGCGAATTGTAACTAAACATTTACTGTTTTAATCTTTGTAACTCTTTCGCACTGACTGCCTTGATTTTTGTAATTTGATGTCATTCATCATCATTAATGAACGATTATTTTGAAGCGGCATTTATCTTTGGTCTTCAATTTTCCTCGTACCTAATCTTTACGCCAACATTCATGCATATTCTTCTTGGCATTTAAATTTTCTTCCCTAAATCTTTGTGCCATATTGGTTTCACCCACTGGTCATAAATGTGACCTTCCACATTCTGGCTTTTGATCTTCCAGCCCCTATAAATATGCATGTTTATACTCATCATCTTCATCCTCATGCCTTTTCAAATTCGATTTCTTGCCATCAAAGCTTCCTGCCACTGCATGACACTCCGACCGTTTACCAACACTTTCCTCTTCTATATGGATGGGTTTCTTGACTCGTCTCTTTTGCTTTGACATCACTTTTGGTATGGGAGGTATAGGAAATGTTCTTTCAAACTGAAGCAAGATTCTTGCCGTCAGTTTGTCTGTTGAGGGTACTCCTCCTTACCTACCATTGCAGCTATGCATTTAGGAAGGTTAAGGGGCCCTCTTAATCGGCCATAGACTGAAGGGCTGCTTCTCCTCGCCTACCATTGCAGCAATGCATTTAGGAAGGTTGTGGGAGCAGTTCACCCTCTTACTCGACCATAGGCTGAAGGGCTGGCCGTACTGGTTTCACTCTTTCTGTTCCCGCCAGACAGAAGATAATTTGTAGCATGTTTCGTCTTGTATTTTGACTATGTCCTTTAACTTTTGTGAAGAATGGTTTGTAAGGAGCATTTGGTAATAAAGGACTTTATTTTTGAATGTGCCTTGTTTTCCTGACTTTATTTAGAACGTGATCGTCCAATTTATTTACTGTTATCGTTCGGCATGATTACATTGCAATTTCAATTTTATCGCTTATGTATCTATCTGTAGAACGTGATCGTCCAATTCATTTACTGCCATCGCTCGGAACTACATTGCAATTGCAATTTTATCACTTATGTATCTATCTGTTCACTTTCCCAAAGGGAAGGAACATATTTCTTCAAGTATTTACCATTAATAAATCTTATATGCCTAGTACCATCTAAATCCTCCAAGTGGTAAGCTCCATTAGGCAATACACTCTTTACTCTATACGGCCCTTCCCAATTTGGCGACCATTTGCCATATTTTGGGTCTTTGCTATCTAAAGGAAGATTGCCCTCCAAACTAATTCGTTCACACTAAAAAACTTGGCTATAACTTTCTTGTTGTAAAATCTAGCCACCATTTGTTTCTGGACTTGCAACCTGTCTAGCACGTCTAACTTCAATTCGTCTAATTCTAATAAATTTTGAATCAACGATTCCTTGTACTCATTCTCGCTTAATTCGTGCTGCCGACTCACCCTCATAGATTGCACATTGATTTCCACGGGCAATACAGCCTCCTGCCCATAAGTGAGTTGGAAAGGCGTAATGTTGGTGCTTGAACGGGGCGATGTTCTATAAGCCCATAAGGCTTTGTTCAAGCATTCGTGGCAATTTCTGGCATTTTCATCTATAATCTTTCTTATGATAGATTTCAGAATCTTGTTAGATGATTCTGCCTGACCGTTTGATTGAGCGTAGTATGGTGTGGAATTTACCAATTTAATTCCAAATTCGCTCAAGAATTCCTTCACCTGATCTCCATTTAGGGAAGTCCCATGATCTGTCATTAAAGTTTGCGGAATTTCAAATCTATAGATGATATGGTCCCGGATAAACTCTATGATGCTTTTCTGGGTGATTTCTTTTAGAGGCCTTGCTTCGACCCATTTGGTGAAAAAGTCTGTGACGACTATGATAAAGGTGTGTTGTTTGGACGATGGAGGGTAAATCTTCCCTATTAAGTCTATCGCCCAGCCCTTGAACGGCCAAGGTTTGATAATGGGTGCCATATTGCTTGCTGGTGCCCTCTGTATTGGACCATGTTTTTGGTATGCTAAACAACTTTTTGCATATTGAACACACGATTCTCCCATCTTTGGCAAAAAATAACCACTTCTGATAATTAGCCATCTCATCTTTTGGCCGGCCTGATGGGCTCCACATATCCCTTCATGTACTTCAGCCATAATTGTCTTAGCTTCTTGTAAGTTCACGCATTTTAATAACACACCATCGGATCGTTTTTTGAACAATTCTTCGTTTATTAATGCATAGTTTAACAGACGTAATTTCGTTCTTCTATCACCTCCCCTATCAAGCTCCTTAAAGGATCCTTTAATCTCATCTGTCCAATCCAGCGCGACCCCATTTTCTATACAGTGAATTTCGGTTTTCCTTGCCCTTCGCTGAATAATGGGCAATATAGTTCCATGTTCGTATGTAGACTCCCAACTCATCGCCTTTGAATAGCCAGAAGCCAACTGGGCCAACTCGTTGGCCATATCATTGTACATTCTATTAACACATTGAAGTTCTACTTGGTCGAATTCTTCCAACAACTCTTGGGCGATTTCGTATAAACTTACAATAGAGTCACTTTGGCACTTGAAATCACCGATCAATTGATGGATCACCAATTGAGAATCGCCCCTGATGATTACATTCTTTACTTTCATATCTACCATCAACTCCAAGCCTACAATTAAGGCTTCGTATTCGGCTTGATTATTAGTACAAATCCTATCTAAGGTGAATGCGAACTTATAGCAAACCCCTAAAGGATTTATCAAAGCCACTCCTACTCCTGCTCCTTTAGAAGTTTTCGATCCATCAAAGTATAAAACCCATGGTTTTAATTCGAATGAATCAACCTCAAGTTCTATTTCGTTAGGCACATCAAGGCATGGATGGTCGGCCAGAAAATTAGCCAAGGCCTGATTTTTAACTGCCTTTTGGGGCATATACCTTATTTCGAATTCTGAGAGTGATAAAGTCCAAAGACCCATTCGTTGGTGTAAAATAGGGCGAGAAAACATGTATTTGACTAAATTAACTTTGAAAATTAGATAGACTATCACAGGCCGTAAATAGGCCCTTAATTTTGTACATGTGAAGTATAATGCGAGACACAACTTCTCGATAGCAGAATAATTACATTCACATTTGGTTAACCGTCTACTTAAATAATAAATCGCCATCTTTTCACCAAATTGGTCTTCTTGTGCGACTATTCCAGCTATCGATTCTCGTTCAGCCGACACGTACAACTTCATCGGTCGCCCTTGGACTGGTGACACCAACACTGGCGGATTTGTTAAGTATGTTTTCAGGCTTTCAAAAGCCTTTTGATGCTCTTCTTTCCAGACGAATTCGTCTTGATTCTTCAGCTTTAGGAGATGCGAAAACGCTTTCGTTCGCCCTGCACAATTAGATATAAAGCGCCTTAGAAAATTGATTTGGCCTAAAAACCTTTGCAGCTCCTTTTTATTGCTAGGAGTCTTGGCTTCTAAAATGGCTTTCGCTTTATTCTTATCAAGTTCAATCCCTCTTTTATGTACTAGGAATCCGAGGAAATTTCCTGCATTCACGCCAAACGCACACTTCAAAGGGTTCAATTTTAGTTTTTTTTTTTGTTTTTTTTTTTTTTTTTTTTTTTTTTTTTTTTTTTTTTTTTTTTTTTTTTTTTTTTTTTTTTTTTTTTTTTTTTTTTTTTTTTTTTTTTTTTTTGTTTTTTTTTTTTTTGTTTGTTTTTTTTTTTTTATTTTTTTTTTGTTTTTTTTTTTTTTTTTTTTTTTTTTTTTTTTTTTTTTTTTTTTTTTTTTTTTTTTTTTTTTTTTTTTTTAAAAATGCCTACGCCTCATTTCGAGTTCAATGAACATCGCCGTTGTTCGAAATGATCTTCCTCTTTAACAGATTTGACCACTATATCATCTACATAAACTTCCACAAATTTACCTATCATGTCGTGAAAAATTAGATTCATAGCTCTTTGATAGGTTGTCCCTGCATTTTTTAGTCCAAACGGCATTACTACCCATTCGAAACATCCTAAAGACCTGGGGCATCTAAAGGCAGTCTTGTGTACATCTTCGTCAGCTATGTAGATTTGATTGTATCCCGAATATCCATCCATAAAAGAGTACATCACACGTCATGCAGTCGAGTCTATTAGAGAATCCACCGTAGGCATTGGATATTCGTCTTTGGGCGTAGCCAAGTTCAGATTTCTGAAATCTATGCATACCCTCAACTTGCCATTCTTTTTTAATACTGGCACTATATTAGATAACCATTCCACATATCTGGTCGTTCTAATAAAACCTGCTTTTAGTAATCGCTCTATTTCTTTTTTGATCTCTGGCAATACATTGGGGGCGAAACGCCTAGGAGGTTGCTTATGAGGCTTAAAATTTGATTTAGTCGACAGCCTATGTTCTACTAAGTTTTTATCCAAACCAAGCATATGTTCATACTCCCAAACAAAACAATCTTTATATTCTTTTAATAAAGCGATTAATCTGTTACTAACCTCATGAGGGAGCATCTGGCTGACAAACGTTGGGCGATCCTCTCCTTCCTCACCAATGTTAATTTTGACCAAGGGGTCTTGAGCTTGTGCATATCCTAACTTGGGAATCCTCGTCGCTTCATCATCCATATCGCTCAGAGGAGTTTGCTCTTCCAGACAATCCACTTTATGAATTTCCCAGTCCAAGCTTTGCTCCATCTCGGACACTATTAACTTGTCCCTCAGCATTTTTAACGCCGCTTCTTCTTTCTTCAGACATTCACATTCTTTATTGAAAGCCATCAACTTGGCTTTGAAGGCCTGAATCTCGGCCTCTTGCTTTTGTTGTTGAAAACTCATTTAAGGTTGTTTGGCTTCTTTTTTGCCAATTACTGGCTCTTCCAAGGCCACTATATTTGGCCTCATTTGATTAAACATTTCAGTGAGTGCATCCACTGAAAACGGCTCTTCACTTTGGGCAGTAATTTGAGTTTCTTTCCCATCTTGAATCACTCTGACAGGCCCATAATTTCCTTCGTACATGAACCTCTCTACTGAATTTGCTTCCGCTACAAAGGGTCTATGATTTGCTTGCACCACCTCTGCTTCACCTTTGTCGTTCCAAAAAACCAAGCACTGATGGAGCGATGAAGGAATACAGCGACTGCCATGGATCCAGTCTCTTCCAAGCAACACATTGTAGCTAGTGGGGCCGTCTATTACGAAGAAAACAGTAGCCCTGGTGGTTGTTCCTACAGTTATATCCAATGGCATAACTCCTTTTGCTGAAGTTGCCCCTCCGTTAAAACTTGTAAGAATGACTTCTGTTGGGATCATGTCGCTCTCTATCTTAGCAAATTTCCTCATCATCCTAGTTGGGATGGTGTTTATAGCCGCTCCATTGTCAATAAGTATTTTTACTACTGGTATCCCATTAACCAAGGCTTTGACATATAGCGGTCTTAAGTGTTTAGTTAACCTCATAGCTGGTTTGTTGAAGATGACTTTTTCAGCAGCATCTATCTCCACTTCCTGCCTACTTTCTGGCGGGCTATCTTTTGGTGATAGATCGACGTGTAGCATGTCGCACTGAGCCTTCTTTCCTTGGGTTTTTTCCTTCTCTTCTTCCAGTATTTCTTCCTCAATTACCCAATTTGTAGGAGGAGGCATTATTCTGGGGGGTGATCCATATTTTTCAGAGCGAGGTACCCTCCTTTTCCTTTTTGGCGTCCCATACAACACGTAGAAATCAAACGGTCGGCCAGATGGTTCTCCCAACAGATCCACTTCGCGAACTCCTTCTTGGTGCAGTTGCTTCAACAGGGTGTTGCGCGACACTCCCATTTTCCGTCTTTCTGCATCTAAATCAATTTCTTCTTCAATATCTGTCATACCATCGTCCTCTTCTTCATCACACATTTCTCTGGATGTTTGGCCTTCATCGCAGACCAGCACACAAGTTTCTTCCTCACTATCCTCTTTTTCTTTGCTTTTGAATTCGTCGGCCAACAAGTAGTTGTTAGCCAGGACAGGAGGTAATGTGCCAAACTGGATAGTTAGAGGTTGGTCAGGATCATCTTCGTCTTTCCTGTCTCGCTCAAACTTCGATCTCCCAGACGAGTTTTCTGGAAATTCTCCCATTGATTCTCCAGTGCCTGTTTCTTCACTATCTTCAGAAACATTTTCATTGGCTATTCTGAGCGGTTTGGGCGTTCTAGGGCGTGATTCTCCTTGCTGTTGCCTCATCATCCGTCCGTAATTACGTTGGTAACGCCTTTGTTGGGTTCTAGTCATTTCATCGAATAACACTACTCTTCCTGCATTGTACTGGAACGAATGCCATACATTGGGCTGGCGAGGCTGCGGCCTAAATCTTCTTCCTTGACTGGCCGATCCAAACCCCATTTCTCTAGGTAGTCCTCCGTACAATGGCACCCTTCGCCCCCTGACAGGCTGAGCGACCGGCATGAAATCAGAGCGGTGGTGGAACGGCCGCGTCATTGGTGACCCTGTATTTGCTTTCAACTCGTGCTTACATCTGTCGCACGGAACATCTTCGCCCTGTTTGGGCTCCTTCCCTTTGATGCGTTCAAAAACGCTGGGATGTGGTTTGGATTCTTCTTCTTCGTCATCAATCACCAGTTTAAACCTTGGCAATTTATTTTTCAAACCAGTTGTTAACATGTTCATTGCCAGTGGCCATGGGAAAGGATTTTCATCCACTGCCATCTTTTTCTTTTCTTCGAACGTGATTCGTCCTGACTCAATAGCATCCTGCAACACATGACGAAAAACCACACAATAATTAGTCGCATGTGACCATGCATTATGCCATTTACAGTATTTTTTTACCCCTAATTTGTTCAGGGTCTGGCAATTTGTGCTTGTCGCTCAACTTTATCTGCTTATCCTTATATAACTTGTCGAATATAAGGTCAGCTTTGGTTACGTCGAACGAGAACGTTCGCGCCTTTCTGTTTTCACCCTTTGCAAGTTCATCTTTGCCCACTAATTTTGGCTTAACTAGTATGGGACAAGTATATGCTTCTCCCTTTACTAACTCAGCCAAACATATTTCTGTTTGGTCATAATAACCATCATCGACAGTATGAACGTTGAAATTCGGGTCTTTATAATAAGTCCCTTTACTGGAATTTTTCATTTGTTCTTCCTCTCTTACCAGTCGCTCATACCTAACGACGTTTGCGCTAAGTTGAAATAAATCTGAGAATTTCCTATTCTGGAATTTCTTCTTTAAATCAAAGCTTAAACAACTTTGTGCGATTTTAACAAATTCCTTTTCTGGCAAAGGCACAAAGCATTTACTTCTGACCGTTTTGAACCTTTGTAGGAAATTTTCTGCCCATTCGTTAGGCAATTGACGTAAATTCGTCAAATCGGCCAGTGTAACTTCAGACTCGATTTTATAAAATTGAGCATGGAATAATTGCTCCATTTGTTGCCAAGTTTGGACGGAGTTTGCTGGCAAATTAATAAACCAAGAAAAAGCTACTCCTGTTAAAGAACTTGGGAACAACCTCAACTTATGGTATTCGTTCACCTCACCACTTTGCAACGTGAATCGCCCTACATGCTCTAATGTAAACACTTCTCCTAGACCAGTGAATAGTGAGAATTCCGGCACCTTGTACCCTCTAGGCCATGGATATGCCTGATCTATCCAATCAGGGTATGGCTTGGTATAAATTGGCCTAATCACTGGGCGCACCCCAACTGCTATTTGATCTTGCACTATTTCCATAATTTGGTTTCTTAGCACGGCATTAGGGTCATATGGGTTTCCAATTGGTTGATTTATTGGCTGATTCGTGGGAGGCCTGGTAGTTTGCCCCTGATTGGCAATAAAAGTGCCATTATTCGGGCTATTATGACTGTTAAATTGAGTGCTTAGACCCTCATTCATACGTAAACCATTCTGTCCGTTGTTCGGGACATTATCTCTCACGTTTGTATTACCCCCCAGGTTGGGCGTAGTGTTATTATTATTCATGTTCAAGGTCCCGTTTCTCCCTGGGTTCGAAGTAGAAGGGCCAAAAGGTGGCTCTAGACTTGGGCCGGAGTTTACACCAAGGGAATTATATGGCGAAGTATGTCCCACGATAGTCCTAGACTGGAAGTGATTATCTATAGGCATAACAGGTTGACACATTTGGCTTACCAACTTATTCATGATTTCATTCAACGTATTCAGTTGTTTAGCCATATTATCAAAATGCCTATTCTCGTTTTGGGTAAACTTCTCCATATTATGAATACTTCGTAAATTTACCTGTTCAACGACATCCTGCGTGAGTTCTCCCAGCATTGTGCGAGGGCTCAATTCTGTCATTGGTTCGTAGCGGCTGTGACTGTTTTGACTTTGTCCATCTGTCTGTGGAGAATGTTGTTGCTCTTCGTATCGCTCAACTACTGACTGGACTACTCCTTGACTTGCTGGTTCCTTATCGAAATTTTTATGAGGCATGATATCTTTTCTTTTTGTATCTTCACTTACAAAACACCAACTGTCCCACTGGGCGTGCCAAATTGTTTTCGCGCGTTTTCCAACCCGCCAACAATTACGAGAAAAGGATCAGACGATTGTGTAAGGAACAAACCTCTTAAGACAAAGTCCCAAAAATGGGTGCGTTTACTAGTGAAGATTTACAATTGGAAAGTAGACAAAACACCTCCAAGGGGCGCAAGCACACGAGTACTGAAAAATGATTAAATTTAAACTAAGGAAATAAAAATTACATGGTCTCTTGTCGAGAGTTTTTGATTCGGGGTCCTTTGCTTCTACGACATTACTTCCTTTTATATTTCCTGAGCATCTCTTGGTTGTCGAAACTGCTTGGAATTGCTCCATTACCTTCGTAACCGTCCACTCCTTTAGTGAGAAACTGCTTGTTTGGGGAGAAGTTACCTAGTAACTGTTGTCACTACTCTTGTTATTTCTGGATCGGGGGGGCGTGTCGGGTTTACTTGACAACCGCTTCCGTAATTGCTGAATTGGATAAACTATACCTTTTAGACTTGTTTGATTCTGGGTGACTTGAGAATCTGGGCGATAATGAGGCTATCGCTCTGGGCGATTGAGCAGCACTATATTCGTTCAGCCTCTGGGCGTCCTACGATCTTGGGCGACGGTACTTCTATGCTCTCGGGCTTCCAATATTCAGGCCTTTTCTCAGGCTTCCAGATTGGGCTTTTCTTCTTGGGCCTTTTAATTGATTTCAATTGGGTCCTCATCTTGGATTTCTCAATTGGACTCCCCTTTGATTTTGGGCTGCATTTTTAGTGTGTCAACACCCAGATTTAGCCAAAAAGAAAATGAAAATTCAGCAGTGACAATTGAATTGCCAAGACAGACAGCAATGACCCCTCTCCAACTTGGCTTAGGAGTTGTAAAGTTGTTTTCATGGGTAATCCCACGTTGTTTCCTTAGTCACCCCATAGGGAACACTCCCTCGTGAGTACGAAGACATGTCCAACAGCTTTTCTAAGACCCTTCATGTCTGGTTCCTCAATTTCCAATTTCATTGGCTAAATCAATATGAAAGGGTCAAGCGTGACTGCGTGAGCATAAATTGTCCGACCAACCAAGAGCAAGCAAGACTAAATCAAGAAACTCCAACAATTTGACAGTCGACATCTTCTGTAGCATTGCCGTGCTCATGCAGTTGATGTGATGATTTACCTACCTATTCAATTTTCTTTTGTATTCTCTCGAGCCATCTTATTTAGAATTGTATATGGTCGATCAAGTCAACATGGAGTGAAAGCTCATACTTGTGATTTAGTTATTGATCTTTTTTACATGCTCATGCAATTGATGTGATGGTTTACCTACTGAGTCAACTCTGTTTTTGTATTCTCTCTACCCATCTTATTCACAAGTATATAATTGAATCATAACTATGAGATTCCACACCCTAATGATCTGGTTCAAAGAGAGAGGGAGATTAATCACTTCTTTTGATGTGTGACAGAACTTACTGAGTCATGTCTGACAAGTATTCAGAAGGTAACAAATTCTTAAGTTTACATAGAGATTCAAACAATTTTTGACATCAGTAATATTTGTGTTGTTACTATATAGGTTCTTGATTCGAAATTTTCACTTCTGTACTAGATAACATGACTAGAACCTAGCATGTTTAATGTTACATTGAGAACCCTTCAAAAACAATAAAAAAAAAAAATTATAATTATAAGGCCAAACTATTCCCTAATATAAAGTTTTCGTGATTAGTTGTAATCTGCAATGAAATTAAGAGATAATGGGACCAGATATGTTCCTAATTACATGCTAAATATTATCTTAGGTCATACTCTAACACCTAACCCTTTATATTTGGTGAAGAAATTTGCTCACATAAATGCAAATTGTTTAATTCGCTCACAAAACTTTAGACACAAATCAGTTTATGGACAGTCTATTCCTTACTTGAAATTTGAATCAAAATAAGAGTACATGATAGAATGCTTTAGCTTTAAAAACATTTTACTTGAATAGCATATGAAAGTACATAACATGACTTTGATGAATTTTTAGCCATTAATTAAAATAGATACAAAAATTATATATCAAAATATTTACTTTCTCAACTCCCGCTTAACTCTTTTAGAGTCGATATCTAGATTGAATTAGGGACATCAATCTTGCTCATTGGCTCAGGTGGCCCGTGGCTCTAGCCTAGACTCATTTTTTGATGACAAACCGAGCCTAAGCCGGCCCATATCACACGCCCATTGCAAGCAGTTGTAGTTGTCTGCCTCCTACCTGAAGCATGCAGCTGTTTTGCGAAAAAAAAAAAAAAAAAAATTGAGCCGGCTCAGCTTGGGCCACGCTCGAACCACAAATGTCAGCTCACGAGCCCGCTCAACTCGGCACATTTACATCCTTAAATTGAATTAAAGATGCGGGTCGTGATAGGTTAACAAATAACGTAAAACTTTGTCACAACCTATGATTTATTTCTTATCCTTGACGTAGGCACTATAATTGCTGAAAAGTTGAATTCAAGTGCCGTGACTTTTGTTTCTAACATGCCCGTTAGTTTTTTCAGTGAGTTTACTTTTAAGTGAACAAGTAAATTTTAAAACAATTTAGGATAATCAAATTTGAAAATGAATAAGTTACTTAATTTAATAATAGGCATTATGTCTTACTTCTAAAATAAAGGACTTATTTATTATATTATAATAAAAATTTCTCATCCAAACACATCTAGAAAAAAAACAAACTTACTTTTAAGGTTGACTCTAGGGGGAGAATGGAAAAGTATCTTAAAAAATTCCAAATGTTTCGACTTTTAACATTTTATATATGGAGGAAATTTTACTCTCTGTGTATCACATTTTTCTTCTCACTACAACAAAGTTCACCTTTTACGACATGCATTGTATGTCGTAAATAGTTCGGCGTACAGCAAAACGTCGTATAAAACAATACGATAAAAGTTAATTACTTTTTACGACGTGCAAAGTACGCCGTTTAAAGAACGCCGTTATTACATATACGGCATTCCGTTACATGCTATAAAAAGTATCTCGCTTTTACGGTGTGTTAAAATGTAAGTCATTATTACTTCTACGGCATTTCGTTGCACGCCATATAAAGTATCTCATTTTTTATGACGCATTAAAATGTAAGCCGTATATTAAATACCTTTTACAGCATTCAGTGAATGCATGTCGTAAAATGTTATATACTTTTTACGGCATGTCTCTGAGCGCCGTATAAAATACTAAATTTACGACTTATACTTTAACACGTCGTAAAGTTTTGAAATTCACGGCATGCTTAGTAGCACACCATCGTAAACATCAATTTAATTTTTTTAAAATTATTTATTTATTTGATTACCAACAAATCTATAATAATTAGAAAAAATTTATTCATAACTAATCAATATGTCAATGTAAAATACATTTCAACAATTCTCAAAAGACTACTACTTCAGGAAAAAAAAAAAGATTAAACCATATCAAAGTTAACTTCTTTGACTGACAATTTAGTCATCCCACAAAATATCAACTCCTACACACCACAAAAATAATAAGGGTATAATTAATAAACTTAGAATGATCATATAAATCAAAAGTATATCAATAAATATATTAACTTTTATCTAATCAACATAGTACATATGACAAGTAATTACTTGAGTATATTATTAATAAAACTATAAAGATAATTTGATTAACATATGAGCTCTAACAGAAATTCATCTATAAACACAATACCTTCCGAAAAATGATTAAGGGTACGGCTAGAATACTAACATATAGAGCTATAATACTTTAAATGTTGTCATGATCTCAAGTCATTTTATATAAATAATCATTTTGGCAACTAAATAAAAATCTGATGTTCAATTCAAATAAACCACCCATTAACTTCTTGATTTTAGACAATTGAGATTGAGTGTAAATGCAAATGAAATTAAAATAGAAAAGAAGTTAAGTATACCTTTGTTATGATTACAGCGAATCCACTTCGATATACCTAATTGATCGTGTAATTGTACTTCCTAATGTATCTTCAAGAAGAAAAAGCTCACGTGTAGGATGATATAAACTGACATTATCAATCACTTCATTAACCCACACTCTCTAACATTCATTACCAATGGATACATGATACACTAGATTACTTGGATTTGTTGATGCGATTTTACCTTTTGCAACAATATCAGCTTTCCCGAACCAAGATAACAATTTGCATTTTTTATTTTGAAGGTCATCTAAACCATTCAAGATTCTATCTCTAGGCTGTAAAATTTATATCCAATTGTATAATTTATTATTTTGAATATAGAAAGTATATGTAATTTAGAATAACATTCATTAATTCTAGTTTTTCGCTTACATTATTTTCTTGTTCAACACTTTTACTCTTCACTTGAAACAAAGCTTTTAATTCTTTAATTCATCTCTCAACTTTTGGACTTGAGTTTGCAAGTTATGATTGTGCACCAAAGGAAAGGCTGACTAAGAGTAATTCAGAATCACAGAAACACATTCACAAATACTAGAAGCAAAAGCAAAGGCTATAAAGCAATTTACACTTTCACAGGGCAATTCACAATTTCACGTAGCAATACCATAAGCAATTCACAGGGCAATTCACAATTAACATAGCAATACTATAAGCAATTCACAGGCAATAATATTTCTAGAACTTATGCAATTCACACTTCACAAATTACAGTCATAGAGTAAGCAAAGACTCACGTTCACAAAGGCAGACATGCAGCAATACTAGAAGGATTCTCATAGTCTGGTAGCTAAATCAATTGTACATCAATGTGTATGATGCAGTAGGCTTCGATCAATTAAAGTGCTAATTTCAGAAGTTAAAAAGTAAATAATCAAACAAAAATCTCAATCTGAATGTGCATAAAAAAACTTCTTAACATTACAACCCCCAAGTAATTTCACGAGCACTAATGAATGAAATCAAAATAAAATTACCATTTATGAAACACGTAAATTTATAGGGTTCATCTCATTGTCATATCTAAACTCACTTGTTGCTAAAAAAAATTCAGTAAGATTGAGAAGGAGAAGATTATATGGAAGTCTCACACACCAAGAAAAAATGACCCATCAGTTTTTTTATATACTGCATAACAGCATAAGCTTTAGGTTCGAGGTTAAGGGCTTTATCTACTCACCTTTTTCTTCTGCTGCTGCCGATTGCTGAAGAATCGCCGGCGCCCAGTGGCCAGCCATTCCCCCTAAGCAAACATGGGCTTATTTGGTGATAGTGAAATGTATTCCATCTAAAACCTTAAATTTTGAGGATTACGAATTTATTTATTGAAGTTTTGTCAATGATAGGTAGGGATACCACAAGTACTACTTAACATGGTTTTTCTGGCTGATTGCTTCAAATCCCCGGGTGGAAATCATGATACATGAAGAGATTCAAACAAACTTCCACTACAAAGAAGACAAAACGTGCAGGTTTTTTAATGCAGAAGAATCTCAAAAATTAGTCTACCTCCACGGAGCATTGTGTGAGACTCTTAGGCTATTCCCTCCCGTGGCACCGGAACACAAATCACCAGTTCGACCGGACATCCTCCCAAGTGGTCACTGTATCCCTCAAAATACTAAAATAATCCTATTCTTTTACTCTACAGGAAGGATGGAGAGAATATGGGGCAAAGATTGTTTAGAATTCAAGCCGGAGAGGTGGATTTCCAAGCACGGCGGAATAAAGCACGAACCGTCATTCAAGTTTCCAGCGTTCAATGCTGGCCCAAGAACCTGCATTGGTAAGGAGATGTCTTTTGTGCAAATGAAAATAGTGGCAGCAACTATGATATATAATTACCATGTTCGACTGGTGGAAGGTCAATCAGTTTCTCCTAGTGATTCTGTCATAATTCAAAATTTCAAATGAAACATGGTTTAAAGGTCAAGTTATCCAAAAGACATGCCTGATACCAGTACATCAGAACAATATGAATATGTAGATGCTGAAATCTGAATGCTTTGGAATAAGGGAACTGAAAAATATCGATATGTCACCAACTTCTGTGTTACAGTTTGCTCCACAATCATTATATCATACTTGACAAAGGTAGAAAAACTTCTATATTAATGTTTGGTTTAGCAAAAATAATCGATGAAAATATAAATTAAGATCAACAATTAATTTTGAATTACATATTTCTATTTTCTTGGGATCGGCAACTTTTGTCAACCTTTTAACAATACATTTCATCATTTTTTATCAAAACCTACTAAAAATCAGATTTTTACTAAAACCAAATAGGGACTAATTATTATAATCGACCGCGTTGCATATGGACTTGTTATTTAACTATAATTAAATTGAGAATCGAAAAAATAAAATGACAATATCCCATTATCATTAAAATTAATAGCGCCCGTATTTGTATTTTACATAAATACACCAATAAAATAAAATTATTACAAAAATATTGTGGAATGTTATTTATTTCAAAAACATCTTATATTACATGGGTTAGCCTTATAACTCAAGGCGGGGCTCAGCCTCGTCATTGAGACGTGAGTGTCGGCCTCATCACTTAAAGCAAGGCCCAGCCCAAGGCTTCATCACTTGGTCTAGGATTCATGAGGGTCGGCCTTGAGGCATGAACGTTAGCCTCATCACTTAAAAGCTAGGCTTGGCCCAAGGCTTCATCAGCCTCGATTTGTCCACATGGCTCTTACGTAGCGCCGAGTCCCATGTTGCGCTTACATGCAATCGACCAGGAATCCATGTAAGACGGAGGTATAACACAACTAAAACCTATATTCTTTTTAAAGAACTACATTGAAAGATAGAACAATGTATAAAGAGGATAGTACTTAATTCTTTGAAAAATAATAAATTTGAGAATTACATTGAATTAATATAATATTGCTGCTTACCCATCAATCATGGACATTCCACGTCCAATTTATATAATCATAGCATATTGTGCGATAGAGATGCAACTGTACAAGCACTCAATTACATAGGTCGATCTTAGCATTAATTTGGGTGACAAAAGGAGATTATTAGAGTAGAACTATGCCAAATTGAGGATAAAACCCCCATGGAGGATTTCTTAATACTATTTTTGAAGTTATTCATGGTTTCTTGATATGATCGTAGCAATTGAATGATTTTTTGTTGGACTAACCTCAAAGGGCATGCCGCCATTTTATTCATGATAACTTCAATAACAGGAAATATCAACTAGATATTTAGGATATGTTCGGTAGATATTAAAATCGGATTAAAATTGAAAAATTAAGCGTTATTATCGACTTTTATTAGACGAATGGGACCAAATAACGGTTATATTTTCAGTTTTAATTGAATTTTGAACTGTACCAAGCATGCTTTTAATACATTTCATTTAAAAATGGATGTAGTAGTCAAAAAGTAAAATTCCATTGCATCAATTTTTCTTTGATAATCTAATTAGAAAAGTTGATTACTTGAACATTTTGATTCTATTAATATATATGCATCCAATGTAAATGAGATACAAACAATGAAAAAAATTATAGAAATTGTATAAACGTTTTGTGTTATAGAATTACAAACAAATGTGAAAGAAAAGATCCTATAATATTACAAACATACTACTAAGAAAATAATTTCACATTATTACAATATGGAAACTATCACAATATCATGAAAATTGAAAATATTTCACCACCACACAATTTTAATTCAAAAGGAATGCTTATAAATATTTAACCAGAAAATAATGCTCTATTTAATTTCACCTCCCCTCGCCAATAATCTCATGAAGAATGGGTTTCGAATCAGTGAGAGGTGAATAAGATGGGTCTGTAGTTGCCCTGCTTGTTATGTTTGATGGATTGCCCTGACTAATATCAGTTCTTGAAGTTGAACTTTCTGTGTTCGACATAAAGGTTGTTGCATCACTGAATTTCCAGTCAGTCAGGTATCCGGGCTTTGAAGTGACTGGGGGCACCTCAATGTCTCCAGAAAGCATTGACACCACACGTGACATTGAAGGCCGCAAACCGGGCGATGTTTGACTGCACAGAAGAGCCACTCCTATAATTCTTTTTACTTCGTCCTCGTTTACTTCGGATAGTGTTCTGTCAACGAGTTCCATTTCTTTGTTTTTCTCGTGAAGATTCCAAGCCTGCAAGCATATCGTATTGAAATTAGCAACCACCAAGTCAAAGATGGTGGAAAACATATAACGACATTTGAAAGTTCGACTACAGAGGTGTGCAAAATTAGGTTTTGCAAACACGTAGAAACTAGAATTCTTTTTCTCATCCTGTCCCCTCTCACTTGTTCCATTAGCCAAGAAGAAAAGTGCTTAAAATGAAAAGAAGATTGAGTTCTTTTATTACTAAGGACCTGTCCAAGATGAGAGTTTCTATTCCTGAGAATTAGGAAGGGGAAAGGCGACGACCTTCCTAAATATTACATTGGGTTGTAAAGAACTGACCGTTGAATCTTTCTTTTGTCCTTGGTATAGCTTCTTCATTTCATTCCCGAGCAGTGAACTGGGGAAGAACACATGAGGTTAAGCCTCAGAAGGCTTAATCTCATTAATGAGGCCTATTGTATCTTAGCCTATCTCTAATCCCTTAAATCTTTTTATTTTTCCATACAAAGAAAATTGTAGATTTTCTTATTTTCCACCAGGAGGAAATTACACTACATTGATACACGTGGAAACAAATGGAGCAAAAGGTAGAAAGAAATTACCTAAATGAACAAATGAACAAGTGTAAAACAAGCATATTCATCAGAAAGAATTTTTTTATTATGTAATTACTGTCTCAACACTCAACCACGCTCATGTAGGCTTATTTCCCACGACTATAATCTTTAAATGGTTAAAACTCCAAGAAGATGTACATTTCTCTCGGATTCCAAACAAAAGGAAATTTCCGTACCAGATATCTACCACAAACAAATGAAGCAGAAAATTTAACAATGAATCAAACTGTAATATAAGTGAACTCCTACTATTTTGTCATTGCTACCAGAATTAGAACTGCAAATAAGAGTAGAAAACTGATATTTTGGAAATTTTGTCCATAACTTCAAGTGTTAGATTGAAATGTTGGTAAAATTTGTAAAATAAAATACAATTTCCTTTTTCTAAGTTAATCACAGCGAAAAAACTGAAGAAAACATGGTAAGATGAAACATTTTAAAATCTTATGGATATCCCCGGGGGGGGGGGGGGTTATAAGATTATTAAATTCTAAAGGATCAATAAGCACGGAAGTTCAAAATGCAGATAGACCATACCCATTCAAGAAGATACATTTTATCGTCTTCCAAACTTGAGTCAGAATTTGGCCTTCCACTGACAATCTCTAGAGCTACAACTCCAAAGCTAAATACATCTGCCTTCTCGGTAAGGTGTCCACGCATAGCATATTCAGGTGCAAGATACCCTCTATATGAGTGAAACATGAAAACTCAGCAATAAATCCACCCTGCTAGCCTACATTTAAACTGGAAATGTAGGCCACTAAACAAAAGATTAATACAGAACGAAGGAATATTATGGATTTAGAAATTTTGTGGATCATACATTGTTCCAGCAACGCGGGTGCTTATATGGGTCTTTTTGTCATCATACAATTTGGCCAGACCAAAATCTGAAATTTTAGGATTCAGATCAGAGTCGAGCAAAATGTTGCTGGCTTTAACATCTCTGTGTACAATTCGAAGTCGAGATTCCTCGTGCAGATAAGCAAGACCTCTTGCTACTCCCAAGCATATCTCAAAGCGTGTTGGCCAGTCAAGAGATAAACTTCTATTCCCTGCTCCACCAAAGCATAAAGACTCAGTCTCCTGAATATGGAAGTTAATATGTAGAGTGGACAATCTCTCTCATTATTACCAAATAATACTTGATCAAGACTCTTGTTTACGAGATATTCGTAAACAAGCAACCGTTTATCTCCCTCGATGCAACATCCATACAATTTTACAAGGTTACGGTGCTGCACAGCTGATATAGTAGCAATCTCTGCAACGAACTGACTCTTTCCTTGATGGGACGCAACAGACAATTGTTTTACAGCAACAACTCTTCCATCCTCAAGTGTTCCCTGTTGGTCACAACATAAAAAGTTCAGATGTAATAATCTTAAAAATAACGAAAAGTAAAACAGGAATCAATAGGATCTGAATAATTTCATACATATCAGCTTCTGATACTCATTATAGGTTGGGGGTAATACAAATATCAAAAGGTACGGGAGAAAATAACAATGGAATGTGAGCTAAACATTGAGTGATAACAATACTGTGAAATACTAAAAACTAACAGGGACTTGTTCATCACCCTTCTTTCGTCTTGGTTCTTCTCATACTTCATGTGTTGGTTTATTATTCAAGCGAGGTTTTTAATTGTTCCACCAATCTATAATCTTTGATTTTAAAAAAATTTCAGAATAGAAAGTTACCCTTGTACACAGGTACCAAATCCTCCCTCTCCAAGCTTATAATCAGGATTGAAGTCATCTGTTGCAGCTCGTAGCTCCGCATAATTAAATGTGTAAGGTCTGGCATCCATTCCCAAGAATTCTGCAAACTCACAGAGACATATGTTCATTTCCAAAGGGCAGTGATTATTCATCCATCCCCAAGCTGATTCATTCCTTACCTCATACAATATAGTTCCATACAAGGATAGGCATTAATGGTCTCGGTATTAAGTAAATATGCATTGACCTATCTCTCTCATTAGGGTCATTTATAAGGTAATTTATTTCCAAGTTATACCAAAAAAAAAAAATAGAAAGAAAGAAATGAACACTTCTAGTCCCATGTCTAAATGAGCATTTGAGAGAGCACATTCTGGTTCTGGTTCTAGTAATAACTACAAAATAACTCCTGAACTAGAAAGATACTCAGTCCACTATACTTTTCCCTTCTTACCTTCATCCTCAAAGCTCGTCTTCTTTTCTTCTTCTCTGAAGCCCATAGTATGCTACAAATACAGAAAGAAAGCTTACAGCTCCGACTGCAACTACAATCCCTACAATCAGGCCAGTCCTGTTCTTCGTCCTACTTGGAGGACTGTTTCTAACGGTGGGAACGAAATCTGAGGAAAACCTTAGTGATCAGTACTCGCATCCATGTATTAGGAACCAGAGTAGCACATCGTTGCCGGTTAATCAAAATATTTCTGAACTTCAATTACCTGGGTGGCACTTATTGCCCAGAATCAAAGGTCCCTATGTAGCTTGAGCAGGTACACAACAGGTCCCTTTTCCAGCCCAGAAGAGATGAATTTCAAGGTAATTTTCAGACACTTGTACTTGCAATTCCCTCGCAACAGCTCTCAAAGCAGTCCCACCAGCCTCTCTTAGTATGTCAAAGTCTTTCAACTCCAGTTTCCCCTGGACAGCACAATGTGAAAATTATGTACAATAATAAAAGGGAGAAACTAATATAAAGATACTTGAAGTTCTAATTTAAACTATACGTGTGGTGGATATATATAAGAACAATATGGAATGCCATGACAGCTATTAATATGTGAAGTTGCAGTGACTAAAAAATTTGGGAATAGAACATGTATACGTTCTTCAAATGAAATTGAAGCTAATATATCAAAAGTAGTGCTTCAGGACTCGGGAATGATGAAGCAAAAACACATACCATGGCATTGATATCAAATATCAAACAGCCCATCAAGTACTACATGATGAAAGGTGAACTGGGGTCCTAGACAAAGACGAGCCTTGAAAAATGTGTACCAAATACATGATTATCAATCACATATACCCACCTGCTATTTTTTCTTTTTCAGTTTTATGCTATCCTATCAATTGATGATAGTAAACTATTGTTTAGCTGAAGCACATTGAAAAATATGAATGCTAGTGTTAATACGAAATCATTTTTTAATACAGACCTGAATATATACATCAAAAACACGCTTTCCAAGACTCCTCCAAGTTCTAGTGCCTAGGATTTCGATCTCTGCAAACTGAAGTCTCACAGTGTAATTACCATTCTCAAGACCCAAGCCGTAGTATCTCAAAGATCCAGCAGAAATTCGTGCAGTTTGAAACAACTCTGAATCCAAAGTATTCGTGAATTGGGATGAAGAGGATCTTTTATATTCTGGGTTGTTGCTATCAGAATGCAGACCAACATTGCTAACTGCCCACCTGTTTGTATTGATCATGTAATGTGTTGCCGGACCAAGAGTCTCATTATCCATCTCATATACAATCTGATCTGATGACCGAATTTGTGGACCGCCACATTTAATTGCAAAGCTGGAATCTACAAACCATCATCAGGGATGAATTTGTCAATTCTCAATGTAACTTCGCAGAAATGCTTGTTCTTAGAATTTGTGTGGAAACAACTTTGTGAACGATACATTGGGCCTGTTTTGCATACTTCTGAAGAAATATTTTCCTTAAAAAATTCTGAGAAGTGCTTGTTCTAAGAAAATCTGATGGAACTTTTGAAATTAAGATGAGCACTTATGATTAAGCTGGAATAGGATTTGTCCTTGTTGCTGAGCAATAATTAATGTCTTTTTTATTAGATGTTTTCTACTATTGTATTGGGAAATAAAATGCTCTAGCACCATACCCAACAATTGAATATCTTGACAACATTATTATGCCCTATCAATATCTATACAACATATGGTCAAAATATCAATCTGAAACACACATGCACACACATAGTAATGTGGTAAACTGCCAACAATATCCTTTTACTGTGTCATGCTAAAATCTATGTGCATATAGAAATATAATAAAATTCAGAGGTATCAAAACTGCCTACAGGTAAGACGCTCCTCGCATCTTTCTACCTTAATCAGTGACAACTTCAACCACATTTATGCATTAAGATCCACAAACTCGTAATACAAAATTTACAAATAATTTTAATAATGTTATTTCGCAGTTTTCAAAACAAATAACCCACGGCATCAAATGTTAACTTTTTTAAAGATAATTTTAATAAATTAGCATGTTCAACAATGGCATATATTCAGACGCGCATATACACAACAAACAATATCTCGTAATTTTACTTTTAGCATATTTGGGTACTGGTGATGTTGTTGGTGATGAAGGAAGGTGTGAGGTGAATCCGTAGGGAACAGGTGGAAGAAAGAAGTGTAAAGGTGTCAAAATACAATACGTAGAAAAACTTCACTAATTAACCATAGTCAGGAATAGAACACTTGAGCAGAAGATATTGTGACGATTGGAAAAATAGAAAGTCGACTCCAAAAATGGAAAAGACAGCTTTTTTTAAGCAAAAAAGGGGGAGAAAGCTAGCTTCTACTTATTTGCAGAAATGCAAAGCAGGCTGTTAATAATTTCCACCAGGTACATAGGTTTTTCATATTGTATACAAAGTTCTGCTCCCCACAACTATGTTATATGCTTTGTTTATAGCATGTTTGGCTGATTTAAAGCTCCATGAAATGAGTTTTTTTTTTTTTGCGCAGTAATGAACTCATGCTGCCCAAAAGAACTCCTTTTGAGAAGTTAGCCAAACATCCTATTAGTATTCACAATAGGAAAAGCAAGTTCCTTATTAGAATTTTCAGCCTTCTGAAACCTTACCAAGTTTCACATTTGGAATAAAACTTATCACTTACAGGTAGGCGATCCTCGACTGCAAGGAAAATTCTGTTGCAGACAATTCAATCCTGAAGGCAGAGCACTAAAAAATGCAAGAGTGAATGTAAGAAAGTATCATCTTTAAGATAGAGAAGCATCAAGCATTAATTTTGAGAATAAAAATATGTCAAACTTTCATGATGAATAAATTGTGGTCCTGAAACAGAGAAGGAAGTGCATTCGTAGTGAAACATGCAGACAAAGATTGTCATAAATACCTAAAGAAAGCACATAATTAAGACCGAATGATTTTACTTTAATTTTGTATGCTCCTTTTTGTATTAAGAACCATGGCAGCATTGACTTTCCTACATAATTTCTTTAGGTCCGGTGGCCAAGAAAACTCATTTTGTCGACAAATTATTTCTTTCTCCTGTTTACCAATATAAAATTTTCCAAGTCATTAATGAATTGTTATATGATTATTAATTTTACAAGTACAGTGAATGTATGTGAAACTGCTACCTGCTATGACATATGACATATTGACGATGAGAATATGAACCAATTATTCACCGTTGGACATACATCTGGAAGTGATTTGCAACTAACAATCATATTATGTAATCTTTCTAGGATATGGTTACTGACCATAACCAAAATTCCACAGAAAGATGAAAGCCAGTAGGCATAGCTTTAGCTATTGACTGATCCTGGCATTGTTTAGTTATGAAGAAAATACATGTGGATAGCTGATATAAACATCACAATAGAAATATATCTACATAAAGAAGCTCACAAAAGGTAAAGCCTAGGAAGTGAATCCGTATAAGTTTTGTCACCGTGAGTGCTGAAAATATTCACCTTCCATTAGAATTGTCTATGGTGAAGCGGTTGGCAACCAAATTACTGCATAATACATTCAAGTAAGATTAATGAGACTTGTCAAAAGAAAAAATAAGGCAGAACAATGAAAAGAAAATATAAAGAATATGTAGCATCCTTGTTTTCATTCATACATACAGTTGTAAATTTTGTTCACTAATCCATGTAGGGAAGCTCCCAGATAATGAATTGTATGATAAATCTCTGCAAGGAATATAAAAATGATGTTAGGCAGATATTCCATGTTACAAATGACTTCCTTTAATCCCTCTTTAGTAGAAATTAATCTAACTCAAAGTCAACAATTAATTTTAACCACATATGTCGAGGGATCCACAAATTTCAATCACACATTTTATTAACTTTTGTCAAAATCTACTAAAATCTGATTTTAATCCCCACCAAACAGGGGCTTAATATGAAAATATATGTTTTCAATTATTTTTTCTTTTTTGTTTGTGGCGTCACATGCTGCCTGTACAAATACTAGTTAAGTACTTAGGTTTACAAACGTAAAGCGGACTCCAATCAGATATCTTCGAATGCAATCAAAGATATAGTATACTATTATAACTCTTTCGTGTGGGATTACACTGACGTTCCGTGAAGAGGGTAGTCCCAACTTAATACTTGTAATTAAGAAATTTTAATGTGTAAATTAAGAGTACTTATACACAAAATCGCGATAAGTTATGATTATGCAGAAAAAATATGCCTCCAATTAATAATGAGATTGAAAGGGATAGGATTGTGTCCTGACCTTGGAGATCTAATCATGTATATGAACAACAACAAAATAAATAAATAATATACAGTAACTTGTAGGAGTTTTTTATCAGAACCACATAAGATATGAACATATGAAGACAAATACTAACATGTTCCGGAGAGTTGGACCCTTTACTGCAGGCAGGGTACCATTCAAACTATTATTACCAAGAAACCTGAAGATGAAAAAGAAAACCAAATTAGCACTCTATCTATCCCTCCCAATGCTGCTTTCTTCTCTTTCTTCAGGGTGGGGATTGTTGCAGTGAGGTCTCAATCACAAGTATTGCACGATTTCTTACAAGTTAGTGAGTGAACTCAAATTGAAAAGTGAATCTGGGATGCGTCCAGTCAAATTGTTGAAGCTCAAATCCCTGAAAAATGAAGTTATAAAAGATTGCAGAGTGAGTAAGCAAATTAAAAGCTCTTGATCACACCTTTAAAGGATAGTGATTCAATCAGCTAGCAAATATTAGCAAGTTCATTACAGTGTAAACCCCATGTTATGTGGTTCATGTTCTCGACTTCAGACTAAATATGTATTAGGCTGGATTGCACGATTGTCAATTTACCATCAACCTCAGTGTAAGCTTATTACATTATTGAAAGTCATACAACACAAGAAAACTCACAGCAGTGTTAAATTCTGATAGTCACCAATATTGGAAGGTATGGAACCAGAAATGTTATTATTACGCAAAACTCTGCCAAAAAAGGAACAAGTTAAAAAAAAAACAGATAATTTATTGAAAGAAAGAACACATCAAATTAGTGCAGAATTATAAGCAGTGTTATAATCCTTACAAGGTGGCTAGAGATGTCATATTTCTAAGGAAGTCCAGTGTAGAGCTTCCATTAGATAGATCGCTTATTCTCCTGCTCATTATATTTTAAAAATAATATTAGCTTTGGACAGCTAAGAGAAGAAAGATTTTTGAAATAAACGAAGAAAGAAACAGGCCAACACTCACAGATCATTCAAAGAGGTCAAATTGGATAATGATGGTGGTATTGGCCCTTGAAAGGAGTTTCCTTGAAACCTCCTGCAAACGTATCACATTATAGCTGATCACAAACTAAACATGAATTTTGAATCTAGTGAAATTATTGGTGTATATATATATATATATATGATTACTGTCTCACAGGACAATTAGATTTGACCAACTCCCGATAAAGTCAGGAATTCGACCAGTGAGTTCATTGTCTGAGGCCCATCTGAAATTCCCAAAAATTTATTTTAGTGTACTTGATCAGAGAAGACGATATAATAAATTTATATATCACTAAAGAAGAACAAATGGGCAGAGAGAATATGTTCTTACACTCTTTCCAATCCCGTTAGACTAGAAAATGTTGGGGGTATTGGCCCACTAACTCCAGCACTATCAAAGTAACTGCCAAGAAAATAACAGGTTTTGAATGAAAACTGGGAAGGAACCTTTTTCTTTTTCCTCGCACAAAAATATTTTTTTCTCATCTCATGATACGACTACTAAGATTGAGAAAATTTTTGGATGGTTACAAGTACCACGGAGTAGATTGAAATTGCCAAAAAAACTTCAGAATTACAAATGAGCTCACCAACATGTATATGAAGATAACTAGAATGCAAAAGGCAAATTAGGTACACGTCACAGTTGTCAAAAAGATGTCGTGTGTCAAGGAACAGAGAAAAACGGAAAAGACCTAAAAGAAAAATGCTCATGTCTGAGTTTAGAGATGATGTGTGTCTATACAGATGTCAAAGCAGTAAAGCAACATAGAATCATAAATGATAAAGAGCGAACAACTCTGGTTGTCATATTGGAACAAGACAATAAGTGTGAAGTGACATCAAAACTTACATTTGAGTTAGTCTTGTTAAATTCCCAAGCTCAGATGGTAGAGAACCAGAGAAATTGTTTGTGCTGAAACTCCTAAGCAAGTGGAAATCACAAATAAACAAGTAGGTAAATTTATATGTACATGCACGAATGCTAGCTAATTGGGGTTTAAACCTCATGAATAAAACATATAAGTTCTTACAGCGATCTTAATTCTGTCAACATCCCGAGTTCCCTTGGAAGCTCCTCTGATAATGCATTAATTCCAATACTCCTAAAGAAAATAATTAAAACTTAGCAATATTTTTAATAACACTCAAACACTGTTGATTGCATCTTAAATCACAAAAATATATCTTACATGTACTGCATGAGAGCGAGGTTTCCAACAGATGAGGGCAGTGGACCCGTCAAATAGTTTTGGCGTAGATCTCTGCAATAGAAGTAGGGAAAACACCTGTGTCATCAGCATCTAAGAAATAACAATGTGGACAGACAAATGAAAAAGTAGGTGCCAAGAAACTAATTAACTATTACATATGCTTGAGCAAATCAACTAATAGAAAAAAATAACCGTACAATTCAGTAAGGTAAGTCAAATTCCAGAGCTCATTCGGGATTGGACCCACAACATCCAATGCATAAACTCTCCTGTAAAATTACGACGTTCGGAGCCAAAAATCAACATAAAATGATATTTCAAAGACAAATTTGGAATCGTTTAAAGTAAGTAATCAAAGTGAAACGATGCAATTGGGTGAGAGTGTTTTCAACCCTACAACCGAAGAAAAGTAGAGGGGAACTCACAGTGCAGTAATGCGGCAAACGGTACCATTGTTGAAAGAGCAACCACATTTAATACCCGGATTGATAACGCCAATTGCTGTATCATCAGTTGCAACTCCGCTGCATAATTCGCCGCTAATGTTCCATCTTTGACTTGTTCCAGAAATTCCCCAACGCTGAAACATAGAGTTCAAAGCTCTTGCTGCAAAATTCGAAAGCATGTTACGATTACCATTGTACTTTACACGATTCAAATTGAGATGATAACAGATGAAACCAACTTCGAGTTAAGTATAATAAAGAAAAAAACTTTTAGAATGAAAATAAAAATGATAATTATAATAAATTGCAAAGTTGATTAATCAAGATTACAAAAGAAACTGTTAATTAGCATCACTAAAAATTTGTGAGTCTTATCATTATTTGTTATTTTGACTAAGACTTTGTTTGTGGTATGTTAAAGTGAACATTAACCACTAATTTTATAGGAGGGTTGCCACCCAACTTATATTTGGCCACTCAATTTGATTTTGTTTCATTATGACCACTCAATTTAATAATTAGTGTCACCATGGCCACCCAATTTGATTTTATTTTATCAAGGTCATCCAATTTCATATAACATTTCACTATGACCACCCAATTTTATATATTATTTCACCACGGTCACTCAATTTCTTTTTATCATTTTCATTAATTTTAAAAGGGGTAAAATGATAACTTCGCATTATATATATAAAAAAAATTTAAAAAAAATAAAACAAAAACTCATTTAAAAAAAAAAAGTTACTTAAACACAATAAAATAAAATAAAAGCTTATTTTAAAAAAAAAAGTTACTTAAAAAAATAAAATAAAATAAAAAGTTATTTTTAAAAAAATAAAATAAAAAAATTATTTTAAAATAAACGTTTTTAATTTTTTAAAATTTTTTTATCTTATATATATAATACAAAGTTGCTGTTTTAACCCTTTTAAATTAATGAACATGATAGAAAGAAGCGGAGTGACTATGGTGAAACGTTATATGAAATTGGATTGCTTTGGTAAATTAAAATCAAATTGGATGGTCATAGTGACATTAAATATAAAGTTGAGTAGACATGATGACACCAGTATAAAATTGGGTTGCCACCAATGAATATAACCCTTTATAGGACCATAACTTTCAATCCCATATTTTATCAAAACTTGTTAAAAATTTAATTGGTTGTGCTACACGCACATCACAATTTAAATATTTGTTTACCAATGCATAATGTAATGAAATTGGATTGTGTTAAAATTTCATCAATTAAATGAGTCGTCAATCGTGTGTGACTTTACAATTATATGAATCTATTATTTAAAATACCATTTAATTGACACTTAAACCAAGGCTTAATACCAGTGGTGATTAATAGTTTACTCATAAATAAGGATTAAAGAGCATGTCTTCCCATTATCTATCAACAAGAAACTCTTTTTGACGTCTTGTCCATGTGTAAAAATCATGTCAATAATGATGTAGCATTTCCTTGTAATAATGGAAAGTGTCAAACTTTGAATAAGGAGATAACAAAAAATTAGGGTAAGAGTCAAGATTTTTCAACCTATATCTTATTTTGGCTTGTTTGATTTTTGTTCTATTCACTTTTTTTCAACACGATGATTTTCAATCAAACATCAATACAATAAAGGGTTAATTTCACAAATGGTCACTGAAGTTACCTGAAAATTTCAAAATGGTCACTGAAGTTTCAAAGTTTCAGAAACGGTCACTGAAGTTTGAAATTTCTTTCAAAACGGTCACTGAATTTTCAGATTTTTTGGCCAAGTTTGAGGCAATTTTTCGGCAACTTCCAACCACCAAAATCGTCGATTTCGGATACCGTTGGAAAGCCCGCGATGTCCTCTTCAATTACCACCAAAAATCTCCCCAAAACTCCAAGTGATTTGACATGAATAAACTCACGAAGTTGGCAATCGAAAATTATGAAAATTTGTCCAGATTTTCAAATTTTTTGGGCAAGTTTGAGGCAATTTTTCGACAACTTCCGACCACCAAAATTTTTGATTTCAGATACTGTTGGAAAGCCCACTATGTCCTCTTCAATTACCACAAAAAATCTCCTCAAAACTTCAAGTGATTCGGTCGGAATAAACCCACGAAATCGCTACCCAAACTAGACAGATTTTCGGACTTTTTTGCCCAGTTTGGATAGTTGACTTCGTGAGTTTATTCCGGTCGAATCACTTGGCGTTCTGGGGAGATTTTTGGTGATAATTGAAGAGGACATTGTGGGCTTTCCAATGTTATCCGAAATTGACAATTTTAGTGGTCAGAAGTTGCCGAAAAATTGCCTCAAACTTGTCCAAAAAATCTGAAAATCTTAGCAGATTTTCACAATTTTCGGTTGCCGACTTCGTGGGTTTATTCCGGCCGAATCA